>CM062817.1:1326661331-1327861331 GCA_031772625.1 Pinus tabuliformis | reverse complement strand
AAAATGAGCTAGACATCAGCTCCCAATTATTCATGACTTTTGTTGTAAAATCTGCAACTTTGATTGGAAACTCTACCTAATTTTCATCTAGGCGGCATGGGTTCAAATCACAACACCGAAAAGCAACATTTTAGATATACCAAGTAATGAAGATACTTAATGTGAACTGTTCTTGCCTTCAAATTGCAACATCAGAGTGTAATGACACATATAAAGCCACAAAACTGTCGCTGGAATAACTCAATTGAGAGCATGAATTTTTGCTAGCCGATATGTGGCTGGAACAACTCAGTTGTCATGTAGACTTCAGGGGCATGATTGACTTCCAAATACTCTGAAGGAAGAAGCATCGGGCTTAACATGTATCCAAGCTTCCTTTGGAGTCATATTCAACACTTCCCTAGGAGGCATGCAATTTTGAATGTAATTTTCACAGTTCATTTTTTTAGCCTAGAAAGAAGGGGTTGTGTTCTTGCAGTTGGCCACTCTTTCAATGACTAGTTCTTTTTTAGAAATTCCATTTTACTGAAGGGTGCACACATTGATGTTGAATACCATATTTTCTACAAAATATTTGAATGCTTGACTGTCATACTCCCCCCATTTTTTGTGCAGATTTTCTTCATAGTAAGGGATAATTGCTGCTTAGTAAAATCCTTAAAAATATATTAAAAGGAACAAAGACCTCACTCTTGTACTTAAGAAAGTACGCCCAAGAAAGACCTAAGTATCACTAGAGGCAAGTTCATACTTAGCCCTTGAAAATGAATGAGTCAAAAATAGGATGAGATCACTATGTACAACCTTACAACATTTGATAGCGCACAAGGCCTTAATTTTGGAAAAGGATATTGACGTAAGAAACTTTAGGAAGACCAAGCACCAAATTTTGTGGTTCAATTGTTGCAGATACCTGTAATTCATATGTCCAAATCTTTCATGTGAAAATCTTCTCAAGAAATTAACATATGCAATAAAGGAGGAACCTAAACAAGGCTCAAAACCAATGAATGTGTATAACCAAGAAATATGATCAACTCTTAAAAAAAAACAAATTTTGAATTTGTATTTCTTTAATGACCGCATCATGACGAGAAAAGTTAAAATTCTATTGTATTCCCATCACCAAAGTGACAAATCTAATAAATAAAGAGTAGATTGGTAGAAATTTTAAGAGTAAGGAGAACATTATTAATGTAGCCATTACCTAACTACACAATACCTAAACCTAAAACATCAGGTCGAGGAGAATCTCCAATTGCAATTTGAAAAATTCTACTATCAGATGGGGTAGGAAGCACATCATGAGAATGAGTCATTGTGTGAGGCTTTTGAATCTCAAGCATTCAACTATTTGAAAATGCATGTAAAGATTGAGTGGAAAGTACATGCATTTTAGTAGTTGAAGAAGGTTTGGCACTAAAATTTTGTGCTACCACATGGCTTCAATCAATGCTTCTAGTTTCTTCCAAGATTTCCTCATGCCCAAGTATGTTGTGAAAATTGCATGTTACACTTGACTTCTTCTTTTTTATGGAAGAAGATTCACCAAACTTGGAAGATAGAGGAGCAGAGGATTTTATTTCTATTGAGGCTTGGAGGTAGACTTACTAGCTTGAGTAGTATCAATCTCTTGTTTGTGCAGAGTTTTGTGCTTATCTTTGGAGGTTTTAGCCACAAGGGATTCATTCTTAGATCTAGAAGGAACATCTAATTGCCCAATCTTAGATTTTTCTTGGTAAGACATTGACAGAAAAGATGAAAAGAGGGCACTTTGAGCTCTTATACAAGCACATCCATAGTGAAATACAAGGTAGAGAAAAATACCTAACAAGGGCCTTTAAGCTTGGATAGAATAAGGGAAATGCATTCATTATTTGATTTGGATTTTCCACAACCTTTTAGTTGTGGTAATAGTATCCTGAATTTGGCAAGAAAATATTCAATGAAGAAGGCTCATTAGGTACAAGGGATGACAATTTGGTTTTCAAATAGTAAATTCAACTTTTCCTAACTCTATTTTGGCATTTTACATTCACCAATATGAAACATCAGATTATTCAAAAAATGCAGTCCAATCAAACCTATGGCTTTATCAAGATTGTTCATATAGGCAAGTCTTTCAATTTCCTTGGTAAGATGTAGCTTCAGCCAACATTTTCCATAGACCTTTAGATTGTATAACATGTTCGTCTTGAGTTTCCAAATGTAATATATGGGGAGTTATAATCTCAACAATCTTAGATTTCACAATTTGAATACTAACCATAGAAAAGTGTAAAAAATATAAAAACACTAAAATGTGCCTTACAGTCTCTAACTAGCTGAAAGTGTTAAAAAATTAACCCTTGGACACAAAAGAACAAAGGGTGAGAAGGGAAATTTATGCAGAAAAAAACTGAAGAAGAAAAGAGCTGAGATTTTGCAATATGTGATATTTGGATGTTTAGATTTGAATTAAAAAAGTACATTAGATGTCTAAAAATGCATATCTACAATGATGAATGACAGGTATGAAATTTGGGCATGTAGATCTAAATTCTGTGCAATGCCGAAAAAACAGTCAATCTGCATACTAAGTTCAAGATTGTTGGGAGTAGAGAATGGGAGTGGGAAGCACAAATTTTCAAAGGCTTCTAAGAGTAGAGCACTTTTTATATACTATATATATAATGGGAAACGCTTTCAAGTCCTGCAAGCTGCAAGTTGGAAGGTTCGTCCCATATTTGTTCACGTCTCATCTGAATTTCATTTGATGTCAGGCTCTTGGCAATAACAGAAGATCCCTGACTGCTATGGGAACAATAACATAAATAGATTGTTGGGGGTATAGAAATGATGCAGCTAAGTGAGTTGTTGAGGAAGTATTGCCTGATGAAGAAGAGGAGGCAGTGGTCCTTGAGGGAGACAGGTTGTCAGCTTCAGGAGTAGGGGTTGGGGCTGGAGAAAGGCTTGGAAGACTAAATATGTCCTCAGGGAGCAGTACTTTCTACACAGTGTAAAGTGCCAGGGGATCTGTAACATGCACACTGCAAAGGAAAATACATGTTTTGGGCATGAAGACTGAGCCTTAAAATTTCTCTATTCACAAAGTTGATCTTGCTGACAGTTCATCAGTTGGCATAGTTGAAAATTTTACTAATTGGTTGCAACGTCATCTTTTCCTCTATTTTGTCTTTTCTTTATGTTGTACTGGCGTTCAAGACTTAAATTTGGGAGAGTTGTTGCCTTTTTTTGGTGTGCCACAACCTTGATGTAGCTGTTAGCTTAAATTTTGTGAGTTTTCTTTTTTTGGGTGTGCCACAACCTTGATCTTGCTGATAGTTCATCAATTGGCATAGTTGCAAATTTCACCAATTGGATGCACTACAATATATTTCTTTTATTTCTCTATTCTTATGATGGTACTGACCTTCAAGACTTAAAAATTTGGGTTGTACAATCTATTTATTTGATTTCTCTGTGCTTATGATGGTACTGACCTTCAAGACAAAAATTTGGGTTGTTGTTTCCTTTATTTTGGTGTGCCACATTGTAGGTTATATAGTAGGATGCTTGTGCTTGTGGTGGCTACCTTAGTAGCACCATTTTTCTATTTGGAGATACCTGTACAGAAAAATTGTGTTATGTAATAGTGAAAGGGAAGCATTTTTGATCAAAATTACACATTTTTTTGCAATTTGTGTGTTTTTTCCTTTTGGTAGAATGCAATGTAAAAATGAAACTGTAAAAAATATACATATCATAGAGTATAAATATAATTATATAAGATAATCTCTCTAAAAAAATTTGTGCATATATACGAATTTACCATATACGTTTAAAAACATATACATTAAAAAATATACTTATTAGAAATATATTTATAGAATAAAAAATATGTTTAATTCTCTCTCTCTCTTTTTTTTTTGTTAACTCAGAAAAAATATTTATATTCCAAAATCAAGATATACATATTGTCTGTCCAAGACTCATATGAAACCATAAGCCACACGGTGATATACTTCATAACTTCACCATCGGGCCAAAATTAAGACTTAAAGTAGAAATTCCATGCCTTCAGATTCTTGGCCATCAACAAATTTATATACAACAAAAGAGCCACCTGGCTACTCGAATGCCTCCTTGGAGAGCTTATCTTCTAGTTGATTGAGCTCACGATAAATGTGGGTGAAGGATGACCATTCTAGCTCCTGAATGCATTACCAAATTTGAGACATCAGGGATTGAAGCCGCACATTCTACATAGAAAACTTGCATTAGCTCGGTCAACAACTATTTGAGATTCCCATCACTTGCAACCTCTTCAAACCATAAGCACTTGCCAAATAAAGAACAACAAACAATGCTAAGAACTCGACCTTTGAATTGGAACTAGGAGCTAGAGTATATCTGATATGAATGAATTGAAATGAATTTATATACAAAACACCACCAATCCCACACCTAGGTGGATGCCCTTGGTTGGCTCCATAAAAGAAACCCCATGGGGTATCACAATCTAGAGTAGGCATAATCAACATATAAGGAGCAACATACTTTTTTAATGAGATCACCTGAATATTATATGATAATTTGACTATGCTTTCCTTCAAAATTCATGCAAGATAAATGTCAGCTAACATGTGAATAGGTATAAGCAGCTCCTTATTTTGTCATCCACAGTAAACCATCTCACTTAGAGATGACACAAACAGTAGAAGAATGAACTGTTATAGCACCATTTACCATCCTTGGTATTTGTGATGCTTGGTTTATGGCCTAGGGCAACCCCTCCTTCCAGACTTGGTCCAAATATTTTAAAAACAATGTTTTATTCCCTATACGCTACTTTGTCCTCAGATAAAAGCATGTACACGTGGGTTAGTCATTACCCAACCCACGTATATGTGTTAAAACACTTAAAAAAATTAAGTTTCCTTACTTATGGGTGGAGTTCATGGGTTTTACGTGTTTATTACCTCCTAGTGCCCATGGCCCAACTGTTTTCCAACTAAAAAACTAATTGGGAGAAGTATAAATAGATTTCTATGGGAAGGCCTTAAGGAGGAGAAGAGATATAATTATTATACTGAGATTATCCTTGACTGAGTCTGAAGTATCCCTATGCTTCAAGCACTTCCCCAAGTTTCAGGAAACCCTTGTTTCCTTGAGTGTTGATATTCTCCCACTTGCTTGAGATATCATGGTATTGGTTATGGAAGGAGGCTGTTGAAGACTGGGACTAGATGGATCTGGAGGACGGTTCCGCTTGGAGCCGGAAGAAGAAGACTTAGGTGAATTCTCTCCATGTTAGTTATAGATTTTTACAATAAAAAGAAACACTGTCTTGTTCCTGAGATTAACTTTGTTTATGCATCAGATACTGTTGTAATTCATCTATGAATGTTATTTTGATGTATAACTAATCATTTTCTTATATGATATAAAGTTAGTTTCATTAAAATGCTTTATCTATATGCTGCTATGTATGTTCGAATTGGTTGATTTGCAGATTCGAAGATCATCAGGAGTTGCAGAGGGTCTGAACCTTGCTGGAACTACCCAAACGAAGGACATCCAGGTATGGTCACTATCGCATACTTTGTTTATATAAGCATGTTGTCTGAGTTGTATGAGTGTTTCTTACTGTAGTTTGCTCTTGCTCTGTTGGGGTTCCAACCCAAAGCCCTAGGGTACTTATTCCCGTAACAGAATTAGTGACTCCACTGGGGATAACAATCTTGTTAATCCTAGTTTGGGTTGTTTAGTGTCAATCAGGGCTTAGTTCTTAGTTTGCTTGCTGTGACAGTATTATTTGGTCCAGTCAAAACTCAGACCTTAAGTCTGATCTTTTTGATCTGGCTTTATTTTTTATCTTTCTTGCAAATCTTTGTATACGCACTTTAGTCTGTTTACAGTAGCATACACGTTTGTTTCTATGAAGTGAACCTGCATATACGTGAGTTTCCCTTATCAGAAGCACGTGTACACGCCTCTGTGCTTGAACACAGTCGCGTATACCACTTTTTTCATTGTTTTTTCAAATCTCTCTGCCCAGAAAGATTTGTTTCTTGGTCTGTTTGGTCTCTGAGTGGTCAATTTCTGTCTTTAGAATTTTATTATTCAGTGAGCTTACTGTTTTGAATTCTCTTCCGCTTTGAAAAGTTTTGGCCAAGGTTTTTTTTGAGTGAGTTTTAAGATTTGTGTTTTGACACACAAGACTTCTTATAGAAGTTCTTGATTGTTCTGGTCCTCCAAAACAACAGATTGTTTTCAATCTTAGTGTCAAGCTCGATTATTGGTCTACTTGCTTTGCTTTCCGTCATTTTGTGGCCTTACACCTTTTCTTGCTTTTTGAAAGTTTATTTTTGACAAATTTGAAAGTGTTTCTTTCCTGAATTCTTGGTTAGTTTGTCAAAGCTCTTTGTTGCCTTTTGGGTCGTTTAGTACAAGTTGAAGCCCTTTTTGTTCAAGTTTTCATTCGTTGTCGAATTTGTGACTTGCAAAGTTTCCTTGTGCTCTTCTTTCGATCTTTGAGTCTTTGGTGGCATTTAGAGTGCTTTCGAAAGGTTGCTTTCATTTCTTCATGAAAAAGAAAGGTTCTTAAAAAACATTGTTTTTTTCTTCTTTTTCCAAGTTTAATTTTGGTTTCTTTTGATTTTTGAAAGTGAATTGTGATCTTTTTGGATTTGTCCTTCTTGTTTGGAGAAGATTTTGTATTCAAAATTTGTATCATTTTCAAACACTTAAGTTGGCTTATTAATAAGTTATAAACAATTGCTTTTGTTATTTTTAGAGTAATCTAGGATCTTGCATCTTCATGTACACCTTGCATTAGGGTAGTTTTGCATTATTAAAGCATCAATAGTCTTTTTAGTTTTTGTGAGTGTGAAGTGTGCTTTAAGAAAAGAAAAGAAAAAGTTTTTGCTTTATAGAAGTTTCGTAGAACCCAAGTAGAAATTTCTTTTCATTGAAGAACAAACGATTGCATTCATATAAGTTAGTTTTTCATTAATTTCTTTTGCGTCATACAAACACCATTGGTTTCATTTCCATTTATCCCTTTGACTTAAAAGAACAACCATTTAAAATCAAGTACTTAATAAAATAAACTATAACTTTTTGTATTGTCATCAGAATACACCAACAAGTTTAGGTTTATTTAGGGCCTTGGATTAGGCGAGAGGAGAGTAAACTCTCCAAGGCCACTCTAAATTGTAAAACATAGAAGTCTGATTAAAGAGAAAAATCCAATAGCGTTAGGGAGACTGGGAAAGCTCCATGACTAGGAGTAAATCACGAGGGTTCGTGAAGATAAGGACGAGAGATACCCCCTCTCTTACTTGTCGGATCCTACCTCACGACTGTTCCGCCTAGCTTCTGATACGAGTTGGTGTCCATAGTTGCCTATCCTAGGAATCTACATAGGTGGCTGTGGAGGGGAATCTCGTGGCACTCGAGGTTGACGTTGTATCACGTTTAGTAGTACTTCTGGAGGGAACCCTTGCGAAGCCTGGGGGCTTGCACCGGCAAAGGCTGTTATCTGGAGGTTAGCGTAACTACCTCTGATACCTTCGCTAGTAGGCCTGGGGTGTAATTACCCCAGTCTATTTTCAGAAGGCCCTTATTATTAACTTTCTTGTATTTTGGTTTCCGGTCCTAATCACCCGGAGCAGAAATACTTGGAATTTGTTTGACAGCTGATATCTTTAGGGACATTTTAGTGAGTGTTCTGTGCTCCTAGTTGGCCTAATTTTAATTTTCTTGAGTCTTCAAGTAGATTTTATAAAAATAACTCAAAGTGGATATCCAACCATCTCGACGGTCTCGGAGACTTCGTGGGCTTTCACCTACGAGTCCAGAGCCTTCTCCTAGAAGGCATAGGAGCGATTATGCTAGTGGTTTCCAACTAGTGGCAGCAGGTGCATCAGAGATTGATCCTCCGCTTGGGGGCATTAGTTCACAAGATAGACCTGGTCCTAGCACAGAGTTAGAGAGGAACACACCAGTTC
The DNA here is from genome assembly GCA_031772625.1 of Pinus tabuliformis. Taxonomy (NCBI): domain Eukaryota; kingdom Viridiplantae; phylum Streptophyta; class Pinopsida; order Pinales; family Pinaceae; genus Pinus; species Pinus tabuliformis. The sequence goes on along the minus strand of CM062817.1, from coordinate 1,327,853,337 downwards.
TTTCTTGAGTACTCTTGTAGTCAGAAGATAGTATTAAAGTAGAAGAGCTTTCAGAGTTGGTTGTGGCTCCGAATTCTCCTCTTCCTCCTAATCATCCAAACGTTTTGTTATACATTGGAACTCCAACTCACAGGCCTTCAAGCCTAGGTCCACATACATCTATCCCTTCGATGACCACTGCTGGAAGCATGGCATCCATGATGAGTGTTGTGAGCATGCAGACTCCCATATCTGTGCAAGGGGGGGGGGGGGGAACTATTTCCATGCCTTCTAACACTCCCAACACATCCTTATTTGGGTCTACTTTCATTCCGTAGATGAGTGGAAGTTCTCAAGCTAATGAATCCAGTTTTGGATTTTTCCCTTTTGGAATGCCCTCTCAAGGTATTCCTTCAGTTCCTTTGAATATACCATCAACCGCCTCTACATCCATGATGAGTGGATTGGATTATTTTTAGGATTTTCCATTTGGAAGTGGTCATATACCACATTCCAATCCGATAGTAGGGTTAATGCCTTTTCCTTTTACAAGTCAAGGGAGTAACCCCTTTTAGAGTTGGACAAACCTTGCAGTTAGTGGGATAGGAGCTGGGAATCAATTTTTTGGCCAACAAGGGAATGTGCCATATTCCTCGGTTAATTCATTTCAAAGTTTTCTACCCTTTTCTAATGCTTGGAACCCTTATCAGGGGCTGTCAGCTACTTTCAGTACTTCGTTTAGGGGTAACTTCATCGGTTACGGAGCATTTTTGGCAGGAGTTGGTCAAACTCCGAATTTTGTTGGACCACAAGGATCACCCTTTGGTTCAGTAGGCTCTACGAGTTACTTCGGGCAACCTGGTGCCTTTCAAAATCTAGGTCATTCTTTTCAAACCTACGGGAACCCCGCCTAGTTTGGATGGAATTCCCAAGGTCCTCCATGACTTCCTTTTCTGGCCACACTTAATTTTCTAGACTTGACTAAATTGACGAATGATCCAATTAGGTACAATCCAGCTTGGCCTCTGGTCCCAACTAAACTTCCATCAGATATTCCAAAATTCGAAGGGAAGAATGGTGAAGACCCGGGAGACCATGTGACCACATTCCACTTATGGTGCTCATCCAACTCCCTAATAGATGATTCAATTAGGTTGAGGTTATTTCAGCGCACCTTAACAGGGAATGCAGCCAAATGGTATATAGAGTTGCCAGGGGGCACCTTTACTTCTTTTGTCGATTTGGCTAATATTTTCTTGAACCATTTTCAGTTGCCTGTCTGCTATGAAGCCAGAACTGAGATTTTGGCCAATTTTCATCAAGACATGGCAACGCACATTTCAGATCATATCCAGGAATGGAGACGGAGAAAGAGGCTTATCAAAGCCGAAATTCCACCCGAGTTTCGTCTCGAATGGTTTCTCAAATCATTACAACCGGAGATCTCTAAGGATGTTTCTCTTTTCGGTGTTTATTCGGAAGAGAAGGCTATTTTTCGAGCCCAGCAATTAGAACTGATATATTCTTAGTCTGGGACTCTTCAAAAAATCCTACCTGACACTCCTAGATCCAAGGTTGATTTATCCAAACCGAAGCCAAGCCCTCATGTCGATGGTATAGTTGGATCAATTGACGCAAATACGGTGAACCTTTTGAACCAATTGCAACAGTTGTCTCTACAAACTACTTCTTCTAACCAGGCAACACCGTCTACACCTTCACCCTCCCAACCTACCTCCATTAACGCCGTCCAGGCTTCTAACCCCAAAGGAAATCAATAATCCGATGGGAAGAAGAAGGGACGAGGTAAGAAGAAGAACCAGGAAGGGAAGGGTAATGCGAACAAGCTCGGCAACGTCGCCGGTGAAGGTAGAAAAGAGTCTAAGAAAAAGGTTAAATTTCCATGAAAATTATGCAATGGAGATCATTTGACTCACCTCTGCCCTAAGATTCAGGATGCTCAGTGCTTGTTAGTGCAGCAAGGGTCCTCTAGCTCCCAAGTTGTCCTGACTAACCATTTTCCCCAAGGGTAGCAATTACTTGCTGGCGTGAACTCGAATGCTGGTACCTCCACAAGGGGAAACTAGGAAGGGGAAAATTCCTCAAATGTTTATATGATGAACTCTCATGTTGATGTTGCCACATGAGCACACGGTTATGGTGAAATGGAAACATCTAAGGCAAAATATGTTCTCGAAACCACAAACCCGCTTCATATTGAGCGACCCTCTGTTGAGTCTATACCTCGAATACCGAAAGGTTCCGCAAAGCGCTTGACTATTAACCCTAATGCTAGGGTGGCCCAGAACTACTCAATTGTAGAAGAACTGGCTCAAATTCCTTGTGCTATGTTTGCATTGGAGGTACTCCAGTCGTGTCCTGCTCAGAGAAGTGATTTGCTTTCAACAATTAGGGCAATAGATTCGAAAAATTCTTTAGTGCTCACTTTTGATATGCTGAATGTCAAAAGGAGACTTCCTCACCATATGGCTTTCCAGATAAATTCTACTTACTGAAAAACCAATATTTTTTCGGACAGTTATAGATGAGGGAGCTTCCACATGCGTAATGTCTATGTCATGTTGGAAGGCCATTGGATCACCTTCAGCTATTCCTTCACCAACTCTCTTAACAACATTTGATGGTCATTCTCATAGGCCACACGGAATTATCCTGACTTTTCCTATATGTGTTGGAGGAAAGGTTGTTAATATTGAGGTAGAAATCATTGATGCCAACTTGGATTACAACCTCCTCTTAGGAAGGAATTGGATTTATGAGATGGATGCCATAGTTTCATCTCTATTCCGCATCCTTTGTTTTCCTCATGAGGGGAGAATTGTTAAAATTGATCAGTTAGATTATTCTCCGGGTGACTCTCGAGCAACTTCAGATTCTACCGTTCCATTGGTGGATAATCCCCGTCAACCTATAGAGAATTTAGGAGTTGGGATGTACTCTTCCTTGATGGGTATATTTGACCTTCCCCCTCCTACAACTAGAATCAATGCAATTTCATCCTCCAAGGGGCCTTCACGGAAAGAGTTCTTTCAAACTCATTATTTTTTGGACCCTTGGACCTTACCTTCATCTACGACCACATTAGATGGAGGGTAGGTTGGTGGAATGGAATTTCCCATGTTTGCAGCAGAACTTAGCTATCAATCTATCGTTAACTCTACAGACAACCATCCCACTCCTTTTTCAGAGGAGGAGTTAGATGGTGATGTGGCTCCAGCTTGGACCCTTGACTCTACTTCTACTCTGGATTGCTTAGATACAGTTCTACCATCTGAGGAAGCAATTTTAGAAGCAATGATGGGTGTAGATCGACCTTGGGAAGATTTACATCATCGTTCATATTTTCTTCCTCCATTGCATGAAGTCGAATCTAGGTTCTCCAATCTACTTACTAGTGATGTTTGTACAATGTCAAACCCTTTGGCTCCAACACATTTATTTGCCGAAGGTAATATGTTGATTATCTCAAAAAATGTACCTATAAACATCTCTAGGAATCCTGACATTATAGAAAATGTCTTCATCGAAGCCATTTGTTCCCCTGAAGAGATTCAAATTTACATCGACCTCTTTAATGAGTTTCGAGATGTGTTCGCTTGGTCTTATGAGGAAATGCTTGGTATTGATCCATCTATAGTCTAGCATGAGATCAAGACATTCGAAAACGCCATGCCGATCCGTTAGAAGCTTCGGCCGGTCAATCCTAGGAAAGTAGCAGCTATTAAAGCTGAAGTTGAAAAGCTGCTGAAGGTAGGTTTCATATACCCCTTTCCTCTAATGGAGTGGGTTTCTAATCCAGTCCCGGTAGATAAAAAATAAGGAACGATCCGAGTGTGCATTGACTTTAGGGATTTGAACAAAGCTTGCTTGAAAGACAATTACCCCACACCATTTATTGATTAAATAGTTCATGAATGTGAAAGTAATGAATTTTTTTCATTCATGGACGGATTCTCTGGTTATAATCAAATTTCTATCTGTCTAGAGGACCAGCATAAGAAAACTTTTATTTGTCCCTGGGTTACCTTTGCATACAAAAAGATGCCTTTTGGTCTTAAAAATGCTGGAGCTACGTTTCAGTGGGCCATGTCTTATGCTTTCCACAACATCAAACATGTCATCGAAGCATACTTGGATGATTTAGCTACGCGTTCTCGAAAGAGAATTGATCATCCCAGCCACCTTCGATTAGTTTTTTAGAGATGTCGATTTTATAAAGTTTGGTTGAATCCGAATAAGTGCGTTTTCATGGTCACATTTGGTCGGTTGTCAGTTCATCATATCAACTGAAGGGATTCAAGTAGATAGCTTCAAGGTTGAGGCAACAATTCAGTTGCCTCCCCCGTCTTCAATCTGTCAACTTCAAAGTCTCCAAGGAAAGGCAAATTTCTTGAGAAGATTTATAGCAAACTACGCTGAGATAACTAAAGGATTTATGTGTTTGCTGAAGAAAGGAGTTCCATTTGTATGGGACAACTTTGTGCAACGATCTTTTGATGCCTTGAAGCAGGCATTAATCTCTGCCCCATTGTTGAGTCCACTAGATTATGGCAGAAATTTCCTTTTGTATCTCATAGCGGCAGAATCAACCATAGGTATGGTTCTGGTTTAGGAGGATGATGCTATCACTGAGTATGTGATTTACTACTTGAGTCGAGGCTTAGTAGGTCCTGAACTACGCTATTCTCCTGTCAAGAAATTGGCCTTGGCAGCTGTCCATGCTGTCCAACGACTTCGTCATTATATTCTGCTACGCAAAATGTTCGTCTTAGCGGCTATCAATCCTTTTCAGTTTTTCCTCAGTAGGTGAGTGATTGGGGGCAAATACAATTGATGGATTGTTATTTTGCAAGAATTTGATCTTGAGTTCTTGTCAGCCAAGTCTAAGAAGTCTTTGGTTTTTGCGGACTTAATTTCCGAGCTGCCTTGTGAAGAAGACATTGTTTATGAGGAAAATTTCCTAGACGAACATTTATTCCTCATTTCTTCACAAGATCCTTGGTATGGAGATATCATCATATATCTCAAGACTTCGAATTTCCCGCCTGCTTCCTCCAAGGATGAGCGTCGAAAGTTACGTCACCTTGCTAAAAACTATGTCATCATTGGTGATACATTATATCGATGAGGGGTTGATTCAATCCTTAGGCGTTGCTTAACTTTAGAGGAAGCAGAGTATGTACTTAATGATTGCCACAATGGAGCTTGTGGTGGTCATCTATCAGGGCTTGCAACAACCCATAAAATTTTGCATGCCGACTACTTTTGGCCTTCAATTTTTAAAGATTGTATTGAAGCGGTCAAACGTTGCCACCCTTGTCAAGTCTATACTCGGAAGATGCGCGCGCATCCAACTCCTCTTTTTCCTGTTATCACTGTCAGACCTTTTACGAAGTGGGGCATTGACTTTACCACTTGTAATCTGCCTTCAGCGGCGAATCACAAGTATATCATAGTGGTCGTAGACTACTTTACGAAGTGGGCTGAGGCCATGCCTACTTACAAAAACGATAGTGAAACAACAACCTTATTTCTCTTCAATCAGATTATTTCACATTTTGGTATCCCGAGAGAGATTGTCACTGACCATGGCAGTCATTTCCATAACCAACTGATGACTGAATTGGCTCTTAAGTTGGGCTTCTGGCAGGAGCATTCATCTTCGTATTATCCTCAGGCCAATGGGCAAGTCAAAGCCGTGAATAAGTCCCTCAAGAAGATCCTGCAAAGGACAATTGACAATCGCTCCAATTGGCACACCATGTTGTACCCGGCTCTCTGGGCATATCGGACCTCGGTGAAGACTGCTACTAGTTTTACTCCTTTTCAGTTAGTTTATGGGATGGAATCTATTTTTCCTATTGAATGGGAAATTCTGTTCCTTAAGCTAGCTATAGAGCTTCTTCTAGAGATGTCTAGTCTTGAAGAATGCCTTGTTCATTTGGGACATCTCGATGAGCAGTGTCGAGATGCTGCCATAATAAATGAGGCCCATAAGAAAAGGGTTAAAAATCAATATGATAAAGCTGTCCATCATTGGGGTTTTTCTGAAGGCGACCTTGTCTTAGTCTATGACCAAGATAAAGATGCCTTGGGGGAAGGCAAATTCAAGTCTATGTGGTATGGTCCCTTTATCGTAAAACGAGTTTTTGGAAAAGGGGCTTATGAATTAGTCGATTTTGAAGGAAACAAGTTGGCGGAGCCCCGAAATGGGCTCTACCTTAAGAAGTATTTTGCTTAGGTTTTGGCCGAGCAATTGCTTGTTTGTATATATTTTATTTTTGTACACTTTTCGGGCATTTTGTGATATCGACATTTTTTTTGATCTGCTTTGGCAGGTGTTGATGGATCACTTGATATATTTCAGATTCGCCGATGGTTCTAGTCGGCACACTCAGAATATTGCTTCCACAGCTTGGGTGATTTATTATCCATCTGGTCAGTTGATGGTGTCAAGGGGAGTATGTATTGGTCCTGCTTCAAATAACATTGCCGAATATACTACTGTTATTAATTTACTATCCGAAGCAATTTCTTATGGAATTGATTCATTGGGGGTTTATCTTAACTCACAACTGGTAGTGTCACAATTAAATAACATTTATTAGGTTCGGGATCCTTAATTATTTCGCCAATTTTTGAGAGTGAGAGTGTTGCAACTATCATTTGTTTATATTACATATGTGCACATTCCACGATCTGAGAATTCATTAGCGGACTCTATCGCTAATCAAGCATTAGATTGGCATATCAATCATTCATCAAATTAAGCAAATATAAAAAATTTGGATCTATATATATATATATATCATAAAGCTGCCTGTGTATACATAAAGTGTTTAAAAAATAATATACAAAATTGGGACTAAATGCCCATAATCATGTCCAGTCTGTCTATCGACCTGGCTCAGGATGAGCAGCTAAAAAGTTAACTACTGCATTGGCCATGCACTGAAGTATGCGGACCCAGTCCCGTGGTACTCCTACCACACGGCGCTGCATATCCTCAGGTAGATCCTCTATGGCTATCTAGTGAGTCAATCTCACCAAGTTTCTTTGGATTGCATATAGGACCCTCTCTGTCTCAATTGCTGCTTCTTCGACACCTCTTCTGCAACACCTGTGCCTAGGGAATCCATCTGGTCTCACTGGACCCACATCTGGAGCATGATCATTTTTTCAGTATTTTGTCCCATCAAAAATATTTCTAAGTTCATTTCATATTTAAAAGAGAAAAAAAATCTTAAAAATTTACAAAAACTTAATTTTTTTTTTACCTATGTCTCCCCATGCTGCGTTTGGTGGCAGTACCAAGTCTGGATCTCCTCGGAAATTCATACCAGCATACAGGTAGTCGTCGACTGCGATGATATGTTGGTCCCACCAGGCGAAAAACTCATCATCGAAAGTCATCCTAGGCACATCCCCGCATCTAAGGTGTTTCATCAAGTCAGCCCATCTACCCATCTGAGGATCTTGTGGGCTGTTGATGGAGATAGATACCTTGGGACATAGCCCAGGTACCTTCTCGAAGAAGAAGGAGCATAAAATAGTCCCATATCCAAAGTTCTTTGTCTGACCTTTTTGAATGGAGGTCAGCTGGCTCTTCATGTTGGTTAGAAGAGGTGTGCACCAATCGAAAACCGTGGTTAGGCATTCCACTGCCAGGCTCATGGACACTCGTGAAGCCTAATGTAGTGAAGCTGATCCGTTTACCCTCGCAATGGTAAACAACAGAATCCTCAGAGATAAACTATCCACGTGTTTGATTGGAATCTAACTTCTAATCTTTTCCGGATGCCTAGGACAATATATATGTACATAGTCTTCTACTGATAGACTACTCCTTGTCCTGCCGGTCGAATGCACAACCTCTCCTCTTTGAGAGAGACCTGTAATAAAATAGATGTCTTCCATTTCAATCCTTAGAGGCATCTGATCTATCATGAAGGCATCATCCTCTACACTCCAGTAGTGAATCAATAGTTCAAGCAGGCGTGTGTTGGCTTTCATGTTTGGCATTTTGAAGAATTTCAACAAGCCGCACCCTCTCAATGCATCTAGTGCATTTTGGTCGTTCATTACCTCATTGTCAATTGTGGTATGCTCTCTCTCTCTCCATCTGATGGTCATACTGAAAAAAATGAGTTTCAACCATTAGATTTTATGTTTGAACTTCAACTCGCATACACGCGGGTTCCCTTTACACATAGTCGGTTGTAGGGCCGTCGTATATGCAGGTTGATCACAGCCAACTCGCGTGTACGTAGAGTTGGATTTTTTGGCATGAATTACCATTGTCAAATCTTAATAAAAACTTCTAAAAACTATCACAAAACATTGCAAGCATGATTTGAGGGTTACCTGGTAACTTTGGCATGATTTGAATGGTCCAGTTCTTCAGAGGCAAGTTTGCTCCCTTTTTTGATCCATAACATTTTTCCAAATAGAAATGAAAAATTTGTGAGTCTAAAAGTCAATATATAGCTTTGAAATTTTAAATTTCTTTCTCAAGACTTGATTTTTTGTCTCATGAATTTTTTGACTTGTGGGCTTGGATTTTCGAGAATGGGTTATTCTTTCAAGATATTTTGGACACTTCTTCGAGATCTTATTTCGGTCCCATGACCGCTGACCCGTCATGGTAGGTATCATTCACTTACTGGCATATAGGTTAGGGAAAACCATTTTTCCCATTGCAACTTGCATACTAGCCTCCATTCAGCGATACATTAGCCATAGGGTTGAACCCATCACGTCTTGGTTAGCAAACCATGTTCATTCACCGATTTTTAAATCATGATGCGATGGTAGAGCCATCCTTTACATGGGCATCTTAGTTATAACTTCATTGACATTGGTTGCCCATGCTGTTATACTGAGTAGGCTCGGGAGTCCTCTTTAGTCCCGCCATGACTTGTGCGTTGAAGACACATTCTCCTTGCTTCTACGCTTATTTCTGGCCTTATACCCTAGAGGCTCCTTTGTGTTGAGTTGTACTGCTGCATTGCATTTTGACTATTTGCACCTTTTTGCCTTGAGCCGGCTTCACTTGGACTCGTGTTTAAGCCACTTATTTGACCATGTCTTCTACAAAATCAACCATGCAATCACTTAGCTTCTGCAACTTGACACATCCTTTGACCCATGGAAGGAACATCCCTTTGAGTGTCCTTGACCAGTTTCGCCTCCCTGCATTGAGCATAGGATTGTTCCCATCCTAGGAACTAGATCATCTGTTTCTCTGACACTCGTTCTTTCCACTATACTATAGCATTCTTTTATTCTTTTTCTAGCTTAAAGAAAAAGACAAAAAAAATTATATATTCCAAAAAGAGCGGGAACGGGACAACATTTCCATATATTATTGGTAGCTAGAGTCAGTCGGCCACCCTTGAACAAAGCACTCAAAATAAAGTCTCTCCTCCATTTTGGGCGGGATTTAGTTTGACTTAGGTACGCCTTAACCTTGTTATTGAGTCAGTTCTCCTCCGATTGGTTACCTCTTCCAATCATATGGAGAGTTTGCTCATGCCTCCTGCATGACGAACTTATACAGAGTTATCATATGCTGCCATATAGTCATCAATGAGTCATGCTTTTGTTCAAGGGAAGTAAGCCTGAGTTAGCCTCTCTGCGATGTCTCTTGACCTATTTTTCAGTCGGCCATCCCTGGTTGTCAGTGTCATGTTTGTCATCACATCAGTTATATTGGTCCTTTGCTCATGCCGGTTTGAGAAGGTCTCCATTGAATTCTTGCTGGCGGGTCTTGTCCTTATCGACGACAACATATTGCTCTGAGGGCATGCATAGAGCCGCACCCTGGCCCTATTTCATTATTGATAGGTCACCTTGTGCTCAGCATCGATTAGTATCATGGGTCTTTGACTGAGTGGTTTCCCTTGTGTTCGACATCAACTTTCATTATCACACATTGGGATTTGTACAGTGCCTTGGTTTCCATTTGACCCTATTGGTGGATTCCTCGCCTCTGTGTCAACTTTCATTATTGGTTGGTTCAGAGGGTTTCTATCGTGCGCTAGCTACATCTTGTGTATGCCAGAAACGTGCTTCGGTTGGGTTACTACATCTTTTTCGTTCAATTCCTTCCACATTATTGGCCTACAGGTTACACTCGCACTAGATTGATGAAGGATGCCTTAATTCCTTCCTTCTAGCAGATCTTTTTCTATCGACTACGACTCATTGCTCCGGGACAAAGATATAGAGTCCATTTGGCAGTACCATGGGGTTTGCAGTCATCAGTGGCAGATTCCTTCACTATCGACAGTGGGAAACCATCATTGTCCCCTGATTGATAGATTCTTCTAGGTGTACGACTTCAGCTCATTCATTCGCACTTGTTAGATTGTTCTAGGTACCTTGACTCTCATTATCATTATCGATGAGTAGTCTTGCGTTTGTTAATGGTATATATCAATGACCGGTAATCAAACGATTTCTCACGTGGTTGACCTCAGATCATTTATTCCCATTGTGCAGAAATGTATCACAGCAGTCGGTGAAGACCTCGGGTTGCATCAACATGTTTTGGTTCACTTGTCAGTTTCTCTTGTTACTGCTAGTTGACACCATCCACCTTATATGTTGTAGTCCTTCACAACGACATATTATATGCTGGCATCTGAGTTGCTATGTAGTATCATTTTATTCCATCATGTTCATTTGGTACTATTGGGATCAGTTTTTGACATCAGTGATCAGCTTCATCTTTCAGCTTCATTGATCATCTTCTTATATGTGATATTCAGACATGTACTTTTTCGATCACGATCAGATGATCCATTATGTACTTTCAGTCCTTTATACTTGTATACATAGTGGATCCACTTGTACTTGATATGCGGACATGCTTTACTTTTTCTGAGCATGCCCGCCTCAGACAACAATTTCTTTCTGATCTCTTTTTGATGGCTTGGTAGGCTGAATTCTAGTGAAGTCCTTCTCAGTCTCGATAGGATTACTTTCCATATACTTAATACATTTCAGCCATCATGTACCCCTTCTGACCTCATATATTAGGGGGCATCTGTTATAGCACCATTTACCACCCTTGGTATTTGTGATGCTTGGTTTATGGCCTAGGGCAACCCCTCCTTCCAGACTTGGTCCAAATATTTTAAAAATAGTGTTTTATTCCCTGTACGCTACTTTTCCCTGAGATAAAAGCGTGTACACGCGGGTTAGTCAGTACCCAACCTGCGCATATGTGTTAAAACACTTAAAAAAAATTAAGTTTCCTTAATTATGGACGGAGTTCATGGGCTTTACCTGTTGATTACCTCCTTGTGTCCGTGGCCCAACTGTTTCCCAACTAAAAAAACTAATTGGGAGAAGTATAAATAGACTTATATGGGAAGGCCTTAAGGAGGAGAAGAGATAGAATTATTATACTGAGATTATCCCTGACTGAGTCTAAAGTATCCCTGTGCTTCAAGCACTTTCCCAAGTTTCAAGAAACCCTCGTTTCATTGAGTGTTGATATTCTCCCACTTGCTTGAGATATCATGGTATTGGTTATGGAAGGAGGCTGTTGAAGACTAGGACTGGATGGATTCGGAGGACAGTTTCGCTTGGAGTTGGAAGAAGAAGACTCAGGTGAATTCTCTCTGTGTTAGTTATAATTTTCTACAATAAAAAGAAATGCTATCTTGTTCCTGAGATTAACTTTGTTTATGCATCAGATACTATTGTAATACATCTAAGAATGTTATTTTGATGTATAACTAATCATTTGCTTATATGATATAAAGTTAGTTTCATTAAAATGATTTATCTATATGCTGCTATGTATGTTCAAATTGGTTGATTTGCAGATTCGAAGATCATCAGGAGTTGTATAGGGTCTGAACCCTACTGGAACTACCCAAACGAAGGACATTTGGGTATGGTCGCTATCGCATACTTGGTTTATATAAGCATGTTGTTTGAGCTGTATGAGTGTTTATTACTGTAGTTTGCTCTTGCTCTGTTGGGGTTCCAACCCAAAGCCCTAGGGTAATTATTCCCGTAACATGAACAACCACTTTGCCACCTCAAATGTGAGCCTAATTATGTGGTGAAAAAGAATTTTCCAGGCTTTGTCCCATGGAAAGAACTTTACTGGTTTAGGACATATGTGCCACATATTTTTCACATTCTCCAAATATATATGGTTAAATTTTACGGGCCCCCTAATTTCCCTCTAGTCATATTCATTGCATGAGGAATTAATCACTTAAGATTTTGGTATGCAACAACTCGTGAAGGACTTGAAACTAATAAATAACTATCTACAAGACAAATGTTAAGTACTTTGACTAATTTTCCTCTCATTAACCAGATGATGCCTAGAATGGCTCCATCTCTAACAAAAAATACAAACGTAACCAAAAATTTAGCTCCATGTAAATCCCTAAGTTTAGCATATTTTTTCATTTCCTTATAGTAATTATGTAATTAATTGCATGGTCAAGAAGGTATAGTTATTTTTTTAGTAGAATTGAGGGACGAATTGAGAAAAAAAGAAGGTACGCAGATTCACGAACTCGTTACCTATTTTATTTATAGTGTGGTATGCCATAACCTATCAAATGCAACGCGATGATGTTCACTCATTATTACACTAATCAAATACAAAGCTACAAAGGTTGGACTCCCAAATATTGACCACATAGATTCTTGTCCCAATAAATAAAGGCAGACTTGGATCACTGGAAATGGAGAAAATGCTCCAACCATAAATCCTGCAATCTGCAATAACCAACAAAATACAAGATTAGAACATAAACACATGAATCAAATTGTAGAGAATCCTAGACACAAATAGAAATCCACGATTACAGAATGCAATGCATAAATTGATCATATAATAGAAACATCATTGAGTTATATAGGCATGCTGGCCATATCAAAAAGAAGACTGTCATTTCTAGTTCCTTCCAACAAATATGACCTTCAGACTGAAGACAAAACTAAACAGAATAAGAACCAACAGGTTCATTATACAAAATATGAGATTAAATGGATGACCTTGAACAGATCTCATCCACATCAGGCCAAAATTAAGACTTAAAGTAGAAATTCGATGCCTTCATATTCCTGGCCATCACCAAATTTATATTAAGAAAATAAGCCACCTAGATACTTAAATGCATCCTTGGAGAGCTTATCTGCTAGTTGATTGAGCTCACAATAAATGTGGGTGAAGGATAACCATTCTAGCTCCTAAATGCGCTAACAAATTTGAGACACCATGAATTGAAGCCACACATTCTATATAGAAAAATTACATTAGCAAGATCAACAAATATTTGAGATTCCCCATCACTTGCAATGTAACAACTCTGGTGAAAATTCCATCTAATAAAAGTTAAAAACAATAACCACGGTTGATGGTACACTTATTCCAATCTGAATGTTGGGCAAAATCCTAGTGATGGGGATCACTTGTGATTGTTTATGGCTAAGGAAATTGGCAAAGGCAATGAATAAGGCTTTGGAAAGGCAAAGTGGCATTTTGGCACAATTATTTATAAAAATAATGGAAATTGGGAGAAAAGGGAGGTGAAAGGTCATAGGTTGCATGTGAGGAGGAAAATGAAGGAAAATAATGGAAAATGAAGAAAATAGAGGCCTCATTCATAGAAAGGCTTATGAGGATCAGTTGGTAACCTTTTGTCAGTTCAGTTTTGGAGCTCCCTCATTATTCTCTCTCTCTCTCCCATACTCTTGGAAACTTAGAGTTTTCTTGGGGCACTCTTGGAGGGTGTGGCATACTTGGATTATTAGAGCAAGGAGGCAAAGGAAGAGCAGGAAAGCGCAAGAATGCATCAGGATTAGCAACTACATTAGATTTGCTTGTAGGTTCCAAGTTGCATGTATGTTTCCTTCACTAGTTTTGGAATTCATGGCATAAGCATGTGGGTTTTTGGTTGTGATCTATCATTGGCATGGATGATGGTCGGGATTGACAATGGATTGCCTAGCCTTTCCATTTCCTGGATAACCATGGTTATTGTGGGTTTATTTTCATTGTTGTGTTTTTGGTTGGTTCTCATGTTTCATTAGCTTGGGTTGAGTTACCAATCCTGGAGCCTTGGTTGGAAAAGCGCTCTGGAGCCCTGGAACAACTTGGGTTGAGTTACTAGCCTTGGAGCCTTGGTTGGAAAAAATCTCCGGAGCACAGTAAAAACTGTGGGTTGAATTACTAGTCCTGGAGCCTTGGTTGGACAAATGCTCTAGAGCTTTGGAAGGCTTGGATAGAGAATGATTTGATTATGGTTTTGTGATGTCTATCCATGAGGTGGAATCACTGTTTGATGGGTTGAGGTGGATGACCTCTGAAAGCCCTAGATGGTTTTTTATTTATTTATTGATGTGTTCTATGAAATCCCACATTCTTGCTTGGAATATGGCACAGGGGTGAATCACTGAAGAGAGATTTGGCTCAACAATTCTATGGTCAGATGGAACGTGGAAGTCCCATCTTGGGTTTGGATTTTACATCATTAATGAAAGGGTATTTCTCCTTGTATTTCTATGAGAATTTTGATGGATTATATGTGGTTTATATGGCTATACTTTCATGAGTATTTCTACTGCTATTATGATAATTATGTATGTATTTTATGACAATAGAAATATGTGGCTCTCATCGTGTTTTTACTTGTAATTGAATGATCAATATATCTATGAACTAATGGATGGAATGGAAGTTGATGTGTTGAGGCATCAATGGTTCTTAACGATTCTCATCTATGTATGAGACCCCTATGTTCAAAACTGTTAATTACACCTGTATATTACACATTTGAAATATGTTTGAAGAAATGCCTATCATGGATAGTAGGGGTCCAGTCAAGGTCTTGAACAAGTATTTGCTTTAGCACTGCCATTTCCATGTTATTTTACTGATATGAAGAGATGGTTCAATTCTGGGTAGTGACTTGGGCTTTGGAGCTGAAATAGTGGCTCAAATCTTGGAGTTGCTTGGCATAGCACTGATAGTTTTGGTCTTTGGTCGCTGGCAGGCAAGCCTATGAGAGTGAATTTGAGTTGCTGGTAACACTCATGCCTATAGCATGGGAGCGACTGACCCTTAAATTTTCCAAAAGATAAGTGGGGCCCCAAGGCAAGTTGTCTAAAGTATTGGATTGGTTCCTGAGGGTCATGTAGCTGATGATTAATGTCTGTATGGTGTGTTTCCGTTGGTTCCACTTCCTTAACATGACTTAGAGGTCAAATCATGTAATAGTGGCCTCTCGTCACATATTTACCCCGACTTACCGGTTACTTGGGTAGATGTGGGAGGAGGGTATTACATGCAACCTCTTCAAACCACAAGCACTTGCCAAATAAATAACAACAAACCATGTTGAGAACTCAACCTTTCAATTGGAACTAGGACCCGGAGTATATCTGATATGAATGAATTGAAATGAATTTATATACAAAACACCACCAATCCCACACCTAGGTGGATGCCCTTGGCTGGCCCCATCAAAGAAACCCTATGGGGTATCACAGTCCAGAGTAGGCATAATCAACATACCATATTTCTTCAGTTTAGGATTGCACTTGAAGTTACTCATGAGCTTAACCATAAGACTAGCCACCACTTCTGTTGGAAGCTTCTTATCTTGAACACATTGATATTGTGAGCCCACCATACAAAATAAACAAAATGACAAGGCATCAAATCATAGTTAAAGACATCTGCATCCAATAACCAACCTTGGACACATAGCTCTAAGCTCTCCTTATTCCAAGATACCTTCAGATGATTTTCGAGCTCTAGGTAGGAGCTATCAACCCACATTTGAGTCCAATGTGCCATGTAAGTAACTTGTCGCTGAGTTAGCCACTGAACCTTGCAAATTTTATACTGAAAAAGAAAGTTGGAAAACATTAGTAACTTTTGAAAATATGAAACCCCTGTGCAGTTATTTCATGGTCAAAGATCCATTTGACAGAGATGGAACTACGAATCTAAGTTTAGTTCTGCTGGATTTGAGATAAAATTTTCACCAAAAGGGAAAATACCTAATGTAAGCAAGGAAAATCTAATATTATTTTATGTTTGAACCATAAGAAAACTGTACAATACAAAATATTGAAAATAGAGGGCATCAGTTTCTTCGTGAGGTGGGCGCCTCAGATGAAAGTTATTTCACATCCTTTAGTGGTAGGTTTTCTGACTCATAGTAGATGAAACTCTACATTGGAGAGCATATGTGTTGGCGTGCCCATGATATTGTGGCCTTCCTTTACAGAGAAACTAACCAACAAGAGATATTTTACCAAAGTGTGGAAGATTGGAGTGGAAATAAATGAAACTGTGAAGAGAGAACATGTGGAAGACGTGGTGGCGAGATTGATGAGAGGAGAAGAAGGGAGGGAAATGAGGAAGTGAAATGAGTCAAAAGTCACGGTGAGTTTATCTTCCTATCTTGGTTTAAAAATTCTAATCAATTTGAATACAAGTTGAATATTAGACATGCAATTGTGGGTACTCAATAATACACTATAGGGTTTATGTTTACGAGATCAATACTGGTGACAGGCCAATGAACTAACTCTTCAAATTGAGATTTTGAGCTAAGTTTGTCACTCTCACATGGTACTTTTTCTTGGAGCATGCCTTAAGAATGGGTGTTTGGTATAAGAATAATGGGCAATGGTAGCATAGAAGAGCTCTGCAAAGGAAATACTGCTCCTATTCCATGGTTTTCATGCTTCAGAATCATTCGGGAAGTGGCATTTGCCTTGATTTTTCTTCATAGTGAATAGATGGAGCCGATTTTCACTGTAACTTGAAACCTGCAAATGTCTTACTAGACCACAAATTCATTAGCAAAATTGATGATGCAGGTCTTGCCAACCTTGTACCTGTAAAGACCACAACGATGGAAATATAGTACAATAGCATGGTTCTTGCAGACACTTTGTTATATTGATCCTGAGTACCAAAGAACTGGTAGCCTTAGCCCCAAGTCTGATTTGTATGCTATGGGAACAATCATTTTGCATTTTTTTGATAGGAAAACCATCCATGGATGTAACAAATGCAACTAAAACTAGCATTGAGAATGGTTCATTTCAAGAGGTCCTAGACAAAAATGCTAGAGCTTGGCCTCTTAATGAGGCCCTGGAATTGACAATATTGGCTTTAAGATGTGCAGAGTTCCAGGGTTGGGATAGACTAGACTTGGAAAAGTATATTTTTCCAGAACTTAAGAGATTCAAAGCCCTCGCTGTTTCTCAAACCATACATGTCAAATAGGAAATTGATGTTATGCCCCCAAATCACTTTATTTTTCCTATACTTCAGGTTAGTTTTTATCACCCAGGGTTCATTTAAAAGAAAAGATCGGTGACTATTATAATCTAAGTTGACATGATAGTCATCTCCATTAGAGAATGTGCTCATTTAAGTAAAAAAAACCTTAGTGTCTTCGGCTAGTGCTTGTATAACTCATTTAAGCATTATAGTAACTAACGTGTATCTTAAATTGACCTGGTCCAAAATAGACATTTTTACCATCTTAGGACCAGAAGCTTTGTACCATACCCATGTATATGTCATAAACCTAGAATCCACACTTATATATGTGTCCAAGACTTTAAAATTAATGATATGGATTTATATCATTGATGGATGCAGAGGAAAGTTGCTTGACTCTTGATGACATAAAAAGTAATATAAATAAAACAAGAAGCAGTAGCGGAGGATCTCGATTTTATTCTGCAGCCTATTTAGCTATATAATATATAGTTAATACATGTGTTGTGATTTTCTCTAAATGTTGATATAAAGAAAACATAGGTAATGGTGCAGGATGATTCTGTACACAATATGAAGTGAGCATGGAGGTTGTTAAAATTGCGATACCCATCAAGGATACAAAATATACTTAATATAATAAATTCAATATGCTAGAAATTTCTTCTCTGATTCACTCAAGATAGGAGAGGGAGGTTATGGTGCTGTCAACATGTGCACTTTGCAACATACCATAGTGGGCGACCATCAAGGTTCTTATAAATGAAGCAACTCAAGGAATACAAGAATTGCAACGGGAGGTATTAAATATTCAATACACTACCTATGGTTGTGTTGAAGCCTCGAAAATCGGGTCTACAACAAGGGGGATACCCACCCACTCTGGACCTTGGTTAGCAGCTCCTTTTCCGTTTGGTGTAGTGGGTTCGACTGGGGATATGGGACCAGTTTCCCAATTTATGTGTGTGTGTGTTGAGAATTGATATTTCCTTTCTAATAACTTCTAAGTAAAATGATTTTATTCTAAATCTAATTTAACGACATGCAATTGTATTCTAATAAACAGAAATATCTAATTCTAAAACTACCCCGGGATTTGATCTTTCAATTATGCGATCTAAAATAGTTTCTAGAGCAATTGGTAATAAAGATCATTCAATCGCCATAGGAAAAGAATTCAATAAAGATGAACTGTTTCGTATAAAAAGTTAGCCAAGCAATTGTGAAAAACATATCGCATAATAAGTCACTCATATATTAAGCATAAATAAATGGCTATCACCATGCAAAAGTGCCAAATGATAACTCGAACATTTAAGAATTCATACATAAATAAATGAACACGAATATCACCACAACACATAAGCAGAATCAGTTAAGAGATAAAAGTACCATCTATAACGAGTCCTACTCATGAGTTCCAGCAATAATGATCTATCTCTTCTTAATCCAACATCCACTAAAAGTACAAAAGTGCAACATCAGTAGTAGATATTAAATGCAGATATCAATAAATCCTGTTCCATTCATTCATCAAAACCTCCTCGGAGGGTGCAAAAGTGCATGTTCTGAGGACAAGTTTTTGATAAATTTCAGGACCCTTCTCTAAATGCATGAGAAGGGTTTAAATACTACTAACTAAATCTAAAAATAATTTATTACAAAAATGTAGGATATGGTTTAAATGACCGTCCTCATTTTAGGCAAAAATAAAGCAAAACTAAAACTAAAACTGAATCTAAAACTAAAACTAATAACTAACTATCTATGTATCTGTTCCTTGTAGTCGCAAGCGTTCAACATTTGCTTGAGGAGAGTTGGCTGGCTGAATTCTGACTTTAGCTATCCTGCGAAAACAGAATCGGCAAGAGCTGGCGCCATCTTCTCGGCAGAATTAATGATACATTTGAGAGTCATGCACTGGCTGTGTGGTTTTACCAAATACGTCCAGTAAGAATCCCAATTCAACTTGGTTAACCTTTTGATGGCCTCTGCTTTTTCTTGAGTCTTTTATCTCCAGCTTGTCTGTAGATGCTGTACATTTGGTAGATATTTACATACCACTTGAAGATATCCCTGATAAATACCATGGTTTTTGAGTTCAAGTTTTACCTTCCGCCTTTAGAACTTTTTCCTACAAATTTCCGAGCTTACAGGCGACTGAGTGATTAGAGGCTTTCGATTTTAAGAGGTTTTGCGCCTAGGAAACTGCCTCGGTTTCTTGATTCGGGCTTCCCTGATGCTACTTTTTTTTGCCTCTTGTGCGCCTTTTAATATAAAATTTAAATTTTGTGGAAAGAACGACCTCGTACATTCTTGGCTCTGAGTCTTAAATTGTCTATTTGTGATATTAGCACTATCTAGTACCCATTTGACCATGTCCGTGTATGGAAGAATTTTGGGCCTCGCCGCTATCCGGTGCAAGAAAGGACATGCTAGTTTTGTAATAGACGCTTCAGATGACCTGTGTGAGCCAGCAGTAGCTGTAACCTCCATTACCTTGGGATTTTCTTCCTCGAGTAGACTGTACATGCCTTCCCAAGTAGTAATACCGACATCTTTGTTACAGGTGGTGTCTGTGTATAAGGCCATCATCTCTCTATCTTTAGAACTCGGAGCTTTACCCTTCTTTCCCATAATATTCTAAACACTGCTATGTACACTTCTCTGCTTTTCGCTCCTACAGTTTACAAATGAGGCAAGAGTAATGATAAGAAAAAAGGTGACGGGAAAGCTTTAAATGCTGAAAACATATAAAATATATCACCCTACGTGAAATGGCTCCTCGATCAGATCAAAACCATATTTCATTAATGATTGCCAACTAACTCATTAATTAACATTAACGCGCATAACTGGGCATCGGTTTATGGAAAAATCTTTCTCGAACAACGAGCCCTGTAGATCTGCGATAAGGCGATTTTGCGATTTGCTTCGCAATATCGCAGATCGCAATATCGCAAATTTGTTGCATGTGGCAATCATCCGTTACAATGTGTTTTCTGCGAAATGCGATTTGCGAGATGTGCCATCGCATATCGGCGGTTTGAGGCATTTCAGCTTAAGTGATATTTGAGGCATGCGATGCGATGGGGGTCTTTTGATGCGAGATTTCGCATCGCGATTTCGCAATCTTAGGATTCTGATTGTAGGAAGGCATCCATTACCTTTTTGCGATGCGACGCTTTTTATTAAAGGAACGGTTTTGTTTGAACTCATCATAAAACTCAAGTCTTTTTGGGATTTTTAGGTATTCTCCTAGGTTTTATGATAGTAAGATTTATTCAAAAAGGAAATGCAAGTCCTAATTTATTTTTTGAATTTTATGGATAAGGGTCCCCACTTATTTAGTATTAGAAATAAAACTAAATAAGAAAGGGGGTTGTTGATGGCCACAACAATTGGCGATTCACTTGGAAGAACTAGTTATCTCTACTTTTCTTTTGAATTATCTCAACTTCCTAAACAGAAAATTTTCTAGAAAATCAAACTTTATTATAGAAAGATAAAGTACACCATGCTTTCAGCTGTCAATGATAGTTTGTTTCTTCTATGTCAACTTTGTTTATTTACTTCCTAGAGCTAGTCATTGTATTTACATCAGCCACTACTTGGTTTATAAAGATAAAAACAAAGGCTTCTCTGTAAATCAGTTTTAAATATGCTCATTTGTCGTAGGTAGAGCCTCTGCTGCCAGCAGGTATTTATAGCCTCGATAGGGTTACCTGTTACCCAACAATGATCTTGTATCCTACTTAGAGAAATATACGATTTTCAAAGGGAAATCCATATTCACACTTATTATTTTTATTTTCTTTTAATCCTTAAAGAACAATGCCTTGGTTTGGTAGCCAAATTATGACAGTGCCACTCACTTGATTTATAACTTTGCTGAACAAGCTGGCTCGTGATGAGATCCCTTGTCTTTTGATTGCAATAATCTCGAGTCATTGCCCTATTGTGATATGCAGTTTGGCAAAGTCAGCAAACTATAATATCTATGATCATGATAAGTCGGCTCGTGATGAGACCTCTTATTCTTTAAGTTAAAGTGTATCGCTGGATTATTCTTTGAAGCTCGTAATTCCCTAGGTGGGGAGGAAGTCATTGTTTCCCTAAGAATAGCTCTGGACGACAATGGTAGAGTTTTTGGAAAGAGCTTTTCTACAGAGAATCTTCATTTTGTTATTGATACCTTTCATTTGACTGATATAAAACAAATTCCAACTAAAGGTTGCTTTTTATCAAAATTTACAAAGTTGAAACTAGTATCATTTTGAAGCTTATAGCCCTTTGACTGTATCTTTCAATAATAATGTTCAATTTTCTAAATCAGTCCTATTTATACAAGCGAAAAAACAAAATTTTAAAAGAAATACTTGTCTTTTTCGTGAATTCCAAATGTAACCATTTACAACTAGTTTTATTATCAAAATAAAGGAAAAGCTAATTTACAAAAATACAGAAGAATGATCTCCTATGGAAAGTATTTTTTGAGGATTTGTCCGTTAACAGGTAAAGATTCTCTTTTTCCTGTTAAATCCTATAACATAAAGGTAGATGGACCTATGATTTCTGCGATTTGGAAAGGGCCAAGCCACATTCGTTGAAACTTCGTATGTTTGCCCTTTTCCTCATGAGCCTTATCCCATTTTAAAACTAGATCCCCTATCTGAAAGTCTTTTCTGGACATCATGTTTGAGTCAAAAGAAGCTTTTACTAATGCTTGGTGATGCGCATGAGTTATTTTAGCCTGTTCTCGTTGCTCTTCTAGCTTAAGGATTTGCAGCTGCCTTAGTTGTAAGGAAGAAGTTGGTGTTTCATCGATAAATTGAACTAAGGCCAATGAGGGAATCGCTAGATGAGTTGGAAGGACCACTTCTTTCCCTTAAACCAAATTAAAGGGAGAAGTGCCAATGGAGACTTTCTACGTTATTCGGTCTGCCCATAGAGTGTATGTTAAAGATTTGTGCTAGTTCTTATGATTCTGATCAATGGTTTGCTTAATGATTCTGATTAAGTTTTTATTCGTTGATTCAGCTAATCCATTCCCCTATGGATAATAATTGGCAGAGTATTTAAGTTTAAAACCTCTTTTGAGTGAAAATTTAGTCATAGCATTGCCAGAAAAATACGATGCATTATCAAACATTAATGCAAAGGGTAAACCAAACTTGGTGATTATGAATTGATCTATGAAATCAATGATGTGTTCGGCATTGGCTGTCTTGAGAGGAACTGCTTCTATCCATTTAGTAAAATAATCTGTAGCTGTAAGGATATATCTATGCTGTTTAGAAGAGTGAGGAATGATCTCACCTATTATATCCAATCCCCATTGAGCAAAAGGTTGATCAATATTGACTGGTTGCAAAGGCAATGATGGTTTCTTTTGTATTCTAGCAGCAATTTGACAAACTTGAAATTTCCTCACGTAGCTATGCGCATCTTTAAATAGTGTAGGCCAATAGTATCCTGTGCGCAAGATTTTATGTGTTGTAGTATCTCCAGCATAATGTCCACATGCTGGTCCATCATGGAGTTCCTACAACACTTTTTCAGCTTCAGCTTTCTCAAGACATCGAAGGAGAACAGAATCATAATTTATCCTAAAAAGTACATCGTTTATGAGTTGATATTTCTTAGCCTTCAACCTTAGGCTCTTTTCTTTGTATAATCTAGGTTTGAAGGAGCATATCCGTTCTTTAGATAAAATATGATATCAACGTACAATGATTCAATATCGTTTAGGCTTACCTCATAGATTTGTACTTCTAAAGACGGTATTTCAGAAATAAGTGATGCTCCAGCCAACATTTTACAAAAACCTTGACCTTTTATAATATTTGTTGGTTTAATCTCGATGTCGTATTCTTGTATGACAGTAACCCAATTTTCTCTCTTTTCACTCATATCTTTATGTACTAAAAGATTTCTTACCATTGGAAACGGCACAATGATTTTTGTATGGGTTTTAAGTAAGAAGGGCCTGAAATGTTTGATCGCTTTGAAAACAACATAAGCTTGCTTCTCGACATCAAAATAATTTAATTCGGCCCCTTGTAGATTTGAACTGAAAAATGCAATTGGGGCTTCCGCCTTGTCTTGATTTGCTTGAGTGAGTATCGCAGCATATGATCTATTAGAGGCAAATGTATATAAAATGAAAGGATCAGAGAAATTTGGAGTTGCTAAAGATGGGGCGTTAACAATCGCTTGTTTAATCAGATTGAATGCTTCATATTTGTCTTGGTCCCATTTGAAGATTGGATTCTTTTTAATCATTGCTTGTAAGGGAGATATGATTCTTGAAAAGTCGGGAACAAATCTCTTTACAAAATTAATCTGGCCAAGCAAGGATTGCATAGCTTTCTTGTTGTGAGGCAAGGGTATTTCGGAAATCTCCTTGATTCTGTCGGGATCAATATGGATTCCAGATTTTGACACTATAAATCCAAGAAGTTTTCCTTCACTTAATGTGAAAAAGGACTTTTTTGGAGTAAGTGAAATTTCGTACCTTTGGCAACATTGGAAGATTAGCTTCAAATCTCTGAGATGATTACTTCGTTTCTTGGAATATATAGTTATATCATCCAAGTAGATTACTACTGATTTGTTTACTAATCCCTTAAATGCGATGTCCATGGCCCTTTGAAATGTGGCGCCAGCATTGATCAGATCGAAAGGCATATTTTGATATGCATAAGTGCCCCATTTGGTTCTGAATGTAGTATTTAATTGATCATCAGGGTGGACCAAAACTTGGTTATAGCCAGAGAAACCATCCAAAAAGGACATTAATTCTGATCCTGCAATTGCTTGTAATATTTGCTCCATGGGAGGCAAAGTAAAATTATCCTTTTGGCAGGCTTTGTTAAGATTTCGAAAGTCAATGCAAATTCTAATATCTCCGTTTTTCTTTCTAACGGGAACCATATTGGAAAACCATTTAGAATGTCGAATGGGAAAAATGATTTTGGCTTTCAATAACTTATTGAGCTCAGATTTAATCTGGTTTTCTAGGTTAGGATGGATCTTTCTCAGCTTTTGCTGGACAGGTTTTTCATCATCTATCATTGGGATCGTATGCTGTATGATAGAAGTGTCGTAAGTCTTAAGTTCATCATAGTTCTAGGCAAAGACGCTTTTGTATTGTTTCAAGAGACGAACGTATGCTAATCTTTCTTCAGGGGCCAGGCCAAGACCTAGATTGATATTCTGTGGCTTGGTATCAGTTCCTAGATTTACTAATTCATAGTTTAGAGTTGAACTTTGAAGTTTTGAATTGGTAGATCTTTTGAATCGGTCTTTCAAATCGTATAAGTCTTCCAATTTGACTATTGATTTTGGCATAACATTATTAGTGCTATCTTGTTGCAATTGTTTGTCATGTTGGTCTTCATCTATAATCTGATTATTCTAAGATCCCTCTAATGTGAGGAAGCTTACAATATCAAGAATTTCTGTAGGAATTTACAGGGTAAGTTCCTCAGAAAGAACACCAAAAGGACACCGCTCACAACCAGATCACAGATCAATACGCCAGTATTTTTGACGTGGTTAAAACCCTCAAAGAGGGAAACAGTCCACGGCCTGTCCCAACGTGGGTACTACAGGAAATTTATTAATCAAAGAATGAAAATTTACATAAGCTTCTCTCATGCACGGATTACCCGAACAATGACCCTCCATGCGCTTTAAATAGAACTCATGGACCAATCGGGTGTCAAGCCACGGATCAAGTGTCGGTAATACCGAGGTGAGAGTGAACCGTCGGATCACTACATATTGTGACCGTCGGATTGTAAGTTACAAAATGTACAACGGTAAAGAAACACACTTTACCTAACTCTATACCTAACTCTATACTAGACCAAGTTGAACTTAACTATTTCCTATGTGTCGGAATATCCTAACATCCCCCCTTAAGAACAACTTGGGATAGGATTGAAGGATTTACAAATATGACACAATAGGAGAAGGAAGGAGGCACTAGAGCCTATCCCCCCTTAGTGACAACTTCCTGAACTCCAAGCATATATCGAAGTTTAGTGAACTTCGCCTCTGTGAGAGCCTTTGTGAAGATGTCTGCAACCTGATCATCTGTTGAACAATATTGCATTTCAAGAACATGGTCATGAATGAGCTTTCTGATGAAGTGCATGTGTAGTTCAATGTGTTTGCTGCGCTGATGCTGGACTGGATCTTTGCCTAGCTGAATGGCACTTTGATTATCACACCAAAGTGTGGTAGGATGCTGCTGCTCAAAGCCAAACTCTGATAGGATCTGACGAAGCCACAAGGCTTCCTTACTAGCTTCCACGGCACCATGATACTCTGCTTCTGCTGACGAAAGAGAAATGGCAGCCTGTTTCTTGCAAGCCCATGTAATAGGTCCTGGACCAAGAGTGAAGACATAACCGGCAGTAGACTTCCGATCATCAGGGTCACCAGCCCAATCAGAATCAGTGAAACCAACTAATAGAGGAGCTGCTTTGGCACTGTAATGAATCCCAAACTGTACTGTACCTCGAATATAACGAAGTATTCTTTTGGCTGCTTTCCAATGGCTTTCACGGGGGTTTTGCATAAAACGAGCAACAAGGCCAACAACAAAGGAAAGATCAGTACGAGTATGGGTTAAATACAAGAGTTTTCCTACAAGTTGACGGTATAATGTAGCATCAACTTCAGGAGAAGTACAAGAGACTGAAAGTTTGACTCCAGACTGAAAGGGAGAAGGGGCTGGCTTACAGTCTTCCATGTGAAAATGACGAAGAATATCACAAGCATACTTGGACTGGGAAAGGGAAATACCCTCCTTGGATTGCAAGACTTGAAGACCGAGAAAATAGTGTAAGTGTCCTAAGTCTGTCATTTCAAATTTCTTTTTAAGGCTGGACTTCACATGGTTGATAAGGTTGGGATCACTACCAGTAAGGATAAGATCATCAACATAAAGAACAAGGATGATAAGAGAGTTGCCCACTTTCTTGGTGTAGACAGTATTGTCAGAATGACACCTAGAAAAGCCAGATTCTAAAAGAAAGCTATCCATTTTGGCATACCAAGCCCGAGGAGCTTGCTTGAGGCCATAAAGGGATTTCTTAAGTCGACAAACAAGGCTGGAGTCTGTTTGTATGAAGCCAATGGGTTGTTCCATATAGATTTCTTCCTGCAAGTCCCCATGCAAGAAGGCAGATTTAACATCCATCTGATGGACTTCCCATTTTAAAGAGGCAGCAAGGGAAAGAACAAGGCGGATAGAGTTCATTTTGGCAACAGGGGAGAAGGTTTCAGTGTAGTCAATGCCTTCAACCTGTGAAAAGCCCTTAGCAACGAGACGAGCTTTATGTTTATCAACTTTCCCATCTGGTCCATACTTGGTTCTGTAAACCCATTTACATCTAACAAGTTTTCGTCCCTTTGGTAGAGGAACAAGATCCCATGTATCATTTGTCATCAATGAATGATATTCTTCATTCATAGCTGCTTCCCAATGTGGATGGCCTGAAGCTTCTGCAAAAGTGTCAGGATCATGATTTACTGGAGCTTGAGCCAGTAAAGAAGAGGCTCTTTCAAACTGAGAACGTGTACGTCGCTGATCTGTAGGATCACCGGCAAGATCACCTGCTGCATCCCGAGTATCACGGACCCATCTTGGAAGTTGAGGATCCTGAGAAGGTGGGGGAGGATTATCATCCTCGCTTTCATCATCTGAAGAAGAAATGTTTTCAAAAGTAGAAGAGATAGGAAGAGGTGGCACATCCGCCGGACTAGGCTCGCAGGCCGATTTATTTTCATCAAATTTTACATCTCTTCTAATGATAACATTTTTGGACTTAAATGGAATAAGTCTATAACCTTTTACATCTTCAGAATATCCAACAAAAGTACATTTCTCACTCTTAGGTTCTAAAGCTTTATGCTTTTCATCTGGAATATGGGCCCATGCTTCACTTCCAAACACACGAAAGTGACTTACATCTGGTTTAATGGAACTCCAAGCTTCTTCTGGAGTGATATTCTCTAGAACCTTAGTAGGAGTGCGATTGATTATATAGTTTGCACAATTAATTGCTTCGGCCCAAAAACTAAGACTGAGTCCTTTAGATTGCAGCATACAATTAGCCATTTCCTTTAAGGTGCGATTTTTCCTTTTAGCTACACCATTTTGTTGTGGAGTGTATGGAACAGTATGTTGCATTTGAATTCCATTTTCGGTGCAAAAGTTGATGAATGTGTTTTTAACATATTCTCCACCATTATCAGTTCTTAGCTTAAGAATTTGATGTCCAGATTGTTTTTCAACAAAGGCTTTGAAGGCCAAAAATGTGTTAAATACTTCGCTCTTGAGTTTTAAGAAGTATACCCAAGTGCGTCTGGAGAAATCATCAATGAAAGTTAAGAAGTACTTGCAGCCAGAGAATGAAGCAACAGGAAGAGGACCACATAAATCACTGTGCACAAGCTGTAAAGGGGCTGAGGCATGCCAAGAGGCACGTTTGTCAAAACTGTCCCGATGATGTTTCCGAGTACACATCCGGAACAAACACCATCTCTGCAAGATACCATAGGAAGACCTGTCACCATATTTTCTTTACATAGATGCTGAAGGGAGCGATAGTTTAAGTGACCAAATCGCTCATGCCAAAGTTTGCTCACTTCATCATTATGAGCAACAAATACCGAGGGAAGATTTGATGACCCAAAGTTGTGAAACTTATACAACCTTGTGGAATCATCAGCAAGACCAATAGCTAGAATCTGTTTAGGATCTTTTAGATCCTTGATTACAACATCATGAGGTGAAAATTCAACAATTTTACCTTCACCTGAATGAGTTATCTGATAGACAGATAGAAGGTTGCAGGATAAGGTTGGAACACATAATACATCATTAAACTGACCATTGTCTAGATGAACAGTTCTAGTCCCTACAACATTAAGAGATCTATCATCACCAACATATATATTTTTGGTGTTACAATCATTTAAAGAAGAAAACATGGCTTGGTTTTTGGCCATGTGATAAGAGGCTCCAGAATCAATGAGCCACTCATGAGAATGAGAAGAAGAAGAAGATACATTTAATGCATAACCAGACTGAGATGATTGACAACGACATGCAGAAAGTGCCATTCCGGAAGTTGAAGTTGAAGTAGGCTCCACATGGATGTTATGTTTCTTCATTGCGGCTTCCAAGGCTTCCATCTTCTTAAAGCATTTAGATTCTAAGTGGCCATCTCGATTACATAAGTTACAATGTCTATCAGTCTTCTTCCATTTGTTTTTATTGGTCTTATCATTTTGCTGAAATGATCTTTCATTTTGAGGCTGAGTTGGTTTAGGACCATTCTTTTGAGGATATGACTTCTTAGGATTCTTTGAATTTGGTTGCTGCTGGGCGGCTAACGCTTTCGTGGAAGAGTTTCCAAGATTAAGAAGACCAAGGTGTAAGAGTTTTTCTTGTTCTCTTATTAAGGAATCACAAAAGGAGTCAAAGGAAGGGGCCTTGTAGTCTTTTCCTTGACAAATGAAAGCTTCCCTTGTAGAATGGAAAGTGGAAACAAATACAGAGTAGGCTGGTCCCAACTTAGTAAGGATGGAATAAATAAGGTTACCATCTTCTTTCTTAACTTTAACACCTTCCAAGAGATATCTAAGGGTCTTGAATTTGGACAAGAAATCTTCAATGCAAGAAAAATTATTAGGATCCAAAGTAAGCAACTCATTTTGAAGTTGATGGGCTCTAATTTCATTTTTAATCCCAAAAACTTTAGCGAGTTTTTCTAATGCTTCATGAGGAGTCTCAAGTTCTGCAATGTGGAATCTAAGATCAGGAGAAATAGACATCCCTATCAAACCACGTGCTTGATCTTGTCTATTTTCCCATTTTGCATCCTTGTCTTCATCTTTTGGTTTCTTCTCTTGGTCTGTGGCTATTTTGAAGAGACCTTTACTTCTAAGTAAATCTTCCATGTAGGCTACCCATTGGAAGTAGTTAGTGCTGTCAAGAATGACTTGGCATGGACTTTCCATTTTTAAAAAAAAACTGAAGCTGAAGATGCTAAAAGTAAGTGTTCCAATGGATAGATCTCGAAAAAATAGGCGGTTTTAAAAAAAACGGCTCTGAAAAAGGCTTCCGGATGAAGAATTTATGGCTTTTTAAAAAAAAAAATTGTTGATGTTGCCGGCAAAGTGTGCGAATGTGCGGGAATGAAAAAATCCGCCCCCACAAAATGGAGACTTGAACCCAAGACCTCTACTCTCTAAAAATAGCTTTGAACCAAGAGAGAGAGAGAGAGAGAGAGAGAGAGAGAGAGAGAGAGAGAGGGGCCTTGGTTTGCGTGCTTGCCTTGAGAAAGCTCTTTTTCCCTACAAAACACAAAACACAAAACCCAACACGAATATGCAAAGAAAAACGAACCTTGCGGCTCGAAGTTAGCTTTAGCCAAAAAACTAGAAATTTTAAAAAAAATCTCAAAGTTTGCTTTAACCGAAAAACTAAATATTTTTCTCAATGTTTCTGATTTTCCGAGATCACACTAAGGTGCAGGGAAAAGAGCATACGCATGAGAAAAATCCTTCATTTCTGTTTCTGATTTGCCCAGATTGCACAGAGTCACAGGGCAAAGAGCATACGCAGAAATGAAAGGTATAGATCCAGTTAAAAAAAAAGGCTAAATAAACCGAAACTGAAATAAGCAGAGAGAAAATAACAGTAAACTGCAAAAAACACTGTATACCTCCCGATCTGAAAAATGATGCAGCTAGGGCTACCGGAAACCTTTTCGCGTGAAACGAAAGGGGTTCCTCACTGGAACAGATGCTCCGAACGCAACAGAGCAGTCCTCTCGGCCCGAAAGCAGTCAGAAACAGCAGATCTAGGAAACAACAACCGCATGCAGTTCTACCGGCTTCAGATTTGGATCACCAACGGACGCGGCCCTCAAATAGCTCCGATACCATGTAGGAATTTACAGGGTAAGTTCTTCAGAAAGAACACCAAAAGGACACCGCTCACAACCAGATCACAGATCAATACGCCAGTATTTTTGACGTGGTTAAAACCCTCAAAGAGGGAAACAGTCCACGGCCTGTCCCAACGTGGGTACTACAGGCAATTTATTAATCAAAGAATGAAAATTTACATAAGCTTCTCTCATGCACGGATTACCCGAACAATGACCCTCCATGCGCTTTAAATAGAACTCATGGACCAATCGGGTGTCAAGCCACGGATCAAGTGTCGGTAATACCGAGGTGAGAGTGAATCGTCGGATCACTACATATTGTGACCGTTGGATTGTAAGTTACAAAATGTACAACGGTAAAGAAACACACTTTACCTAACTCTATACCTAACTCTATACTAGACCAAGTTGAACTTAACTATTTCCTATGTGTCGGAATATCCTAACAGGTATCAGTTCCTAGATTTACTAATTCATAGTTTAGAGTTGAACTTTGAAGTTTTGAATTGGTAGATCTTTTGAATCGGTCTTTCAAATCGTATAAGTCTTCCAATTTGACTATTGATTTTGGCATAGCATTATTAGTGCTATCTTGTTGCAATTGTTTGTCATGTTGGTCTTCATCTATAATCTGATTATTCTAAGATCCCTCTAATGTGAGGAAGCTTACAATATCAGGATCATCGTTGAAAATTCTCCAATTGATAATGTTATTAGGAATCAAGGGTCTAAAAATTAATTCAATTGAGAATCTATCTGGGCTAAAGTCTTCTGAGGGAATGAGCTTGGAAGCTACGTTTGCCAAGAGGTCAGCACTAGCATTTTGGAGTTTGGGAATTGATGAAATATTGAATGCTATAAAATGTTCAGTCAGATCTTGTACTAAAGATTGATAATGCTTTAAATGACCTGATAGACAATGTATAGTATTTTGTACCTGTCTGATAACAATTTCAGAATCTTCGAAGACTTGTAGATACTTGATATCTAGTTCGATTGCTTTGTATAATCCTTGGATTAAAGCCTCATATTCTACAATATTATTGGTACAATCGAACTTAAGTCTGCAAGTTAACATAATTTTGTTTCCCTCTGGACTAACTAATACGCATCCTGCTCCTGCACCATCGTTAGACTTAGAATCGTCAAAAACTAACTTCCAAAATAAAGATTTATTTATAGGACTATCTATGAGATTAACACATTTAGAACTATCTGTTTGAGAAAAGTTTTCTACTTGAGATAAAACAGAATGTTCTAAATAAGGTGAAGTATGAGCATTGAAATTTCCTAAGAAAGAATCAACAGAATAGTTGCAAATTATATTGTTGCTGTATGCTACAGGTTCATTTTCTCCTTCCAATTCTGTTACTATGTATTTTTGATGCCTTTCTCGCTCAGCCTTTACTTGATTTGGTTTGCCATTGTAAGGGAGCCACATATGCGTCCAATTGGTAGCAAAATATCCATGAAGCTTTTCAGACCAATCCTTGCTAAGAATTAAGCCATAGAATTCTGGAATGTTTGCAACTAAAATATCGATAACTTGACATACCTTTGGATTAGATGATAGCCTTATGGTAACCTGATTTAGTTCTCCGATTACTTCAACCTGCGACTGGTCCAGCTGAACTATGCGCACTGCAGATTTTTGGGGTTGAACGTTCAGCTTTGCACATATTTATTTGGGTAAGATATTGGATGAAGCTCCTGAATCAACTAAACAATTATGAAAATTTTTATTGAAAATTTCATAAGTAAGAAGAAATGGTGGAGTATGAGATCTTGACCCTCCTCCAATTAGCGGGATGTCGTTAGGATCAACTTTAGTAGTGATAGTATTTGGAGGTCTTCCCATCTTGTGGCAAGCTTGCAAGATTACAACGGTAGGCAGAGGTGCAACTAGTATTGCGTGCAATTCTTTCAAAAGGAGCTTTTGTTGATGTTTTAACTTGATCAATTCATAAAAAGTAATGTTAGCCCTAGTCTTATTCATGTCTTCTATGATATTACACTCCATATCATCAGAAACAATCAATGTTTTAGATGGAGTTGGTGAATCTTTTTGGACTGGGCTTGTTTGAGTCGCTTTGGGTGACGTTTTCTTAGTTGCGACTTTATCCTTAGTCATTGAGCTTGCGCTCTTTGGCTTAGGAGTAGGTTGAGGAGGATCGAGTTGATTTCTACTTCTAGTACTGACTGGTGATGCCTCTTGATCCTCTTCATCTGGTAGGATGAAATCCCACATACCTTGTACTTCTACAACTTCTTCTTCATTGGTCGGCTCTTTGTTAGCAATTTCCTCTTCTTCTTCTTCTGATTCAACATTCTTAATAGCATTGGGAGGCTTTGAATAAGTTGAAGGATTTCTTCTATAAGGCTTGTAAGGATTTTTAGAAGAAGTTTCTGCTACTTGTTTCTTAATGTCAACCATTTCGTTAGACATGGTTTTCAAAACTTTCTGCAATCCCTCTAAATCAAATGGGTCTTTGGGCTATTTTTTATTTGGATCTTCTTTAAAAGTAACCTTCTTAGATTTGTGTTCATCAACGACGTTTTTCTTTTCTAAAGCTATGATACGTTTCTCTACCGCTATTGCTTCCTTCATATTGTCAGCTAAAGTTGTTTTGTTAGCTATATCAACGAATATTGCTATGTTTGATGGTAGAGCAGATATGTACCATTCACTTCGAACTTCTTCGCTAGGTTTGGAGGCGGTAGGAATTTTGTTCAAAAGTTTATTAAAACGCGAGTTAAAATCTTTGATAGGTTCCCTTGATTCAGCCCTAAGGTTAGACAGGTCATTGATTAGTGTCGCAGTGGACTTGTCATCACCGAACTTAGTCAAGAATTGTTCTTGGAAAATATCCCAACTAGTGATAGATCCGGATGGTAATGAGAAATACCATGATCCGGCTGCTCCTTGCAAAGTGTAAGGAAAGAGCTGAATGACAGTGTCTTCATTAGTAACCCCATTGAGATTTATGGATAACATAAAGTTGTTTATGTGTTCTTCTGCTAGCATGCCTACTTTAGGATTAAACTTAGGCAACCATTTTTCGGGATGGGCTGGTAATTGACTCAAGGGCGCAGGCATTAAGACTGCCCCTGGATTATTCCATGGAGTTTGGGCCATCGTTGAACTAATAACAAAGGAAATCGCAAAAGATGATCCCTGTGGTTGTGAAGATGAGGATAATACAGTTCCAAATGATTGAGAAGGAGATGTCGAAGTTCCAGTGGTCTGGTGGACGATAATTTGAAGTGGAGGAGTGGATGGTTGACATCGCTGTGGAGAGGTTGAGATGGATGATGATGACGAAAGAGTCTCACTATCAGACCCTTTAGGTGATTTTCTTGCTCTCTTCCTTGTAGGTAGAGGTAATTCAATTGGTTCGATACCAAAAATTTCACTCTACAATCTAGTAAGGGGATGAGAAGGGTTATATTGTGAAGTCACACTTCCTTGAGATTTTTCAGATTTTTGAGGAGATATTGAAAATCGCTGAAGTTTATGGATCAAAGATTCAACTTCAGGAGGTTCAATAGTAGATTTCTCTGAAATATTCGGGTTTGTGGCAGTGGTTGTTGTTCTATCAACTTCTCGCTCAAGATTTAAAGATTCTAAATGCGATGGAGAAGTCGGGGGAGATGGTGAGGGCGATTTACTCTCAGAATGGTATTTAGATTTAGATTTACTTGCCATTCATAGTTCGGAGGTCCTCCTTCTAGCACCAAATATGCTGAAGCCCCGAAAATCGGGTCTACAACAAGGGGGATACCCACCCAGTCCAGACCTTGGTTAGCAGCTCCTTTTCCGTTTGGTGTAGTGGGTCCAACTGGGGATATGGGACCAATTTCCCAATTTATGTGTGTGTGTGTGTTGAGAATTGATATTTCCTTTCTAATAACTTCTAAGTAAAATGCTTTTATTCTAAATCTAATTTAACGACATGCAATTGTATTCTAATAAACAGAAATATCTAATTCTAAAACTACCTCAGGATTTGATCTTTCAATTATGCGATCTAAAATAGTTTCTACAACAATTGGTAATAAAGATCATTCAATCGCTATAAGAAAAGAATTCAATAAAGATGAACTATTCGTATAAAAAGTTAGCCGAACAGTTGTGAAAAACATATCGCATAATAAGTCACTCATATATTAAGCATAAATAAATGGCTATCACTGTACAAAAGTGACAAATGATAACTCAAGCATTTAAGCATTCATACATAAATAACTGAACATGAATATCACTATAACACATAAGAAAAATTTGTTAAGAGATAAAAGTACCATTTATAACGAGTCCTACTCATGAGTTCCAACAATAATGATCTATCTCTTCTTAATCCAACATCCACTAAGAGTACAAAAGTGCAACATCAGTAGTAGATATTAAACGCAGATATCAATAAATCTTGTTCCATTCATTCATCAAAACCTACTCGGAGGGTGCAAAAGTGCATGTTCTGAGGACAATTTTTTGATAAATTTTAGGACCCTTCTCTAAATGCATGAGAAGAGTTTAAATACTACTAACTAAATCTAAAAATAATTCATTACAAAAATGTAGGATATGGTTTAAATGACCGTCCTCATTTTAGGCAAAAATAAAGCAAAACTAAAACTAAAACTGAACCTAAAACTAAAACTAATAACTAACTATCTATGTATCTGTTCCTTGCAGTCGCAAGCGTTCAACATTTGCTTGAGGAGACTTAGCTGGCTGACTTCCGACTTTAGCTGTCCTACGAAAAAAGAATCGGCAAGAGATGGTGCCATCTTCTCGGCAAAATTAATGATCCATTTGAGAGTCATGCACTGGCTGTGTGGTTTTACCAAGTACGTCCAGTAAGAATCCCAATTCAACTTGGTTAACCTTTTGATGGACTCTTATTTTTCTTGAGTCTTCTGTCTCCAGCTTTTCTGTAGATGCTATACATTTAGGTAGATATTTACATACCACTTGAAGATATCCCTCATAAATACCACTGGTTTTTGAGTTCAAGTTTTACCTTCTGCCTTTAGCACTTTTTCCTACAAATTTCTGAGCTTACAGGCGACTGAGCGATTAGAGGCTTTCGATTTTAAGAGGTTTTGCCTGGGCGCATTGGAAATTTCCTCGGTGTCTTGATCCGGGCTTCCTTGATGCTATTTTTTTTTTGCCCCTTGTGCGCCTTTTAATATAAACCTTAAATTTTGTGGAAAGAACGACTTCGTACGTTCTTGGCTCTGAGTCTTAAATTGTCTATTCGTGATATCAACACTATCCAGTACCCATTTGACCATGTCCGTGTATGGAATAATTTTGGGCCTTGCCCCTATCCAGTGCAAGAAAGAACATGCTAGTTCTGTAATAAACGCTTCAGATGACCCGTGTGAGCCAGCAGTAGCTGTAACCTCCATTACCCTAGGATTTTCTTCCTAGAGTAACTGTACATGCCTTCCCAAGTAGTAACACCGACATCTTTGTTACAGGTGGTGTCTATGTATAAGGGCGTCATATCTTTATCTTCAGAACTCGGAGCTTTACCCTTCTTTCCCATAATATTCTGAACACTGCTATGTACACTTCTCTGCTTTTTGCTCCTGCAGTTTACAAATGAGGCAAGAGTAATGATAAGAAAAAAGGTGATGAGAAAGCTTTAAATGTTGAAAACATATAAAATATATCACCCTATGTAAAATGGCTCCTCGATCAGATTAAAACCATATTTCATTAATGATTGCCAACTAACTCATTAATTAACATTAACGCGCATAATTGGGCATCGGTTTATGGAAAAATCTTTCTCGAACAACGAGCCCTGTAGATCTGCGATAAAGCGATTTTGCGATTTGCTTCGCAATATCGCAGATCGCAATATCACAAATTCGTTGCATGTGGCAATCATCCGTTACAATGTGTTTTCTGTGAAATGCGATTCGCGAGATGCTTCATCGCATATCGGTGGTTTGAGGCATTTCAACTTAAGTGATATTTGAGGCATGCGATGCGATGAGGGTCTTTTGATGCGTGATTTCGCATCGCGATTTCGTAATCTTAGGATTCTGCTTGTAGGAAGGCATCAATTACCTTTTTGCGATGCGACACTTTTTATTAAAGGAATGGTTTTGTTCGAACTTATCATAAAACTCAAGTCTTTTTGGGATTTTCAGGTATTCTCCTAGGTTTTATGATAGTAAGATTTATTCAAAAAGGAAATACAAGTCCTAATTTATTTTTTGAATTTTATGGATAAGGGTCCCCACTTATTTAGTATTAGAAATAAAACTAAATAAGAGGGGGGTTGCAACAACAGGTTGATGCCCTTAAAATTTAAAACTCAATAATGAATCTGCGGAAGCTTTTTAATACTTGAGTTGTCTATTTTGTTCTGAAATCTTTGGTTGGGTTTCTCTCTTTTCCTAAATTGGTCAAATTGAGATTTTGATTAATCTCAAAATCTCTTTCTTACAACTCAATAGTAAAAAAAATTAAATAAATTATGATAGTTTTGTCTAAGATACATTGATCACATCATGGCTTGGATCTCTTGTTCTAAAAAGTGCACCATAAAACATTTATAAAAAAATTATTTAAAGGCAACAAATACACATCATAAATAGGAAAGACCTTTATTCCAAAAAGGTAATTCACATGTATTTTTGAAACTGATTTTGTGAAAGATACAAGTTGAAAACCAAATTAAATGTGACAAGATGAAACTCACACAAAATAAACCATATAACAATGCAGTGAAAAGATGAACCTCACACAAAAACAACTATATAATGCAGTGTAGAACAAATATGCGACTCTGTGTTTCAGTCCCTAAACATTTTAAAGAAAAACATTTGTCAAAATTCTACTGTTCTTGCTTATGTAGTCCCACTTGCCCCTACATCAGCTAAGAATTCATTGAGCAATAATGCATAAGAGTACACCATAATTTCATTGTCAGTCCACTTCTCACTAGCATATGCATTTTTCTTTGTCTCATAGATAGTGGTCATAATTGGGATGGAATCATATTTTGACATAAGCTCACCAAGCATGTAACTATTTGCTGCCCACTTCACCCAAACCAGGCCTTGTAGAGCACTGCATATCCTTATGCCAAAAACCTTTTATTACCCAAACTACTACTACTATTCTACATAATACAATGCATACAATCTCTATACTATCACTGCACATACAACCCAAACTAGTCCTTGTAGAACACTATAGATCCATTTACCAAAACGTTTTATTCCCCAAACTACTGCTACTATGCTGCATAATACAATTCATACAATCTCCAATACTATCACTGCACATACAATAATAAAAGAAAATGGCTTCTTGGAAACTGACCCTTCTCTATTCAAAGGATCTTTATGAGGAACTGGCTCTCTAGGAACTAGCTTTCTTCTAATAAAAGGAGACATTCCATGCACAAACTAATAACAATGGTAGCCATTATAATAGCTACACTAGGTTTAGAGAGTGGCATGGAGTGTGCATAATACCATTTGACAACACTACCTTCAATTGCATCGAGAAAAGCCCAACCAAAAGAGAAAATCAAGTTCACAGAAGCACCTATAATGGACAAGGTTTTGAGACTTAAAAAATTACCTCTCAAGGTAAGTAGTTGGAAAACATCCATGTGTTCTATGTTGGTGTTAGCAGACCAGACTTATGATGACTTGACCTAAGCGTTGGTTACAAATGCATGGATGGTGAACCCATTTCCTCTACTGTCAACCAGGTAATCCTGTATTTCCCTTTTTTCCAATAGAGAAGTAGAGAAACCATCTGTTCTGAAGTAACCAGTGAGTTCCATGTTTAAGAACATTTCTATTACTGTTGGAACTATTAAATAACCTGCCCCATATCTGACTTCCACTCCCTTGGCTTCGACGATTTCAGAAGATATGTAGTTTTCCTGGGCACCCAAATCCATGTAATTTTCCAGGGCATCAAAATCCATGACTCTCACTCCTCTGCCTTCCTTGTCTTTAGAACTCA
This sequence comes from Pinus tabuliformis, assembly GCA_031772625.1. Taxonomy (NCBI): domain Eukaryota; kingdom Viridiplantae; phylum Streptophyta; class Pinopsida; order Pinales; family Pinaceae; genus Pinus; species Pinus tabuliformis. The sequence goes on along the minus strand of CM062817.1, from coordinate 1,327,815,071 downwards.
AAGATCTCATCATCAACTCTGTCCAATCATCATTTTTTGTTGGATGCAATGGAATGGAGATGCAAGAACGTTCTTTTGGGATGGGTTTCTAATAAATGTAATCAATTGTTTCATGGACTGAAAATATGTCCAACTTTGCCTCTTTCATGTGTTTCTTTTCACCCTCCCTCAATCTTGGCCCTTCAACTCCATCAATTTCCTTTTCATCCACGTACAACATGCCCTGGTCACACCCATGGTAGCCATTGGTCAGACAGTCCCGAGATACTAACAGGCACAGGGTATCAGTCAGTCGATTCATCTTTCCAGGCATCTGAAGAGAAAGTAGGATGGTGAAGTTGGGGTCTCGCTTAAAAATTTTAGTAGATTTGAGGGCCAAACTGAGAAAAAAAAAGGTATGTTGATTCACGAACTCGTTACCTGTTTTATTTACAAGGTAGTATGCCATAATAATGTTCGGTCATTATTAGAATAATCAAATACAAAGCTACAAAGGTTGGACTCCCAAATATTGACCACACAAATTCTTGTCCCCACAAGGAAATGGAGACTTGGATCACTCAAAGAGGAGAAAATGCTCCAAACATAAATCTTGCAATCTGCAATAACTAGCAAAATATGAGATTAGAACATAAACATAAGAATAAACTTGCAGAGAATCTTAGACACACATACAAATCCACGATTACAGAATGTAATGCATAAATTGATCATATAATAGAATCATCATTGAGATATATCGACATGCTGAAGATGAATATATCAACCATCACACCCCCCTCACCTTAAAAGGTTATAGTAATTGAGGAGAACTGTAGCAACCAAGAAGCACTATAGTAACTTAGGGTTTTTCTTATTAATATTTTAAAAATCAGCTTCCCCACTAAAGAATTATGAAACCCTAACTGGGAGGTCAAGAAGTATAGTTAACTGAATTCAAGAACCTATTTTTTCGATGTGGAAGCTGTTAGCGCTTGAGATTTCACCCTAGGCTGAGAAAAGTAAATCTTCAAGGCTACATCAAACCATTTCACCTCGTAGCTAGCCCTACGAGGTATGAGAAGGCTCTCTCGGGTCAGATTTAATAGATCTTTCAATAGGATTAGGCTGACCAATTAAGAATAAAGATTTTAGGCTAGTAAATTGATAGGGGGTTTGATTTGATGATTTGTGGGGGTTTTGGTGGCAATTGGTGGAAGTGCAATTCAAGGTGCGGGGATTGAGCACGGTTTTCACAGGGGGATCTAAGGGGCAAGGTAGGAATGAGTGCTGATGTCTTAATCTGAGATGGATGATCAGAGATGATAGAGGAGAAGCTAAAGAGGGCAAACACACAATTCGAATCCTCTCTAGACAGTAGAAAACATTAAAATTGAACAAACTAAAAAGCTGAGCATGTCAAAACATGAGTTCAAACTTTACCACTTCATCTGTCCAATTTAGAAGCATAAGAGAGATGTGAAACACATAAACAAACTTACAAGAACATGTAGAGAACACACCATCAACAATCAGATCCACAAGAATCCTCAAAGATGTCTGTAAAACCCTGGCTTTCCTTGCCTTCAATTGCAGAAATAGATGCACAATATACAATAAAGCTTCCTTACACAAGAGTCCAACCATCAAAATGAGAAGGAGAGAGCATAATATAGACCATCTAGACCATCTAACTCCTTTCCCCACCTCTAGGGGTCGAGCTCAGCTTTCTAGGAGCAGTTTGAACTAATTCTAAACTAAGAACTAGAAAATAGGCAGCCAAACAACTTGCCTCTATTACTTAGCTAACTCATCCATGCATTAATTTTTCACTTTTTACATCATGGAAGCTTCTAGAAGGGTAAAGAGAGATAAAATCTATCAAAGTGCCATGAAAATATTACATTTATCCATCATCTACAAGTAAAAATAGTCAACCATAGTCAAAACAGTGTTTTTTGACCAAAAATGTGAATTCTGGCAAATCTGGAAGTTCTGGTCGCGCCCCTGGAAGTTCTGGTCGCGCCCCTTCACAGCTGTTTTTGAGTGGGTTCCACTGGTCCAAATCAGGTGCAAGATGGCTCATTGGAAAGCTTGGCCTGTCTACTTTCCATCCCAAGTGGAATTTCGGAATTTGGTGTTGATTTGACCCCTAAAAAACCATTTCTCCCAAGGTCACTTTCTGCAACTCAAAAAGTGGGCAGAAAGTCATTTTTTTGATGTATTTTGAGCTTTTGGAGGCTCAAAACTCAAAACCAGGCTTCTCCCAAGCATTGGTAATTTTTCTTTTTGCATGCCCTTTCCAAAAATGCCAAGTTTTTAAAATTCCGAGTAGTCCTCCAAAATGGTCTCACCCGGGGTGAGACCAAACCGTGGGCAAAACCTGTAATTTTACCAAAAATTTGCAAAAGGCTCCAAAATTCTCAAAATTTTCAGATTTTGATGCTAGATCAAGGCTAATGAGTACCATGATGAGTGAGGGATGCCTCAGCCAAGATACGGGGATTTGTCCTTTTCTTTTTCCTCATGAGAGCCTCGTTCAACCACCGTTGAAGGATCTTCATCCTTGCTTTGTAAACATGCATTCTGGCCCAATAATGTGTTTTCATGTTGCGTAGCAGCTCTTTGTCATGATTTGCCTTCTCTAAAAGCCTCTGCTGTGTCTCAACCTCCGTTGAAGAAGACCGGTCATCACCTTGCTCATTAGTCTCAGTGGTTGACATGGTGTTATTGAGCAAGGTGGAATAAACAAGTCAAGATGACCACTGCCCTGCCTGCAAAATGCTGTGAAGTATGCTGTTTTCAAGGGGAAACATCATGAGGGACATGTTAGGGGGGGGAATTTACATAAGGAAAGGGAAAAAATATATATAAACAACAGGGAATTTTGAAGGAAACAATCACACAATGTTAAACATGTCATTCTATCTTTCATCATTTGCAAATCAATACTTTATTAGAGAAAATGTGTTATGATCACCAAGGGAAAGGACGATGAAAATCATCATGATGGAGGGGAGGATGTCATAAGCATAGGGGGATAAGGCAGCATCATCTATATACAAGTAACAGGCAGCTCATTTCAATTTGTTTTGAATGTCATTGAGGAGTATACTCTGTTTTTCATAATTTCAAAATGACCATTTGATGCTTTGGGAAACAGGGATTTAGGGTTTCTGATTGTAAGAGGAAGGGAAGGGGTTGTTGTGATCATGTTACAATGGAAGGGAGAGGGAATTGGTAACTTGGGAATTAGGGAAAAGAGAGGATATTAGGAATTAGGTTTGGGGGGACAGTGAAACCCTTTTAATAATCACTGCCAACTAATTTTCGTAACAGCAATTCATTTAGGACAGTGGCAGCTTCATCATGCTTTTACCATGGGGAATTAGGGTTTGACTGTGTGCTTTGATCATAGGGAGGGACATTCAATTGCCTAGGGAGTTTAACTGAAGGGACAAGCAATTGAATTGGGGTTTACATAGGGAAATAGGTAGGGAAAAATAGAGTTTTGAGAAAGGGGATGAAAACCATGCTAATATTAAACCCTAACACAGCAAGACTGCTTCTTTTGATAACTATGCAACTGTATATTTAATGAATTTTTGTCATGAGCACCATACAGCTACTAATCTTTGACATTTACACAACAAGAGGTCATTTTTCTTTTGTTTTTATAAGGCTATGCAAGTTACATTTTTCACTGTTTTTTGTGTGATATTCATAAGCATGCCTTGCTATTATTTTTTCTTTTTGTTTTTATATTGTTTCTTTTCATTCTGCTGTGTATTTACATATGTACATTTGCTGTATATACTAGTGTAGGGTTTGAACATGACACATGGGGGGAAACTAGGGTTTTGAAATGGTTTAGAAGGGGTTAGGGTTTCATAGGATTGGGGGTAGGGTTTGAGCTTTTCTTGCAAATGAGATTAATGAAAATGACATGTTAACATATGTAATTTAACTTTGGGAAAATGAATGGAGGGACTAGGAAAAAGTTGCCTTGAAAAACAACAAACAGTCAAACATATGCATGCAAAACATCAAGTCAATTCAACCTATCTTCTACGGATTCTTGGCATAAAATCATCATCATAATCTTCTTTTGTAACCTCAACACCATCCCACAACACGTGGATTAGGCATACCTTTAAAAATTTGAGTGAATTTGAGCGTTTGGGAGAGTTTCAAGGCGGGCAGACTTTTTGGTCGCGCACGCCCTCAGAATGGTCGCGCCCCTTCGTTTGGTCGCGCCCGTGTTATTTAACACTGCGCTTTGGCCTCCGTTTGGTCGCGCGCACCCAGGTGGTCGCGCACCTGTCCAGAATGGTCGCGCACCACTTCTAACCTTGAAACTTGCAGAAACTTGCCCGAATTGCCTCTAACACAAATTTTTTGACTTTCAAATGCACAATAAGAGTGAATTGAGAGGGAAATTAGCTTTTATAGGGTCACTTTAAAAAAAATTTAACTTTAGAACCCACTTTCTAATGTTTTCAACTTGCTTTTCTTTTTAACACTGTTTAGAGTCTTTTTGTCTTGAAATAAGCTCTTTTGATGCGTTTGACTCCGTTCTTTTTGCAGGTTGACCGCCTGATGGACTGTAGTGAAGGAACCAGGGTTGTTGCTAGCACTTTTACAAATTTTTGAAAATTTCTTTATTTTTACAAATTCCTCATGACCTTGGATTTAAAAACAGGGTTTTTTAAATCCAAGGCATAAAGTGAGCTGTAGCTGAAGAAAATGATAATGAAACATATGTACAAAATTCCTTCCGGCTTGCTGGGCACTTGCTGACCATGACTCATTACCTTGAAATGATTTTGACTCAAAACCCTAGACCTAAGACCATGGGATCTCAAGACAAAAAATAAGAACAAGCATGACTCAATTACATTGTTGTATGACCTGATCCAGCAAAGCCAAGAAGGGAACAAAGACCAGCTCCTCCATTCAGTGTTATGGCATGCCTAGTGGGATGCAAAACTGACACTGATGAGACACCTATAAATGCATATGCAAAGAGTTATTGATCACTGATGGAGGGCTCAAGATCGACACTAACAGAAGCAACCATGCAGAATAAGTTGAAGCTACCAACAATCCAACATGCAGCTAGAAGAAACCTGCAGCCAAAAGAAACACTGAAGTTAGATCATTAAAAATAAATTCTTGTGTAAGAACTAAACACATGATTAACCACAACATGATCTTCCAGTTATATCTACGAAATTTCCAAGTAGGACAAGACCCTCGTCCACTCTGTGAAGAAAAGTCGAAAAGGAAGTAAGATTGCAGACATTTATATCTAAAGAAAAGCCCAGAAACAAGATTTAAGCAGGAGTTAAATTTAAACCAAATATTCCCTTTCTTAGCAAGAGTGTAGGCCTTTTTTCCTAAACTATGACGCCAAAGACCTGAACCTTTCTAGAGGAAAATAAGAATAGCATCAACCATTCCATCCACGCTCAGAACGAAATCTGTCCCTTCCATTATGAAAATGGCTGAAAGGGATTAGAAGGAAGTAGGTAGAAACCCTTACGAAAAATGGATGAAAATGATTAGAAGGAAGTAGGTATAAACTTGGGAAAGTGGTAGTCCTCGTTGAACAAATTCACATCAGATGAAGTAAATCAAGGAGTTGGTTGACAATTCAAGAGTTAGTGGTGGAATCCAAAGGTCGAAAATTGTTCAATCCTCTAACATTGGATTTGATGGTGTAGACTGGTACACAGTGGCAGCCAGGGGAGTTGTTCTCAAAGGGGAACACCTTACGACGTAATTAAAAAAAATCATGAAAATTAACTAAATTATAACTTTATTTTTATTATTATTATAAAGTGAATTAATATATAAATTAAATGCATTTACATAAAAAAAACATGTAACAAGATTCTTAACTAGGTGGTTCACCCAACTTTACCATAGAGATTCAATACAACATGCCCGAAACCATAACTCATTTCATATGATATTTGTTCATATGGCATTTTTTAAATTAATCAATTTAGTTAAAATGGAAAAAAGAGCACAACTACTTTGGAGATAAATCTCAACCTTTGATTTGTGTATACTACTAAGAATATCTTAGAATGTTCCATGGAGCTTAAATCCCTACCATCCATCCATCTAATAATTATTGATAATTAAATTAAAATTATGGATCCCTATTCCAAAATAGACATGCTTATTAGCATGCTTAATTAATTTAATTAAAAAAGCAAAAAATGCATAGCTAGTTATCGATGTTTATTAGCCATTTATATGGCTGTGCTAGTTAATTATCAATAACTATTCCAAAATAGACATGCCTATGGACATAAAAATAGACAAACAATATAATTATTAGGTGGATGGCATGGATTTAAGCTCCATGGAATATTATAGAATATTATTACTAGTCACAAATCAAAGGTTGACATCTATCTAAAAACAACGATGCCCTTTTTACCCTTTTAATTAAATTAATTAATTAAAAAATGTCATATGAACATGTGTCATATAAACATGAGTTGTGATTTTTTGGGCATGTTGTATTAGTAAGCCATGGTATTATAAGAAGACCTATTTTACAGATCAAGAATCTCTATGGTAAAGTAGAGGTGAATCTACGAGGTTAAGAATTTTGTTACATGATTTTTTAAATGTATATATTGTTAACTCATATTAATTCTTTTTATAATTAATAATAATAATAATTTAAAATAAACTCATAATTTAGTTAGTTTCTATGATTTGTTTTAAGCTTGGCAATGTGGGATGTATCATGAGGTATGTGTTTTGACACCTATTAGCATTTACCAACAATTTAATTCATATGGCTACAATAGTATGTGTTTGAACTTATCATGATGTAGATTTCAGAGTTAAGATGGATTTACACTAATTATTTTTGGTTATTGCACTTTTGCTTGGAATACAAATAAGAGAATCAACACCTTTACTTAGGGATTCCAAGAGAGGAGTTATTACTGCACATTGTAATGACCACAACCTAAGAATTAGCAATGTTCTTTAATAATGCAATCCATATTTAACTAGCATACCCATGAAGCAATAAAATAGAACATTGAATTGTTTTGGTGATTATGATGCTCAAAGATAAAAGTTGTTTCTTCTAGAGGATAGATCATTAATCAATAATGGATTCATTCAACAAATCCACTTGTTTATTTTTCATTCATAGGAAAATGACATTTGTGTCTAATCACCCAAATCTTTGCTTGGGTGAACTTCGATGCATCAAAATATCATTGATTCGAATACTTAAACTCTCAAATGCCACTTGTGGAGAGATGCTTGGACCACACAAAACAAGTCATCTCTTCTCCCCTATAACCAACTTTAAAAATCCAATGTGGAGGTCAAAATTTGTAAATAACAAATTCTCATACATGATGTAAGCCCCACTAAATAGAATGTTGAAAATTCCTGGGAGGACTACATCATATGAAACCAATAACAAGTAACATTTTGTTGAAATAAAATTGAATATTAATTTATCTAAACCATGTTTTATTTTTTGTCACCCAACTTCACTTGCATGGCAATAAAAGTGGTGGCATAGACCCATGCATTATTGGTAGTGGGGTCCACCATCATCACCCTATATATCTAGTCAACAACCTATTGCAAATTAGCATGTATGCCAACAATGTTTTTATCATTTGATCCCCCTCTTCAGGATCCTAGTCCTTTTTAAAAGTGTTCATGCTTATTTGCAGAGATTGGTGCTTCCTCATAAGTTTTTGAAAACAATCAACAGAAATAATACTAAAAAGGTGGGTTGGATTTGTCCAATGAAAATAGTGCCAATACTGAAAGTTTGATGCATGAGAGTGATATCATGGCTTTACTTGAGAATATCAATAATATGGATGCTTATAATAGTAATCTAGAAGAAATCCATACTATTATTCAACTCTAAGATGATAAGCTTAATGGGGTAGTGAAATCCCTTGAAGATGAAGTGGGATTAAATGGGAAAGCAAATGATGACCATGGGATGGGAAATAGCGAGATGGGTGCAATTAAACAAGGTGAAACAATGTGTGAGGATTATGATGTGACCTTAGTTTCTAACATAACGGAAAACCATTAAGAAGAAAATTTGTCGTATTATGACAATGTTTGATTTATTCATGGACCATATTGGGAGGATGTTATTTAACACTAGAATGAATATCTAGTCATTCAAAATGTTTTTGCATTTCCACAACATAAATAATTCAAATTTAGTTAATTCACCCAATAAATGTTGAAAATAATATTTTATAATATTAATGGATACAATTGATGTCTACTGCTCTATGCTCATGCATTTCTGAAACCTTAACCCCTTGCAGCTTGATCTATTCAATCTGCGATGGCATCCCCGGAGGGGGTACCTCCCCCTCCTCCTAAGCCCGATGATGAGGCTGCAAACTTTTAGGCATTAATGGTCAGGCTCTTGAACAAACCAAGAAATAAGGAGGCACATTCTAAGTTTGTGAAGAAAGTTTATTCAATACCCTTGGTGGCCCTCCCCGTTGGAGTGCAAAGGATGACATTGGCTTTCTCTGAACGATCCCTAGTTGGAAAGCTTACTAGAATGTGGCGATCACCTCATTCCATGGATGCGTGGATAGATCAAACCTGGAAGCTGAAGATGAAAGGTAATATCAGGTTATAAGCATGTGTAAATTTGTTTCTTCCCTATTTATTTGAACTCAAGGAAGATCAAGATGTTGTTATTAGAATTGGTCCTTATTTCTTTGGATATAAAGGGATGTATCTAAATAAATGGTCCCTGGATTTTAACCTGGATGAACATATCCCGAATGCAATACCATTATGGGTTAAACTCCCTTGACTTCCACTCTCTTGTTAGAGTGATGATTACTTAAGGGCAATAGGGAATAAAGTGGGAAAATGTATGGATAGAGTTAAGCCCAAGGGCTCGCAGTTCGCATGTGCTAAGATCTGCATCGAGGTATATCTAGAAAAGAGATTTCCTTCAAAAATCAATCTCACATTGGGGGGATGGAACCATTTCGAAACTTTAGTCTATGAGAAAATCCCCTTCAAGTGTTGGGTTTGTCATGAGATCTGTGTCGAGGTATATCTAGAAAAGGGATTTCCTTTAGAAATCAATCTCACATTGGGGGGATGGAACCATTTCCAAAATTTAGTCTATGACCACATTGCAAGGGATTGCAAGAAAACCCTGCAAGCAAAGCCTTTTGATCCATTTGTAAATAAGGGTGAACAATGATAGACTTAACGAAGAGGAGGAAATAAAGGAAGATCCAATGGGAATAAGAATCAAACTACGCAAAATAATAACGGGGCTTCTACATCTGCAAACTCTTTTGACGCCTTGCAAAATATGATAGAAAATGAGTAGGAAGACTCAAATACGAACACAAGGTCTCTGAATGAGGAAGTAGTTTCAGAGAAGTAAGAATATGGGGAGATAAGTGGGGAAGAGAAAGTCCCAAATGAATAGGAAAATAAATGCCATCAACAATCAGAGCCGATTTATGTAAAAGATCTTGTATCCCCTTCTCCAATAGGTTAGATCACTCCTCCTTTATCTAGAAATGTTGAAGGAGGGCAACCCAATCCAGGAGTGATCACACACAATATGGCACAAAAACTTGTTTTGGAAGATGATGGAAGAAATCAGGAGATGGAAGGAAGTAAGAAGAAGTAGGGATGACCTCACAAATCAACAGTCCGGGAGCATGAAGCAGAGAAAAATAAGAAACTAGGGAATCAACATGTAATATTAGAAATCCTGAAGACAAAAGCTTCCAAAGGCATAGAAAAACTAGAACAAGGAGGAGTTTCTCTCCAAAAATATCCTAAAAAATGATGATAGTAATGTCATGGAATATAAGGGGTTTGGGAAGCCCCATAAAATCCATGGTGATTCAGGATTTGGTGAAACAAGAAAAGTCATGGATATTCCTTCTTCACAAGAAAAATCTTGTGGAAAAGGAGGTAAATAAGGCAGCTAAGTTTTTTTAGAAAGATAACATCGAATCTCAAGATTCATGAGGAGCTCTAGGAGGATTAGGGATGTTTTGGTGTGATTTACACTTTCAATTAATTGATAACAGGACATTGCAATTCTAGATTGTGGCTGTATTGGAAATAAAATATATGAAGGAATGAATCCTCGTGGTCAATATCTATGCCCAAGTGAAGTATGGAGAAAAAATGGATTTTTAGGACTCCTTGAATCATATGGAAGAGAAAGATTGGCACATCAATTGTGTAATGGGGGGAGACTTCAATACAACATTCAAATGTTCAAAAAAGCATGGAGGATGCCCCGTCCAAGATCCTTTTCATGAAAGAATGGAAGATATAATAAGTGATTTGGACCTGGTGGACATCCCCTCCTAAAGTTGGAAAATATACCTAGATGAATTGTAGAAGTGGATAAAATTATATAGTAGCTCACTTAGATAAATTAATTATTCACAATAGTTGGATTCTAAAAGGTTTTGATTGTGCCTCTTTGATTAAGGCTCAAGGAGAATAGAACCATTGACCTATAGTCTTGTCCTTGGATATCTTGGAGAATTTAGGTCCAATTCCGTTCTAGTATAATCATACACGATTAAAGGAGGAAGGTGTCATAGATTTGATTAGGAAAGCGTGGAGCACCCCTGTGACAGGATCACTGACATTTGTCTAGGAGTCTAAACTAAAGTTTGTAAAGTAAGCATTAAGAAAGTGGCTCAAAGAGAGTTATCAACCACTAAGGTAGAAGAACAAGGAATTGGTCAAGAAATTAGAACAACATCAAAGACTATGTGAGGAAGATGAATTCAAACCTTGGCACTTTAAAAAAGAAAGAGAATTAACAAAAGGATTTTTTTACAGTAAGTAGGCAAGAGGAATAACTTTGGAGAATAAAATCTCACAATCTGTGGCTTAAGGCAGGATATCAAAATACATCCTTTTTCATAAGTAGGCTAAAGCTCTTGAATTAAGGAACAAGGTCATAGATATTATACCTAAAGGAAGGTCAAAGGTATCCTCCTTTGAAGATATTGAGTAGGAAGCCTTCCTGCATTTTCAAGCCCTCTATCGTGAGGATAGAGAGATTGACATGTTCCACGCTTAGGATTTTATTAAATGTGTTCCCACCATTGTATCTGACTATGATAATCTATTTCTTATCAAAGAAATAAATGAAGTTGAAGTCCTGGATGCAATTTGGGACTTGGATCCCTATAAATCCCCTTGACTTGATGGTTTTCCTTTAAGTTTATTTAAGTCTTTCTAGATCATGATAAGAAAGGATTTGCCATGGAGGCTAAACAATACGAAGAAAAAAGAGAGGATATGTGGTGTAATTAATTCCTACTTTCTTTCCCTTATCCCTAAAGAATAAAATTCAATAAACTCCACCAGATTCTGCCCCATATCTTTATGCAACTCAACTTATAAAATTCTTATAAAGAATATTGCATCGAGACATAAGAATTTGTTGCCAAGAATAATCTCAGAAAACTAGGGGGGTTTTATGTAACTGAGGCAAATCTTGGACAATATTATTCTTATTCAAGAGACAATCCATTCTAGCAAGGAAGAAGGTGAGTTAAGAGTGGTGATAACATTGGATATGGAAAACACCTTTGATTGAGTGAGACATTCCTTTCTCTTTCATATGCTTGAAAAAATGGGCTTCAGTAAGGAGTTTAATCAATGGATAAAGGCATGCATTGGATCTGCATGGATTGCACCATTAGTTAATGGCCATCCCACTCCTTTTTTTATAACATCCAAAGGCTTAGGACATGGTTTCCATCTGTCTCCTCTCCTATACATCATCAGGGGTTGAAATTATGAGTAGAAATCCGGAGAAAGTGAGACAAGAAGGAAAGCTCACGGGGTTGAGTATAAAAAGGAGTATTAAAGAAGTGAATTATTCCCAGTTTGCAGAAGATACTCTCTTTCTTGGGGGTGCTTCAAATATAATAGTGACGCGTTTCAAGAAGATTTTGAATCAATATCTAGATCTTTCTGGAGGGATGGTCAACAACAAAAAGTGTCAAGTGTATGGATGGATTTTTTTTTGATTCAACATTACATGAGATCTCTAGGATACTATAATTCCTTACTTTTCTAGATTGGAGATCCTTCAAATATATGGGAATTCCAATTTTTTAGGGTTCATCCAATGCTGATGTATAGGAGGAAGTACTGCAAAAGGTAAGGAAAATAATTCAATCTTAGGGTGCTCAATGGTTAAATATGGTAGGAAAGGGAGTCTTAATCAAAATCAATCATTTCCTCCATTCTAGTATATATGGGCACAATTTTTTTGGCACCAAAGGGGATAATCCACGAAATAAGTGGTTCATTATGAAAGTTTCTTTGGCAAGGTGGGAAGAATAATGAAAAATGATTTCATCTTCTGAACTGGAACACAGTTCTCCTTCCCAAATCATTTGGATGTCTAGCAATTAAGGATACATAGCTCATGAACCTTGCATTGGGTGAAAATATTGTGTGGCATCCTCTATAAAACTCCAAGGAATGGTGGAAGACTACTTTTATTCGCAAATATTTTTATAAGTCAAGGCTCCTTAGACCCGAGATTGAGTCATGGCCAGACCAGGGTTCAAAGATATAAAAATTGTGTAAAATAACAACCCCCATAATTATTGATAATTTGGTATGGAAATCTGGGAATGGCGGGCATATACATTTATGGAAGGATCAAATTTTCACAACAGAGATAGTAATTGAAAATGTCGGAATGAAGGAACTGGAAAATTTGATGGAGGAAAAAGGACACAATAGGATTGCATTTTTTTCCCAGTGGGATAACAAAGGTTAGTGAATAGGTTAGTCTTGCCCTGATTTTCCTCTAGAACTTTACCAACATTGGATCACCTTGACCAAAGATTTAAAGGGATATGATCCAATTGTCACCTCTTAGTTGGATCAACAGATCTGGATGGGTAGTAAAAGTAACATCTACTAAGTTGAAGCGGGGTATTAGAATCACTGCTCCAATTCTCCCCACACCCTCCTTCAAATCGAATATGGGGAAATATGGAATTCAGATGGGATGCCAAATATTAACTTTTTTTTTGGGAGCTGGTCCATGAGAAATTTTTTACCACAGAAAATATAAAAAAAGAAATATACAAGGTTCCTCCCATTGTGTATTGTGTGAAAAAGCAGAAGAGGACACCCCTCATCTCTTCTGGTAGTGTCCCTTTGCATTGGAAGTCTAGAAATTGGCCTTGGATCAGGTTATGGACTTACCAAACATTTCGGGGAACTAGAAATAAATGTTTATGTAATGGAGGCAGAAAATTCCTTGGCAACGAAAATTTGACTCAACGGTGGTGAGAAGCTAGATGGCTCTTTTGAAGTACTTATGTTGGGTAATTTGGATCGCTTGAAATCAAACCAACTTTCAAGCCTCCCACCCGGATCCTGTTCACCCGACATCTAAAGCCTTGCAAATGATTTTTGAGACAATTTCATAGCGAGGATATGATTTAGCAGAGTTCAATGATTTATTAGCAAGTGAAAATGGTTGGCTGAAACTTGATCAAGCTTCAAATCAGGATGGCAAATTCAATCTCAAAATTATCAACATATTTTTTTTATAATAAGAACAAAGAGCGATGAGTTTCAGAAATGGAGAAAAAATAAGGACCAATATTTACTCTTTTTTGATGGAGCTTTGAAAGGTAACACTAGGTTGTAGGAGTGGGAGGGGTTATATTTCGCTTTGATGAAGCAAGGGAGATTCAATTTGCTTTGGGATTATGGGAAACGACTAATACCAGGCAAAATACTTAGCATTTTGGCAAGGATTAGATTTGGCTTGGTCCAAGTGCATTCATCATTTAATGGTGTTTGGGGATTCAATGATTGTAATCCAGTAGGTGAGTAAAATTAATGGGAATCCTGATCAGTTCCAAGCCCCCATTCTACATAGAATAAACCTTCAGATTAAAAGGTTTGAAAATATTGAATTTTACCCCCTGAAACAACACCTTAATTTTGAGGTGGATTCTTTTGCCAACTATTAGGTCCCTATAATACTAGTGATTCCCCCATTAATATTGTCATTGTATCCATTATTGTTATTGTTGTGCCCCTATTTTCCCCATATTGTTATTATTGTGCCCCATAGAATCCCTGTATTGTTATTTTTGTGCCTTTATATTATTATTGTTAGGTCGACTTGGTTATATTGTGACCCCTTAGACTCCTATATATAGAAAGGAGGTTTTGTCATTTGAATCATCCAAAAATTGTTCATTTGTGTAATGTAAAGGAGGTTGCCCATCGAAGAGGCTTATTTCTAAGGCGTTCATCTATATTTTCTATCTTTTTGTGAGTTGGTTTCATAACATTTGGTATGAGAGCTTTGGATTCTAGGGTTTTGCTGCTCCAAACAGGTCATCCTGGAATTTTCGCATAACCTTTTTTCTGTGACATTTCAGAAGCTAAAAAAAACCCATTTGAGACGAAATCATGCTGAACCTCCGGACCAAATTTTAGATTTTGTCTCTTTATATTTTCGGAGATATGATCTGAGGAAGTTAGGGTTTTTACAAGCTCCAAAATTTCATCTAAAACAGGTCACCTTGGGAAAATCATCATAACTTTCGCTCTGAGCATTAGATTGAATTTTCATAAGAAGTTACAGAAAGAGGATGGACTGTAGTTTTTTTGGGTATCATTTTCAAAACCTAAGGTTGAAATAGTGACCCGCGGCACGTCGTATAGGTTCGCTCTACTGAACTAGTCTATACTCAGGTCATCATGGGAGATTTAGCATAACTCTTCATTGGAGAATCCAATCTTGATCAGACTTGCGGGGTTAGAAATATTACTCAGAGGGTTACCACAAGAAGCAATTTCAGACCTGGGAGATCCAAAATTACAGAGGTACATCAGAGTCAAGATCGGGCTCCTACAAAGTGAAAAAAAAGGTGTGTAATTTTTTTAATTTTTGCATAAGCTTGGTTTGAAAAATTAGTTTGAAGGAATTCAAAGGGCATAGGGAAGCATTACTATCAGTAATTGATGCCCCGAAGAAAGAAAATGGAAACACGTAGTGAGCAACTTGAAAGCTCTAGCATGAATCATGAAGAAGAGGAAAAAATGCAACATGATATACCAAAATTACGAGACCAAGTGCAACAAATTTCACTCGCACAAAAAGTAACAGAAAATAAGATAGATGGTTTAAAGAAAGACGTAGAAGCTAATAAGGATGGTTTAAATAAAGGCGTAGAAGCTAATATGGATGGGTTAAAGAAAGGCGTAGAAGATAAGATGAATGACGTGGAAGCTAAGATGGATGGCGTGGAAGCTAAGATGGATAATTTAAAGAAAGGCATGGAAGATTTGCAGACAAATTTGACAAAGTGTCTACAAGAAATGTTTACCAATGGCGAAAGGGTAGGAAAGGGAACTCATGATGAGAACAAAATAAATGTTAATCATGATTTCATAGACTCTAACATTAGATCGAAGAACCACCATGTTCCAAAGATCGATATGAGGAAGTTTGATGGCAAGGATCCCGGAACATGGATACTACAGATGGAGCAATTTTTCGATCTCCATAATGTGCAAAACACACAAAAGGTATGCATTGCAACTTTATATTTGGAACCAAATCAGTTTGTACGGTATCGATGGCTTTGCTCTCGTAAACAAATTGTCACTTGGACTATTTTTACGGATGAAATGTTAGCACATTATGAGGATACAAAAAGCAACACTTTTTTTAGCCAATTGATAAATCTCAAACAAAAGGGTTCAATGATGGATCACATTTAGGACTTCCAAAAATTGAATATAAGGGTAAAAGATATTCCAGAGGAGCATAGGATTGATGTGTTCATAGGGACGTTAAAAGATAACATCCAACATGAATTTCGCCTTTGGGAACCAAATTCATTGGAGAAGGCATTCAGGTTGGCAAGAAAAATGGAAAGCAAAATTATGGCAACAAGGAAGCCTACCACTCACAATCGGAAGCCTACCACTCACAATCATAAATATGGAAGTGTTACTTCCCCTAGCCATCCACAACCTACAAGCTTGACACCACAACAATTGGAAACAAAAAAGAGCAAAAGGGATTTGTTACAGTTGTGATAGCAAATACACTAAAGGTCATAAGTGTGCAGAGAAGAAATTATTTTACATAGATTGTGAAGAGGAGGAAGAAAAGGAACAAGAAATGTAAAAAGAAGAAGATATACACTAAGAACAAACCCTAGAAAAAGAAGAAATGAATCCGACCATATCTTGTAATGCATTGGTTGGAATTACCACTCCTCAAACTATCAAGATAGAAGGGCATATCATGAAGAAAAAGGTAATAGTGTTGATTGATTCGGGAAGTACCCATAATTTTATTCATTGTAAGATAGCCAAGGAATTGAATTTCTTCCTATATCTAGCACCAGAGTGTCAAGTGATGGTTGCAAGTGGAGGAACCATAAATTGCTAAGGAAAGTGCCATAATATCAAGCTACCCATGGGAGAATATGTATTGAATAGCCCAATGCTTTCCATTCCAATGGGTGGTGCTAATGTTGTACTAGGAGTCCAATGGCTACAATCCTTGGGTACAATAGTTTTTGATTTTCAATAAATTTTCATGAAATTCTATTTAGAAGGAAAGGAAGTTGAATTAAGGGGTATCGCAGGGAAACCGGGAAAGATAATCAGCTCTAACGGAATGACAAAGCTTCTAAAGAAAGAACAATGAGGCATAATTACACAATTATGTTCACTAGAGGTTCCCACATCGAAATCGTCCATTTCTCCAGATCTCCAAAAAGTCTTGGACAATCATTCCAAGGTATTTGAGACTCTCAAAGGCCTCCCACCTATTTGTGATCATGATCATGCTATTAATTTGATTCCAGGAAGTGTTCCTCCAAACATCAGGGCTTATAGATATCCTATGCCCAAAAGAGTGAAATTGAATGTATGGTTGCAGAAATGCTAGAGGCTGGTATAATTCAACCTAGTCAAAGTTCTTTCTCTGCTCCACTAGTATTGGTTCATAAGAAGGATGGATTATGGTGCATGTGTCCAGATTATAGGGAGCTCAACAAGCTCACTATTAAAGATAAATTTCCCATTCCTGTCATTGATGAATTATTGAATGAATTGCATGGATCAATTTACTTCACCAAGTTGGATCTTCGTTCAGGATATCATCAAATCATAATGAAGACTGAAGACATTCCAAAAAAAACATTTAAAACTCATGAGGGTCATTATGAATTTTTGGTCATGCCTTTTGGCCTTACTAATGCACCTTCTACATTTCAAGGTTTGATGAATTCCATTTTCAAACCCTTCCTTATAAAATTTGTGTTAGTATTTTTTGATGATATACTAATCTACAGCAAGTCTTGGAAGGATCATGTCCAACATGTTGACATGGTGCTCAAACTATTGGAGGAGAAACAATTATATGCAAAAATCTCCAAATGTTTCTTTGGAGTACAAGAGGTGGAATATCTAGGTCATATTGTATCTCATGAAGGTGTTAAGGTAGACCCTAGCAAAATTAAAACCATTAAGGAATGGAAAATCCTCACATCCATAAAGCATCTACGAGGATTTCTTGGGTTGACAAGGTATTATTGCAAGTTTGTTAAGAATTATGGAAGGATAGCAACACCTCTAACAACGTTATTGAAGAAAGATGCATTTTCATGGACTCCAGAAGCAACGCAGGCCTTTGAAAATCTTAAAGAGACAATGTGCCAAGCACCAGTCTTAGCTACACCAGACTTCACAAAAACCTTTATTGTGGAATGTGATGCCTCAGGAAATGGAATTGGTGTTGTTTTAATGCAAGAAGAAATACCCATTTCTTTCAAAAGTCATCCAATCAAAGGAAAGTATTTACACAAAGCTATTTATGAGAAGAAAATGTTGGAAATACTACGTGCACTTAAGAAATGGCGACCCCACCTAATGGGAAGACACTTCAAGATAAAAACAGATCATGATAGTATTAAATACTTTTTAGAACAAAGATTATATTTAGAAGAGCATCAAAAATGTGTCACAAAGATGTTGGGTTATGACTTTGAAATCATCTACAAAAAAGTGAAGCAAAATGTTGTGGCATATGAACTCTCAAGAAAGGATGAGGATGTGGAAGCATTTCTTTGTGCCATTTCTATTATCCAACTAGATTGGATAAATGAAGTAAGGGATGAATGGAAGAATGACGAGGAAGTGTGGGAACTCATTCAAAAAATACAACAAGATCCCAGTACATCTGATACATTTAGCTGGAAAAATGATTCATTATGGTACAAGGATCGGTTATACCTATGTAAGAATTCCCAACTCAAACAAAAGATTCTTAGGGAATTGCACACCTCTCCCTTAGGAGGGCACTCAGGATTTCTAAGAACCTACCATAGGGTTAAGAAGGACCTTTTTTGGGATGGCCTTAAATCGGATATTCAAAAGTTTGTGGCAGAATGTTTGGTTTGCCAACAAAATAAAGTTGAAACAATTAAGACCCCAGGACTATTACAACCTTTATCCATTCCAAGCCAACATTGGGAGGAGATTTCAATGGATTTTATCACAGGTTTACCAAAATCTGAAGGAAAGAGTGTTATCATGGTGGTAGTTGACTGCATTATCTCATCCATTTAAAGCGAGTACAGTTTCTATTGCATTTATGGAAACAATTCAAAGCTACATGGAAACCCAAAGATTATTGTAAGTGACAGAGATCCCATTTTCACTGGAAATTTTTGGACAGAATTATTTTCTTATCTTGGTACTCAGTTAGCTCATAGCTCATCTTATCATCCTCAATCTGATGGGCAAACTGAGATAGTAAACAAATGTTTGGAAGGATATCTTCGTTGCTTTGTATCTAATAAATATGCACAATGGGTCAAATGGTTGCCTCTAGCTGAATGGTGGTATAACACTTCTTTCCATACTGCAACAACAATGGCCCCATTTATGGCACTTTATGGATATCATCCACCATCCATCACATCATATTTAAGAGAAAATTCTAAGCTTCAAGCAGTGGAAGATCACATTAAGCATCAGCAACAAGTTCTCCAACACTTAAAGGACAACCTCACCTTGGCGCAAAATAGAATGAAACAACAGGCAGATCAACATCGCATCGAAAAAAGTTTTGATGTAGGAGATTGGGTATTCCTACGGCTACAACCATATAAACAAATGTCCCTCAAGCAAGCTAAGAAGGATAATAAATTATCACCAAAGTATTATGGTCCGTACAAGGTGTTGCAAAAGATAGGTACTATGGCATACAAATTGGAGCTTCCTACAGCTTCCCAAGTGCACCCAGTTTTCCATGTTTCATGCTTAAAGAAGGTTATAGGTGATAAGCTTCCAATTCAAACAATATTGCTAGAACTTGATGAGGAAGGAAAAATCATATTGGAACCTGAAGCAATGAAAGAAACAAGAACTTGACAGCTACAAAATCAATCAATTTCAGAGTATCTCATCAAGTGGAATAACTTACCCATTGAAGATTCCACACAGGAGGATGAAAATTTTATATAGAAGCATCCCGAACTACTTAAGCGTTGAGGACAACACTTTTTTGAAGGAGCGGGGCATGTTAGGTCCCTACAATACTAGTGATTCCCCCATTACCATTGTCGTTGTATCCCTTATTGTTATTGTTGTGCCCCTATTGTCCCCATATTGTTATTATTGTGCCCCATGGAATCCCTCTATTGTTATTTTTGTGCCTTTATATTATTATTGTTAGGTCGACTTGGTTATATTGTGACCCCTTAGACTCCTATATATAGAAAGGAGGTTTTGTCATTTGAATCATCCAAGAATTGTTCATTTGTGTAATGTAAAGGAGGTTGCCCCCTCGAAGAGGCTTATTTCTAAGGCGTTCATCTATCTTTTCTATCTTTTTGTGACTTGGTTTCATAACATTTGGTATGAGAGCTTTGGATTCTAGGGTTTCGTTGCTCCAAACATGTCATCTTGGCATTTTCGCTATTACCTTTTTCTGCGATGTTTCAGAAGCTGAAAAAACCCCATTTGAGACGAAATCACGCTGAACCTCCAGTCTTAATTTTAGATTTTGTCTCTCTATATTTTCGGAGATATGATATGAGGAAGTTAGGGTTTTTGCAAGCTCTAGAATTTCATCTAAAACAGGTCACCTTGGGAAAATCATCATAACTTTCGCTCTGAGCATCAGATTGAATTTTCATAAGAAGTTACAGAAAGAGGACGGACTGTAGTTTTTTTGGCTATCATTTTTAGAACTTAAGGTTGAAACATTGGCCCGTAGCACGTCGTACAAGTTCTTTCTATTGAACCAGTCTATACTCAGGTCATCGTGGGAGATTTAGCATAACTCTTCATTAGAGAATCCAATCTTGATTAGAATTGCAGGGTTAGAAATATTACTCAGATGGTTACCATAGGAAGCAATTTCAGACCTGGGAGATACAAAATTACAGAGATACATCAGATTCAAGATGGAGCTCCTACAAAGTGAAAAAAAAGGTGTGTAGTTTTTTTTAATTTTTGCATAAGCTTGGTTTGAAAAATTAGTTTGAAGGAATCCAAAGGGCATAGTGAAGCATTATTATCGATAATTCATGCCACGAAGAAAGAAAATGGAAACACCTAGTAATCAACCTGAAATTTCTAGCATGACTCATGAAGAAGAGGAAGAAATGCAACATGATATATCAAAATTACGAGACCAAGTGCAACAAATTTCACTCGCACAAAAAGTAACAAAAAATAAGATGGATGGTTTAAAGAAAGACGTAGAAGCTAATATGGATGGTTTAAATAAATGTGTAGAAGCTAAGATGGATGGTTTAAAGAAAGACATAGAAGCTAAGATGAATGACGTGGAAGCTAAGATGGCTGGCGTGGAAGCTAAGATGGATGGCGTGGAAGCTATGATGGATGATTTAGAGAAAGGCATGGAAGATTTGTAGACAATTTTGAAGGTAGATTTGACAAAGTTTCTACAAGAAATGCTTACTAATGGCGAAAATAGGAAAGGGAACTCATGATGAGAACAAAATAAATGTTAATCATGATTTCATAGACTCTAACGTTGGATCAAAGAACCACCATGTTCCAAAGATTGATATGAGGAAGTTTGATGGCAAGGATCCCAGAACATGGATACTACAGATGGAGCAATTTTTCGATCTCCATAATGTGCAAAACACACAAAAGGTACACACTGCAACTTTATATTTGGAGCCAAATTAGTTTGTATGGTATCGATGGCTTTGCTCTCATAAACAAATTGCCACTTGGGCTATTTTTACGGATGAAATGTTAGCACATTATGAGGATACAAAAAGCAACGCTTTTTTTAGCCAATTGATAAATCTCAAAAAAAAGGGTTCAATAATGGAGCACATTGAGGACTTCCAAAAATTGAATATAAGGGTAAAAGATATTCCAGAGGAGCATAGGATTGATGTGTTCATAGGGACGTTAAAAGATAACATCCAACATGAAGTTCACCTTTGGGAACCAGATTCATTGGAGAAGGCATTCAGGTTGGCAAGAAAAATGGAAAGCAAAATTATGGCAATAAGGAAGCCTACCAATCACAATCATAAAGATGGAAGTGTTACTGCCCCTAGCCATCCACAACCTACAAGGTTGACACCACAACAATTGGAAGAAAAAAGAGCAAAAGGGATTTGTTACAGTTGTGATAGCAAATACACTAAAGGTCATAAGTGTGCAAAGAAGAAATTATTTTACATAGATTGTGAAGAGGAGGAAGAAAAGGAACAAGAAATGTAAAAAGAAGAAGATATACACTAGGAAAAAACCCTAGAAAAAGAAGAAATGAGTCCGACCATATCTTGTAATGCATTGGCTGGAATTACCTCTCCTCAAACTATCAAGATAGAAGGGCATATCAAGAAGAAAAAGGTAATAGTGTTGATTGATTCGGGAAGTACCCATAATTTTATTCATTGTAAGATAGCTAAAGAATTGAATTGCTTCTTATATCCAGCACCAGAGTGTCAAGTGATGATTGCAAGTGGAGGAACCATAAATTGCTCAGGAAAGTGACATAATATCAAGCTATCCATGGGAGAATATGTATTTAATAGCCCAATTCTTTCCATTGCAATGGGTGGTGTTGATGTTGTACTAGGAGTCCGATGGCTACAATCCTTGGGTACAATAGCTTTTAATTTTCAAGAACTTTTCATGAAATTCTCTTTAGAAGAAAGGAAGTTGAATTAAGCGGTATCGTAGAGAAACCGGGAAAGATAATCAGCTCTAATGGAATGACAAAGCTTCTAAAGAAAGAACAACAAGGCGTAATTGCACAATTATGTTCACTAGAGGTTCCCACATCGAAATCGTCCATTTTTCCAGATCTCCAAAAAGTCTTGGACAATCATTCCAAGGTATTTGAGACTCCCAAAGGCCTCTCACCTATTTGTGATCATGATCATGCTATTAATTTGATTCCAGGAAGTGTTCCTCCAAACATCAAGCCTTATAGATATCCCTATGCCCAAAATAGTGAAATTAAACTTATGGTTGTAGAAATGCTAGAGGCTGGTATAATTCAACCTAGTCAATGTTCTTTCTCTTCTCCACTAGTATTGGTTCACAAGAAGGATGGATCATGGCACATGTGTCCGAATTATAGGGAGCTCAACAAGCTCACTATTAAAGATAAATTTCCCATTCTTGTCATTGATGAATTATTGGATGAATTGCATGGATCAATTTACTTCACCAAGTTGGATCTTCGTTCAGGATATCATCAAATTAGAGTGAAGGCTGAAGACATTCCAAAAAAAACATTTAGAATGCCTTTTTTCCTTACTAATGCACCTTCTACATTTCAAGGTTTGATGAATTCCATTTTCAAACCCTTCCTTAGAAAATTTGTGTTAGTATTTTTTGATGATATACTAATCTACAGCAAGTCTTGGAAGGATCATGTCCAACATGTTGACATGGTGCTCAAACTATTGGAGGAGAAACAATTATATGCAAAAATCTCCAAATGTTTCTTTGGAGTACAAGAGGTGGAATATCTGGGTCATATTGTATCTCATGAAGGTGTTAAGGTAGACCCTAGCAAAATTAAAACCATTAAGGAATGGAAATTCCTCACATCCATAAAGCATCTATGAGGATTTCTCAGGTTGACAGGGTATTATCGCAAGTTTGTTAAGAATTATGGGAGGATAGAAGCACCTCTAACAACATTATTGAAGAAAGATGCATTTTCATGGACTCCAGAAGCAACGCAGGCCTTTGAACATCTTAAAGAGGCAATGTGCCAAGCACCAGTCTTAGCTACACCAGACTTCACAAAAACCTTTATTGTGGAATGTGATGCCTCAGGAAATGAAATTGGTGATGTTTTAATGCAAGAATAAATACCCATTGCCTTCAAAAGTCGTCCAATCAAAGGAAAGTATTTACACAAAACTATTTATGAGAAGGAAATGTTGGAAATACTACATGCACTTAAGAAATTGCGACCCTACCTAATGGGAAGACACTTCAAGGTAAAAAAATATCATGATAGTCTTAAATACTTTTTAGAACAAATATTATCTTCAGAAGAGCAACAAAAATGGGTCACAAAGATGTTGGGTTATGACTTTGAAATCATCTATAAAAAAGGGAAGCAAAATGTTGTGGCAGATGCACTCTCAAGAAAGGATGAGGATGTGGAAGCATTTCTTTGCGCCATTTCTATTATCCAACCAGATTGGATAAACGAAGCAAGGGATGAATGGAAGAATGATGAGGAAGTGTGGGAAATCATTCAAAAGATACAACAATATCCCAGTACATTTGATACATTTAGCTTGAAAAATGATTCGTCATGGTACAAGGATCGGTTATACCTATGTAAGAATTCCCAACTCAAACAAAATATTCTTAGGGAATTGCACACCTCTCCCTTAGGAGGGCACTCAGGCTTTCTAAAACATACCATAGGGCTAAGAAGGAATTTTTTTTGGGATGGCCTTAAATTGGGTATTTAAAAGTTTGTGGCAGAATGTTTGGTTTGCCAACAAATTAAAGTTGAAACAATTAAGACCCCAGGACTATTACAACCTTTATCCATTCCAAGCCAATGTTGGGAGGAGGTTTCAATGAATTTTATCATAGGTTTACCCAAATCTGAAGGAAGAGTGTTATCATGGTGGTAGTTGACAGACTTACCAAGTATGCACACTTTTGTGCATTATCTCATCCATTTAAAGCGAGTACATTTTCTATTTCATTTATAGAAACAATTCAAAAGCTACATGGAAACCTAAAGATTATTGTAAGTGACAGAGATCCCATTTTCACTCGAAATTTTTGGACATAATTATTTTCTTGTCTTGGTACTCAGTTTGCTCATAGCTCATCTTATCATCCTCAATCTGATGGGCAAAATGAGATAGTAAACAAATGTTTGGAAGGATATCTTCGTTGCTTTGTATCTGATAAACAGGCACAATGGGTCAAATGGTTGCCTCTAGCTGAATGGTGGTATAACACTTGTTTCCATACTGCAACAAAAATGACCCCATTTATGGCACTTTATGGATATCATCCACCATCCATCACATCATATTTAAGAGAAAATTCTAAGGTTCATGCAGTGGAAGATCATGTTATCACTCAGCTTTTCCTTAGAAGTTATTTGAAAGAAGGAAAGGATCCAAGGTAACTACAAACCAATCTTCTAAGTATAGATCCTAGCCAATCTACACTCAGAGAGGGCTCTCTCTTTATGATTTAGCGTTGTTTTGATATGATATTAGGCTAGCTATTAATGCTTAAGGGATTTGCTTTGATTTGTTTGGTGGAATTAAGGAAATAGATGGGCAGAGCAGGTATGCAGGCCATTGGGCTATGGAGTCAAGTAGGAAAAGTCTAACAGGATTTGATTAATCACTGAGGTAAGAGTTCACAAGGCAAGCTAGCACAACAGGGACAAATCTAAAAATCTTAATGGATGGAAATCTTAACCAGGGCTAAAGGCAATGAAGAATCTTTAACAAAGGTCAAGATGAAGAAGGGAGGTTTGGCAAGTAGCAAGGGAAATTAAGAATCCTATACTAGGGGCCAATAGAAGGAATGAATTATAGAACTGAGGGAGCAACTAAGAATTCTCGGACTTAAGCAATTTAGTAGAAAACATTAGATAAGAAAACAGTTAAAATAGAGAGCACTTAAGCTAATTCTGATGATATTATTCCTCGTTTTATTTTAAGAATTATAAGAAAACACATATGATATTTCATAACATAAAGGAAAACAATATTCAAACTTAGAGAAATGATACTTATTTGTTTCCCACAGTGCATATGGATCGAGTGAATGTCCTTAGCTTTATTTAATCCAGTAAACCAGTCTAGCCTTGATTACAACGACTCCTTTAGCTCAAAACAAAAGCCTACATAAATGCTTTTTAATCCACCCTAATTACTTCATTTTGTGAAGTATTTATACAAAAACTATTACAAAATATCTCATAACTATATGAGATTTTTTCTAGGAAACAAAAGTTATCTTCCACACGAAGATAGAGACAGATGGAAAATAGATTGTTTGCTGTCCCTTTATTTATGAATGTGTTGGATACTGGAACTCAGATTTACCTCTTGTAGTTACCTTGGTAGTTATGTGCTGGAATTCACTCTTATCTTCACCTACTGACACTCTTTACCTGTGCTGATACTCTTTACCTATACTATTTCATCCTTTCATCTTGTATTACCAAAATTGCCATGGTAAATATTTTTTATTTCACAAATTTACTATAGTAACTTTATAGTAAATCAGTCACACTGGTCCACCATTCGTTATCTGGTAATTTTATCCTTATCATCTTTCTGTAAACTTCATCAGCTTCTGTGTACTTAGAAAAATTGGGCCTGTTGGCGAACATATGTTTTACTTCATGTTCTATGTAAAATAGATTCTCCAGGCTATCATAAAGTACCTTTCCTATAGGTAATGATTTTACTCCTGAAGAACTTGCTTGACTCTTGGCCTGTTTATTTAGCCTTTCAATATAATATCCCTATGTCATTAACTTATCATGTATAACCAGTGGACTAGGAAGGCCTTTCTCTCTCAAAATGCCATACTTCAACATGAAGCTATCTATATCTGCCTGAGTACTCTGACACCTTTTCTCTAAGTTAAGCATTAAGTTCCTTTTAGTAAGAAATTTATTTATTTCAATAATAATGGCTGTTCTATCTTCAATCTCTAACTCATCTAGTTGGTACCTGTTCCTGCTATTCAAGAAATCAATTAACTGATTTGCCTCTTTGGGCTTATCTCCCAGTTCTTCTTTAGTCTTCTGTATAGCTTTTACAACTATTTTTATTAATTCAGTTTGTTCAAAAATTACCTGGATAGAAGGCCAAATATCATTGATGGAATCAATAATATTGACCCACAATATATTTTTCATGTCTTCTAGTGGTTTTTATAATGTCAAGTCCTTTTCCAGGACTCTGATTCTTTCCTCAATCCTTTTGTTTTTTCTTTATTCTTCTTTGTTCTGAATTTGTGCAAGTTCATAGTTTGTTTCCATACTTGATATTTGTTCTTTGAGATTTTTCAATTATATGGCCTGAATACTCATTTGTTCCATGGATTTAATCATTTCATTTGTTTTTTCTGCTGAGGTCCCTACACTGGTTGATGTACTTGTAGTTGGAATAGTCTCTGTTACTGACAATTCTGTCACTGGTGGAAGTGTTGGTGCCAAAGAAGCTGCCAGAGTGGAGGGTATTGCTGTAGAAACTGTGGGTATGACAGTCTGAGGGGCGGTGGCCAGCTCACTCTGCTTAGACTATATTGCTTTTTCCAATTCCTTTTCAGTTTCTTTTAACTAATCATTTAACTTAAGGACTAGGTCCATAAGTTCTTCCTCCTTTTGTTTCTCTATGACTTTTGCAGTTTGAGGATGGTGGAGAGGAGGGATCTTGAGCTGTTTCTTTAGTGCAGTTATATCATCATTCTTCTTTTTAATCAATTGTTCAGCTTCTTTGATATCTTTGGGATCATGTCTCAATTCTATCACCAAGTCTTATAGAGTTTTTATCTTGGTGTCTTTAGCATGAGAGGAGGCCTTTTCCAGTTGCAGCTGTGCAGTGGTATTGTGCAATGAGTTTTGGAATTGATTTGCTGTGATGGCCTTATTAGTCAATGTATAATAGACCATTTCACCAGTCTATTTGTGCAGTTCTATTTGGTCAATAGGATGGATATCCTTTGCCAAAACTTCAAAATCAGTCTTTAAATAATTAGCCATGGATCTTGGTTGTTGCATAGTTGGCTTGAGGAAGCTCATCTGCATTTTTCCTTCCTTTATGTCAAAAGCTGACATAAGATTGGTCTGGTTAGTTGGAGCCATATTGAGATAGCGAGCATAGGTTTGAGCTTTCAATTTCTCATTCATTGCTTTAATTTCTTTGTACTTTCCTTTAATGTCCAGACTTTGTTAAGAGGGAGCTCTAAAAGAAGATACCTCTATGCTCTGTTGCCTTTCCAATTCTTGTCTCTGTGAGACAGATGGTGTGCCTCCTATTGGAATGGTTGGCGTGATTTCACTCCTTTCGGTTGTTGAGTTTCCCACTGTTTCCTTACTGTACTCCTCCTCTGCATATGGGTTTAAACTTTTTCTTTTAACAAAAGTTTGATCAATAGGCATAGTAGAAGGAGTGGCTTCATCTCAGCTTCTCTTTAAATTTTTCTCCTCATTTAGAGGAGTCTGCAAAATAGGAGGTTTTCTCATGATTTGTTCAGGTTGAGCAAGCTCCTCTGAGATTTCAGGCTGCTTTGACTCTTCTTGTTGTTCTGAATCTTCTGCTTGTTCTGAGGTTCCTTGTTGCTTTGATGGCTGTGTGCTGTGTTCCTGTGACTACTTTCGTGATGAAGTTTCTCCAAACACCTGTACAAACAAATCTTCATCAAAACTTCTTTCTAAGTCCACCATTACATTGTCAACTTCAACTTGTGTGCTATCTTGATCTATCAGAGTGCCTTCCACCCATTTTGATTGATTGGAATATTGTTCAATTTCTGGGATCCTATGGTGGATATAAGGAGATAGCTTATGTTTCTGCCTTCTGTTACAAATGAATCCATGGGGGTCATAGGCCCATATGAAACTTTGTTTTAACTTCAATCTTTGGAGGATTTCATTTGCCTCCTTTCCTGCTTCTCTGTTATTGCAAATAAATGGGCCTAGATGATCCTTTATTCTTAGCTGGGCCTTCTTCTTGGTTTTGAAAAAGTGAATCTCATCAGAATTGATCATTTTCCTGTAGTACTCCAAAGAAAATAATCACATGGGGAGATATCTAGGTAACTTGTAAGGAGGAAGCTCACACCCATAAATTCTGATTTCAGTATGGCTTTGGTACAAGTACCAATCCCTTACTTTATATTGTTTGGACAGCTGGAGAACCCTCTTAATGTTTGCACTAATTCTGGGAGGGGGACTTTGTTGGAATTATGATACATGTATGACACAAGTGTTGTCCTTGATGGCAACTCACTCTGATGACAGATCATAGTTCAGGCTCTTAGAATGAAGGAAAAAGATATATATGCAGGTTCCCTTTGACCTAGCCGCGTATATACGCGGGTTCGTTGACCAAAAGACACGTATGCGTATACACACACTTTCACGCAAGGAAAGGCGCGTACATGTTGGAGAACTTGGTTTTGGTCTATGGTATTTGGTCCATGGTATTGGTCCAAGGTATCTTGTCCGACGTGTTGACCCATGTATTTGGTCCAGGGTATTAGTTGTAAGTGGTTTTGGACCATGGTATTGAGTAAGGCCTAAGACTATAAAAGGAGGAGGAGATCTTTAGGCCAAAGTGGAAGTGTACAATTGATGAATATCTGAGGAAGTGAGAGATCTAGTATGCTGGTTATGGGTTTATGATGCTTTTCTTAATCTGAACCAAGGATGCACCTATGTGGTTGATGATGGATTAGGATCAGAAGGCTTGTATAATTATGTGGTTTGATCACAAATAGACTAGATCTGAATGATTGACGCATGTTTTTATTGTATAAATGTTATGATTTGGGTATGACTGATGTTTGGAATAATTTCAAAGTTATGAGTAAATATTTGCAGATCTGTACACGGGTTGGCTTTGGTAAAAGCATGTATACATGCTGGTTTGGTTCATCATAGTATCGTATACATTGTGAGATATGATATTTGAAGTTGCAGTTGGATCTGGTTGTTGTTGCAGAGTTCTGTGTTTTGGCGACTATGTTTTGTTGACAGTGATTCAGTGATTCAGTGTTCGGTGATTAAGAAATGAATGATGCAAGTGTAGTTGATGGTTGTATTGTAGTGGTGATTGATTTTGTGCTTCAATGTTGTTGATGGGTCTAGTATGAAAATTGGATGAAACGTGGCCTTCATATTATGGTGTTGTGATGAATCAAGAAGGTTGTAGCCTTCAGTAGGCCGACGCCTACGTATTAGTAAACAGATCGGCTAGTACAAGAGCTAGGGGGTTGTAGCTCCCTTCCAGTAGTAGCTGGAGAATGAGAGAAGGTTGTAGCCTTCTGTAGGTGGGTGCCTGCGTACTAGTATGAGTCTGCGCCAGTACAAGATTGTAAATAGGTTTTTCTTATCTTAAAGAAAACAACAGCAAGTGATTTTTGTCCTGCATTGGGTTTCCACCTTATATCATGGTGTTCATGTGTGCTTCTTATGTGTGATGATTTGTTCTGTTTTACTACACCTATTTACTGTTCATATGGTTAATGAGTTCTGATGCATTGATTAAAGATCAACATATAATGGATTAACTGAATCATAAGTTTACTTTATATACGCTAGTTGCATTAAAAACAGTTGCGTGTACATGCGGGTTCCCTTGACTGAAGTAGCGTATATGAATCTAAGTATGGAAATGAAAAAGTTAGTGATTTTCTAATACTGATTCACCCCCCCTCTCAGTATTATTTCCAACAATTGGTATCGGAGCTAGGTTCTTTGGTAGAAGCTTGATCGCTTGAAGGAGATCCGTAGAACAATGGGAAAGAAAGCGTGTTAGAAGAAGAAGACAACTCAAAGGAACAATGATAGCCTGCCGTTGAGTGGAAGCAAGTATTCAGATTCTGAATCACCTCAGATTGAAGATGAGCAAGCAAATGAAGCATCAGATAAACTCATAGATCAATAAGATCTATTTAACAAAAGGGAGAGTGCCCTTAAAGAAGAAGTTATCAACTTAAAAGCTCAGTTGGAGTGTGCCTTCAGAGTACGTCAAATGCTGCAAGAATAGAATGAAGAATAAGAAAATGAGATTCTCAAACTAAGGCAACAAGTGGAAGAAGGAAGAAAGTCTGAAGAAATCTTGAAGAAACAATATCTGGAAAAGGAAGAACAACATCAGGTTGAGGTAAATATCTTGAAAGGTAAATTAGAAGAAAAAGATAAAATATTATGATTTCAAGACAGTACTAAGATTTTGGATGATATTCTTAGTAGTCAAAAGTCACCTTCTATCAAAACTGGTCTTGGTTTTTATGAATCTATTGAAGGTGAATCTAGCTCACAGGGTGAGACAAGGAACTCTAATGCAAAATCTGAAATTCTCAACAAGGAGATGAGAGGTCAAACCCATCAATAACCAAGGAAAGATAATCTTCAAAGAAAATCTTTAATATGGAAGTGATAGACAGTTATTTTCTCCGATGAATAATTTTGAATTTTATGTATGTCATAATTTTGGACATGTTGCAGCTAGATGCAGAAGTAGAATGGTTCAAGACCATCACAAAAAAAGATCATCACATTCCAGGTACTTTAAGGGATATTGTTTTGCTTGCAATATGTTTGGTCACAAATCTGATGATTGCTACCGAAGGAATATGAAACATGTAAGATGTTATGCATGTAACAAGCTTGGACATATAGCAAAGGAATGTAGGAACAAAGTATGGGCACCATACCAAAAGGAGAAAACATCATCACAGTGGAAGATATGGAAGAAAAAGGAAGTACAGTCAGAAAGATGTGGCATAACAGAGTATACAGATAGGACAGACTCAAAGGGAGCTGAAAGTGTGGAACCTCAATGTTCTAAATCTCATACGCAAGTTTCATGAAGACAAGTAGTGTGCATACGCGAGTTCGAAGTTGCACAATTGCGTATATGTTGGTTTGAGGAAAAGCAGTGGGACAGACTCAAGAGAAATGGTATGATATGATTCAGTCCATTATTTGCTCTATTTGATAATGGTTACAATCTGTTGATGTGTGGAAATGTGTTGGTACTCATAAGATGTTGTTTAGAAGTGTTTTTCATCCTAACTTGATGATGATGATGCCTTGATACTTCTTGCTGATATATGCATGATCAGATCTGACAGTGAACAGATGGCACAGGTTCAGGGGGAGCATATGCTTCGAATAATGCATTGTTGGCATTATGGTTAGAAGTATTTGGTGATAATGCTTATGTGGCTAAATGATACATCTTGCTACTTATTGTTGGTTGGTCAAAAGAATGGTATTGCAGGTTACAGGTTGCTGATGTTGATGAGAGATGCTTATGGTGCAGATCATATGGTGTATGATAGTTGCTGATGACTATCATGGTCTTGTTTAGGTCATTGGTCTTTGTTAAAAATGTCATGTATTTCTTTTAAAGACCCATGAGTCATATGATGTAATTTGTAACCCCAGTTTGCATGGGAAGGATGATGTAATAATGTCTATTTCAGTCATGTATAAACATTTGGTATATCCCCACTTGGTTGGGTGGATGAGTCAAAATGGTGTATCCCCACTTGGTTGGGAGATTGATGTATGTATGAGTTATTGGTGATAGGAAGGTCATACTTAGTTAGTTGAGTTGTAGAGTCGTGTTATTCTCTTGAAAAATATTTTTGCAGACTCTGCATGTGCTCAGGGGGAGCATGGACGGATTGGTACATCTTGGCATGTACAAAGGGGGAGCTCAATCAGAGATTTCAGCATGTACTCAGGGGGAGTATGGACAACAGAATGTATATCAAGGGAGAGAATATCTTGGTCTGCCCTTTGCCCTTGATGTCAAAGGGGGAGAGTGACTTGGTGTGGTTGTTGCCATCAAGTCCAAAGGGGGAGATTGTTGGCATTATGATACAGGTATGACACAAGTGTTGTCCTTGATGGCAACTCACTCAGATGACAGATCATAGTTCAGGCTCTTAGAATGAAGGAAAAAGAGATATACATAGGTTCCCTTTGACCCAGCTGCGTATATACGCGGGTTCACCGACCAAAAGACGCGTATGCGTGTACACGCACTTTCACGTAAGGAAAGGCACGTACATGTTGGAGAACTTGGTTTTGGTCTGTGGTCTTTGGTCCATGGTATTGGTCCAAGGTATCTTGTTCGACGTGTTGACCCCAGGTATTTGGTCCAAGGTATTGGTTCTAAGTGGTTTTGGACCATGGTACTGAGTAAGGCCTAAGACTATAAAAGGAGGAGGAGATCATTAGGCCAAAGTGGAAGTGTACAAATGATGAATATTTGAGGAAGTGAGAGATCTAGTATGCTGGTTATGGGTTTGTGATGCTTTGCTTGATCTGAACCAAGGATGCACCTATGCGGTTGATGATGGATGATGGATCAGGATCATAAGGTTTGGAATGCATTATCATTATGTGGTTTGATCATGGATAGACTAGATCTGAATTATTGACGCATGTTTTTATTTATAAATGTTATGATCTGGGTATGACTGATGTTTGGAATAGTTGCAAAGTTATGGGTAAATATTTGCAAATTTGTATGCGGGTTGGCTTTGCTAAAAGTGCGTATACACGCTGGTTTGGTTCATCATAGTAGCGTATGCATTGTGAGGTATGATATTTGAAGTTGTAGTTGGATCTGGTTGTTGTTGCAGAGTTCTGTGTTCTGGTGACTATGTTTTGTTGATAGTGTTTCAGTGATTCAGTGTTCGGTGATTCAGAAATGAATGATGCAAGTGTAGTTGATGGTTGTATTGCAGTGGTGATTGATTTTGTGCTTCAATGTTGTTGATGGGTCCAGTATGAAAATTGGATGAAACATGGCCTTCATATTATGGTGTTGTGATGAATCAAGAAGGTTGTAGCCTTCAGTAGGTCGACGCCTACATACTAGTAAACGAATCGGCTAGTACAAGAGCTAGGGGGTTCTAGCTCCCTTCCAGTAGTAGCTGGAGAATGAGATAAGGTTGTAGCCTTCTACAGGTGGGTGCTTGCATACTAGTATGAGTCTGCACCAGTACAAGATTGTAAACAGGTTTTTCTTATATTAAAGAAAATAACAGTAGGTGGTTTTTGTCCCGCATTGGGTTTCCACCTTATATCATGGTGTTCATGTGTGATTCTTATGTGTGATGATCTGTTCTGTTTTATTGCACCTGTTTAATGTTCATATGGTTAATGAAGTTCTGATGCACTGATTAAAGATCAACATATAATGGATTAAGTGAATCATAAGTGTTATAGACATTTTTGGGAACTGCAACCCCAAGCATGAAATGTCCATAAACTAAGGGCTCCTAAGTCTCTAAAAGTGTTGTTCTAACCCCTAAAGGAACAAGGTCAACTAATTACAGCTTCTCCCAGAAGTTCTCCATGAAAAACTACTCAGAATTGGTCAAAACAGGATCATTTCAGCTGCTCCACAGGCCAAGTGCGTTGCATCTCACCTAAATACACTGTGTGGGTGCGTTGCATTTCAAAAATCCCTTCTATGGGGTGCGATGGGCGAGAAATGACAAATGGCAGTGTCATTCCGCGAGGTGGAGAGGCAATGGAAGCTTCTAGAAACTTCTCCTGTGACACTTGCCTCTCTGAATTCGACCAAGGATGAGTAAGAGATCATCAATCTCCAAGTGGAAGCAAGAACTATCAGAGGGAAGACACTAATCAAATCACAAGCTGACTCATCTCCCTTACAGATATCTATATATGGATCCCTCATCCCAGAGATCCAGAGGCTGGAATTTTGCATATTGTAAGGAATTGCTGTTGGTTTCTTGAGACAAAACATCAGATTGTTGGGTGATCTAAGCTTTGTATGAGGTGAAGAGGGGCTTCCTTGCTGAGAGGTTGATGCTGGGTCAGAACAACTAGTTGTAACTCCTCTTGGCTTTTTCTTGTTTATTAATAAAAGCTATTCAAGTTTTCCTCCATACTCTTGTGTCATTTATGTTTGCTGCATTTGTATGGTCAATTTACATCTAATCTTAGATTGTTTATGATTATAGATCCATGTTCTTGTATAGGGCTATGCTACTGTGATCTTACAGGTACTCTGTGACGCTGGGCGTGCAAGGGAACAAGTAGCGAAAGACTATCAAGGAAGAGAGGAATCGAACCAGGAGATTAGCGCGAGACAGAGGTTGGTCTTCTTTGTTCCTCTCTATCTATACTTCATAAAGGAAAAACGAAAGTAGCTTTACTTTGTTTGTTTCTAAGGCAGCTATCACACCTTAGTGGGATAAGCAGTTCTGAGTAGACACTTTTCCCTGTAACAAAATGGCGACTCCACTGGGGACGAATTAGTTTGTTTGTTTATCTTCCTTATTGTCTATTTCATAAACTTACAGACGGAGTCTGAAGTCGTGCCAGGTAGCTTTCGAACTGCATTTGCTATGCAAATGCAAAGTAGATAAATGCCGCTTTAGTCAATCTCCAGGATCTGTTTATGATTTAAACAACTGATTCACAAACTCTCTAATTGTCTCTTGTGGTAGCTCTTAGATCCTCCTTAGATCTACCCCTGATTGTTGCATTACTGATTACCTTTTTCTCGGCCAAAACCCATGAACTGAACTGCAAACTGTGACTCGGAACCCAAGCAAAGTCTCGTTTCTGGCCCAGCGCAGGTACTGTTCTGAGAATATGAAATTCAGTGCACTTCCCGAGTGTAGAAGGTGCGCTGCATTTCAAATTCTCTGTGTTACAGGTGCGCTGATCAGACTAGGAATTGTTCAGTTTTGGTTTCTGTGATTCATTCTTTCCAGTTCTATTCATGAATTTTGCTGCCAGTGATCAGTATATCTCTGTTTGAAACCCCTTTTCCTTGCTGTTATTCTGCCTCCTTTGTACAAAAGAACTGTAAATGTTTTTGTGTGTTTGTTGAGTCATTTTCAGTTCTCCTTTGCAAAAAGTAACATAATCGCACTGTCGTCCTTTGATTTGAAAGTGTCGCAAGTGTCGATTTCAATCATAGGAAAGAGTTTGATTGCTGTTGATAGTCGGTTATCCTGTTACTATTGTTTTTGGTCTGAATTTGTAATTTTTCTAGTGTCGAAAACAAGTATTCATTTCAAAATCGTAAGGTGTTGTGATTGCCTCCATTTTTGATTTCGAAAAGAAACTTGTTGATAATTGTCGCTTGAAAAGAAATTCAGATTTGTGCATCAACTTTCTTTTTATCATTCATATACTAAGAAAGTCGAAAACAAATACATGCATGTGCATTTGCATTTAGACAGTCTGATTGGTTTGATTTAGGAAAGTGCATTTAGAGTGTGCTCTTTGCTCTTTGTGAAAGGATTCTGTCTTTCTTTCCTTAGTAGCTAGGATTTTCATTGCACAAAGAAGATAAAAGGATTGTTTATCATCTTAGATTGCATTTTAGGAATTACATCTACATCTCACAGTGAACCTGAAAGGCAAACTTCATAAACAAGATCAACAATAAAATAAATTCAATGAATCTAACAACGCTTTGGAACCTAACACACAACATTTAGAAGTCTAGGCTAGAGACGTATTCCGGCATCGTAAAGCCTGGTAACTGTTGTTCTCACTGATGGTTGGGTGATTCCTCCACTTTGAGACGATAAGTGCCAGTACGGACTTGTGCTCCCATGTACCGTCGAGTATATTTTGGGAGACCACAATAGGCTTAATCCTTTATCCATAGGAAGCCGTGTCTGCCACCCTATCGATCGCAATGCACTGAACACAGCATTCGGGAAGATTGACTGCCGTACCATAAAAAGTATTCTGTAGTTTTGCGATTGGTTTGGTAATCCCTCTACCTAGATTTCCAGAGCAATCCCTTTCGTTCCTTTTCAGACTCTTTAACGGAAAAGGTCCATCTGAGCACTTGTCACTTCAGGCTCATTAAAAATTGAAGGCGACTAGAGTCATCTTTTGTTTTTTCTCGACTCTTAAAAATTGAAAAAACAAGTTGTGTCAAAGCGTCTAAAATTTATTTTAAACGGAATATTCATTACCCTTCCCTACGTTGATCTTGGGTTGAGAAAATGGAATCCACCAACCAAGGAATTCCCCTTGGAGGAAATCCTAGTCCCTTCTCCTCTTGGGGAGATGTTGGTGCACCCCATATGGCCACATTGTCGCTTCCAGGATTGACAATCGGCTTGCCTGTATGGCTCTTCTCAACCCCTATCGTTCAGAACACCACAATTCCTGAACAATCGAGTAAGCAACTAGACGATTCCAGAGTTACCCACCAACCTTCCACTTCCTCCAATTCTTCCTCTCCTCCTTCCTCTTCGCTTGATGGGGCTGGTAAAGCCAAAAGTCAAGTACCTGAGAAGAGGAAGGAAAAG
Source organism: Pinus tabuliformis (assembly GCA_031772625.1). Classification (NCBI taxonomy): domain Eukaryota; kingdom Viridiplantae; phylum Streptophyta; class Pinopsida; order Pinales; family Pinaceae; genus Pinus; species Pinus tabuliformis. The sequence continues at coordinate 1,327,778,447 of CM062817.1, read as the reverse complement.
AAGAAGAAAGAGAAGAAGAAGAAGGAGCCAAAAGCGAATGGGGGCAAACGAGCGTCGTCTAGCAAAAATCCACACACTGCACCGACCAGGCCTAAATCACCATGTGTCATTTGCAAAGGAGACCACTATCATAGAGATTGTCCTTGCATCCCTCGAATCTTAAGGGACTGGTCTCCTCGTTTGCACAACCCGGTGTTGTCAACCTCTGATGATCATGTTGAAAACACACCGTCGACTAGTGAAAGTGAAGCCCCAGGACAAAAAGGAAAATATAGATTTCCTTGTAAACTGTGTGAAGGCGATCATGCCATCCACCGTTGTCCCTTCTTAGACGAGGCTAAAAGAGTTTTGGACGATTGTCCGGTTTCACCGTTACGGCTTCCTCCCGGATATAAAAAACTCTTGCCGAGTCTGTCACTAGTTGAAAATCCGGCTGGCCCATTCAGGTGGTTAGCTGAAGCATCTATCATTGAAGACAAACCATCTGAACCCATACCAGACGAAAGTCAAAAGGTCGAGGTGGAAGTTGACCCGGTATTGCCTTCAGAGGTTCCATCTTCAGATGATACAGTCACCGAAGAGAACAAGGATGACACCGTCCAAATTCTTTTTGTAAGCACAGACTCCAATGAACATGGGGGCAATTTACCCGTTCCTTTACCGCAGGAAGGAAGTTCGTCAGAGTCATACCCGGCTGTCTATTCGGTCCCACCTCCAAGCAACCTAGTTGTCTCCTTTGATTGGAATCAACTAGGCAGACCCCGTTTACCAACTAGTATACCATTCCGAATCATTGTTCAAATATATAGAATGGTTATGGCTGGTACCATCATAGATGAAGGGGCTTCTGTGAGTATCCTTTCCTCGACTGCTTGGAAAGCGCTTGGTTCGCCATCACTTTTGCCTGAGATGAGAAATCTAACAGGCTTTGATAAAGGAACTAGTCGACCGTTAGGGATCCTTCCCAATGTACCCATAACATTGAGAGGAAAAACCGTTCAAATGAATGTAATGGTAGTTCAAGGACCCCTGGATTATAATCTACTCCTTGGACGAGACTATATTTATTGCATGGGAGCGATTGTCTCCTCACTCTTTAGAGTAATGTGTTTTCCGCACGAAGGAAGAGTGGTCAATCTCGTAGACCAGCTTTCATTTCCCGGATCACACAGAGCAAATAGTCATATACCATCCCTGAATGGTCTTTTCATGCAAGAAATGTCTCAACCTCCAGTCCGTCTGCCTGATGAGCGCGAGTGATTCGGGGGACATGACTGAAACCTAGGGGGCATGCACCCTGGCCTGCTTCGGCAGGAAAAATTCGGGTATAGGGTAGGTTTCCGTGAGAAAATATGGCTAGTCTATACTCCCATCCGTGATTGGAAGAGGGGGTTATTCTGGAATAAGATTCTCTTGTCAAAGTTATGTGGGTTGGCAAGCATCGCCACTCACCTTTGTTTATTTCGATAAACATCGCCGAAGAAGTGTTTTGTTTACATAGTAAATAGAACAATCTTTGGTAACCTGTAAGAGGTAGACCTCTCCCGGTAAAACAAATGTTTTAACGGAAGGAAGAAGGGGTAACCTTGAAACTCTGTTTTATACCTGGGGGCATGAAAACCTTTTGGCATGCAAGCGAAGAGCGACTATTTATTTTTTTAAATTTGTATGTCCTCTAACCCTTTAAACTCGTAGGATTGGCCGTTTCCTAACTTGCATAAAGAAAGGATGTGGGGTAAAACTCTAAAAGTTTCCGTTTTTATATATGAGACATTCTTATCACACGACTGGAATTAATCGAGCAGTTTTAGCGCGAAATTCATGCTTGTTAAAAAATAAACATAAGCAATGAGCACATGTTCCTCCAGAGTTTAAGCTCATTAAAAAATGAACCAATTTCCGGTAAATAACCATCGTGAATGTAATACTTCAGCCTTTAAAGCCTTGGTCGTGTTTGCACCGTCACCTCCACTTTTGCATTGGCCGATCATTCACCTCCATTTGATTGTTTACCCATTTTGAGGAACAGTTGCGAAGAGTGATCTCACTAGCCATCCTTGTAACACTGTCGTGATTGGAAAATTCCAAACCTTACCTGGAATCAGTAGCTACCCATTTTATCACTCGTTCCTCAAAAGACGAGTCTCCTTTAAGCTCTTTTCAATTGACTCGTAAAATATGAAAAGATTGCCGAGCCATTGGCCTCTCCAGCTCGTTAAAGGGACCGGAAGTGCTATCCCTCCTCTAAATTTTAATCTTTTTGGACCTGAGGGATTATTACACAAAAAGATCGAGCGCTTGTTTTGTTCGGCTCGTTAAAAGTATCGAAAATTCATCCCTTCTGTATTGTTTTATACTTTTTCGGACTTAAGGGATTAGATGACGAAAAAGGAATTTTGGAGTTTCCTTTACGTTCCTTTTCAGACTCTCTAAAATTGAAAAGGACCGAGTTATCTTTGTCGTTAAACTCGTTAAAATTTTAATAGCGACAAACTTGTCTATAGACGAGAACGAGTTTCACTATCGCTAGGCTCGTTAAAACATAGTGATGGGTTTGCCCGAAGGGCAAATTATAGAACAAGCATATGTTATCCTCCTCAAGCTTGATAAAAATAAAGAGGTACTGGTCAGCAATGACTGGGGAAAAATTGGGAAGAAAACTTGAAGAAACTTTGTTGGTAGCAAGTCGCTCTTGAACATGACACTTTCACTCCGCATCCAAGTCGGGTTGGGTTGTTTCATTCACCGGTCACATCACCATGGTCCCATCATACCATCCACATTTGGGGTTAATGCTACCAATCCATCACGTCAGTGTCGCCGATATGTTCAGGAGAAGTCATTCAGAGAATTCACCTGTGTCTCACCCACTACAATACATTTATACTCCATTCTTTCATGACCGCCACCCTGAACCTTATATCACCAGATCGTTTTCACCTCCATTAAAATCATCTGCTCCGTTCCGTGTCATTGATGTGGGATTCATTAAGGCCCTCCTGTGACGGATTGTTTCTTTTCGACATCAGCTCATTATCCAAGAAGTTGGTCTAGGAACACCCCATTCAGTACTTTGAAGCTTTCATGCCTCAATGGCAAGTTTCTCACTTCCGGCGACAAGTTTACATCAATGACCTTCGATCGAAAGATTTTGCGTGGTGTTCGACGCCAAGCCCTTTATTCACACCACGAGAATTGTACTGCAGTACCTTGAGGGTCATTATCATTATCGGTGATTCCTCTCGCGCTTGTTAACACCTTACATCATTGGCTGGTAATCAAGCGATGTCTTTCCATGTTCGACTCCAGAACATCTCTCACATGGGTAGACTTGTACATCGAGTGAAGATCGAACGAGATTGAAGACCCCGGATCTAGTTTCATCCATCCAGGCTGCGATATATATTCAAGAAAATAAAGATATCAAATGTACATCATTGCTGCACAGATAATCATCCAATCAAAGGGATGATGGCTCTATCAGAATCATCAGTCTACACTCAGACGATTGTCTGTCCTATGTACATGAAAATAAATTTATAAAGCTGAGCATGGGAATGCCCGCCTCAGCTAGATCATGAAAATATTATGAAGATAATGTATTGTATTGTATCTTATTACAGGTCTCCTCCCAGCTTGAAAGAACTTCAGATCCTCATAATAAAGCATTTCACCCGACATCAAAGGATTAACGACCTCATGCTTTAGGGGGCAACTGTTATAGACATTTTTGGGCACTGCAACCCCAAGCATGAAATGTCCATAAACTAAGGGCTCCTAAGTCTCTAAAAGTGTTGTTCTAACCCCTAAAGGAACAAGGTCAACTGATTACAGCTTCTCCCAGAAGTTCTCCATGAAAAACTGCTCAGAATTGGTCAAAACAGGATCATTTCAGCTGCTCCACAGGCCAAGTGCGTTGCATCTCACCTAAATACACTATGTGGGTGCGTTGCATTTCAAAAATCCCTTCTATGGGGTGCGATGGGCGAGAAATGACAAATGGCAGTGTCATTCCGCGAGGTGGAGAGGCAATAGAAGCTTCCAGAAACTTCTCCTGTGACACTTGCCTCTCTGAATTCGACCAAGGATGAGTAAGAGATCATCAATCTCCAAGTGGAAGCAAGAACTATCAGAGGGAAGACACTAATCAAATCACAAGCTGACTCATCTCCCTTACAGATATCTATATATGGATCCCTCATCCCAGAGATCCAGAGGCTGGAATTTTGCATATTGTAAGGAATTGCTGTTGGTTTCTTGAGACAAAACATCAGATTGTTGGGTGATCTAAGCTTTGTATGAGGTGAAGAGGGGCTTCCTTGCTGAGAGGTTGATGCTGGGTCAGAACAACTGGTTGTAACTCCTCTTGGCTTTTTCTTGTTTATCAATAAAATCTATTCAAGTTTTCCTCCATACTCTTGTGTCATTTATGTTTGCTGCATTTGTATGGTCAATTTACATCTGATCCTAGATTGTTTATGATTATAGATCCATGTTCTTGTATAGTGCTATGCTACTGTGATCTTACAGGTACTCTGTGAAGCTAGGCGTGCAAGGGAACAAGTAGCGAAAGACTATCAAGGAAGAGAGGAATCGAACCAGGAGATTAGCGCAAGACAGAGGTTGGTCTTCTTTGTTCCTCTCTATCTATACTTCATAAAGGAAAAACAAAAGTAGCTTTACTTTGTTTGTTTCTAAGGTAGCTATCACACCTTAGTGGGATAAGCAGTTATGAGTAGACACTTTTCCTTGTAGCAATAAGTTTACTGGATATACGCTAGTTGCATTAAACACAGTTGCGTGTACATGCGGGTTCCCTTAACTGAAGTAGCGTATACGAATCTACGTATGGAAATGAAAAAGTTAGTGATTTGCTAAAACTGATTCACCCCCCCTCTCAGTATTATTTCCAACAGACTTCCTAATAACATTGTAGTCACTAGATGTACAAATAGGTCAATAAAATCTGTGTATGGATGGTGAGAATAACAAGACCTGTGGAATAGAGTAGTCAAGAAGATGACAGATCTGGGATTCCCTCTAGTATCAAGCTTTTGGACAGAGAAGGGAAACTTATCAGTTTGGTAGTAGAGAAACAAATGATACAAGACTGATGAAGACTTGAATACCCTCTCATTTCAAGCCTCATAAACTAATCATGCATTTTATCTGCGATGAATTTTGCATAATCAAACTTGACTACAAGAGGTTGACCGGGGGTAAAAGTAGACATGCTAGCAAAAATAGTCTCATCTACATATTCATTAGTGGTAGAACCTAAAATGCATGATAGCATTATTGTGATGTCTCTGCCTAGATCAGAAAAGAAGGCTGACATGTAAGGAGGAGGATCCTTTGGTATGTACTTTTCTTTAGAAATGACAGTTTGGAGGATTTGAGTACTTATGGAACTAGACAACTTGGAGAATCTTTCAAGCAAATCAGCAATGGATAGGGGGGTGAGGTCTTGACCAGGCTGCAACTGTAACATCTCGTTTATGGATTCAGCTGTAATGGTGAATAGGATTTTCTGGTTTGGGGACATTACAGTTTTCATAATAGGGTCATAGTTTGCATGGTAGTAATGAATAATTTCCGGGAAGACATGAACACTAGGGAATTGATACTTGGGCAGGTTTGATTCCCAGAGACCTATCTTATCTGCATGGTTTAAGTAGATATCTCGGTATTTGCAATGCAATTTCAAAGGGGTTTTGTCAAAGGTGAGGTCTTTTATCTGGAAATATTTGTCAGCCAGGGGAAGATGGTCTAACTATCTGTGGGGAGTGGTTACTGGCATGACATTTAAGGTGACTGGGACACCCATCGTTGGTTCTTGTGGATTCAAGGATGAGGGTAGAAATTTTTTAGGGAATTATGGAAAAATGGGTCGTCTCAGAGAGTGTCAAGACTGTCAAATAGTTTCACTAAATTACTTAATTTTTACAGCAATTTAGTTTAGGTTTAGTATGGAAAACAGGGTTTCTCAGTTGAAACGGGGTAAATACCTGGTTATGGTTGCATGGAGGGACAAATGGTTCTGGTGCACTGTTTGCATGGAGCGCATGGGTCTGTAATGGCAATTTGGAGTTCAGCGGCTTCTGGAGGTTGACGGTTGGAAGCAGGGTGACGGCTCGAACGTACTCTGAGTGTGCATGGAGAACAAAAGGTTCTTTTCTTGGTAAAAAAAAATAATGAGTATTTTTGGGTTTATTGGCAAAGTCAATGCTTTTGGCGTGTATAATGGAAAAGTGACATTTAGCATTGGAAAGTGACAGTTGGCGCTAATTGATGGAAGTGATGTTTTGTTGTTTAGCAAAGGTGGTAAGCTGAGCTGGTAAGTGGAATCTATTGCACCGCTTATGAGGGTATGGTGGTATTGGGAGAGGTCCGCCCAATGCCATTCATCGGGCGACACGTATCGACAGGGTGAACAGTAAAACCGCTCACATCGGGAGGGTAAAGTTCGGCATCAGAGGCTTCCCGATATGAGCGTCATCTGTTAGATCTGAAGGGGTCAGATCGTACGATGGTCAGGGAAGGGACTTGATCGGGGTTTAATGGAGGGGCCCAATGGGATAATAACTGCGGATTAGGGTGATTAATAACGTCAGGGGCGATGTGATTGGAGGAAGGCTCTTAATTAATCACAGGTTGATTAACTAATTCCTTTTTAATGTAGTGGAGGGTTATAAGTCTTAATTGATCGCAAATAGGTTAATTAATCTATCTAATTATTTCATTATTAAGGTTTATATTTCAAACTGGGGCGAGATATTAATATAAGGGATTTTAATAATATATACGGGGATGGGGTGTATTTTCCGGGAGTTAACTATAATAAATTAATGTTAATATGAAATGGAAACGGAGATAAGAATGCGCTAAGTAAAATGTTTCGAAATATATTCACACTTTCGTGTGTAAACATTATAACTTAGGCTTAGGTGCATTTTGTGGGTTTTTTGTGAGAAGGAGTTTTGTATGAGGATAATTATTTTTCCTAAGCAAATAGTGATTTTACTCCAGGAAAAGGGGTTTTATGGGGGAAATGAGTGAATGATGAAGGGGGTTAATGTTGATGTGGGGTTTTAGCACTTTGGACCTTGTAAGTCATTGGGCCGAGGGTCCGGTTCCTCCAGAAGTCAGAGAAATGCTCTGAGCCCCTTTAACTTTAAGGCTTTGGGCACTTTGACTGTTACTTGTGGGAAATTAGTGAAATAGGGGTAAAATGAATGAGGAAATCAAACACTTGACTTTGTGTAGATGTTTCCTTGTTATCCATACTTTTAAAGCCACATGATGATGAAAGTAAATGATATGAGTTTTAACTATTCATCATGCACAATTCTGCAACCACTCCTCTACTTACCCATCTACACATCCTACCATTTTTTCTACTCTTTATTAGGGTGAACTTAAGCTGGCAAACTCTTATCAAACTTTTCTTTTCTTTTACAATGGTTGCCTGAGTGGAAGTATTTGACTACCATTATCTAAATTAGACTTGTGCTCATTGAGTTTCAAAGCCAATTTATGGAGGTGCATATCCAATCGCTGTATTAGTTGTTGTGCCATGGGATAGATGATATGGTTGCCGCTATAAAATTCTGACAATCGATAGATCTTGAGAACCAAGTAGCTTGGGAAACGAATTGAGTTTGTCCATCGATATAGGATTCGTAATCAACCCTTTTGCTCGATAAAATAGGAGCCGCCAAGGTCTCAAGAGATTTCTTTATCTGTCGGATGCACTCGGCCAGCGGAGTCGTTCAAACAAAGGGATTGGGGCAGTTCTTTTCCGTAAACCCTAGGGTTGATGCAGCAGTTGCTTTCGATGAAAGCCCTTTGCAGGAAGAGCGCTCGCCTTCCTACGTTCAACCAAAGAAAGGTAAAGACTTTTTCTTGCCGGTTAGAGAGGGAGGCAGATAATGCATATATTATATATGTAGTTACGCTTTGTAATTCTAGGTTACCTGTGCATGAGCATTAGGAAATTGAGACGAGTTCTATTTTTTTTTTCATTTTGGTACTGGCTCAATACTAGGTCGAGGGATGTGTAAAGATCCACTATTGGATGAAATAGGTTCTATCTAATTCTAACCTTATTACATCAAAGGGCTCAGTTTAAATAGTTGAGCTCCTTTTATTCATTATACCTAATCTAATTATCTGCCAAGATTACAATGTTTGGTCAGATTTTATTCTCTATCTATAGACATGGAAATTGAAAACATGAAATAGCCAAGTTTACACTGTTTGACCATTCATGGATTGTGGCATAAGTGACAAGCTGCACACAACCTTTTGTTTTTTATCAAAGTAAATAGTAGTGGCATTTGGACTTGCACACTTTCATGGTCTTCTTTTTCTTGGGGTTCATTTTTCATCTTTTTTGACCTTTTCTTTTTATTCTTTTTATCCTTTGATTTTCTTTTAGGATATACCCTCTTTAATTTTTTTTTTTTTGAATTTTTTGAATATGGAAAACATTTGTAGAAAGCAAAGGTATGTACATATTACAGAGATAAACTAAGTCAATCATAATTTATGACACCTATTAGTATAGGAACATAACAGTGGCTCCACTTGGGGATGGCTTTCCCTGGTGGAAAGTCAAGAACTGTAGATCAATGGCCTTTTTAAACACTATAATTTTATACTGCAATTTTGCCTTTATTCTGCTGCTTTATTGATATTTACTGATAGTACCACTTTTGAAGCTTAGGGCCTTCTCTTCAGGCTTCAACTTCAAAACTTTACCATCCAATCCACACTAAACAATATAAAGGATATAGTATGTACAATTGAAACTAATAAAATTAGTATCTTGAATCAATATAGTACTTCAAAATTCGACCATTTACTAGTCCTCCTTCTACCTCTGCACAATTCAATTCTTTGAGAAAGTAAGCATTATTACCTCTGAAGGCATATATAATGTATGGACTTTTCCACAGGAAGTCAAACTTCCCATGCTTCCCTTTATCTTCCCTTATGGAGTCCCACTTCAAAACTTTATCACCAAGATAGAAGTCTTTTGCCTTGGTTCTTTTATCAAAAAATTTCTTGAGTTTCTCCTAAAGTACTTGGGCTCTGATGTATACTTCCTCCCTGGTTTGTTGCAAATGAATGGTCTGATTGATTCTCCTCTGAATATCATTTGGCTCAACTTGGGATTCCTGGAGTAGTTTCATCACTGGGATTCCTAATGATGAAGGGAAAACTGCTTCCATCCCATAGACTAACTGATAGGGACTGACACCAATATATTTCTTAGTTGTAAGCCTGTCTGCCCACAAAGCATTGATCAGTTTCTTGTTCCATGTTTTCTTATTGTCTTCCAACAATTTTTTAATAATATTCATTAGGCTTTTGTTGGAGGATTCTGCAAATCCATTCCCTTGGGGATAGTAAGCTGTAGAGTGTCCAAGGCTTATATGATATTTGTGGCAGAAATCAATCATTCTCTTTGATTTAAAGGCTACAGCATTGTCTGCAATAATTTTGTTTGGACAACCAAATCTGGACAGGATATTGGCCTCTAGAAAACCTATGATGACAGTATCAGTGGCTTGTCTGGAGGGAATGGCTTCTATCCATTTTGTAAAGTAATCTGTGGTAGTCAAGATCCATCTATGTTGAGCAGAAGAGGGGGGGTGAATTTCGCCAATGAAGTCTAGACCCCATTGTTGAAATAGTTTTTCAGTAGAAATAGGTTTCAAAGGTAAAGGCAGAAGTTTACTTTTCCCTTCAAACATTTGACACTTATGGCAGGAGGTTACAAATTTTTTCACATCAGAAAACAGGGTTGGCCAGTAAAATCCAACTCTTAAGATTTTATCAGCCATTGTCTTCTAGTAGAGATGTCCTCCACAGTCACTTGCATGAAATTACTAGAGTACTTTGTTAGCGTCTTCCTTCAGTAAACAATTTAACAGAATTCCTTCATGATTTTTCCAAAATAAAGTATTATCAATTATGCAGAATTTCAAAGATTTCATTTTCAAAAACCTACTCTTAGTTCTGGACAACCCTGGAGGAGCTTGTAAATTTTGTAAAACGTATATTATATCAGTGTACCAAGAGGAATCTAAAAAGGCCTGGCTGATCTGTGGAGTCCCCATCTCCTCTTTATTATCCAGTTCTGCAATAAAATTTATACCCAGGGCTTGGAAATTTGTTTCAGCCATAAGTTTGGCCAACCCTTGGCCTTTGATTAATTTTGTAGGTTTAATCTCTATGTCATACTCTAATATGGTAGCTATCCACTTTCCCCTTTTGCCATCAACTCCATTTTGTGTTAGAATGTCTTTGACTACAACATTGGGAACATAAGCTACTATGTGAGAGTACAAGATATAGACTTTGAAATCTTTGATAGCTTTTACCAGAGAAAAATCCTGTTTTTCCATTATGTTATACTTTAAAGATGCATCTCTTGGAGCTTTAATAAAGAAGAATATTGGTTGTTCAAATCCTTGATCATTCTTCTGTAGTAAAACTGCATCAATACTATGTTCAGATGCAAAAGAAAAAATGATAATTTCTCTGTCAAACATTAGAATTATGAGGACTGGTGTTTGAGTCAAGGCTAATTCTATATCTTCAAATGATTTCTTAGCTTCTATTTTCCATTTAATAGCCGAATCTTTTTTCAACATGTTGTTTAGCAGTTTAATTAGTTCAACTAGGTTAGAGATAAATCTTCTTAAAAAATTTATTTTTCCTAGAAATGCCTGGAGTTCTTTGATGTTTCTGGGGTGAGGTATTTGCAAAATAGCTTCAATCCTGGTTGGGTCAATCTTGATACCATCTTTAGAGATAATGTGGCTTAATAATTTTCCTTCTTCTAAACCAAATAAAGACTTTTTTGAATTCAGAGAGATGCCATATTTCCTGCATTTAATAAAGACTTGCCTAAGATGATCCAGGTGCTGTTGATCTAATCTGGAAAATACTGTGATATCGTCAAGGTATATAACTAGGAAATCATGGATTTCCTTAGCAAAGGAAATATCCATTGCTCTTTGAAAGGTGGCCCCTGCATTTTTCAGTCCAAAAGCATTTTAACATACATAAAGGTGCCCCATGGGATGGTGAATGCCATTTTTGCTTGATCATCGGGGTGGACTAGGATTTGTTTGTAGCCAGAGAAACCATCTAACAATGAGATCCTTGTGGAACCTACTACCCTTTGCAATATGTGATCCATTTTAGGTATGAGATAGTTATATTTGAGCGAAACTTTGTTTAAATTCCTTAGGTCAACACACAGTCTTATTTCTCTAGTTTTCTTTCTTGTAGGGACAAGATTAGATACCCAATCTGAAAACCTAATGGGTGCAATAATTCATGCTTCATACATTTGTTTGATTTCCTTTTCAACAGAAGGTAGTAGAATAGGGTTAATTATTCTAAGCTTATGTCTAAAGGGCTTCTAATCTTCTTTTAAAGGGATAGTGTGTTGTATAATGCCAGTATCATAGGATTTTAGATCCTCATAACTCCAGGCAAAAACATCCTAGAATTCCTTCATAAGTTCCATATATTTCAGTTTTTCATTGGGAGGTAATGATTTAGACAGTTTTATTAGCTTAGGATTCTCTTCAGATCCTATATTACATTCCTTAATGTTTGATTTCAAAGGTTCCATTTTCGGCTTTTTAGGAATATCATTTGAGTCGAATAAGTCCTCCAAAGGAGTTAATCCTTTGGGTAAGAAATTATCTTTGAGGTTTATGACTTTGGTTTCATCATCAATTACTTCATCAATTTCCATTTGTTTTAAATCTTGAATATTTGTTTTTGTGAATTCTGTCTATTTGATCTTCTTCTAGTTTATTAATTTCAACTTCATCAGAGCAATCAAAATCCACTGCTATGTTAGTGTCTATGTTGGTATTTACAAATTCATTATCTAAAGTTAAAAAATTGTTAATCTGTTTATCATTTTCAAATACTTGCCAGTTCTTTAAGTTGTCAGGAATAGTTGGTTTGTGCCTAACCTCAACAGTGTACTGATGGTTGGGCTGGAAGGGCAACTTACAGGTACTAGCAAAAATGGCCAAACTGTGAGCTTGCACGTTATGTTTTCTGGGGATAGCAGCAAGTTTGGTTTCTAAAAAAGTGTTAAGGATTTATACAATTGTACCTCTATAAAATCCTAGTCTTGGGTCCCTAGTCAGGTAGACACCATTAATCTGTTTAGCTATCAATTCAGAATCTCCCATAATGGATACCCTTATACCTCCTAATCCTTTAACTAGTTTAAGACCTAACAAGAGTGCCTCATATTCTGCCATATTGTTAGTGCATTTGAAGTTTAACCTATAGGCATGACCTTCTGCATGATCATTCTCTAAGTTGTAAATCCATACACTAGCTCCTACACCTCGGTTGTTTACCGAGCCATCAAATTCCAAATGCCATAAGATTTCATGTTCATAATTTTCATCTGGGGTAGTGGAATCCTTCTTGATCAAGGTACCTAGATTTTCTTTGTTATCTGATATCTCATGAATTTGGACATTTTAATTTTCTTTTGCAATTTCTTTTGGTTCTACTGTTATATCACTTGGATTATCTTCTCGATTAGTTTTAGCATTGTAAAGAATAAAAGAATCCATGTCATAATGTACTGAATATATAGGAAAGTTCTGAGGCTTCTCCTGACTACTCACTACATACTTCATCAAAGTTTCTCTATACAATTTCTTGGGATGTCCAAAGACTGAAATGGTAGCATAAGACATATCCAATTGTAGAGATCCATGGAGTTTAGCACCCCAAGATCTAGATAACAACATGCCATACTTGGGTGGTATATTAGCAACAACAATGTCCATGAGTATAGTTTTGGCAGGGTATTGAACCAGGGAGACACAAATCTTTTATGAGACCTAAGCATTTAACTTGGATTGAATCAAAGGAGAATAGATCTTTATAAGGTCTGGTGATATCCAAGTTAAGCTTTTCCATTACAAAATTAGGCATAAGATTGTGTGAGGCTCCAAATTCCAGCATGGCATTGTGTAGGATTTTGTCGTGGATGTTAAGGCTGATGTAGAAAGGTGGTATCCCTCCTTCAACTGGCTTTCCATTAACATCTGGTCTGAAAAGTAACTCAGGTTGGTCATCAAATAGATTCACAGAATCTTCATTTTCAACCCAGTTCAGAGATTTACTAATTTGAGATTTGTAGGTTTCATGTTTGATCAATTCTGTCAAAGGCACTGAAATTTTGATCTTGGCCACCTCTGCTCCCAAATTGAAAGGTAGAGGGGATTTATCTGTTTGAATTTTTGGAATTTTAGAGCCAAAGCTCTGAGCAGTGTGTTTTTCTTTTTCATTGTTAGGAGTATTTTCAATTGGATTTTCTAATATGATTTCTGGGGGCTGTTCCTTTGTTCCTTTGAGGGTGACTGAAGTGGAGGGCTACTCATTAATAGGCTGGTTATCTGTTACATCTTCAATGGTGGGGCTAGGAGGATTTTGATGTGGTATAGAAAGGATTTGTAAGGTTTTTGTAACTTGAGGATTTTGATTTGTAGCTTTTCCTTTCTTGTGATGGCTAGGCATTGCTTTTTTATTCTGATCGAGAACATCAAGGTCCTTCTTGCTCCTTAAGTTGTTATTGTTTATGAACCTCGAAAATAGCAGAGTCATACCCTTGCTTATAGTCGAAAGATTCTCCTATTTGAGTTTGTAACTGTTGAAGCATGTATAATTCTTGATCATCCTGAGTTAGAAAGACAGTTTCTTCATCATCAAGGCCTTGTTCAGGGTCTTCTAGGTGTGAAGCCTCTGCATAGTTTTCTTGGAAAGGTGGTTTAATGTTCTGATCAAGACCATTCTTGCCAGTGTTTTGGTTTTGGTTTTTCCTAAAATTTGGATTTCTCACTGGATTAGCCTGTTGGTTATTCTAGTGAGGTTTCCTTTTAATAACTTCTATTTTGTCCATCAACCTTTCCATTCCTTTGGCCACAGCATCCATTTTTTGGTCAAAGGGTGAAGTTTCCTCTTTCAAGAGTATTCTTCTCTCACTTCTAGTTCTGGCTCTTTTGGCAAGCAGATTAGTTTCAACGCTTACTGCCACACTCTGCATTTCTTCCAGAGTGGGGGGATTTCTTTCTCTTAATTGAAAAGCCATATCTGTATCAAATCCATCTGGAAATTTGATTAGGGCTAAGCCAAGTGGAGGTCTAAGGTCAAGTGGAATGACATTATATACATTATTAAACCTGGTGCAATAGTCCTGAACAGTTTCATTTGGCCCCCTTTTAAGATTTTCATATTCAGATAAAATTTGAAGGGGGTATTTCTTCTTTTCCCACCTATTCAAGAATTGTTGGTAAAGGACTCTTAGACTATCTATGCTCTGAGGGGTTAAAGATATAAACCATGTTCTCACTTCCCTAGCCAGACTTTGGACGAAAATTCTCATTTGGACATCTGCTACATCAATCTCATGAAGTTCAAAGTAGTCTATCATCTTCCTAGTGTGATGTTGTGCTGTGTATGTTCTAGTGCCATCAAAAGTAACAATTTTACTCTGATAGTCCTGTGGCATAGCACCTTGGGAGCAGGCATCACAAGGGGAGCATATTTATTGGCCATGATTCTAGGTTGGGTAGGAGTGTGAACTGGAGTTGGGGTAACAAGGGGTGTTTGGGTTGAGGAGGAAGAACTAGAGGTAGTGGTGGGATGTTGAGTGGTGATTGGTTGAAGAGGAAGTGAAGGAATGAATGGAGGGGTGGACTGGACTTCAAAAAAGTGAGGGAATAATGATGAACCAACAGAAAGTGAAGCTGTTTCAGAAAGTTCAGGGGTTCTATCGGTGGTAAGGGATGACTGAGGGGAGTTCTATAGATGTCGATCAATTGACAAATTGGCTCGTTGGATTTCAAGTTCTCTGATGAATTCTGGATCTTGGACTAAGTCCAATAGTTCACTATCAGATGTGGTTCTAAACAGAGAAGTTTCAAAATATTCGTCAAAAGGAAGATCTTCTAAGAACAACCACTCAACAGGGCATGAATGTGATCTAAATAAAGGTCTAGGGCTGACTGAACTCTCTTGTCTTCTAATGATTCTTGGAATCAAGTTGGGATTTTCAAACACAGGGGGAGGATTTGGATCAGGTTAGCCCTGGTGTAATGAGTTCTCCTTGAAGCCAGATTTCAAGTCTTTTAAATGATTTTCTTTTATGAATGTCCACAATAACTTCTAAAAATCCTTTAAGATGCTTTAAATTAAACTTTTAGGTTTCTCAAAGGTTTATTTCAACTGAGGATTTGTTCTTCCCCAGTATGGTCGCCACTATGTTATCACTCAGATTTTCCTTAGAAGTTATTTGAAAGAAGGAAAGGATCCAAGGTAACTACAAACCAATCTTTTAAGTATAGATCCTAGCCAATCTACACTTAGAGAGGGCTCTCTCTTTATGATTTAGCGTTGTTTTGATATGATATTAGGCTAGCTATTAATGCTTAAGGGATTTGCTTTGATTTGTTTGGTGGAATTAAGGAAACAGATGGGCAGAGCAGGTATTCAGGCCATTGGGCTATGGATTCAAGTAGGAAAAGTCTAACAGGATTTGACTAATCACTAAGGTAAGAGTTCACAAGGCAAGCTAGCACAACAGGGACAAATCTGAAAATCTTAATGGATGGAAATCTTAACCAGGGCTAAAGGCAATGAATAATTTTTAACATGGGTCAAGATGAAGAAGGGAGGTTTGGAAAGTAGCAAGGGCAATTAAGAATCCTGTACTAGGGGCCAATAGAAGGAATGAATTACATAAGTGAGGGAGCAACTAAGAATTCTCAGACTTAAGCAATTTAGCAGAAAACATTAGATAAGCAAACGGTTAAAATAGAGAGCACTTAAGCTAATTCTGATGATATTATTCCTCGTTTGCTTTTAAGAATTATAAGAAAAGACATATGATATTTCATAACATAAAGGAGAACAATATTCAAACTCAGAGAAATGATAATTATTTGTTTCCCACAGTGCACATGAATCGAGTGAAATGTCCTCAGCTTTATTTAATCCAGTAAACCAGTCCAGCCTTGATTACAACAACTCCTTTAGCTCGAAACAAAAGTCTACATAAATTCTTTTTAATCCACCCTAATTACTTCATTTTGTGAAGTATTTATACAAAAACTATTACAAAATATCTCATAACTATATGAGATTTTTTCTAGGAAACAAAAGTTATCTTCTGCACGAAGATAGAGACAGATGGAAAACAGATTGTTTGCTGTCCCTTTATTTATGAATGTGCTGGATACTGGAACTCGGATTTGCCTCTTGTAGTTGCCTTGGTAGTTATGTGCTAGATTTTACTCTTATCTTCACCTACTGATACTCTTTACCTGTGTTGTTTCATCCTTTCATCCTATATTACCATAATTTCCATGGTAAATATTTTTTATTTCACAAATTTACTATAGTAACTTTATAGTAAATCAGTCACAATGGTCCACCATTCGTTATCTGGTAATTTATCCTGATCATCTTTCTGTAAACTTCATTAGCTTCTGTGTACTTAGAAAAATTGGGCCTGCTAGCGAACAGATGTTTTACTTCATGTTCTATGTAAAATAGACTCTGCAGGCTATCATAAAGTACCTTTCCTGTAGGTAATGATTTTACTCCTGAAGAACTTGCTTGACTCTTGCCCTGTTTATTTAGCCTTTCAATATAATATTCCTATGTCATTAACTTATCATGTATAACCAGTGGAATAGGAAGGCCTTTCTCTCTCAAAATGCCATACTTCAACATGAAGCTATCTATATCTACCTGAATATTCTGACACCTTTTCTCTAAGTTAAGCATTAAGTTCCTTTTAGTAAGAACTTTATTTATTTCAATAATCATGGCTATTCTATCTTCAATCTCTAACTCATCTAGTTGGTACCTGTTCCTTCGGTTCAAGAAATCAATTAACTGACTTGCCTCTTCGGGCTTATCTCCCAGTTCTTCTTTAGTCTTCTGTATAGCTTTTACAACTATTTTTATTAATTCAGTCTGTTCAAAAATTACCTGGATAGAAGGCCAAATATCATTGATGGAATCAATGATATTGGCCCACAATATATTTCTCATGTCTCCCAGTGGTTTTTCTAATGTCAAGTCCTTCTCTAGGACTCTGATTCTTTCCTCCATCCTTTTGTTTTTTCTTTCTTCTTCTTTGTTCTGAATTTGTGCAAGTTCATAGTTTGTTTCCATACTTGATATTTTTTCTTTGAGCTTTTTCAATTTTGTGGCCTGGATACTCATTTGTTCCATGGCTTTAATCATCTCATCTATTTTTTCTGCTGAGGTCCCTACACTGGTTGATATACCTGTAGTTGGAATAGTCTCTACTACTAGCAATGTTGTCATTGGTGGAAGTGTTGGTGCCAAAGAAGCTACCAGAGTGGAGGGTACTGCTGTAGAAACTGTGGGTATGATAGTCTGAGGAGCAGTGGCCAGCTCACTCTGCTTAGACTATATTGCTTTTTCCAATTCCTTTTCAGTTTCTTTTAACTGATCATTTAACTTAAGGACTAGGTCCATAAGTTCTTCCTCCTTTTGTTTCTCAGTGACTTCTGCAGTTTGAGGATGGTGGAGAGGAGGGATCTTGAGCTGCTTCTTTAGTGTAGCTATATCATCATTCTTCTTTTTAATCAATTGTCCAGCTGCTTTGACATCTTTGGGATCATGTCCCAATTCTATCACCAAGTCTTCTAGAGTTTTTATCCTAGTGTCTTTAGCTTGAGAGGAGGCCTTTTCCAATTGCAACTGTGGAGTGGTATTGTGCAGTGAGTTTTGCAATTGATGTGCTGTGATGGCCTTATTAGTCAATGTAGAATAGACCATTTCACCAGTCTACTTGTGCAGTTCTATTTGGTCAATAGGATGGATATCCTTTGCCAAAACTTCAAAATCAGTCTTTAAATAATCAACCATGGATCTTGGCTGTTGCACAGTTGGCTTGAGGAAGCTCATCTGCATTTTTCCTTCCTTTATGTCAAAAGCTGACATAAGCCTGGTCTGGTTAGTTGGAGCCATTTTGAGGTAGTGAGCATAGGTTTGAGCTTTCAGTTTCTCATTCATTGCTTTAATTTCTTTGTACTTTCCTTTAATGTCCAGACTCTGTTCAGAGGGAGCTCTAAAAGAAGATACCTCTGTGCTCTGTTGCCTTTCCAATGCTTGTATCTGTGAGACAGATGGTGTGCCTCCTATTGGAATGGTTGGCATGCTGTCACTCCTTTCGGCTGTTGAGTTGCTTGCTGTTTCCTCACTATACTCCTCCTTTGCGTATGGGTTTAACCTTTGTCTTCTAACAAAAGTTTGATCAATAGGCATATTAGAATGAGTGGCTTCATCTCGGCTTCTCTTTAAATTTTTCTCCTCATTTAGAGGAGTATGCAAAACATGAGGTTTGCTCATGATTTGTTCAGGTTGAGCAAGCTCCTCTGAGATTTCAGGTTGCTCTGACTCTTCTTGTTGTTTTGAATCTTCTGCTTGTTCTGAGGTTCCTTGTTGCTCTGATGGCTATGTGCTGTGTTCCTGTGACTGCTTTCGTGATGAAGTTTCTCCAAACACCTGTACAAACGAATCTTCATCAAACCTTCTTTCTAAGTCCACCATTACATTGTCAACTTCAACTTGTGTGCTATCTTGATCTATCAGAGTGCCTTCCACCCATTCTGATTGATTGGCATATTGTTCAATTTCTGGGATCCTATGGTGGATATAAGGAGATAGCTTATGTTTCTGCCTTCTGTTACAAATGAATCCATGGGGGTCATAGGCCCATATGAAACTTTGTTTTAACTTCAATCTTTGGAGGATTTCATTTGCCTCCTTTCCTGCTTCTCTGTTATTGCAAATAAATGGGCCTAGATGATCCTTTATTCTTAGCTGGGCCTTCTTCTTGGTTTTGACAAAGTGAATCTCATCAGAATTGATCATTTGCCTATAGTACTCCAGAGCAAATAATCGCATGGGGAGATATCTAGGTAACTTGTAAGGAGGAAGCTCACACCCATAAATTCTGATTTCAGTATGGTTTTGGTATAAGTACCAATCTCCTCCTTTGTATTGTTTGGACAGCTGGAGAACCCTCTTAATGTCTGCACTAATTCTAGGAGGGGGACTTCCTAATACCATTGTAGTCATTGGAGGTACAAATAGGTCAATAAAATCTGTGTATGGATGGTGAGAATAACAAGACCTGTGGAATAGAGTAGTCCAGAAGATGACAAATCTAGGATTCCCTCTAGTATCAAGCTTTTGGACAGAGAAGGGAAACTTATCAGTTTGGTAGTAGAGAAACAAATGATACAGGACTGATGAATACTTGAATACCCTCTCATTTTCAAGTCTCATAAACTGATCATGCATTTTATCTGTGATGAATTTTGCATAATCAAACTTGACTGCAGGAGGTTGACCGGGGGTAAAAACAGACATGCTTGCTAAAATAGTCTCATCTACATATTCATTAGTGGTAGAACCTAAAATGCATTATAACATTGTTGTGATGTCTCTGCCTAGATCAGAAAAGAAGGCTGACATGTAAGGAGGAGGATCCTTTGGTATGTGCTTTTCTTTAGAAATGAAAGTCTGGAGGATTTGAGTACTTCTGGAACTAGACAGCTTGGAGAATATTTCAAGCAAATCAGCAATGGATAGGGGGGTGAGGTCTTGACCAGGCTGCAACTGTAACATCTCGTTTATGGACTCAGCTATAATGGTGAATAGTATTTTCTAGTCTAGGGACATTACAGTTTTCATAATAGGGTCATAATTTGCATGGAAGTAATGAATAATTTCCAGGAAGACATGAACACTGGGGAATTGATACTTGGGTAGGTTTGATTCCCAGAGACCTATCTTATCTGCATGGTTCAAGTAGATATCTCGGTATTTCCAATGCAATTTCAAACGGGTTTTGTCAAAGGTGGGGTCTTTTATCTGGAAATCTTTGTCAGCCAGGGGAATATGGTCTAAATATCTGTGGGGAGTGGTTACTGGCATGACATTTAAGGCGACTAGGATGTCCATCCTTGGTTCTTGTGGATTCAAGGATGAGGGGTAGAGAATTTTTAGGGAATTATGGAAAAATGGGTCATCTCAAAGAGTGTCAAGACTGTCAAACAACTTAATTTCACTAAATCACTTAATTTTTACAGCAATTTAGTTCAGGTTCAGTATGGAAAACAGGGTTTCTCAGTTGAAATGGGGTAAATACCTAGTTATGGTTGCGTGGAGGGAAAAATGGCTCTGGTGCACTGTTTGCATGGAGCACACGGGTCTGCAATGGCAATCTGGAGTTCAGCGGCTTCTGGAGGTTGACGGTTGGAAGCAGGGTGATGGCTCGAACGTACTCTTAGTGTGCATGGAGAACATAAGGTTCTTTTCTTGGTAAAACAAAAATAATGGGTACTTTTGGGTTTATTGGCAAAGTCAATGCTTTTGGCGCGTATAATGGAAAAGTGACATTTGGCACTAGAAAGTGACAGTGGGCACTAATTGATGGAAGTGATGGTTTGTTGTTTAGCAAAGGTGGTAAGCGGAGGCGGTAAGTGGAATCTATCACACCACTTATGAGGGTATGGCGGTATTGGGAGAGGTCCGCCTAATGCCATTCGTCGGGCGACACATAGCTGCAGGGTGAACAGTAAAATCACTCACATCGGGCGGGTAAAGTTCGACATCAGAGGCCGCTCGATATGAGCGTCAGCCATTAGATCTGAAGGGGTCAGATCGTACGATGGTCGGGGAAGGGACTTGATCGGGATTTAATGGAGGGGGCCGATGAGATAATAACTGCGGATTAGGGTGATTAATGACGTCGGGGACGATGTGATTGGAGGAAGGCTCTTAATTAATCACAGGTTGATTAATTAATTCATTTTTAATGCAGTGGAGGGTTATAGGTCTTAATTGATTGCAGATAGATTAATTAATCTATCTAATTATTTCATTATTAAGGTTTATATTTCAAACCGGGGCGGGATATTAATATAAGGGATTTTAATAATATATACGGGGACGGGGTGTATTTTCCGGGAGTTAACTATAATAAATTAATGTTAATATGAAATGGAAATGTAGATAAGAATGCGCTAAGTAAAATGTTTCGAAATATATTCACACTTTCGTATTTAAACATTATAAGTTAGGCTTAGGTGCATTTTGTGGGTTTTTTTTGAGGAGTTTTATATGAGGATAATTATTTTTCCTAAGCAAATAGTGATTTTACTCTAGGAAAAGGGGTTTTTTGGGGGAAATGAGTGAATGATGAAGGGGGTTAATGTTGATGTGGGGTTTTAGCACTTTAGACCTTATAAGTCATTAGGCTGAGGGTCCAGTCCCTCCAGAAGTCAGAGAAATGCTCTGAGCCCCTTTAACTTTAAGGCTTTGGGCACTTTGACTGTTACTTGTGGGAAATTAGTGAAATACGGGTAAAATGAATGAGGAAATCAAACACTTGACTTTGTGTAGATGTTTCCTTGTTATCCATACTTTTAAAACCACATGATGATGAAAGTAAATGATATGAGTTTTAACTATTCATCATGCACAATTCTGCAACCACTCCTCTACTTACCCATCTACACATCCTACCATTTTTCTACTCTTTATTAGGGTGCAATTAAACTTGCAAACCCTTATCAATTTTTTCTTTTATTTTACAATGGAAATATATCTAAGTTTAACCTTATTACATCCAAGGGCTCAGATTAAACAGTTGAGCTTCTTTTATTCATTCTACCTAATCTAATTATCTGCCAAGATTACACTGTTTGGTCAGATTTTATTCTCTATTTATAGACATGGAAATTGAAAACATGAAATAGCCAAGTTTACACTATTTGACCATTCATGGATTGTGGCATAAGTGACAAGCTGCACACAACCTTTTATTTTTTATCAAAGTAAATAGTAGTGGCATTTGGACTTGCACACTTTCATGGTCTTCTTTTTCTTGGGGTTTATTTTTCATCTTTTTTGACCTTTTCTTTTTATTCTTTTTATCCTTTGATTTTATTTTAGGATATAACCTCTTTACATTTTTTTTTTGAATATGGAAAACATTTGCAAAAAGCAAAGGTATGTACATATTACAGAGATAAACTAAGTCAATCATAATTTATGACACCTATTGGTATAGGAACATAACATATCACATCGAGCATCAGCAACAAGTTCTCCAACTCTTAAAGGATAACCTCACCTTGGCACATAATAGAATGAAACAGCAGGTAGATCAACATCGAAGTGAAAAAAGTTTTGATGTAGGTGATTGGGTATTCCGGCTACAACCATATAAAAAAATGTCCCTCAAGCAAGCTAAGAAGGATAATAAATTATCACAAAAGTTTTATGGTCCATACAAGGTGTTGCAAAAGATAGGTATTATGACATACAAATTGGAGCTTCCTGTAGCTTCCCGAGTGCACTCAGTTTTCCATGTTTCATGCTTAAAGAAGGTTATAGGTGATAAGCTTCCAGTTCAAACAATATTGCTAGAACTTGATGAGGAAGAAAAAATCATATTGGAACCTGAAGCAGTCAAAGAAACAAGAACTCGACAGCTACGAAATCGATCAATTTCAGAGCATCTGATTAAGTGGAAGAACTTACCCATTGAAGATTCCACATGGGAGGATGAAAATTTTAAACAGAAGCATCGAGGACTACTCAAGCGTTGAAGACAACACTTTTTTGAAGGAGAGGGGCATGTTAGGTATAATACTAGTGATTCCCCCATTACCATTGTCGTTGTATCCCTTATTGTTATTGTTGTGGCCCTATTGTCCCCATATTGTTATTATTGTGCCCCATAGAATCCCTCTTTTGTTATTTTTGTGCCTTTATATTATTATTGTTAGGTTGGCTTGGTTATATTGTGACCCCTTAGACTCCTATATATAGAAATGAGGTTTTTTCATTTGAATCATCTAAGAATTGTTCATTTGGGTAATGTAAAGGAGGTTTCCCCCTCGAAGAGGATTATTTCTAAGGTGTTCATCTATATTTTCTATCTTTTTGTGCGCTGGTTTCTTAACACCAACAAATATGTCGCTTTTGATTAAGGAGTAATGGTCTTGGGTGATAATGAATTTAGCATAAAACCTTTGCCATGTAAATCAAGGGTATAACTCAAATGATGGTGATAACCAAAGGATTAATTGATTGAATTAACAAATGGGACACCACCGGTCCCATTATCAGATCTCAATATGGGTATTTGTTAATTGAAATTAGCACTCCCTTGCTTCGAAACTGATTAGCTAATGCTGAAGGATGGGATCAGGCCTCCACCTGGATCACTCATGTAATGCATAACATGTCAAAGGACAGATGGAGGATACTTTTCACTGCTAGAAAATTCGCCTGAACATGCAAAAATCTCATCACCTTATTTGATTTGCAACTCGCATGCTAGCGATCTCTGATTACCTTGGAGATTGTTTCTAGTTATAGAGTGAATAAATTGGTGATGGATATTTTTGTCCGACCATCATATGCAATTCTGATCAGCATTAAAGGCATGGAAGGAAGTCGAGAATTGATGAATTCAACTTAGTATGGATATAAAGAGTGGTGATCAGCTAGTCTTGCCAGTGTTAAATTGATAGACAAGTTTTTAGATTGCTAGGGAAAAGAGAAGGTTTGGAGTATATATTTCTCAATGGATAGTCAAACTAGTATCAATGCAGAGGAAAATAATGTCCATGTAGCATGGATGGTAGTGTATACGGAGCTTTTTATCTCTAGTCATGGGGAAATATAGTAGTCAGAGTCCTGTGCCCATTTTTGGATCCTCTCTCATAATTTTAATTCATTGGATGTTAAATTAGAGAAATTGCAATTAATGGTGGAAATGTTGAGTTTTATAATGGATAAGTCAGTTCTAGTGGCGATAGAAAGGGGAATTGTGGTCAACAGTGGCGAATCTAAATAATTCAAGGAGCACAATGATCTGAAAGGGAAAATTAGTTTTGTTGTGCTAAAATCCTCTTCAGTATATGTAAAAGTGCTTAAGGATTCATGAGGTTAATTGAAAGTTTATCATGAGTTTTTGAGTTTTTTTTTTATGTAAATTTCATGTACAAAATAACATAAAAAAATTATTGAACAACAACATACAACAGACAAAAGCATCACCAAAACAGTGTCATAACAACACATGATGAAGGAGTTCACCCTGCCTGGGCTACATCTCCTTGGTCTAGCTTCCAATGGCTTGGCCCTCTCTATTATGCTCAAAAGTGTGAATACATCAGTTTACAATGCTCAAACAACTCTAAAACCTACTCCAATGGCTCCAGAATGCCCAAAAATTCCTGTCTAGCCTCTTCCTGCTCCTGAATTGGTAAAAAACTAAAGAAGTTATGGCTTCCCCTAGCTCTTGAACTATTCGCTCTACAAATTCCCCCAAATCTGGCACCTATCCTACATTATCACCCCAATCTTTGCTAACGGAGCAACAAATTGGCGCAAATTGTGGAACGTATAATTTTGCGGTTGACGCCTTAAGTATGAAAATTTGGGTCACGTGGGGGGCCACGTGCCTGAGGGCCAGGGCTAACCATCACCCCCGTCTGCCGGGCCCCCAAATATTCTGCGTTCACGGTTCCAGCCTTGGGTCATATGGGTAGTTTTTTGGGGGGCCCAGGGCTAAGCCCTGGCCCCTTACACCCATTACTCTGTCGAATATAACATAAAAAATGTGTTTTTTTATATCGTTAATAAGAAACATCATGTGGTTCAATGGTTAGAGCCTGATGCTTGTGGAATGAAGGTTGTAAGTTTGACTCCCGTTGAGTTTATTTGGACTTCTAAACAAAATTTTAATGCCCCCACATGCTGCCACGTGGCAACCTTTAGTTGGGCCACGTGGCAACCTGTGGTTGGCCACCAACCCATCAACCAAAATGTGACACATCAACGCCAGTGAACCAAATAATATCGTAACAATTGGTGCCACCTGATTGGCCGAAGGACCCAATTATATGCACAGTGACCTTACCAAGTAGGCATGCCCAGTCAGTGCCACATCAATAGTACGAACTGCTAATTGGGTTGCTTGCATTTTTTTATTATAAAAAATTGCCTATTTGGAAAAGCGAACAAAACATGTTTCTGGGAGTATACATAGTCCGTTTCGCGCGAAACGAGTTGCACTGGATTCAAAACGACAAGCACTATGTGGTTGTTCAAGTTCCACATTGATCCGACAGCTTTGAATTTTGAGCAAATTTTTGAGCACCTGATCACATAGGGAGGAAACTTCAGGCTCGCAAGAATCAGTTGTCGAAGAAGGGGACACAGGTTCGTGTGCACCATCTTTTCAGAACAATCTTGAACATTCCATATTTGATGTAATGACTGCTCCCGAGGATAACACTAAAGGATAGTTTTGCATGTTTAAGTTACCATGTTTTGCAGATATACAAAAATATTAGGTGTCTTTTGGAAGTTGTATAAGGATAGTTTGCTTAGAATAGTTGAATATGGACAAGGTGTAAATCAAATCAACCCATTTTGGAACTTTTGGATCTTTTTAAATGTTTTAGTAGACGCTATTGATGATGATGTACAAGGTGTTGGCCTTCAAACCAGGAAATTTTAATACAAATTCATAGCCATTTCTTAAAAAAAAGAATAATTCAAATTTAGTGGATACGAGTTTCATGAGATTTCGAATCATTTTAGGCCAATTAATTTTTTGAGTGCCACTGTTTGGAATGTTTATAATGTACAAATTGTGAACATAAGTTGTCTATTTTGTAGAGCTATTTCCTCTTAACTATGATAGCTATGAAGACATGTTGAGGGCCACAATTGTCTGCCTGAACATTGGGGGATAACCACCTGGTCTGGACCTTAAAGCAACTCCTTTTCCGTTTGGAGTAGTGGCTCCGACTGATTTAACTAGGTCCAGTTACCTTCTCCCTATCGCTATTGGTTTATGATGTATCTTTAACTACCAATAGACATGGATATCAAATCACTTCTTCTTGTTGATCAGGGAAGAGAATGACCCTTAAGCTGATTTGGGTTCAGCCAAGCCACAACTAATGTTTTGCCTCTTTGAGAAGAGGAATTAAAAGAATGTATAACTTAATCTAAATGCAAACTTATTCTAAAATGCAAGAAAAATGAACTATCTTAATCCTATCTCAATTAGGCAGATATAGATCTAACCCAACTAAGAGCAAGATAATTAAATGATAAGGATTTAAATATGTTTGGTTTTTAGTTAATATCAAGCTAACGAACTAGTTCAATTAACTGACATTTGTAAATACCGAAGCACATCCTATTGAGACCTCTTAACTGAAATAATAAACCAACAACATTTCGGGAAGTAATTCACAAAAATGATATTGATTATCAAATCAATAAATCCAATTATTAAAC
Source organism: Pinus tabuliformis (assembly GCA_031772625.1). Lineage (NCBI taxonomy): Eukaryota > Viridiplantae > Streptophyta > Pinopsida > Pinales > Pinaceae > Pinus > Pinus tabuliformis. Next base: position 1,327,752,005 of record CM062817.1, on the reverse strand, counting down.
AATAATATGCAGAAATAGTTCACAGCACATCACTATTTAATAAATCAGTTTTATAAGACAGATTCCTGAGTAAATAGTTACTCAGAAATCAGAATTTAATCCATAAGAACAGAGATACCTAATAACAATATTGAGACAAATTACCCATATTGACAAAAGTGCACAAACATGAATAAAACGAGATATTCTTGTTATCATAAAAATGAAACTGATATTTCAAATAGTAGTATTAGAAATACCAATTTATTGCATCCATTTTTCTGACCTTGGTCTCCAACAGTCTTTTACATTGCTTGAACTTTTGCTTTCAAAACTAGAGCCACAATAGTGCAAACTCTGCCCTTCATACATAATTCAAGATACAAAGGAAAAATCCTCAGTAATCCTTAGATCTGAGATTTTCTCTCCTCCCTCCTACAAATTTAAATTCTTATTACAGAAGCGCTTTTAGAAGTCCAAAATTGCAGAGGAGAGCAACCCCTTATTACATTCTGCAATCTATTATTTATAATATTTGCAAAGGAATTCTTGAGAGGAAAGTTTGTTGAAGAAAAAATCTGCCCAATCTAATTTTATTTGCTCAAAATTCCAATTTTTAATTGTTGGAGCCTTCTCATTGATTGAGATATTTTTCTCCATATCTCCTCTACCATTTTCCTACAAAAAGAAATCAAAATAAATTAAGATACAACAATAAAATCAAAATATCATTTCTGGCATTAAAACAAATCCAATCAAATTTCATTTAAATAAATAATTGAAAATAAAATATAATCTCTCTATTGATGCTTGGGATGGTTTAATTGGCCAAGGATATCATTGACGAATGGATTTGCATTCAGAAGAGGCTTGGACAAATGAAAATGCAGAAAATAAAACTCAAAAAATTGATTTTGTTGAAAAATTCGGAGCTTGATTTTCTACTTAATTTTCAACCCAATAAATGACACAATCTGTTAGTGATACCTCCTTAGAAATGTTCTCCTTGATTTTATCTTTCCAATGAGTTGTCTTCGGCTTCATTTGGCCAAGTAAAACTCAATCTATGAGCTTCCAAAATTGATGGGTCAAATCTGACATAAATCTGAAAATTCTGTTACTTGGCTAAAAATCAGAATTTTAATCAAAAACTTAAGCATAAATTAGACTCTAATTATCTGATAATTAATTCTAATTCAATTGTTAATCATAAACTATTCTAATTATTTAATAAACTGTGATTAATTAATCTAACAAACTAATATAATTAACTATTTATAAACTAATTAATCTAAATAGTAATTAAATTTTATATATTAATTAATTAATTTAATTTAAAATTTAATATATTAAATTTTAATTAACTATTTTAATATTTAAACTATCCTACCACTCCTACTTTACTCATACGTATGAGTGATAGTTTAAAACATAAAAACCCTAAATCGAATTACAAAAGTGTTATGAGATTTTGAATGCTCCTTTGACTTTTCTATGATCGGAATCGAGAGATTGGGAGGATTGTTAAACTTGTTATGTTGGAAAGCTCCGATGCGATCTTTCTATCGTGTAATTAAAGTTTATAACAGAGGTTGGTTAATGCGACATGTTTTGTTTTTGAATTTTTTAAATCGGGAGATTGGGAGGATGGAGTTGTCAAGGTTTTTTAAAAATTTGTTGTGATTGAAAAACTCCGATGCGATTTTACTATTGCATAATATATTTTTATTTTATATATATTATTTTATTTTTTGGTTTTATTTTTTTAATGCAATTTTTTAATTAAGTTATGAAATTATTTAAACTACAGCTACTTTAAAATAAAAAAAAATAAAAAAACTACAGCCACTTTGTCATTTTTATTTTTCGAGATTAGTAATTTTTTTTGAAAATAGAAAATTGGAATAAATTACTGAAATCCTGATGCTCCATAATTTCACTGTATAAGTAAAAAAATGAAAAATGTTAATAATAACTAACGAGGGGTTAATATTTAAAATAAATGCATCATTGAACTAATTTATTTACAAAAATAGAATATTGTACATTTTACACATTTTTAACGCAGACAACATAAATGATTAGACTTCAAAGGAATGCCATTTACAAATCAGTTGACCAAATGAGGCGTAACAAGTATCAAGGGAAGCTTATAAAAAATCGATTTTAACAAAGCAATCAAAACAAGAATCCAAAGAAAATGAAAAATTAACAAAAACGTAGGATAATCAACTAAACAAAAATCCTAAAAAGTGCTTAGCTAAATTTTTTATAGAAAGGGTCCTCATTATTTGAGGTGAACAAGTCAAAAATGGGGGGGTTGTGTTTTACCACAACAATGGCGACACACGGGAGAAGAACCAATTATCTTTGTTTGATATGAATGAGATTTTCCCAAAATTCAAGTAAAAGTAATTAAAGAAGAGAGAATTATGTTTGAAATGTTTGACTAGGTTCATTAATCTGAATAAAAACAAAAATCATCTAACAGTAATTTTTCTTAAAATTCCTCATAAATTAAAATATTTCAAAACTCTATATCAGTCCTTAATTAGTTGTAGAGATAAAGCAGGGATCACTTTACAGCTTAGCTTTTAAAATATACTCATTTATCACAGGTAGAGCCACTGCTGCCAACGAACATCTATAGTATCGACAGGGTTACCTTTTAATCATGAATGATTCAGAATCCCATCTAATTAAGAATTATTGACCTAGAGATAAATCCATTTATATATGTTTTTTTTTTTTTTTTTATTAGTTCTTAAAAGCCATTGTCCTGGTTTGGTAGCCAGATAGTTGACAATGCCATTCGCTAGTTATAATTGGACTGAACAAGCTGGCTCGTGATGAGACCCCTTGTCTTATAATTGTTTGCAATCATAAACCATTACCCTGGTTTGTTTAGCAGTATTGGTAATGTCAGCTTATTTTTCCCCTATAATCATGGTAAGCAGGCTCATGATGAGACCTCTTATCTTTTAAGCTTTAAATATATTTTTGGATTACACTATAGAAAAATAAGATTTTTTTGGATAGGGAGAATCATTGACTCCTTAAGAGTTAAGAATGACAATTTCAGAGTTAAAGGTGCTTTGCTGTAAAGTGTCTTTACTTGGTTAAAAATAACTTTTATTGACTGATAATAGAACTTTGAAAGATCTTAATAAACCATTGAAATCTAAAAATGATTACAGTTTTGATGAAAAAAAAATTTCTCAGATTTTATGATACTTTGTCAACTTCTCTTGTTTTGTACTCTCTTCCTTAAGTATGTCTACCTTTATAACAAGAAAAACAAATTTTATTAAGAGATTTAAGAAAAAGATAATAGGTGACTATTAACAATTTTTTCCTATGTATGCCGACCATTGTTAGGTAATAAGAAGGTTTTCCATATAAATCATGGCAAAGTCACCAAAATCAAAACTGAAAACCAAAGGAAAAGAATTCTTAAGCCAAAGTGAGAAAAGAAATCAGAAACAAAAATAAAAATGAAGAAATTTTAAAAATGGAAAGAAAAATCCAAGTTTTGAAAGATACCAATGTCTCAACAAAATGAGGTAAAGGAAAATAATCATGTAATCATTCCTTCTTATGTCGAGATTTAGAAAAATCATACCTTGCAGGGTTGTAAATGTTTTAGGCTTTAGATAGCAGTGATGATAAAATTCAGCCACAATGAAAAATTTCTGTCTAATGTCAATCTTCTTGTTTCAAAGCATCATCTTAATCGTTTTTTAAAAAAGGAATGCTTAAAGAAACAGATTAAAGGTTCAGAAACTTCCTAGTGTAGCTGTTTCAATGAAGATTATCGTTGCTTTTTGAAATAAAACCAGGAGAAGAGTATAGGACTTCGAAAATATGATCTAGCGGAGGATTGGAAGCTTTTATGAAGAGCTGCAAAACAGATTTTTATATCAGCATAATTTAAAAACAAAAATGAAACTAAAGTAACGAAATGGAAATTAATGAAAGTGGGTATATGAATCTTACCATTGGATAATTGCTTTTGATCTTACCTGAAAGGTATCAGTTTCTCCAAACTAGCTGACTTCTTATTTTAATTAACATTAAAAACATGAAGAAGTCAAACTAACCAAAATCCTATATCCCAAAATCATTATTTTTTTTTTTAAATTAAAGCAAGTAGAAAATGTAAAAAGGGAATGCTTTATGTTCAAGAGAATCGAAATTAAAACAAATGCATCAGAAATGAGAATGAGAATTTGCAGTAATGAATGTTTCTCAAAATATTATAAGTTTCGTATAAACTCCATGATTTTTATAAATTGTCTAGAATTAAGACCAAATCCAAGATAATGAAATTTAAATATGAAGATAGAAAGGTCTTGAATTTCTTATTAAATTATGGAATTATATATTTAAAACTGAAATGTATGAGAAATCGAAATGATTTGAATATGCTGCAAATTTGTCATCAATCGCTTTCTTACCATAATGGTTACCCAAGATTGCTTTAAATTAACACAATGCCTTATCGGATGATTCGCATTGCATGTAGAGGCATGCGTTGGAGTTTATCGCATCGGGGGTTGCAATAGCAAATTGCCGATATGAGATCATGTGAAAAGAATATGTGTGATGAGATGGAGTGATCACACCATTGAAGAAATATTATATTGAGGATCGGGGAATAGCCACATTGTGCTTTGCACATTGCACATCGCACATTGCCGATTCGGAATTGTGATGCGAGCATAAATAAAAATGCGATGAAGCGATTGCGATATCGGCATATCGAGATATTAGAAAGTAGTCATGTCGGAAATGCCAATATGATTCTTGCGATAGCGAGAATGCGATGGATGACGTGGCTCTCGGCGATTGGAAAACTTTAAGTACAAGATGTAATACAATATGATTCTTGCGATGCCGATATGCGATGAATGACGGGGCTCTTAGGTGGGACCGGATTTGGACCTCAAAAGAAATTGGCGATCGACAAAATTGAATAACCGATGTAACATTCTTGATACACCGATATGAAATGAAAATGGACCCGATGAATTTATTATGAGAATTTAATATTATATTGGATTCGAAACATCGGTATTTTTTTTTAAAATTATGCCTCTATCATTATTGCAATTGAACGGACGCGATATTTCTTATGAACTTGATTTAAATTTCATATCGGGTCTAGAATTATGTGTACATCACAATATTGGTAAGTCGATTATCGAAGATCAGTGATTCAAGATAACTGAAAATATATTCAACTGAAAAACTCTTATATGTGAAACACGATATGGCATTTTATGAGAAACTGAATGAGGTAACACATCAGAGGTCTTGTATCAGCGATTTTTTATCGGTAAACACTAAGAGTCGCTTCCGATGGGATATTGCAAATATATATCCACTGTAGTATCAACAATATGAAAATCAAGTTGAAACGTTTCAGACATGAATCTTGCGATACTGTTTTAAATTTCAATTGATTTTTCTAATGAATAAAAGAAAAGTTAAAGAATGCTCAAATTCTAATGAATCACAAAATAAAATTTCCCTGAACTTGTTGTAAATTTGAAATGGGTTTGCTGCTTACTTCAAGTTTTGAAAACAAATGAAAATCTGCAAATAAAATATAACAAGAATAAAAAAATAAATTAAGGAAAAGAGAAACTAATAATAGATGAAAATGAACATATAAATACATATCTGGAAGAGAATTGTCTGCGGATTTTACCTCATGAATTTTTCAATTCTTTCTTCGATTTATCAAAATTTTGACTTTGTTAAAACTCATCTCATTATTTATTCTAAATTAGAGTTTGCAATCAATCTGAATAAAATCTGTTTATTCATGTTCAGAAACTCTGAAATTCATAAAATTCACCAAAAATAATATGAAAATATGTTTCCCTTTGAATTGCAACAACAATTTATTACCTCTACTCATTTTGAATTAACTTGAGAAAAATCTGTATTGTTATAGTGACTGTTCAATAATGCCTTTAGTAAATAAATATGATGCGTATTGTAGCATCAGATAATAAACTAAAGATCGGAATGGGATAAAGCCACTAATTGTGGAAAAATATCAAAACAGATTTCAATGTGTGCACGCAACAAAATGGACACCCTTTAGATCATTTTAACAAATTTCGAAGAAGATAATATGAACTTCATGTGATTACCGCGAAAGGTTAGACTGACTAATAATGATTGAATTGGAATTAAGCTTATAATAGACAGTCATACATTTCATGGGATAATGAGATCATGAAGCTTTATATCATCGAAATCTTTAACAAATAAATTTCAGAAGAAAATATTATAAGGACATCTCGAAATGGAGAAAATTGGCTTTGAGGTAATTGGTGCCAAGTGCAACCTCAATTGAATTTAGTCAAGACATTATTCAAAATAGGCAGAGTAGAGGTATTGCTGCAAGAAATTTTGATTTAAAAATGGGAAGCAAGAATTAAAAAGTTCTGATGAGGAGAAAATGTTTCACTGAACATGCATGAGAAGGGCTGATTGCTTTGCTTTATTTATATCTGTAGAATTGTTGAAAATAAATTAACTATATTAATTCTACTCCTATTCTAACCATATACATGAAAATGACTAAGTATAGTCATATTTCCAGTGTAACCATTCTCTCATTTTAATTCCTGTATGAATGTAAAGTTCAAATGTTAGCAATAAAAATACAAATATAATTAAACTAAAAAAATTAAATCTGTAAGTAGAATGCACAATTATTGTTAGCAACTTAATTAGAATCACCTTCTTTTGAAATGTCTTTTCCAACTGAATTCCAACTGGATCATAAAAATCTGGATGGGTTTCCATTAAGGATTGGGAAATGCTCAAAAAAGGAGATGACAAACCAGATTATGGATATGAGCTTTTAAATTCAAAGGCCCAAAGAAAATTGTTAGTGTTATGTGTAAGTGTTAAATTGTTAACAATATTCCATGAAGGAAAATTTTCCAAATATTTTTCAAGTGAATTAATGCAAAATGGATGGAAATCTGTTAGATATAATGAAAGATTATTAATTGAATTGAATTGCTGGCCATATTGTAAAAATACATTCTCTTGTTGACATTGCCTTTGAGAAGATAGAAGCTTTTGATAAGAAATGAACATCGATTGAAATTGAAATATTAATAGCTTTTGATGTTCATGATTATAATATGAAACTTCTATTTTCCAATCGGGCAATGCATTAATTGAGTGTTCACTATTAAAGTGCTCAATATGCCAGCGTAAAGTGTCAAAAAATGTATCAGAAATAAAATCAGAAAATAAATCTAAATTGGAACAAAATAAGTTTAAAAGAAAAAATAAAATGAAATTACTATTGGTACAACTATTGTTATAGCACAATTGAGATTGTTTTGAAATAATTTTTTTCACAAGAATTAGCCAAAATAATGGAATTTGAATAATTGCCAATTTCAACTTGTGAATTAGAAAGAGAATTATGATTATGAGTAGGAATGAGAGCTTGATTATAATATGAATCATAAATTGAAATGTTTTCTCGAATAGTGAAATCATGAAGATATTTTTCTGCTTTAGAATGAGGATTGGTTGGAATAATTTCTAAATTTAAACGTTCCTCATTCTCAGATGTTATTTGAGTTTCCTCACAAGGATAGAAATCAATATCATCAATATCAGAGTAATTATCATAAATGACTTCACAATATTCTCTGGAATTTCCTTTGATCATATCCAATATATCAAAACAAGGAGGAATAAAAATTTCATGTTCATTAATGGCAAAAGAATGATAAATAATTATTTCTCTATCTTGATAAAAATTTATTTGTAATTCATTTAAATTATTATCTTTATTTTCTGAAATATCATTTATACCAAGAGGGGAAAATTTTCCATCATTAAAAATATCAAGATAAAGGGAAAAATGTGAATCTGAAACAACGCATTTAAAACTGTCTCTATTTGAGAACTCTTGTGCGTTCTGTTCACTATAAATTTCAGATTTTAGATCACTCATGCTTTCTTGAAGAAGACTGCTTTGTTGCTTTGATTTCAACATTTGTTCATCATGGAAAAATTCAGAAATTTGTACAGCAGTTTGCATGCTATTATTTAATTTGATTGCTGCTTGTACTTGTTGATTTGTAATTTGATTTTCTGAATTTAATACAAAGTAATTTTCAGATTTCAAGGCAGTTCTTTCTCCAACATTGCTGTTGTTGTCTTCTTGCATTTGAATAAAAATATTTTCCAAGCTTTGTGAAACCACTTCATCACAATTTATTAGGACATCCATATTGGAATTCTCATTTATGGTGGAAGGGGAAGGAACAAAACTTGAACTAATTTCATATGGATTGGGAATGGGGGGAAGAGAACAAATATATTCAAACCAATCTAGTGATTCTTCTTCTGTAGGTTTATCTTCATTTTTGAATCTTAAACAATTCAAATGAAATTGAATATCAAAATCAATAACAGACTCATTTTCAAACCTTCGTAGATATTCAATTTCATTACATACCTGTTCATCATCATAGTCATCAAATTTACAAATGAAAATTGTAACAAATTGATCCCAAATATGGATTGAGGCAACCAGAAGAGTCCTACACCAGTTTCTAGCTTTTGCTGCAAATGTGAGAGTAAAAATTCTGCATAAAATGCCTTCATCAATTCCTTGAAAATCATATTTTAAAACTTTTTGAATAAATTGAAAGACATGATTAAAAGCAGAATAATTTCTCTCACCATTAAATTTTACCTGAGACAAGAGTCTTACCACTTCGGGTGGAGTATTGGAAGATGCACGTCCATGGATACAACTCCAAATTGGAAGTTTAAGAGGAGCCATCATGATTTAAATAAAATGTTAAAATTGAAAAGACTCCAATAGACAACAAGTTTCAGGCCCTCCTTCTAGCGCCAAAAATGTTGAGGGCCAAAAATGTCTGCCTCAACATTGGGGGATAACCACCCGGTCCAGACCTTAAAGCAACTCCTTTTCCATTTGGAGTAGTGGCTCCCACTGGTTTAACTAGGTCCAGTTACCTTCTCCCTATCACTATTGGTTTATGATGTATCTTTAACTACCAGTAGACAGGGATATCAGATCACTTCTTCTTGCTGATCAGGCAAGACCTTACGCTGATTTGGGTTCAACCAAGACACAACTATAGTTTTGCCTCTTAGAGAAGAGGACTTAAAAGAATGTAGAACTTAATCTAAATGCAAACTTATTCTGAGATGCAAGCAAAATGAACTATCTTAATCCTATCTCAATTAGGTAGATATAGATCTAACCCAACTAAGAGCAAGATAATTAAATGATAAGGATTTAAATATGTCTAGCTTTTAGTTAATATCAAGCTAACAAAGTAGTTTAATTAATTGAAATTTGTAAATACCGAAACACATCCTACTGAGACCTCTTAACTGAAATAATAAACCAACAACATTCTGGGAAGTAATTCACAAAAATGATATTGATTATCAAATCAGTAAATCCAATTATTAAACAATAATATGCAGAAATAGTTCACAGCACATCACTATTTAATAAATCAGTTTTATAAGACAAATTTCTCAGTGAATAGTTACTCAGAAATCAGAATTTAATCCATAAGAGCAGAGATACATAATAACAATATTGAGACAAATTACCCATATTGACAAAAGTGCACAAACATGAATAAAATGACAACATTCTTGTTATCATAAAAATGAAACTGATATTTGAAACAATAGTATTAGAAATACCAATTTATCACATCCATTTCTCTGACCTTGGTCTCCAACAGTCCTTTACATTGCTTGAACTTCTTCTTTCAAAATTAGAGCCATAATAGTGCAAACTCTACCCCTCATACATAATTCAAGATACAAAGGAAAAATCTTCAGTAATCCTCAGATCTGAGATTTTCTCTCCTCCTTCCTACAACTTTAAATTCTTATTACAGAAGTGCTTTTAGAAGTCCAAAATTGCAGAGGAGAGCAACCCCTTATTACATTTTGCAATCTATTATTTATAATATTTGCAAAGGAATTCTTGAGAGGAAAGTTTGTTGAAAAAAATATGCCCAATCTAATTTTATTTGCTCAAAATTTCAATCTTTAATTGCTGGAGCCTTCTCATTGATTGAGATCTTTTTCTCCATATCTCCTCTATTGTTTTCTTGCAAAAAGAAATCAAAATAAATTAAGATGCAACAATAAAATCAAAATATCATTTCTAGCATTAAAACAAATCCAATCAAATTCAATTTAAATAAATAATTGAAAATAAAATATAAACTCTCTATTGATGTCTAGGATGGTTTAATTATCCAAAGATATCATTTACGAATGGATCTACATTCAAAAGAGGTTTGGATAAATGAAAATGCAGAAAATAAAACTCAGAAAATTGATTTTGTTCAAAAATTCGGAGCTTGATCTTCTGCCTGATTTTCGACCCAATAAATGACCAAATTTGTTAGTGAAACCTCCTCAGAAATGTTCTCCTTGATTTTATCTTTCTAATGAGCCATTTTAGGCCTCATTTAGCCAAGTAAAACTCAATCTATGAGCTTCCAAAGTTGATGGATCAAATCTGGAAATTCTGTTGCTAGGCTAAAAATCAGAATTTTAACTAAAAATTTAATCCTAAAATAGACTCTAATTATTTAATAATTAATTCTAATTTAATTATTAATCATGAACTAAACTAATTATTAATAAACGGTTATTAATTAATCTAACTAACTAATATAATTAACTATTTATAAACTAATTGATCTAAATAATAATTAAATTTTAATTTAATTAAATTTTATATATTAATTAATTTATTTAATTTAAAATTTAATATATTAAATTTTAATTAACTATTTTAATATTTAAACTATCCCGCCACTCCTACTTTACTCATACGTATGAGTGATGGTTTAAAACATAAAAACCCAAAATCGAATTACAAAAGTGTTATGAGACTTTGAATGCCCCTTTGACTTTATTATGATCGGAATCGGGAGGATTGTTAAACTTGTTATGTTGGAAAGCTTTGATGCGATATTTCGATCGTGTAATTAAAGTTTATAACGCGGTTGGTTAATGAGACATTTTTTTTTTGAATTTTTAAATCGAGAGATCGGGTGGATGGAGTCATTAAAGTTTTTTAAAAATTTGTTGCGATTGAAAAACTCATTGTATAATATATTTTTATTTTATATATATTATTTTATTTTTTGGTTTTATTTTTTTAATGAAGTTTTTTAATTAAGTTATGAAATTATCTAAACTATAACTACTTTGAAAATAAAAAAAATAAACTACAACCACTTTGTCATTTTGATTTTTCGAGATTAGTAATTTTTTTGAAAATAGAAAATTGGAACAAATTACTGAAATCTCGATGCTCCATAATTTGGCTGTATAAGTAAAAAAATGAAAAATGTTAATAATAACTAACGAGGGGTTAATATATAAAATAAATGCATCATTGAACTAATTTATTTACAAAAATATAATATTGTACATTTTACACATTTTTAACCCAGACAACATAAATGATTAGACTTCAAAGGAGTGCCATTTACAAATCAGTTGACCAAATGAGGCGTAACAAGTATTAATGGGAAGATTATAAAAAATCGATTTTAACAAAGCAATCAAAACAAGAATCCAAAGAAAATGAAAAATTAACAAAAACGTAGGATAATCAACTAAGCAAAAATCTTAAAAGTTGTTTAGCCAATTTTTTTATAGAAAGGGTCTCTATTATTTGAGGTGAATAAATAAAAAATGGGGGGTTGTGTTTTACCACAACAAGACACTACATGTAACATGTTACTTCAATGATGAAGGCCAAGACTAAGTTATCATTTTTATTTAGCTAAGGTCCTCGCCTGATTCACTAGATATTTTATTAAAATGCTACCAATGAATTGTTCAATTATATCTTTCAATGACTTTCAATCTTATCCATAATCGCTCTTTCAAAGAATTTTCAAATGGTCAATATTAGTGATAATATATTTGAAATATCATTATGGTGTTATTCGTTTGACTTTGGGTTTTTCAAATGGTTGATCTTTTTTTTAAATGTTGGTGGAATCGATAGTTGGGCGTCCCTGTACTCATGTGACACGAGGTTGATTCCCGTTTGTTGCCACTATAACCTCTAGATGTAACGACAAAAACCCCATGCACGACACATAGGTAAATTGAGGTTTGAACTTGTGACTTACTCAATGACACAAATGCCTTAGAAGTGCGTTGGATGGTCAACATGCTGCACCAGCAGGGGCTTCCAAATGGTTGATCTTAGTCATACCAAAAATTTGTAATATTTTTTGGGTGAAATTAACATGATTTTGCATTGAAGTGCATTATATTTTTCATGTGTTTTTAGTTTATTTTTATGGTGGTCTTACAAAAATTATGCATGTGCATATTCGTTGGATTTTGGATCTAATTTCACAACTAACGAGTACCTACAATTGACACATTTAATAATCTTATACTAAGATAATTAAAAACATGATAAAAATAATAGTTATTTTTCTTTCCCTCCAAAATTCATAATTCTCATTTTTTTATTCTCTCTCTCTCTCTCTCTCTCTCTTCAATCTAGGTTGTACCTAGGCTAGGGCTAGCCCTGACATTGGATGGAAAAATGGTCTCCCCAACAATGGGATGTTGTCACCAATATTGTGTGAGACTTGGTCGATCCTATACACCCCTTGTGATAGTGTAACCCCCACAACTGGCTTTCACCCTCAACCCCTCCCCACAAAATTTGAACCTAAAACCTGATGGAAACTAAACCCCATACAACCAACTGGTTTGCCCCCTTCATGGGTTTTATTACTTATCTCTTACTTTTCTTATGAGTCCCATTTTAGACCTCAATTTTCCTCTAATTAGTAAGATAACATAATTTTTTTATTTGTTATTTTTTTCCATGGGAAATATCTTTATATTTCATATCAGGAATATACAAATTTCAATCCTTGAGGGATTGCTCAACAAGGTTTGAAGCTACTACAACCAAGCTCATCATGTCACTTGTGGGAATTGAACATAGATGGGAGAATTATTAAAAAATCCCCCCCCAATTACCCAAGATAAACCAATTGACATAGGTTAAGATATTAATGTTTTGTTTCTCAAATATTAGACAAGTTTTATTACTACACACTTCATCGAGTATGTGTGGAGCCATTGGTGAATGGCGCATGAATTTTTTTGATTCACTAGCCTAAATATGGAGGATATCAAGGTATGAAAACCATCATTATAGGTGTATATGTTTATGAATCGATGTCATTGTTAGTTATTAGCTGCATCTAAGGATTTTTAGGGATATGTTTGAATAATTTTTGAGGGGAATTATTTTTAAAATGAATTTCAATTAATTTTAATTTAGTAAAAGATCAAAAAATTATGTCTTGTTCCATTTAAAAAAATTCTAATCTGTACCTTTATCAAAGGGATGTATGGTTCATCTCTCCAGGTGGAAAATGCATGTGTCTCCTTTAGTCATTCCCATGAACAATATTGGCATCACACTTTTAGATAGGGAGTCATGCATTTAAATGTTATGCCATCTACAAAGGTTGGTTTTCATGCTTCATGTTTTTGGGATGATTGATCTAGTGGGACCAAATATCTTACAATACATTTTGGACTTAGATAAGAGAGAAACAAAGTTCGAGAAAGAATACATGTGATCAAGCTATATTTTTATATTAGTTCCTATTTTAAAGCAAACATTAATGGAGTCAATTTGGTAAGTTTGGTGTGGTCTATCTAAGCAACAATGGTAATTGATGAATGTTGAGAATATATAAATACATCCATTCAAAGTAAGTGAGAATTTCTGTAGTGAGAAATGTACAACACAACTTGTCAAATTGAATAAAATATAAATACCTCCTCTATGATAATCAAATCATGGCTCCTGCATTTTAAAATTTTCATAACCAAAATTCACTTTCATTTATAATAATCATCATAATTTCTTTATTTATTATTATATTAATATTATTTTTTTAAAGTTAGGTAGGTGGGACCACCCATGGGGGATTTGAACCAACGCCCTATCGTAAATAATTACTTAACAGTGAACCCATTCACTATCAATCCAAAGTCCCATGGGCATAATCATCATCATAATTGATATTATTTTAAAAATATATATCACATTTTTTTTGGGTGAACACCATGGATAATTTTAGGGGCTAATATTCGTAGGTGAGCTAATTTTCCATGATTTTTCCAAAAAAAGATTCGCAAGTTTCCATTTTTTCTAAAAATGATTCGCCCAAATTTTACAATATAAAATTATTTTACCTTAAAAATCAACAACATTATATAGAGACTATGTATAAAATCATTATAGATTTGAATATTTTTACTAATATATCAATAAACATTTTATAGTTTGCATATTAGGGATTAGTGCGATTCACCAATGTTTTTAAAATTCAAGATAGTTTTCCATCCTTAAAATTTTCCCTGGTGAACACCCATGGGGGATTTGAACTAGTTACCTTTTCACACGAAGTGCCTTAATGGAACACGCATTCACCATCAATTCAAATTCCCGTGGGAAAATATATATAAGAAATTATAAATATAATCTAACGTATATTTATTTTAACCTATATAGTGAAATAATTATTTATATTATTTGATTATTATAAATCATGATAAATCACAAATAAAAATATAATCTAACGTGCATTTATAAACCAAAATCTTGAGTTAGCAAAGCGTTAACAATTGGATTCTTCATTTATTTCTTGGTCCAAGTTATCAATTTTATTTTTTTAAAGAAACAATTATGAAAGTTTATATTAAAAAAGGAGACTTGGGATTCAGCCAAAACCATTACATTTCTTCACAGTTGTTAATATCCCTTGTGGGTTTGAGATTGAGCACATTGGCTCAAATGGTTCCCTTTCCAACTATAGATTTTCCTAAGTGTTCCCAAAATCCAAATATATTTACATTCCATTTCTTATTAGTCGATTTGATTTTGATTGACTTCTCCTTTTCCTTGGCAATATGTTTTTCCCTTTTTCCCAATATGGATTTAACCCATGTTTTCTATTGAATTCAAGAGGTCATCCATTTGCGAGCGATCTATGTTGTCTTTGTCACATTTTTAAGGTTCTTCCTCATCTTCCTAATCAACCGAAGAAATTTCTTTTCTCGTCTTACTTCTTGAAAATTTAGAGGATGATCCAGTATTTGTAAGGGTTTGATGAACATGGGTCACCTATGTCTCTAAATTTGGCATTTCCTCTTTGAATTTCAATTATTCCTAACTGTCTTTTGCTTCCTCCATTGAACCCTCTTTGACATGCACTTCTTCAAGATGACATTTGATTCCTCCTTAACCTTGGTATCTTCCTCCTTGTATATGGTATAATGTTCTCTCTGAGCACCTTCCCACCAATTGGGCCTTCAGCTACTTTTACAATCTCGATTGTTCCACAATCTCTTGGGGAAATGTTTGATTACATCCCCTATTTCATAATGCACTCGACATCAAAATGAAACATTTTCATAATCAGATTCTTGATCCATATATAATCTGGAGCTATTAAGTTTATCTTAGCAGGAAAACCTTTATTAAAATCCATCTCCATGCATATTCGAGCATATGTGGGCCTATGATAACGCTAATTTTTTGGGCTACGACAATAAATTTTCCCTATTGAATTTCCAATAGAAGTTAACAAAGAGAGATCCAAAGATGCAGGGGAAGGTTAAGAAGCCTTACCAAAAATAGAGCCGAAGAGATTGACTTCATAACCGAATCAGAAGAGGGAGACCATGACTAAATGAAGAGACCAACACTACCTCGGAACTAGGGTCCCAAATCACAGATAATCTTCTTATCATCAAGATTATCAAAAGCATCAATAAAAAAACCCCCAAGCCAGAGGGAAAATATTGAGATCTTTAGAAGATAGTGGTTTCCACGTATCTGAAATCCACTTATGGAGATCAATTAGCCGTAGAAAAAACCCATCAAATCTTCAAACTAAACCTAGATCTAAAAAATATTTTTCACTGTTGAGGGCTCCATCTTCTAAGGCAACGTTGAAGGTAGGAATTTATTGAATTATCAGAAGAGAAAATCTAGATTTCAACATGGTGCTATAAGAGGCCTTGAATTGAGCTGCTTGAGAAGAAGAGCTTGCAAAACAAATTTCCATTCCTTCAATAAAGACTATCTTCTCCATTGACACACAAAAATTCGATATTATTCAAAGGTTCGCACAAATAAGGGAGGTGCGACTAGTTAGGCGTAAACACTAGCTGTTGTGGGGGTTTGCAAAGACTTATTTGTCTGCATCACTTGTATATATGTCCAAGTTATCAACTAAAATTTTCATCTATATCTTGGTATTTATTTTAAATTCAAGGTGAGGATGGATCCATTTTAGTTCAATAAAATTTGTATGCAAGTCTCATCATTGAAGTTGAAAAAAAATCATGGTAATCCATGGTGTCAAAGTCCTATAGGGATGGCCATACTGAATTTCAACTCTAGCCTCCACATTTTTTTATTGTGATAATAATAGTGGGTTTTATAGCTTTACACACAATGTATATGTTGATGTAGGTACATAACACAAAATTTGATGAAGACTAGACAAAATCTTTCCAATGTGATGGGATGGTCACATGGTGATGTTGGGAGAAATTTTAAATGTTTTATAACAAATTGTAAATATTTACATTAGGAGTGATTTTTGTTTTTAGAATAAATTGGAGGAATTATTTCCTAATGTAAATATAGTTTTAGTTTCCATTGTTTTGTGGAGAAGGGGAAGCAATTCATCTGTTGTGACTCTTAGTTATCCCATGTCATCTTTCTTTTTAAAGACGAAGAGTGTTTCGAAAGTGGAGAAGAAAACAAGCTCCCAAGAGAGGAGAAGAGAGAGGGAGAGAAGAGAGGAACTCATTCCTTTATGCAACTATAGTCATGAGATTGAAAATCACTGTACTTTCCATCTGTGTGGACAAGAAAGTGTTTTTTTGTGTGAATGGTGAAATTGAATGGCCAATGGGACTGTAAGTTGATGTGGTTATGATTTGAATCAAAATCTAGTGTTTGAAGCAAATCATTTTCTGCTTATGAACTGTGTTTAATTGTAATTTGATTCCTGGGTGTTGGTTATCTTTGAAAGTCTATACTTATTCCATCAAACTATATTAATAATCTGAGAGGGGAAGCCATAAATCATTATGGTTTATTCATACATTTTGTGTATTCTTGTTGAAATGTTTCCAATACCTCGTGAAGGAGTGTTTGCTATGTTATGGTAGGTGAGTGTGTGGTGATTTGAATGCTGTTAGATAAAAACAAAGTACCTTGTGTTGGAGTGCTATAGAAACCCTCTTAGACTAGTTTTCTATTGAAAAATATGTAATGATTTCAAAATCCGAGTGAAGAGAGGTAAGGTAAGTCATTTGGAATGTGAAGAATCAAGTCAAGGACATGGAGGATTGATTATGTAGGGAGTTGAGTTGTTTCACCTTCCAAAAATTTGAAAAAATGAGTTTTAAGGAGTGCTATGAAATTATCTTGTAGCACCTACAAGTTTTTTGAGCATTGCGAAATTATTTTGTAGCACTTACATGAAAAAGTTCTCAGGATTGCATGTTTGGTTTTAAATTCTTGTTTGGCCTACCCGTTGCACTATTTGATAACTTGAATCCTATGTAATTGGATGAGGTGAGGAAAATATTAGATCTTTTTTTGACTGCCTATGTTAAGGACTTCATGAAATGTTGTTGAATTGGGTTTAAATACAGAGCTGTGTGTGGACTTAGACTGGGGTATTGGTAGCCAAGGTAACCTAGTCTGTCATCAAGTGATATCAGAGAAAGATACGTTATTTGGAGAATATAAAAGCATGTTTTATCTTTGGTGATGTAATCATAACAACATATATTGGATTTTAGAGTTACAGTACAACTGAAAGTGAAATGAAGTGATAGTGGAGATGCTTGCATGTCAAGAAGAGTTGATCCATGTACAAATGGAATTTCCAGGTTTGAAGACAACTTGACAATGAAAAGAGGTTGAAGAGAAGAAGAACCTTACAACAAGAGGGGGACAAGTTGAATTCTTAGGAAGTAAGTGAGATGATTGTAGGGAAGTGAAGAGTTGATATGCTCTTGAGGAAAAACAAGTGTATTTGTTAGAGAGGAATCAGTTTAGAAAGTAGATCCAAGAAATATTATGAAAGATGAAATCTTGTTATAGATCTTATAAAATTGAATATGATGTTTATGCTAACTTGGTCATTAAAATAATTGTGTTTGCAGGACTAAATTGGTAGCAACTACCATAGTGAGTAACCTATGCCAAAGAAGAAGGAGCAAGAAAAGCTCCTAGATGAAGAAATGGTGATAGAATCTAGCAACAAAATAAATTTGCTGAAAAATAAGAAGAGTAAGCAATTGAAGGTGTAGTAGCCAACAAATTTGAAAGTTCAGGAGCTAGAGTGCTCAAGAAGAGGTTGTACTACAGATAACCTAGAGAAGAGAAGATACTAAGAGGATGACTTGGTATGGGTGACAAGTAGAAGAATTGTTACAAAGAAAATAAGGGCTTGTTGCAACTCACTAGTAGACAAGAAGAGTTCAAAAAAGGAAGAGATAAATATGAATGCTATTAGTCATAGTAGGGGTTCAGAGGGAAGTCACAAGTAGAAGAATAAAAGTGCCAAAGAAGTCACACTCAAAGGAATGAGTGAAGAAGAATTTGAGAAGGAGATGGTTGAGTTAAGAGCATAACTCAATCAAGTGAAAAAATCACTACAATAAAATTAATATGACCAAAGTTATGGGTGGATAAAGAGAAAGAAGAAGGTGAGAAGGAATTCCTTGCAAAGGAAGTTGAGAGAAAAGATGTATGTCAAATTGGAGGAAGAACTCAGAGCAGCTGAGTGTGAAATGGATGTTTTTATATGAACAAGGATTATTCTTTGATGAAGAGGAATCATATAAATCGAAGAGGAGTTAATTGACAACTTGATGAACTATCAGAGCAATTCAGATTAGTAGAAAGAAATGGTGCTAGAAGCATCAAATGAGGCTACAATGCCTCGTGATTTTGAAACTGACAATTTGAGTGTGAGTGCAGGTTTAAAAAAGTGATGGAAAATATTTGGGGATTGTTACAAAGATGAAGAATATTGGACATAATTTGAACTATGTTATAGATGGAGAAGTTGAATAAATTTTCACGCAAAGTATTGAAGTTGAACTTGATAAAAAAATGGAGATGAGGAAGGACACACATAACCTAATTTCTATTCTAGAGAAAGACGAAGTGCTTGTAAGGCGTGAAGCTAAACTACAGTTGTTGAAGAAGTTGCTGGAAGAGGACCAAAATGGAAATATTATGCAAGACATGGAGGGGTATATGATGATGTTGAGAGTAGCAGAAATTCCAGAATTGTGTGATTTTAAAAAAATCACAACTGTTATATGTATGGAAATTGTGAAGAAGCCATAGGGAAACAAAGTTTAATTTATGTTTTAAAACACCAGGGAAAGCAAGCACAAATGAAGAGGTAGAGTTTTGGAGGAATGGTTGGAAGAAGATCCATGTGATGGATATTGCATAGAGGTTATAAATACAATTCAAGAATATTTTTCTAAATTATATGGGGAGCTGGAATTCTTGGAAGAGAGGATAATGAACCAAGGATTGCATATTCAAAATGCAAAATCAAAATTGGAAAAGGAGAAGATTTTCTTGGATGAAAATGAAGATGAAACTACAAGCTACAACCAACATGTTGTAAAGGAAATAAATAAACCATAATTAAATGAAGATTGTGACAAGAGAAGGTATGTAGCAGCCTAAAGACAACAAATTTCAGCCAAGGACTGAATTAGAAGATGAAATTGACAAAATGAAAGTAGGAAGGTATAGTTGGTTGTATGAAGAGATAACCTATGATTTCGATGAAAATTTTGAGCAATGTATTGGCAAGTTTTCACAGTTCAGAAACAATTAAAGGTTATAGTTCCCAACATAAGCAGTAGAAGAAGTCACAAGTTGATTAAATTTTGGTAATATTTTTAAGTTTCACTGTGCAGGTGACAATAGACGAATGTGAGAATATTTGCAACATCTTACAGCAATGAGTGCTCGAAGGGTTCTAGAGAAGAGGACCAGGAAGATGGAAAAATCCCAAACTCAGGAGAAAAATTGGTGAGGTATCATGTAGCAAGGTGGAGGCTTGTTACTGTAGAGGTGTGTTGCAGCTCACAAGTTGAAGTTGTTATGAGAAGACCATATGTATATGACCAGGAGGTCATAAATTTTTGTACCTTTGGAATTTGATGCAGGTGCATAGATGGAGCACAAAATTTGAAGAATACTAGAGAAAATGTTTCCAATGTGATGGGATGGTCACATGGTGATGCTGGGAGAATTTTTAAATGTTTTGTAAGAAATTGTAAATATTCACAGTAGGGAGTGAGTTTTGTTTTTAGAATAAATTGGAGGAATTGTTTCCTAATGTAAATATAGTTTTAGTTTCCCTTATTTTGTGGATAAAGGGAAATGATTCATCTCTCGTGACTCTTGGTTATCCCATGTATGATTTATTTTTATAGTGAAAGTGTTTGGAAATTGGAGAATAAGAGAAGCTTTCAAGAGAGGACAAGAGAGGAACTCATTCCTCCGTGCAACTATAGACATGTGATTGCAATCACTGTAATTACCATCTGTTGGACATGAAAATGTTTTTCTATGTGAATGGTGAAATTGAATGGCCAATGGGATTGTAAGTTGATGTGGTTCTGAATTGAATCAAAATCCAATGTTTGAAGCAAATCGTTTTTTTTCAGTGATGGAAAAGGTATGTATTTACCATTTAATTCTTTATTTTTTTCCTTTGAATCATAACTCCTTTACATTCTAAGATGGTAATATGTTAAAGAATTATGATAGAATTAAGGAGATTTGTGATTGATACAAAATAACTAATTATTGTCTTTTTCTATACAAAAAGTGAAGGAAATAGAAAATAATTATTCGGGAGGAAAAGACAAAGCAGAAACAACTGTTGTCCCTTCGACAGGAAGATGTATCCAGACAAGGAGATCAAGATTGGAGTGCATGGTCTAGAAAAAGGAAGAGAAAATGCGGCATCAGCACAAGAAGACAAAATGATAAACTGGAGATCAAAGATATAGCGAATCCCTCAGGATCCTTTGATCCCGAGGGATTGCTGCTTCAAGACTTATCTGTACTCTTTATACTTCCACCTAACCATTATAAAAAGGGACAGCGCTTGCAGCCTAGGGGGCGGATATTATTATCAATTTGTAGAACTTACTTTTGTAATCTCAACTTTTATCATCAACTCTCTTTGAAGAGCGATAGCTGTAAACCTTGCCATATATGATTAATATATAACTCAATTGCTATTCCATTATCTGATCCTGGAGTAAACTCAGTGGTGCTTCACTGGCGGCTAAGGGCCCGGCCCTAGTGGATCCACTTGCTTCTTGTATCATTATTTTACAATTACAGGCATGTGTGGTTTGATTTTCCTTTGCATTTCCTTAACTCGCTTTATACGGTAATATTCTGTTTCTGAACATTTCACTGAATTGCTCTGTTATATCGAAATTGTAATTGGATAGCAAGATTATTATTCACAACTTAAAATGTCATGCTATTCATTTTGAAACAATATTGCATTGTCTAATTCGGATTCTGCTATTCATTTACAGTTGCGATTGCTATTCATTTAACTACGGTTCACTTATAATTGCGATTGCTGTTCATTTGACTACCGTTCGATTATAACTGCAATTGCCGTTCCTTTATACCTGTGGTTAATGTCCATTATGCTAGGCTAAGATTACTGATTCAATTTAGTTTACAGTTGTTGTGTGTTTCCACTTAATTAGCTTTACTGTTTCGTTATATTTTAGATTGCTGTTCAATTCATTTAGAGTAAAGCTTTGCTGTTCAATTCATTTATGTTAGATTAATCTTACCTGTCCAGGTTTCCAATAGACTTAGTCGCTGTTTTTTTTCTGCAAATATTTGCTTTCACCTTTTAATTGATAGTGCAACAAGTGTGTTTTAGTAAGCATTTCCAATTGAATTACCATTTCCAGTTATTTTCCCTAGAGTGGATTGAAAGATCATTAACTGTAAAGAACATTGACTATTGCTATCTAAGTTCTCAGATTGGAGATCCTGTTTATGGTTGATTTCATTTATATCAGTTGACAGAGGAAAGAGTTATCACTACTACATCCTTGATTGATAAATTGCTGTAGTTTACTGAATGAATGATTTAAGTTTCAGAGCATTTCTTTTAATTACAAGTAGATTCTATTACCAACATCTATTTACTCTTGTATTTAGCACTGTACTGCAAACTAGAAGACATTACTCTTTAATCAAGTGACCGCCTCAGACTGAGTACACTCTTGAGATAAAAAATCGTACCTGGATTGATAATTAATGTAGGATAAATAGGGGTTAAAAAGACACCTTTTATCACTCAACATTTTGGTGCCGTTGCTGGGGAGAGTGTAGCCATTTGTTTTTAAGAAGAGTAGTGTGCATTTGATAAGTGCTTGCTAGGAGAGAGTTGGGTTTTAAAAATGGAAGGTAAGAACCTGCGTACGGAGCATGTAACAGCCTTGCTCCCCCGCCCGCTTTCCTGTAGATTTGTTGATTATTTTGGGTAGAAATAAGTATTTGATTTGTGTGCATGACTAAGCAGAAAAAGCCTGAAAAGAATCCAAAACCACTACCCAAACTTGATAAAGCTAAGGGACCGGTGACCCTTGGTCGATTGACCTTTATAGATGATATCATTAAAAAAGCAGAATCTCAGCCGTCAGTAGGTCCTAGAAAAGTTGCTTCTAGACAGCCTACTAGCTCCCTTCATGCCACAGAATCACCATCTGTAGCCTTTGCTGAGGTGCACAACCAGATAAAGGAGAAATATTTTCAAGAAATTGAGAATTCTAGCCCAAAATCATTACAAGAAGGGAACCTTAGTAATCTCTGTGAAGGAGGAGGAGAAACAGGGGAAACAGAAGAACCAAGATCTCCTCTTGGAATAGTTCAACCACTAAGCAGCCTAGATAAGGGAAGTGCTGTCAAAATCATCCAGAACAAAGTTGAAGAACCTGAAGAGCTAAGATCTCCCCAGATATTAGTTCAGCAAGGAACTCTCATCATCCCAGACCAAGGAAGTGCTGTTAAGGCCATTCCTACTCCTTCTAGTCAGCCTAGGAATAACTCCCTAGAAATCCCAGAAGGATATTGGCACATATTTGATCAAATGGCCCAGAACCAACAAACACCTCAAACCTCCACACTGCAATATCCCATTGTAGATATTGCAGTTAATGCACCTATGAAGGCCATTCCTCTCCAGCATATTCCTACATTCCATGGCCTAACATCGGAAGATCCAGATGCATTTCTGTTTGAATTCGATGTATTATGCTGAGGGTATGACTATACCACCGATCCCCAAAAGCTAAAATTATTTCCCTCCACATTAAAAGGAGCAGCTTTACGATGGTTTATGGGGTTAGGTGGAGGTGTTATAAACGACTGGGATCAAATGAAAGGTGCATTTCTAAAGAAATATCAAGATAATTGTAGGTCTAGAGAATTAAAGGATGAAATATTTCAAATGACAACCAGATCTAATGAAATATTGGAGGAATATGTAGAACACTTCCAATACAATCTTCAGAGATCTCCTTATGCATCTTTACCCTTACCTGACAATGTGTTAAAACTATATTAATTAAAGGGATGAAGGAACAATGGGTTGAAACATTAAATGTTATGGGAAAAGGTGACATATATCAGGAAAGTTTTGCTGACATTATTGATTTATGTATCAGGAGTTCGAGAGGCAGTACAAGGCTAAAATCGGCAGAACGTGACATAATCACAAGGGACAACAAGATCTCTGGTGAAGGTGTAACCCGCATAGAAATTGGGAATCTATTGGAAGACTTTAAAACCGATATTCTAAGGACTCTGACAACACAACTCGACATTATGCAGGGGAAACAAAAGCAAGTAGAAGCAAAGAAAAATTTAGCAATATTATGCCCTAGATGCAGAAAGAAACACATCCATAAAGAGTGCCCACTGGATGTAGTTCACGTCTACGCTATTTGCATAAAAGACCACTCCACAGAGAACCGCCCCTCACCCCCGGGTCTGAAAGCAGTGTACAAAGAAGCGGAAGAAGAATTAGAACCAGTGTACCTACTCTATCAGCACTGTCAATGGCAGCCACGACAACCAAGTATGCCCTTCGATCCATCTTCTTCTTTCCATCCTTCGTAATATCATGCTTAGCAATATAATACAATGTGGCAAAATCAGCCACCCTTTCCAAGCTAGTCACAACAACTATTTCCTTCATCACCATGGCCAAATCAAGCAAGCCAAACTAATTGGCCAAACTTTCCCTACTCTCTACCATGTTGGCAAAACAATGCATATCCAACACAATGGTCCCCTTCCACTTCGCAGAGTCAAGCCTGGAAGTCAAACTGGCAAAGACCGATGAATCATCGAGCTGGAACCATCCCTCTCCCTCAACCCACACCGCTAGCACCATATACACTACAAAAAAGTCCCCAGTCCAACTTAAGACCGCAACTCCCAACCCAACCCAACCCGAACCCTAATAGTAGACCGGTTCAATCTGTTCAAATAATCAAAACACCAGAACTAGAAACCGATGTAAGGGAGTGCAACGACTTTCAATTAAGGTATGGGCGCATAATAGAAATTGAGGGAGATAAAAATGCTCAAGTTGAAAATCCGTTACCTATAGAACAACCACTACAAGAAGAGGATGTGGTCAGACAACAAACTCATGACCAAGCAACCACGTCTTCTCCCCCATTCCCAGAACGATTAATCATACCGCACCCTATAGAACATCCTGACTTTGATCTTCTGGGGGAATTAAGAAATTTGTGTATAAAGATCCCACTCCTCCAAGCAATCCAAGATATCCCAATCTACACAAAAACCATCAAGGAATTGTGTATAAAGAAGCCAAAGAGGAGAATAACAACTAACCCAACCATCCAAGTAGTCGGCACCCTATCTGACTTACTATCAGGAAGAGAGGCACCCATAAAATATGAGGACCCAGGGAATCCTATAGTTACGGTGCAAATCAATGGACAAACCTTTTCAAATGCCCTAGTTGATTTAGGGGCTACAATTAATATTTTAACAACCACCACTTGTTAAAAACTTGGCATTACATCAGTGGAACCAACCACCACCTTATTGGAATTGGCTGACCGATCGGTGGTTAGGCCAGAAGGTACACTACATGATGTAATGGTATCTGTAGATTCCTGGGAATACCCTGTCGACTTTATGATAATCAACCCCAAAAATCGACTCGATGGACACCCTTTAATCTTAGGTAGACCTTGGCTAGCAACTATTGATGCTTACATTGGCTGCTAACAAGGTAGCATGACCATAGCAAGAGGGAGTAATATCAAGAATTTAGCCTTATACCCTCTAGCCTATGCAAGTTTAACAATCATCAAAACAAAGAAACAACCTATGTCATACTTGACTGAAAACATTAGATCACCATTAACCATAGAAGATGCCTTCAATTTTAAAGACCAAATAGAGGATGACATCATTAACAGTTTCATTAACCAACCAGAAACCAGATCCCATTTCCAATGTCACATGATAGAGGCAGCATTTGACAATGAATTAGAAGAAGATCCCCTCAAAGACACCCATGATCAATCAATACCTACTACCTTTGTTTCAAACAGAAAAACTATAGAGATTGAGCCAAGAAAAACCTTGAACATGAACAAAAACCCGACTCTTGAACAAGAAGAAAAGCTGGTCCAACTACTGAGAAAATACAAGGAAGCTTTTGCATGGGACTATCCAGACATGAAAGGAATTGATCCCCAGCTGTGTACACACCACATTTATACAGAAAAGGATGTTAGACTCATTCGCCAACCCCAAAGGAGACTCAACTCTCATCTTAAGGATATTGTGAAAGCTGAATTAAAAAAATTTTGGATGTAAACTTTATTTACCCCATATCTAACAGCAAGTGGGTCTTTTCACTAGTAGTGGTGCCAAAGAAGAATGGAAAGTGGAGGATTTGTGTAGACTACAGAGAATTAAACAAAGCAACCCAAAAAGACCACTTTCCCCTTCCATTCATTAATCAGGTATTAGACACATTAGCAGGAAAGAAATTCTTTTCTTTCTTGGATGGCTTCAGTGGATACAACCAGATTTAGATTGCCCCTGAAGACCAGGATAAAAGTACTTTTACTTGTCCTTGGGGAACATTTGATTACAGACTCCTACCTTTTGGCCTATGCAATGCCCCTGCCACATTTCAGAGGGCCACCCTCAACATCTTTTTAGATTTAATAAATGAAGGGCTCAAAGTATATATGGATGATTTCACACCATATGGAGATGATTTTGAGCCAGCACTAGACACATTGGAAAAGGTGTTGCAACGATGTATTTCCACCAGGCTTTTCTTGAGCCATGAAAAGTGCCATATGATGATGACTGAAGGGCTCATCCTAGGTCATTATATCTCAGCAGCTGGAATACAAGTAGATCCAACCAACATTCAAATAATTTTGTTAATACCTACTCCTACCACACATACAGATGTACGCAGTTTTCTAGGATTTTCTGGTTATTATAGGAGATTCATAGATCATTTTTCTCAAATAGCTGCACCTCTATACGCACTAACATGGAATGTTGATTTTATTTGGACAGATAAATGCAACCGTGCTTTTGAGGATCTGAAAAAGCTTGTGTCAACAGCCCCAGTGCTCAGAGGCCCAAATTGGGATCTGCCATTTCAAATTTCATCGGATGCTTCAGACACAGCTATTGGAGCAGTCCTTGGGCAGGAAGAAGACAAAAAACCATATGCAATCTATTATATTAGCAAGAATTTATCTCCTGCTGAACTAAACTACACTGTAACCGAAAAAGAATTTTTAGCTGTAATACATCCTGTAAATAAATTTAGGCATTATATCACTGGATATCCTGTGTTTTATATACAGATCACTCTGCCATAAAATATTTATCAAATAAACCTGTTACAAATGGTAGAGTAACAAGATGGTTGATTTTATTGCAGGAATTTGACATCACAATAAAAGATCGACCTGGCAAAGAGAATCCTGTAGATGATTTTCTCTCACGAATGCCGAAGCCAGCGGATGCAACAGCAGTCGAAGATCAATTCCCAGATGAACGTTTGTTTTCTGTTACTGTCAAGACACCTTGGTATGCTGATGTTGCAAATTATTTAGCAGTAGGCAAATTACCAAAACATCTAACCCCCAATGAACGAAAACAGATTGTGCAACGTAGTACCTAATTTTCTTGGATTGGGGGCTACCTATTTCATACAGGGGCATATATGCACATCAGAAGATGCGTTCGTGAAGACTAAATATTTGACATTCTGAAAGCTTGTCATGATGGACCATGTGGCAGACATTTCGCAGATCGCAGGACTTGTCACAAGGTTTTGAAAACAGGTTATTACTGGCCCACAATCTTTAAAGACGCTAAGAAATTTGTTCAAGCCTGTGACAGTTGCCAGAGAGCAAGACGCCCTGGACAGTCTGACGAAATGCCTTTAAACCCACAGTTAGTAATCGAACCATTTGAGCGTTGAGTGCTCGATTTTGTTGGTCCGATCAACCCATCATCAAATCAGAAAACATATACTCTAGTAGCAATAGAGTATGTTACCAAATGGGTTGAAGCAGAGGCACTTCCAAGAGCTATAGAGGACTCTGTGATTCATTTCATGTTCCAAATATTTGTGTGATATGGCCTCCTGAGGGACATAATCGCGGACAAAGGACCGCATTTTGTAGGTAATAAAATCACTGCAACATTAGAAAATTATCACATTCAGCACAAAATTACCACTTCGTATCACCCACAGTCAAATGGACAAGTAGAGAGCACGAATAAGGTGATATAGGCAATACTTACAAAAACAGTTGCATCGTACAGATGCGACTGGGCTTCAAGATTTCCCGAAGCCTTGTGGGCATACCGAACAACGTGGAGAAACACCACTGGCTATTCACCATATCAACTAGTATTTGGAAACGAACCCATCTTTCTAATAGAGTTCGAAATACAAACATTAAGAACAACACAAGAGATCAGTCTGAATTTAAATGAGGCCCAGACTAATAGACTACAAAAATCAACGAGCTAGATGAAATTAGGCTCTCGGCCCTTCAACATACTGCATTAATTCAACAACAGAGAGAAAAATGGCACGACGCCCTGATCAAAAAGAAAATCTTCCACGAAGGAGATTGGGCACTCCTATACGATTCCAGGTTTCAGGATTTCCCAGGAAAACTCCAGACACGATGGCTTGGACCTTATGAGATATAGAAAGTGCATGACAATGGCACCATTACATTGACTACCATTGATGGATCTGGACATTCGTTCAAAGCAAACGGTCATCGAGTGCGACTTTACCATAAACCGCTCACTCGGGAATCCTTTTACTAGCAATTACGGGAAGATTCCACTATGCAGATTCTTGTTGAGGAAGATAACCCCTCCTCAGCAGAAGTTCATTGAATAACTCTTTTGTTTTTGAATTTTGTATATAACTCTTTTTCTTTGAATTTTTCTTGTATAAACAGTTTTTTTTTGTCTACAGATTGTTACTGCTATTCCTCTTAAGGAACAACAATCTTGCGTGCCTGTATTTTTCGTGCTGTTCCTCTTAAGGAACAACAATTTTGAGTGCTTACATTTGTTTTCTATTCCTTTTAAAGGAACAACTACCATTCCTTTCCAAAGGAACAACAACCATTCCTCTTTAAAGAACAACACTTTTGCGTACTTTACAATTTTTGTTGTTCCTTTTAAAGGAACAACTACTGTTCCTTTCAAAGGAACAACACTTCTGCGTGTTTGTTTTTGCTTTTCCTTTTAAAGGAACAACTGCTATTCCTTTCAAAGGAACAACTGCTATTCCTTTCAAAGGAACAACTGCTATTCCTTTCAAAGGAACAACATTTTTGCGTGTTTGTTTTTTTGCTGTTCCTTTCAAAGGAACAACAATTTCGCGTGCTTATTTTTGCTGTTCCTTTTAAAGGAACAACTGCTATTCCTTTTTAAAGAAACAATAGTTTCGTGTGATTGTTTTTGTTGTTCCTCTTAAAGGAACAATACTTCCACCCGATTATTTTTTCTCTTCGTCTTAAAGGAACAACACTTCTGCCCGATTGTTTTTGTTGTTCCTCTTAAAGAAACAACACTTCCGCCCGATTGTGTTTGCTGCTCCTCTCAAAGGAACAACACTTCTGCCAAGTTGTTTTTGATGTTCCTCTTAAAGGGACAACACTTCTGCCAGATTGTTTTGCTGTTCCTCTTAAAGGGACAACACTTCCGCCAGATTGTTTGCTGTTCCTTTTAAAGGAACAACCCTCCTTCGCATTTTTACTTTCTGCTGTTCCTTCCAAAGGAACAACAGTTTTGATTTTAGATGATCTTAGGCTATTCCGCCGAAGGATCGGTATTTTATTTCGCGTTTTCTTTATTTGATGTTCCTCTTAAGGAACAATAGTTTCGAGTATATCGTTTTCTTTTGTTTGCTATTCCTCTTAAAGGAACCACGGTTTTTACGTGCAGATGTTCTTTTCGCTGTCCCTCTTAAGGAACAACAACTATTCCATTTAAGGAACAACACTTTTTCAGTGCATTTTTTTGTGTGTGTACGTGTTTCTTAAAGAACATCATTCAGAGGATTTTTGTGAATGATGGTTCATTATTCATGATCCCCTTAAGGCATAGGTATACATTTATGCAAGAACACAAAAACTAGAGGATACTGAAATCAACAAACCAAAGAAAAATCGCTATCTTTAGAGAAATTGCTTTGTATTGATAAGAAAAAAGAGGAAAGGACACAACTATTTATATCACTTTGCTGTCTTTATTTTCACTAAAACTAATTTGATTGATTATTTTTTATCATGTTGGTTCTTCCTTAATCTTCATAATTCTCTTTGATAATTATTATTGAATAAGAATAAGGACATATTTTCCTCTATTGAGATGCTCAGACTGCTTCCACCATCCCTACTCTTAAGGAGTGTTGAGGCATCCTTTGTATATAAATAGGAAAGTGCTATATAAAAAAAAAAGAAAAAAAAAAGAGAAAAATATATATCTATATGATTACTAACATGATTTGCCAGATGAAGGATAGGGGGTCTCATCAAGAGCCAGCCTACCATGATCATAAGGAAGCAGTGAAGTGGCATTCCCACTATGGCCACCACACCAGGGATATGATCCAAGAGGCATATTAGAAAAAAAAAAGAAGAAGTCCTTCAAACAGGAAGTCTCATCACGAGTTGGCCTACCCACCTTTCACTCCTTCCTGGTGAAGGGCATTGTGATTCATCTGGTTACCAAGCCAGCACAATGGCCTCCATTCTGACATCACACAACACTTTCCTAGGCATAAATAAAGGATTATGGTTCCAAGGGTGAAAAAAACAACTTTGTCAAGGTTATGAA
The DNA here is from genome assembly GCA_031772625.1 of Pinus tabuliformis. Taxonomy (NCBI): domain Eukaryota; kingdom Viridiplantae; phylum Streptophyta; class Pinopsida; order Pinales; family Pinaceae; genus Pinus; species Pinus tabuliformis. The sequence goes on along the minus strand of CM062817.1, from coordinate 1,327,721,389 downwards.
CACCTGTGGGAAACAGAGCTCTGCTGATGGTATTGAAGTCAGACTTTTCATACATCAATAGTCATTATAAACCCTTTTCTTATATCTTTATCTTCATTTCAAATGAGATTATGTTATATAACCCTTTTGAACCTCTTACACATGAAATATTGTTTAAAAATCAATCATAATGGTTAAAGTGGATAATGACCGCATAAGCATTTTTACTTACGTCAGTTGTCCTCTCCCTTATTTTCACAACATTTCATAGCATTTCCATATCTATTTGCAATCTTCATCATAAGCCTCGATTTAAGTAATTCGCTGCTTTTTGTAATCATGTCATGGATATATACGCTGTTCCTTTCTTTTTACTGTACGACTGTAGTCCCGCATGCTGCTCCTTCATTTGCTGGTCGAGGACAACCTATCATATTTCAGGGGGGCGCTGGTGACCTCCCGAATACACCGACATACGTCTCAAATCCATATTTGGAGGTACTACGACTCCATCAGAACTCAGAAATAGCAAGTTTAACGGTATTGATATTTTCCAATATGCACAGCTTGCTGTTCCATTGTCATTTCTGTGTTTTTGCTCTGTAAAAATTAATAGTGTGCTAAGCTTGAACAAAATGGGAGGCAGATAAATATGCAACGAACTACAGGTGTTAATGATCTCTGACACTACACGTGAAATTCTAGTGAGAGCAGCATGGATTGCCTACCTTAACCAACTATAGCAGTCTCATGAAACGGTGGCCATCGAATTTTTGCAGAATTTGCAGGAAGATTGTTCCATGGTGAGGGGGAGGCAAGTAACAGTAACAGATGCGGTAATTGCTGAAGTATCGGGACTACTAGCTGTTGGACCAATATTGACTCACAAAAAAGTGAGACCTCAGGAGGCTATAGCTATCTTTCGGGACGAAGGACAAAACCTTACCATAAAAGGAAAAGGAATCCTGCCTGCAACCCTGGGAGAACCTTGGGCAGAATTAGCTAGAATAGTGCAAAGCTACATCACATGCGATGGGAGAAAGGATGTGGTAAGACCATGCCATCTCAAATTATTAGCAGTATTAAGACAAAAATGTGCTGTAAATTTGCCCGCATACTTAAATTTTTTATTGCATGATGCTACTCGGAGCATAAGGAAATCTCGTCATATAGAGATGGTAGTAAGTCATCATGGATTAATTCGGCTAATAGTCAGTTATAGTCTTGCTCAACAGCAGATTAGTTGGGAAGAATTGGTATTCTCAATAGATGGGGGATTGGCCTTACTAGCCCCGAAAAGAAAAAGAACCACCAGCACATCAATTAGACCACAGAAACGCAGACAGTCCGCCAGATTAGGGAGAAGCAGGGGAATGTTGGGAAGTCTCCAAGATAACAGTAGCCAACCCTTAAAGATATATGGCTCAGAGGATGAGTAACCCCCACAACTCAAAGGAGGGGAAAATGTGGAAGAAGAATTGGAAGAAGAATTGGCTGGAGAAACTGAGCACTCGGATGAGGGAGAAAGGGAAGAAGCAGAACCTCTCGCAACCTCCAGCGCAAGTCCACTACGAAATCCACTGCAGGAAGATGAATTGGCCCAAATTTTGGCCAATATGGGTGAGTACATTCAACCTCAGAGCCCGCTCAACCTCAATATTGAGGCAGGGCAATCATAGGAACACTCTACTCACAGTGAGAGTGCATTCGAAGAAATGAATGATGAGGAAGAAGTAGAAGCATAAGCCACACGGGAAATAGCAGATCAAACTAGGGCTACCTCCCCTGAGAAATATAATCAGGAGGATGAGAACACTGAAGAAGTATTCCAAGTAAAAAATATGGAAACAAGACAGGGCGGGGGCACAGTTTCTGAAGAACAAAACCTAGCTGCACAACCAAGTCCACTCAAAGAGTCAACTGTTCCTCTCAAGAAAAAGAAGAAGAAGACAAATGAAATCAATAGGCTGCGAAAGGAACATCAAAGGATACTAAATATAGTAAAACAACTCAGACAATAGATAAGGGTCCTAAAAATGGGGAAAATCTCAAAAAGAACCCCAAGAACAAAGGATGCAGCTGCCCAGACAAAACCCCATAAAATAGAGGCCAAGGGGTCTCAAACCGAGCCCATATCCATTAGGGACAGCAAGGAACATCATGCGGCTGTTACAAATGCAGAGGCCCAAATAGAAGACACACTAGTCTGTAATAAGGACGTCCAGATAGAGGCATTGTCCTCTAGCGTCACGACTGACCGACAGTTCATGACAAAGAAACACAGATTGAGGAAACCAGATGTCGCAATAAGAAGATCCGGATAGATCTTCAACCTAAAAGTGTTTTGACAGACAATGACCCTAGGGTAGTAAAACTCCAAGAGGATCTGGCACAGGCTCAATAGACTATAGAAAAGCTCACAGAAGAAACTGTTCCTCAGGAGAAATATCAAAAGTTACAACAACAAGTAAAGAACATCAATGCATCGGAGAGTGAGGCCTTTGATAGATGTCAGAGGGCAGAGGAAAAAGTTAAAAAGGTAACCAATAGACTAGACACAGTCATGAGTCAAATGGATACTCTCTGTTCTCTATATACAGATGTTCTAGCATGTAGGTCCCCTGCCAAAAATTATGCTTTATTTTTATTAGAAAGATATTTGTAGTTAAAAATTAAGGCTGTTAAGGCAGGGAAGCCTATAGAATTAAAAATTGTTGATGATTTCATTAACTGCTGTAAACACTATGGAGTAAAAGTTCAACGATTACTTTGTGAGTTTTATTTGCATAACTTTATATTGGAGGAGGAAATGGAGATGAATCCAAGTCCCTTTGTGGGTGATGTCTAGTTTCAAGAATTCATTTCGTTTGTTGTTAACTAGTTAAAGTGGCTCAAGGCCTATAACACCTTTCAGAGACAAGAAAATGGGTTAGACCTTTGCGTAAGGGGTGAACTGAAAAACCCATTACAACTATGGGATAAGCATAGAAGCTTAATGAGAAAGAAGGGTGTGATCTAGACATTGGGAACCATTCACAGAGCAGTTGTCTAGCAAGGGGTAGAATACTTCCTATCTATCAAAGACCTTGCCATAGCAGTAGCTAAACTTTGGTGGAAGACTTCCAATTAGAATGTTCAGGACAAAGATCCATTCAATTACAAAAATTTTAAGTTAGTTGCTGGTCACCTGGTTACCTGTAGTAACCTCATCTTGAGAGAAGGCCCATATTGGCTAGGTTGTAGGTTTCGAAGTCCAATTATCTGGTATTCTGCAGTAGGGTATAAGGCCTTGTATGAATTTCCTGAAGGGCAGACAGGGCACATTTTTGAAGTTTTAGCTACACATCATGGTTTTAGACCACTTCATGAAAATCCCTCTCCAGCCTATTCCCTAACTGCCTTGCATGTAAATTACATGGTTTTCATGAGGGCATGAAAAAGGGTAAGCAAGGGGGTGTGTTGAGTGATGGAAAAGGTATGTATTTGCCATTTATTTCTTTATCTTTTCCTTTGACTCATAACTCCTTTACATTCTAAGATGGTAATATGTTAAATAATTATGATAGAATTAAGGAGATTTATGATTGATACAAAATAACTAATTATTGTCTTTTTCTATACAGAAAGTGAAGGAAATAGAAAATCACTATTCGAGAGGAAAAGACAAAGCAGAAGCAACTGCTGTCCCTTCGACAGGAAGCTATATCCAGAAAAGGAGATCAAGATTGGAGTGCATGGTCTAGGAAAAGGAATAGAAAACGCGGCATCAGTGCAAGAAGAAAAAATGATAAACTGGAGATCAAAGATATAGTGAATCCCTCAGGATCCTTTAATCCTGAGGGATCGCTGCTTCAAGACTTATTTGTACTCTTGATACTTCTGCCTGGCCATTATAAAAAGGGACAACGCTTGCAGCCCAGGGGGCAGATATTATTATCAATTTGTAGAACTTACTGTTGTAATTTCAACTTTTATCATCGACTCTCTTTGAAGAGCGATAGCTGTAAACCTTGCCGTATATGATTAATATATAACTCAGTTGCTGTTCCATTATCTGATCCTGGAGTAAACTCAGCGGTGCTTCATTGGTGGCTAAGGGCCCGGCCCTAGTGGATCCACTTGCTTCTTGTATCACTATTTTACAATTACAGTCGTGTGTGGTTTGATTTCCTTTGCATTTCCTTAACTCGCTTTATACGGTAATCTTTTGTTTCTGAACATTTAACTGAATTGCTCTGTTATATTGAAATCATAATTGGATAGCAAGTTTATTATTCACAACTTAAAATGTCATGTTGTTCATTTTGAAACAATATTGCACTGTCTAATTCGGATTCTGCTGTTCATTTATAGTTGCGATTGCTGTTCATTTAACTATGGTTCACTTACAATTGCGATTTTTGTTCATTTAACTACCATTCAATTATAACTGCAATTGCCATTCCTTTATACCTGTGGTTAATGTCCATTATGCTAGGCGAAGATTACTAATTCAATTTAGTTTACAGTCATTGTGTGTTTCCACTTAATTAGCTTTACTGTTCCGTTATATTTTAGATTGTTGTTCAATTCATTTAGAGTAAAGCTTTGCTATTCAATTCATTTATGTTAGATTAAGCTTTACTGTCCAGGTTTCCAATAGACTTAGTTGCTGTTTCTTTTTTGCAAATATTTGCTTTCACCTTTTAATTGATAGTGTAGCAAGTGTGTTTTAGTAAGCATTTCCAATTGAATTACCATTTCCAGCTATTTGCCCTAGAGTGGATTGAAAAATCAATAACTGTAAAGAACATTGACTATCGTTGTCTAAGTTATTAGATTGGAGATCCTATTTATGGTTGATTTCATTTATATTAGTTGACAGAGGAAAGAGCTATCACTACTGCATCCTTGACTGATAAATTGCTGTAGTTTACTAAATGAATGAGGTAAGTTTTAGAGCATTTCTTTTAATTACAAGTAGATTCTATTACCATCATCGGTTTACTCTTGTATTTAGCATTGTACTACAAACTAGAAGACATTACTCTTTAATCAAGTGACCGCCTCAGACTAAGTACACTCTTGAGATAAAAAATTGTACCTGGATTGATAATTAATGTAGGATAAATAGGGGTTAAAAAGACACCTTTTATCACTCAACAGTTTCCTACTTATGAACTGTGTTTAATTATAGTTTGATTCTTATGCCTTGCTTACCTTTGAAAGTCTGTACTTATTCCATTGAACTATATTAATAATCTAAGTGGGTAAGCAATAAATCAATGTGGTTTGTTCATACGTTTTATGTATTCTTGTTAAATGGTTCCAATACCCCATGAAGGAGGGTCTTCTATGTTCTGTTAGGCAAATGTGTGGTGATTTTAATGTTGTTAGAGTAAAACAGAGTACCCTATGTTGGAATGCTGAAAAAACCCTCTTAGAGTGCTTTTCGTTTGCCAAATTTGTAATTATTTGCAAATTATGGTGAAGAGAGGTAAGGTAAGTTTTTTGGAGTGTTAATAAGCAAGTCAAGGCCTTGGCGAATAGATTCTTGAGGGAGACGAGTCATTTTACCTTCTATAAATTTGAAAAACCAAGTTTTAAGGAGTGCAACAAAATTATCTCGTAGCGCCTATAGGTATTTTGAGTGCTACAAAATTATTTCATAGCACCTACAGGAAAAAGTTCTAAGGACTACTTGTTTGGTTTTAAATGCCCATTTGGTTTGCTTGTTGCACTATTGGATGAGGCGAGGAAAAGATTGGATCTTATTTTGACCGCCTATGTTAAGGACTTCATGAAATGTTGTTGAATTAAGTTTAAATAGAGAGTTGTGTGTGGATTTAGCTTCGGGTATTGGCAACCGGGGTAACTTGGTCTATCATCATATACGCATATGGCTTTCACCTGTTAAAATTTTTTCCATTTGGTTGTCATGTGCTAAGCTTTATAGCTAGTGGTAACATGACATGTGATTTAATTAACTTTTTTTCAATGTATGTTGTAGTAGACGCTAGGAATCATTTGAATTGGGATATTATTGTTGTGTTTCCATAACTTAATGTTTTGTTGAACTACAAAGGGAGATATGAAAAGGGAGATGATGGGAAAATCATATTAGTAATAATTCATTGGCTCAAAATTAATTCACTTTTATTTTGATTCATTTCATCTCTCTCAAAATTAACTAAGCAATAATATCTCTTCATTCTTTGCTTTTCAAAGGTAAACATGGACTCTTCCGATGAATTAATCTATCAACTACTTCTCCTTCACTAGGGATGTCATCTGATATAGTTTTTGGACCCATATGTTTTCAAACAATTCCATTTATTTATACAAATTTGGGTTGCTTTGGAAGAATTGCAATGAGTAGGGTTTTGTGAAGAGAAGAAAGAAAACAAAAAGCGTGAAGATGATGAAGGTTTGCTAAGAGGCCTATGGATAGAGTTAATGCTAAAACATATAGCCATCATTATGGATGGAAACTATCAATAAGAAAAACTCACACATTTCATTTAACTTTTCCTTGTGGCATATTTTAAAAAATAAAGGAAAATGTAAGCATTTCCATCCTCTATGTGGGTGAGTTTGCATACTAGCTTTTAGAATTGTGCCTACCCACACTGTTGGTGTGGAATTTCTTGGAAGGTGTACAAAAAATACTTGACTTAGGTCACTAGGTGACACGTGACCCTAACAACAATTTGTGAATTCTTACGCTTTAGATATGTAATAAAACTTGGAAAAACCTGCAATAAAACAACATAGATGACCCAAAACAACAAACAACAATATATATATCCAATGCAATAACCTGAATGGATATTAAAATGAATACATATTTTATTGATAACACTTGGTGAATGATATCTACAAAAGGGTTTGTGAATCCCCCTCTGTGGGAAGGGTCCTTTGATGTCCTTGATGCTTTAGTAATTGATTCTCTTTCTCAATGTGTGAAAAACCCAAAACAATGTGTAGAACTTGTTGAAAAGTGTAACTAGGTCTGGTCTTCATAATGACATGTAATGTGATTTTTGTAAATGATGTAAAGAAGAAAAATAAAATTGTTATTCTAATCCTTGATTCATGGGTTTCATGAGCAATTTTTTTATATTTCTAGATGGCTCCCATTGTGAGCCTTTAGGATTTTTCAAAAAGATTCAATGTCATACCCTTGTTGGGCATGTTATAGATGTATATGAGTCTATAGAAAATTCTAGAAGCCCTCCAAGACACACACAAGTTACTCCTCTTCAAGTCGGCCTCAAGACAAAGTGAAGAACTCATGTCGGCTTCACCTAATGGAGACACACCTATTCAAATACACATGTCTGCTTATTTATGTGGGACAACTACTATATATATGTGTGTGGGGTCTTCACATTTCCATACTCAAGAAGTTTGGATTACCTTTGAAATTTGGATGTAAAATGCAAAAGGAACCCATATAGGTGATGAAGGAACAACGAGGATCTTTTAGGGCTAATTATAGAAACATAAGTTCAAATTTATGAGAGAGAGTCTAGGTGCTATAATAGAAGAAAAAAGTTCAGACAAGAGTATATAGACTACAGTTCAGTGCTATGAAGAAGCCACAATTCAGTGCTATAATGGAGACCATAGTTCAATGCTATTAAGAAACTATAGTTCAATAATATATCACAGTGATTCGGTGCTATCTCACTCTCATAGATTTAGTTCTACTACATTGATTACATTTTGGTTACATTACAATGATGTGTTTCGGTGCCATCTCAAGTGTGTCTACAGTTCATTGCTATGCTCAGATAGGAGATGGTCTCAGTTCATTTTAATGCTATGTCTCGGAGTTAAGAAGGTCAAAGTAGAAGAAGAGTCAAGAAGATTAAAAGAGTAGAAGATATTTAAGAGAACTAGCATCTTGGTCTTGGAGTGGCTAATAGGTCAAGGGTCTTGGTCTTGGTATTCGTCAATTGGAATCTCTATAAGAAGAATTTTTGTGGGTTTTACTCTCAAAGAGTGAGAGGTTTTGGCACTGGATCATAACCTACATTCTGTGTCTCTTGTATATTTATGTTCATGCATTGGTAGATGTTTGATGAAGAAGAACATTAATAACTTAAGTAAATAAGATCTTAATCTAAAGTTGTAAAAAGCACTCACAAGCAAGTACTAATTGAAGAGAAATCACCTAATACTTGATGCCTTCTATTTCTCAACATGGTATCAGAGCTAAGGTGACAAAGTCAAGAAAAGGGCATCTAATCAAAGAGACACTCAAGGATCGAGTTTCAAGAAAGGCATCAAAGAAAGTTGAAGGATATCAAAGTAAAGTCAAGATCTACATCAAGTATCAAACCCTAGATCGAAGAAGAAGTCTACATTAGCAAAAGTTTTTTGGATCCTCTAGTCATCATCAAAAGACCCCAAACACCCTCTTCAAGTTGAAGAGATCTACAAATAAAGGTAGCTCAAAGTATAGAAACCAAAGAGAAGCACTTCAAGGACAAAGATCACATCATCTTGGAGAAAGTCGAAACCCTAGAAGCATTTTTGGGATCTTCACTCATTCACCATCGAAGAAGTCGAAGTATCTTGAAGGTTAGTTATCCAAAGAAGGCTAAAGGCATTATCATCATCTTCAAAAGGATATAAGGCAAGTTCCCTCTCATTGAAGCAAGGATCCCCCATTTACCCTTAAAGAATAACATCTGAGGAAGCATCAAGACATCTTCATTAATCACCATCAACAAGCTTGGATCAAGTTGAAGATTTTATTTTCACTTGATAAGTAAGTACCTTTTCTTCTATAATATAATCTAGTAAAAATGACTTCATTTTGCAAGGAGATATATAAGTTGGTTGGTTCATTGAACATATTTGCATGGAAAAGGAGGATAGACATAGTCCTCGAAGAAAATGAAGTCACTGATCATATAAATGGAAAAGTCTCTAAACCATTCGAAGGTCAAGTACCATCTGAATACATGGAAAAGGATCTAAGGGTTCTAGAGATTCTTATGGAATATGTCAAATATCCCCTCGTTCCCCATACAACAAGATTGGAGACATCAAAAGTGATATATGATAAGTTGGTAAAACTATTTTCTGAAGATGCGATAAAGAAGGTCATATCACTTAGATCTGATCTACACAAATTGAAGGTATCAAAGGATAAGGGGTTATCTTCATAGGATCTCAACTACAAGATTTGGGAGAGATGATTTCAAATCAGGGAATGATCTGTTTTTTTCTAAATGCATTAACTGATGAACAAGGTAACAACTACCTATGAGGATAGGAAATCTATTCCATTCAACAACTTGTTGTTTCTATGCCAAATAGAAGAAGACAGGTTGAGGGAAACAATGCTCAAACATTTGTTGGAAAGAAAGAAGAACATAGCTAAAATTCAATGCTATGTGCATTACATGAAAGATTGTCCTAAGCTCAAGAAGGGAAATAACAAGAAATATAGAGAAGAAGTCCATATCATCAAAGAAGTGAAGGAAGTCCAAGGAAGAGGAAAAACGTTATAAGTAAGAGCTCATGACATCACCATAGGAAACAAGAAGGATATCGCAAGCAAAATCTATAGCTCTTGGTGACCTCATTAAAATCTCAAGTGGCACTTATGGGAAAAAGGAAGAAGTCATCTAGGACAAGTATCATCATACATCAGTCAAAAGGAAACATCTGCTAGATAGGGATATGCAAGATCCTCAATATTATCTGATGGAATCCTCATTGGAAGGTTCACTGATCTAGAGGGGAAGCAAGTGTTTCATCAAGAACTCCAACTTGTGGAATTAATGGGATGATGTTATGATGACATAAGAGATGAAGATGATCAAGGGGTTGAAGCTCTTTTCAATCAAGGAAGCTGCTGAAAGAAGCCTAGATGACCTAAAGGTATATGAGGTATGTATGCTTGTATTAAATACTATAAAGTCATGTCGTATGGTTGCAGGTAACATGGAACACTGCTCTATCTTAAGAATCATGATCAAAGGAAAGGAATCTCCTCCTATGAAAGGATGCATGGAGGAATGGGACACACTAGATGAAATCAACATAATATGTCCTCATATGGAATATGAGGTGATTGACAGTAATAAGAAGAAATCTGATTGGAAGTTCCTGGGAATTTCATGTGTGAAGAAAGAAAGGAAGAGATTGTAGACTATGCAACCATGGAAGAAGGCATTCAACATCTGAGAACTGAAAGATTTGACTATGATATCTCCCAAAAAGATATGAAGACTCTGATGGAAGTCTAGAAAAGATGGAGACCCTTGACAATATATATATCTTTAGAATATGTGTCAACATGTATGCAAGATGTTGATTCCAATAGGAAGATGTCATGATGAAAGACCATCACAAAGGTGATTTTGATTTAAGTGTTCATTTCTTATTTTTGAACAAATATCTGGATGGGTTTATGCAAGACTTCCAAGGGAAGAACTGTGAATGTCTTCCAAGAAGACCATGTAGAAGGATGTAATGTCCTTCCGAAGAAGACAACATGACATGAAGCAAGGCCATATGTAGATTGATGGATCACTTTTTGATGAAAGGAATGATGACATGGCAGACTCATGGATGAAATTGATGGATGGTCTATGACCTATGAAGAAGTCCCAAAAGATGAAGACTCCGTGACAAAGAAGAAATTCATGACATCGAAGGAAGGAGCTCTTCAAGAAGTTGGTTGTCTTTTCATCTCCACTTGAGGACTTGCTGTAGGTCCCTAATTAAGAGGGATCCCGGAAGCAAGTTTATTACTTAGAAAAAACTTGGAAATTCCTAAGCCAAGAGGGATCTTAGGCACATTCCTTCAGTGGGAATGAGTACATTCCTTTATTGGAATAGATATGTCCTCCCTAATTAAGAGGGAGAGATAGACACATCATTCTTGTCTTCATTAGGAAGAAAGAATGGAGGATTAGGTAATCATATGACATCCAATGCTCTTTTAGGATGAGATAGGGAATATAAGATAAGAGTAGTCGTAGAGGACCAATATTATTTGAGGACTAGGAATCCAAGATAAGAATAGTCTTTTATGGAACACGGGCTGAGAACCGAGGTGGGATATGTTCCAAGAGAGACAATGATAAGGGTGTCTATAAATCATTGATCTCGCCAGCGTTAAGCTCAAATATTGTGGAGAGATAGAGCTGTTAGTTAAGGCCTTGCTATGTGATAATGCTAATTGTTATGATGCTATACAAATGGGTTACCAATCCGATTCTTCTTATGAGAAATTATTCAGATTGAGAATGACCAAGTACCATTATGAATACCTCCCTAGTTAAGAGGGAGTGTTGAAAAGTGTAACTAGGTTCGGTCTTCATAATGACATGTAATTATGATTTTTGTAAATTATGTAAAGAAGAAAAATAAAATTATTATTGTAATGCTTGCTTCATGGGTTTCATAGCAAAATATTTTATTTCTAGATGGCTCCCATTGTGAGCCTTTAGGATTTAAAAAAATGAGTCAATGTCATACCCTTCTTTGGGCATGTTACAAATGTATATGAGTCTATAGAATTATCTAGAAGCCTTCGAAGGTAAGCACAAGTTACTCCTCTTCAAGTCAACCTCAAGATAAAGTGAAGAACTCATGTTGGCTTCACCTAATGGAGACACACTTATTCGAATACACATGTCAGCTTATTTATATGGGACAACTACTATATATATGTGTGTAGGGTCTTCAAATTTCTAGAGTCAAGAAGTTCGGATTACCTCTGAAATTTGGATGTAAAAGTGCAGAAGGAACTCAGATAGGTGATGAAGGAACAACGAGGATATTTTAAGGCTAATCACAGAAACAAAAGTTCAGATTTATGAGAGAGTCTCTGTGCTATAGTATAAGAACATAGTTCAAACAAGAGTATATAGACTATAGTTTGGTGCTATGAAGAAGCCATAGTTCGGTGTTATAATGGAGACCATAGTTTAGTGCTATGAAGAAACTACAGTTTAGTAATATATCACAGTGATTCAGGGCTATCTCAATCTCACAGATTCAGTGCTGTCTTAGCTTCGGTGCTGCTACATTGATCACATATCAGTGACATTACAGTGATGTGTTTCGGTGCCATCTCAAGTGCGTCTATATTTCGTTGCTATGCTCAGATAGGAGATGATCTTAGTTCGTTTTAATGCCATGTCTCGGAGCTAAGAAGGTCAAGGCGGAAGAAGAGTCAAGAAGAAGAAAAGAGCAGAAGACATTTAAGAGAACTAGTGTCTTGGTCTTGGAGTGGCTAATAGGTCAAGGGTCTTGGTCTTGATATTCGTTAATTGGAATCTCTATAAGAAGAATTTGTGCGGGTTTTCCTCTCAAAGAGTGAGAGGTTTTGACCCTGGATCATAGCATACATTCTATGTATCTTGTCTATTTATTTTCATGCATTGGTAACTGTTTAATGAGGAAGATCATTAATAACTTAAGTAAAGAAGATCCAAATCTAAAGTTGTAAAAAACTCTCACAAGCAGTTACTAATTGAAGAGAAATGACCTAATACTTGATGCCCTAGATTTCTCAATAGAACTCAACTGGGAGCTCAGATAAAAAGACGATAATAACGATGATGATAATGATCATGGTGAAGAATGAATGGAAAACTCTCCTATTTATAACAAAGTATTGAGTTAATCTCGAAAATGTAGAATAATAAAATAATATTGACCAAATCAAGATCTAACCATTAGGAATATTTTATTATATTTTTTGGAGAGGGAAAAGATATTCAAAATGTTCAAATATCTTTATTTAGAAATAATTAACAAATAAATTGATTTATTAATTATTTTGCAAGGATTAAGAATGGTGTGAAATTGAAATAATTATTAAATAGTGATTTAACAATTGTTCCAATAATAGAATTAAGGAATAATAAATAAATAGTGATTTATTTAATTATTCGTAGGGGATTTAGTCAAATTTGACAAGGAATAATTATCAAACAATATTTAATAATTATTCCTAGAGAGAATTAAATAAATAATGATTTATTCAATTATTTTCATGGTTTTGTTATTATTATTATTTTTTCTTAAATCAGAAAATAATTTAATAAAGATGGTTTACTAAATTATTTCCCATGGCGAAAGTGATTTTACTATGGTAAAATTAATCCTGCATGGTGTATTTCGATCCACCTAGTTAGAAATGGCTAGGTGATAATTTTTTTGTTATAACACACTCCCTTGACTTATTGCCTATATCCATACCTATTGATGATATAACACATCATGTCCACAAAGAGAGAGAGAATCATTAGCACCTGGAAGAGATATAGTACAATGATTTTCAACTAGATTGTAAGACATGCACCCCAAAAACTTAGATCTAAGTGTTGAATTTTTGGATTCACAAATAACGTATTTCTAACATTAGCTATATCTCCTGAGCCAATAGATAGCACTGATAGTGTTCAAGAAATATTACAAATCAAAATGAATGAAATTGCTATCTCATTGTTAGAAAATAATTATAGGGTGGACCTTTCACTCCTAAAACCATATTCTATAGTCCAAGCCTTGTTAGCAATCCCAAATATAGTGTATGTATACCTGCTTTGTAAGAAACTTTGTATTGTTTATCCTATACAAATAGCCAATGTTTCAATTATTTCATGTGCTACTTCAAGTGTTGAATTTTTTACTAAGCCAAGTCAATAGGTGGAGTATTAGTAGTGGGTGGTGGCCTAAAGGGACCAACTTGAGAAAAAAAACTTGGTATTGTGTGAGAAAAGGGGTTAGAAGGAGAAGGAAGAATACAAAATTCAAAATGCAATTGACATTGCAATTTGACAATACCCTCTAATGTTGTACATATATGGATCATCGAGATTGGTCCCTGTTGATCTATTATATGCTTGGATGGCTAATAATAAGCTCCCCCATTTTGATGGGTAATGATAAATTGGATAGGTGGTATATTTTTGTTGGAGGAGGAAAACATCAAAGGCTTGAGGGGAATCTTCCCCTTATAAAAAAACATTTTCTATGTAATTAATTTTCCTTTATAATGATCATCAATCAAGAACCATAATCACACATGGAAGAAGAAATTGTTTATGCACATGCTGATCAATTCTATTTTTGCACTGAAGAGGTCCCTTTTCCTTTTTTATTATTATCAATTTTGGATTAAATGCGAAAGAAAAAGGAGCATGTAATTTTTGGGTATATGAGTTTGTTTTAATTTTTTTTTTTTTTTAAAGACGAAAATAACTTGAAAAGGCTTTCTCATTACACGTGTAAAATATCCACCACTTATCAAGCTGTCAGACATAATGATATTTATTTTTTGACTACATGTCAATGTGGAGTAGAAAGGGAATCCATAGAAGTCACGAAATAATAGAAACCTAAGTATGCATTTCTACTAAATCATGAGTATGCAGAGGCCAAGTATTTTTATTACTTATCCTCTGCACTCAATATCGTTGATCATATACATTTGTTGAAGAAGAATCACAAAGCCATATAACCATATGCATAGCAAATTAACACACAAAAATTAAACTGGTGGAAAAGGCAGACAACCATCATGTGGTCTCTCATGCTCATGTAATTCACATTATTCAAAAAATTTAATAATACATTTAAATACATGAGTAAGTGGTCTTAAGATAGTGCATATATCTTAGACTCACTTGGTTGAGACAATTTCTCAACTTACACACTAATTTAGGAGAGCTAGTTGGAGAGAATCTCTCATCCAAACTAGATTCTTTAGTTTGAGGAATTCTCATGATTTTATTTATTTAATTTAATAATTGGACTTATTATTGATTTTTAAGAGAGTGAGGCTAACATATGTATCTAAAGGTGCATCCCATTTGTATAAGTGGGTTAGAACATGTATATTCTTCAATGTATTTGGGAGTCTTTTGTAACTACTATAGTTGCCTATTTATGTGATAGTTGAGATGTTATTGTAGGAGTTGTGATAATAAGATTTGGAAGTTTTGATTTAGTTTCTCTATCAGGATTTATGTGCATGACTTATTCTATATTATTCATTATGCCAATTATGCAAAAAGTTTATGCTCATGTGTTTATATTGATGATGTATCATGATGATCAATATATAGTTATATTTGATATGTATGTTGTTAGTTTAGTTAGCTTAAATGAATGTGATTAAAGGATAAGTAATGGAATGTGCATCCCACTAAATCTCCAACATTTGCGTTTAATAGCATGGAAACTATCATATGCGGCTCAAGCGAGGCCTCCTTCCTTATGGAATGTTGAATATGTCCACATTCGACTATGTAAGGTCTGTGTTAGTGTTATAGGATAAAATTCACAGTGTATGGAGAATGGAGATACCCTCAAAGGTCTTCTTGGGACCTTTGGCAGACTGTAAGATTATCTGCAACCATCATAAAGTTACATGCATATTCATAAACAATAACTAACTATCAAAGTAGGACAAATAGATTACCTCAAGCCTCCGTGTAGATTTGCTGGAGAGCACAATGCAGCTAGGTGGAAGTCCCCTCAGTCGGCTCCAGATCAAGTCCTGTACATAGAAGAGACAAGCATAATCACAGCATACAACTCTGATAACTAATACATGAATACATAGCAGAACATTTAGTTACACATAACTAAGCTACTCATGCTAAAAGGTATTGGACAAACAACTAAATGAATGATAGTAACAACACCATGGAGTAGATAGTACAACTGCAATTCTATATTAATGTCAGAAGAGTGATTACAACCATCTGTTGCATCAACCTTCCCTTACCCCTCCAGCTTCTCTCTCTCTCCCCCTTCTTACCAACTTCTTCTGATTTGAGACAATGCTCAACAATCAAGTATGCTATCCTTTCAAATGATTTGACCTTTCTCACCATAGACCTAGCTTTGCTTATGTAGCAATTGAGTTAGGGTTGCCAAGTTCCTCCATGAGTTCCTTAGGGTAAAATCAATGAAGTTGCCATGATTTTTAGCTCTTTCCCATTTGCCTCCTTCATTAGTATTAGAAATCCCCCAAATAGGTCGAACTTGAGATGTTTCCTTACTTTTCTTGAGTAGATCTAGGAGCAAATATCTAGATATTTATGAGTCAATTCGCTCCTTTGACCCTTAGAATTTCATTAGGGTCCACTAATGCTGTTCCTGAACTAGAAACTAGAGTTAGTTGGGTCACTAACGCTCCCTTAGGCTTACAGAGAAGCTTTATAAAGCAGGTTGTCAGTGCATAGCCAGCGTTAGTGTGGAAACAAGGCATGTGATCTTGGTCTTTGCTTCAGCTATCATGTCTTTCCCCTTTGAGTTGATGAGGGGGTCAATTTGCTGTATAACAGATGCCCCCTAAAGTGTGAGATCAGAGGCTGTGACGATGGCCGAAATACTTTACTTAACTGTAATTTTCCTTCTTCGACAAAAAGAGAGAGAGGATTGGAGCTTCAGGTGGTACGGGAAACCTGATACAACACATATATATAAAACTACTAAAATCATGTCCTAAGTTGGGCATTCCCATGCTCAGTAGCTATGTTAGAGTGATTTTCTCCAAAGAGATATGACGATGCTAGCCACCGATAAGCACAATGCGGATCCGGTGTCATAATAGAATCATCCTGATAAGCTGTCTCCAAAAAGCAAAATACGCAACTTGGGAGAGGAAACAAGGCTGAGTGATGCAAGCCTCTACACAAGGTCTTGATTTCTTCTTTACCAAACATCATAGATTGATACATGTGAATATATGCATTGATGTTGAACATGTGCGAAATCATCTGATTACCAGTCAATAATGGAGACTGTTAACAAGTGCAAGGAAGGCCACCAATAATGGCAATGGTCTCCAAGATGCACAGTAAATTCTAACGAGTGTGAAAGATGTTTTTGTCATCGAACACCCGTAGAATCGCTTAAACAAGAGCCAATAATGAGAATCCCTGATCAAACACAAGGCAACCTGCCACTAATGTCTACAAGTACCAAGGCATTGAATGTGTTTCTGGGTTGTCTTCCTAGATAGAGTGTTGAAGTCGATAGGAAGATACCTGTCGAAAGGTAGGCAATAATGTATCCTACATTAATCGACACGAAACAGGACAAGAAGATTTGTTTTTTGAGGAATCTTTGAGCATTGGGTCTAAACAATAGAGGGCATGATGAAAGGATATGCTTGATGGGTTGATGGAGGAAACAAAAGGTTAACCCTTGAACAATAGAAGGCACGACAACGGTTTTAACCATGCAGCACTAGACTCATGAACACTAAAGAATGTTAGGATACAGAGATGCGATAACATTGGGGTATTTAGGCTAAACTCATAGGATGGTAGGATTCATATTGAGAGGCCGTCACAAGGAAGGTTTATCTGAGGGAGTGCCATGTTCAAGGGAACGACTACTGCCAAACCATGCTTCCTAATACTGAATGCAGTTGTATTGTCTACTTTTCCCGTCTGATTAGTTTAGTGAGTCTAGATGGGTAAACTCGTCGATCTTTTCATATTTTAAGAGTCTGAAAAGGACCGTGAAAAGAACGACTCTATGCCCTATCTGATTAGTTTAATGAGTCTAGAAAGGCAAACTCGTCGATCTTTTCATGTTTTGAGAGTCTGAAAAGGATCGTAAAAAGAGCGACTCTATATCTTGTCTATGCAATTTAAAGAGTCCAGACTAGACAACTCGGTAGTCTTTTCATATTTAGAGAGTTTGAAGAGATCATAAAGAATGACTCCATGGTGGTCCCTTTGTCATAGTTGTTAACCAGCTGTGACAGAAGGTTAATAGTATACCCGGATCGGTTACTTTTCCGTGAGTTAATCTATTGAATCCGGATAAAGAGAAACCTATGTTCAATAGATGTTGACCTCATTTTGTTACAAGTACGTGGAGATGGATTAAACTTGTTTTTCATCGTGAATTTTTTATGAGTCACGTGACGAAAAACTCAATACCTTCATCAAATTTTAACGAGTCAATGAAGAAAACTCAAAGTATCTTTTTCAGTTTATTGAGAAAGGAAAAAGAGGTAAAAGAACTGCTCATTCCTTCTTCGTAGATTTAATGAGCTCAAAGAAGGGGAAAAACTCAGGGATTTTTCGATTTAAGAGCGAGAAATGGTCCCAAAAAAGCAAGTGCTCTTGTTGCTGCCGTAGATTTTTAACGAGCCCGGTGACAAAAACTTGAGATTTTTCAGTTTAACGAGCAAGAAAAGTACCTAAAAGAATGCTCGGGTCATCTTTATAAATGTTTAACGAGCCTAAAGAAAAAACTTGGGATTTTTTATTTTTTATTTTATTTATTTATTTATTATTTTTTTTAATTTTTTTTAAATTTTTTTAAATTTAATTTAATTTAATTTATTATTATTATTATTATTATTATTTTATGAGCGAGAAAAAAGTGCTCAAAAAGAATGCTCTAATGGTGTTTTTCAGTTTAATGAGATAGAAAAAGAGTGAAAAAGAGTTGCTTAGACTGTCGTCGTATGTGTTTAATGAGCCCAACGATGACAAAATCGAGGATTTTTTAGTTTTTGAGAGTGAGAAAATATCCCATAAAATAAGTTCTCATATCTTCTTTGTAGTAGTTTAACTAGCCCAAAGAAGGAGACTCAGTTTTTCGGATTAACGAGCAAGAAAAATACCATAAAAAGAATGCTCGATCTTCTTCGTGGTAGTTTAACGATCCCGAAGAAGGAGACTCGAGGATCTTTAGGATTAATGGGCAAGGAAAATACCATAAAAAGAATGCTCTCTCTTCTTCGTGGTAATTTAACGAGCCCGAAGAAGGAGACTCGAGATTTTTTTGGATTAACGAGCAAGAAAAATACCGTAAAAAGAATGCTCGATCTTTCATGATCTCATGCTTGACAATAGAAGAGTATATGCCATGTATTTCCTCATAAGACCAAGGGAAAACATCGTGGAAGTCCTTAAAAGGGCAGGTGATGCTCACAATTTCCTTAGGATTGTGATTGGTTCCAATCTATATGTTTTCCGTGATGCCTGTCATGACAGAAATATTGATGAGCAATGTCTTTGAAATATTGCCCATGTTTCCTTCCGCCTCCAAAGTTTGGATAGTCGTATAGGGTGAGGAAATGATTTCTGGTATGTTAGGTGAGAGGATTTGAAGAGGCATCATGTTCAAATCAGATATCGAAACGCGATGGTGCGAGTCCTCCCAAGGTCGCTCTTCTAAACTCATGATCTCTCTAATAGCTTCGTTCATAGGTAGGACCTGACTGAGTGGATCGCAAGAAGGAGCGGTTATGGGAGGGGTAGTGGTACCATTGGCCGAGACCAAAGTGACTGGAGATTCAGATGCAAATTGAATGGCTTAGTAGGCCAATTCAGTTCGTGACAGCGGCATTTGTTCTTTGTAAGTGTCAATGTCTGAAGGAGTCAGTAGGATCCATGGATTGGTCGGTTCATGAGGAATGGATGAAAGCATATTGATCGTCTGTGGAACCTTTGGTGGCTAAAGAGGGAAACAACCCATCAGGGAAGAAGCCTTCAGTAGACTGGTACCGATACTGACATAAGAGTCAGGTAAACCACCCACTAAGGGTACATAACTGGTAGGTAACAGAGAGTAATCTGGGGTGCAAAAGGATAGCTGGTCCACTGTGACTATCTTTCCATCCAAGGGAAATAGGATCATACGGAAGACCGAAGACACAATGACCTTCATGGCATAAGTGCAAGTGCGACCCAAAATAAAATTATAGTCAAGTTTATGATCCACAACTTCAATATCTACCGTTACCATTTTCCCATTCAAGGTGATGGGATCGCTAGCTAGGTAACCTTTTGGGATGAAAGTGTGGCCGTCAAAAGTGTTATCACCCAAAAATTCTCAAAACATAATTATGTCAACTCTGCTTTCGGTCATGATTTCAAGGAGGTCTAAAGGTCATTTTAGTCTTGATAAAAGGGTAAGTGATAGGGTTTGAAGTCTTAAAATGTCATCTTTCATTTCCAAAAAAAGTCCTTTAGGTTCACTTCATGGTCAAATAGGTCACATTTTCCATTTAGAAGTCATTCCATTAAGTTTAGGGTTAAATTTTTGCAATCATATAGGAATTTGCAGTTTCGTAGTGTAGCTAGTTCAAAAAAGGTGATTTGCGCTACGAAACTGCTGTGTATGCTCTTTTTTCTGTTTTTAGTAGTCAACTTCCAAGAGGATTCCTGAGCAATAGAAAACTCATTTTAGAAACCTGAAAGAGGTTTTTCTTCCTAAAATACTTAACTACAAAAATGCCTCTCAGTTTCTTTAAATTCATTATGAGGTGGGAGAAATTGATAACCCAACTTGCGCTACAAAACTGCTGAAAGTCATTGAGAGAAAAACTCTGTTTTCTGGTTTTAGTAGTTCACTTCATGATCAGTTTCTGGCCATGTGAAAAAGTATTTTAGAATTCAGAAAGAGGTTTCTCTTAAAAAAATCTCCAGATACAATAACCTCTCTCACTTTCCTCAAAAGTGTTACTAGTTGAGAGAAACAAGGCTTCCTTTGAAGCCATATTTTTAGAAATCAGAATTTTCCGGTTTTACACATGTTGTTCAAAGACAGTTTCTGGACAGTTAGGTCACGGATCAGCAGGGTTGGTAACAATGTTGGAGGCATCATAAAGGTCAAAGACATGGATTAGCAGCTGTCAAAGAATGTATTTAAGTCTTATATAAGGTTTTTGAAACATGTTTTAGGAGTTTCACTCCTATTTGTATTAGGACTCCTAAAAGACAGTTAGCTGTCAGCTTGTAATTAAGAGTTTGTTTTATGAGTAGATAGGTGTCAATTTTAGAAATTCGAATTATCCTAAGGATGGATCATAGAATCCAAGGTTTTAAAGACTCTATATGAAGCATGAGGTTGAATTCCTCAAGAGGGAGAATTTCATTAGCAAAAGAAAGTTGTGTTATTGTAAGAAACTGTGGGTTTTCAAACTTAATACAGAGATCAGTTTGACTACTCAAGATTCACAAGGGGTTTATGTGTTTGATGTTCTTATGGCCTTTTTCAATTACTTAATTGTAGTGGTATGAGCTTGTGATACTTAGAATTAATTGGAAAATGCTCTAACTTCCTTCACATGCTTGTAAACTGTGTTGATTCACTATGTTACTATTTTACTTATAAACCTAAACTCCAAGTGCCTTGACATCCATGTTTTGCTGATCATAATGTTTTTTTGAAGACTATCTTGACTCCATAGCCCAATACATGTTTTCTAATCTTTGATTCAACCAGTCAACCAGGTATACATTTTTGTCCATTTCTATTCCTAGAGTTAGCCTTCTAATTATTAATCAAAATCCTAAACCTAGTGAGAGAGCCCTCTCAGGTTGAGGAGGCTAAGCCTCAACCAAAAGATTGGTTTGAAAGAGTTACTCAGAGTCTACTTGATCAGCAGTCTATCAAGGTCAGATTTTGTGATAACATTTTGGTGCATCTTCCGGGAGATTGAAGATTACTCATTCCTGAAATCAAGAAGCTGAACTTCTGAAGGTAGTAAGAGCTCAAGAATCTTTTCAAGGCTGCAAAACTACCTTGGCAACTCCATTGTTGAAGAATTCAGATTTCATAGATTTATGGCGATTCTACTGAACTTATGAAGAACTTAGATGCTGCCATTCTTGTTTCAAGGTATGCATGTATAAATTTTTCAGAAATTCATGGTTTCCCAAATCATTTTCCCAAGGATACATATTTTTTAGGGAATGGTCCAAAATTGAATGGAGAAGATTTGAGTTTAACTTTGAAGCATATATCAAATTTCTGTGATTTTACCGAGCTTCTTCGAGTCAAACATGAGGATGTTTGCATTATGTTGTTCTATGATTCATTTCAAGGGAAATGTAAACAGTGGATTGCAAGTTTTCCTGTCAAATCTATTAAGTCATTTGCATACTTTTGGCTTATGTTTTTGGAGGAATGGATAGACAGAATAGAGTTGGTGGCAAACTCTCCTTCAATTCAAGGTTTCAAACAATGGAATGATGATCATATTAATGAAGAAATAGATAAAAAAATTTCTTTGTCCTTATCTTCTTATCTAAGAACATTTGAGTGCAAGACAGAAGATAAGATGAAATTTTTGGATGAAGTTGCTAAGAACATTGAGAAAGACATTGAAGGTTTACAAGGTCAAATTCAATCATATAGTCTTCATGATCATTATCATTCTTTTCAAAAGCTTTCTATGGCAGAACATAAAGAGAGGGTGTTTCTTCCTTTCTCTTTTGTGATTGAGGAAGAATACACTACTTTCGAAGATCAGTTTGAAGAACCGGAATATTATGAGAATCATCAAACTCATCATGTCTTTTTTGACCCTATAGCTGATTACATGGAAAAGATTTACTGTTTAGATTTCCAGTTATATTTTCATCTTGAAGATCAGTTACATCTCATGCTGCCTCGGTTATTTCAGTATCATGTTTATTTTTGCTTCAAGCACAGTCAAGAGATTCAAGTGTCAGATCAGATCAATGACTAGCTTCATTGGAAGTTTCATGTTCCTTGAGCTACAAATGGAGGTTGCAGCTGATAGGGTAGGTAGGAGTGTGTGAATAAGCTCAAAGTTGACTGAGCATCTTTTCAGTAGATATAGATTTATTTCTTCTGCAGTGATCATCAAGCTTGAGCCTGAGGTGAAGGCCATTAAAGCTTGGGGATCAGATTGGGCATAATTTCAGAGCTTTATTCTAAAGGATGGATAACAACACCGGAGCTACCAGTTCTTAGTGTACCATTGGGGAACATTATCCCTAGTGGAGCCACTGTTATCACCCAAAAATTCTCAAAACATCATTGTGTCAACTCTGCTTTTGGTCATGATTTCAAGGAGGTCTAAAGGTCATTTTAGTCTTGATAAAAGTGTAAGTGATAGGGTTTGAAGTCTTAAAATGTCATCTTTTATTTCCAAATAAAGTCCTTTAGGTTCAATTCATGGTCAAATAGGTCACATTTTCCATTTAGAAGTCATTCCATTAAGCTTAGGATTAAATTTTTGCAATCATACAGGAATCCAAAGTTTTGTAACGCAGCTAGTTCAAAAAAGGTGATTTGCGCTACGAAACTGCTGCGTATGCTCTTTTTTCTGTTTTTAGTAGTTAACTTCCAAGGGGGTTCCTGAGCAATAGAAAACTCATTTTTGAAAACTGAAAGAGGTTTGTTTCCTTAAAATAATTGATACAAAAACCTCTCTCAGTTTCTTTAAATTCATTATGAGGTGGGAGAAATTGATGCCCCAACTTGCACTACAAAACTGTTGAAAGTCATTGAGAGAAAAACTCTATTTTCTGGTTTTAGTAGTTCACTTCATGATCAGTTTTTGGCCAAATTCAAAAGTATTTAGAATTATGAAAGAGGTTTCACTTCATAAAATTTCAAAATACAATAACCTCTCTCACTTTCCTCAAAAGTGTTACTAGTTGAGAGAAACAAGGATTCCTTTGAAGCCATATTTTCAGAAATCATAATTTTCCAGTTTTACACATGTTGTTCAAAGACAGTTTCTGGACAGTTAGGTCACGGATCAGTAGGGTTGGTAACAATGTTGGAGGCATCATAAAGGTCAAAGACATGGATTAGCAGCTTTCAAAGAATGTATTTAAGTCTTATATAAGGTTTTTGAAACATGTTTTAGGAGTTTCACCCCTATTTGTATTAGGACTCCTAAAAGACAGTTAGCTGTCAGCTTGTAATTAAGAGTTTGTTTTATGAGTAGATAGGTGTCAATTTTAGAAATTCAAATTATCCTAAGGATGGATCATAGAATCCAAGGTTTTAAAGACTCTGTATGAAGCATGAGGTCGAATTCCTCAAGAGGGAGAATTTCATTAGCAAAAGAAAGTTGTGTTATTGTAAGAAACTGTGGATTTTCAAACTTAATACAGAGATCAGTTTGACTACTCAAGATTCACAAGGGGTTTATGTGTTTGATGTTCTTATGGCCTTTTTCAATTACTTAATTGTAGTGGTATGAGCTTGTGATACTTAGAATTCATTGGAAAATTCTCTAACTTCCTTCACATGCTTGTAAACTGTGTTGATTCACTATGTTACTCTTTTACTTATAAACCTAAACTCCAAGTGCCTTGACATCCATGTTTCGCTAATCATAATATTTTGTTGAAGACTATCTTGACTCCATAGCCCAATAGATGTTTGCTAATTTTTGATTCAACCAATCAACCAGGTATACATTTTTTTCCATTTCTATTCCTAGAGTTAGCCTTCTAATTATTAATAAAAAATCCTAAACCTAGTGAGAGAGCCCTCTCAGGTTGAGGAGGCTAAGCCTCAACCAAAAGATTGGTTTGAAAGAGTTACTTAGAGTCTACTTGATTAGTAGTCTATCAGGGTCAGATTTTGTGATAACAGAAAGTTTTAAGGGAATTCGACGGGTTGGAGAACCTAAAGCGAGCCAACATGAAGCTGACATGACACAGGTAGAAGCACCTTCATCGATGATAGTTCTATGTATACCTTTACCTTTCGAAAAAGCTTGCACTTGAAATGTAAGCTGGTGGGAAAGGGGAGGTTTACACTTTTCCATGTCCAAAATTACAAGCATGGAATCCTGTGGGTCAATACCACCAATAGCTGAAAGAAAAGATTTCCTTTGTGTTGGGAATGTTTGTAATACTTCGAGTGCCAACATAGTCGATGACGCTTGCGCCAAATCTTCTACAATGCTGTAGTTTTGGGGGGCATGTGCAGATGTATTGTGCATTGTGCGTCGAAGTGCTCCTTGGGGGGGTGAATTACAAGGTCAGCAACTGGCTTTTCAATATGCAAATCGTTGGGCGGCGGTGGGTTTTGACTTGAGGAAGGTTCCTCTACATGAGCGATAGGAGTTCCATAGGATTTGGCTCTTGTTTGTAGATCTACCATTTCAAAGGTGTAAATGGTAGTAGATCCTTCACCAGCTGAAGGATGTTGTGAACCACCATTGCCCCCTTGCAAGGGTTGGGGTTGGTTTGCAATAAGGTTTTGCTACTGCTGAGCGGGGAAAAGATTATTAAGGATAGTGGAGGTCCTACCAGTATCCTTTTTAGCAATGTATTCTGTGCATTCCTGAAGATGTGGGCACAGATATGTCATGTGGTCTTCAACACAAATTTTTCAAGGGAATCTGGCGAGTTTATCCTTTCCATCATCAGGAGACGCAATGACCTTTTGTTTTGGGTTTTTCCGCTTTGTTGACTGCCCCTCAGAAGGAGTGGTAGTTTTCTTATTATTCTTGTTCGTACCACCAGGTTTTTGCGTAGACTACACAGAGTTTATCACAGTGGTAGGAAGAGCAGTCGATTTGGTAGAGGGGTCCACTAACATCTGAGCAATGTGATCATTGAGTTGTTTTACAACAGCCCCAGAGGTTGCACCGACAATCCCATCGGCGTTCGCTCCGGGGTGCTGAGTAGCGGAAGCATTAGAGTTGCGAGGGGCATTGGGGATTACGTTGTAAAGAGTTCTAGACTGCGAATATATGAGATCTAAGTGCTGGGCACGATGTATGGATTGGTCTTCTGTGACCGCACCACCTAGAGCAACATCTTTAGCGATTTGCGGGAGTAGGGATGTGCAGAACCAGTCCGCTAAGAGATAGTTTGGGAGGGGAGATTTAACTAACCTCCGCCTATGTGTCCATTCATGTATATGATCAGAGATGTGGGTGGTGGTGTCCTGACGTAGTGAAGTGAGGAGCTCTGTCCTAGTCTCATACTAGATGAGTAGCTGGAAGTGCTTTAGGAATTCCATCGCTAGAGCGTCGAAGGTATTTACTGACGCGGGTGGTAACTCAATGTACCACTTAGCTAAGTTGCCAGTGAGGGTGCGAGGAAAAAGACGTAACTGGACACTATCGTCCACCATGGAGTTGGAAACACACCAAAGATGATAGGTGGTGATATGGGTGCCCGGATCCTCCCCTTGTTTCCCTTCGAACTTGGGGATGTCTATTGGTATTTTATACAGGATCAGTGGCCAAAGTAAGTTATGGTAGATGAGGTCATCTATAAGTTTGTACAAGTTGGGGATATCCAATGTTGCCAAGAAAGGCAAAGTGTGTGGTGCCCCCGACTCAGACCAAGGTGATGACATATGACTTGAGGAACCTTGTGGTCCTCCCATCGTTTGAGTCCCAATATTATATACAGGTTACATGGTATAGTAGTTGCCTTGGGGTATGGTGTTGTAGTGTGGATTTCCATGGGGAATTTGATGTTGGGGTATAGATTTTCCCGTAGGATAAGAAGTGCTCCCTTAACTCATTTGAATTTGTGAGTAGGGTGCCCCCATGGATTAGTTGGGACCTCCTTGAGGATTCCTGCCCGCCACAGAACTAACCATATGTCCTTGATTGACATAAGGAACGCTCATGTCAATCAATGACTGACCATGCATGCCTGAGAATGGAGGGGGAACTGTTACGTTCCCGATCGGTATGTGCATATTGGGAATGCCCCCAAATACTTTAATCTCGGGGTTTGAACTGTACAATGGCTATCGTCCATATTTTTGGTGGACAGGAACCGTGCTAATAGTGCTATATTGAGCATTATAAGGAGCGCTGTATGTAGCACTTGTCGAAGGTATACAATTTGACACTAAAGGGGTGGAACCTGGCATTGGCTTGGTTCCACTTGTGGAGGGTGTCATGTGAGTGGTAGTACCTGGGACAAATGGGATAGCGGGGTTCTCCATCAACAGTGTGGTGGTGATTGTCAACTAGGGAAGTGGTGGAGGACCAAAAGTGTCCACAAAGTTCCACGACACGTTAGTCGTCGATGGGATGGATGGAAATGTTCCACCTACAAAAATAGGGGGTACAGGTGCCACTGGAACCAAGATTGGGTCCAACGGATTCGTAAGCGGAGGGTTAAAGGAAGGAAGAAATCCTTCGGTAAAGAAATCCTCCAGCAAACTTGGTTCATCGGTTGTACAAACAGATTCCGTGTGAGATCTAGGAGACTGATTCCCCAAAGATGGGGAATCTGGTTCACTGGAGCTCGATGGATCTTCCACAATGAGTGGAGGAAGTCCTAGCAATCGTCTAGATTAACGACGAAGGCCGGATGTAGCCATGGTGACCGTTAATTTTTATCAATAAATTTTATCGTGATATTTGTTAAAGTCTCAAATGATAACACTCGGGTGCCTAAAAAAAATATAAAAAATACACTAAGTTGATCAATCAGAAAATAGAGGGAAATGACCCTGTCTGATAAGCACTGATCATTGGAGATGAAACCCAGTATCACGATGAATAACAGAGAGGGCTGGCCAAATGTATAGTTACAGTTACTCTCGAGCTTCGCTAGAACATCAGATTGAGGGGCCAAGTACTCTCATGAAGACGAGCACCCTCCCAAAAAATGAAGATAGAGTAGGTCCGTTTGTGTTAGGTACCAGGGCAGCTCACCCCAGTCACCTTGTGTAAGTCCCTAAAAGCTTGGCCACTAAGGATACCTCAAATCACATACACTACTGGGGGGGGACATAGTCACAGACAATACGCTGTGTGGGCAGGATACTTGAGTCCTCGACTTAGCTCCGATATCCTCGAAGGGATCCCCAATACATAGAATACCCAAAGGAGTTGCAAGCAATGGTGGGCTACCTTCACTTGCAGTCCAATGTTGTCTTGTATTTAGCTTCGCTTTGACTGGAGTGGTCACGTAGTATGAGTGTAGCAGGAATTTTCTATCTTTTAATGACACTAGTTTGGGTTTCTGATCTTGGGCAGTTTACTCACACTGCCTATTCTAAGATCCTAGCCTGAACTAATGTTTGTTTACTCAATAAAGAGTTACTGATTGATTTTAGGTAAATTTTATGTGTACTTTTTTATTGTCTTTGGTAGGGGAGTTGACATATGACATGTGATGGGACTCTGACTCAAAAATCATGCACAAGACAATGCTTTAAAAAAATATTTAATTCGATGAAGACAAGTTGTATTCTACAGGTGAGAGTCTTTCACATATTCATATTTGTTCCATGCATCTTAGTCATCATAACACATGCATAACCAATAGAAATATTTCCAATTTTTTCCTAAAAACTACTTGAAACCAAAATAAAGCAGCTTTTAACTTGCCAAATAGAAGAATGAATAAAAAATGTGGATCTTTCTTTCATAAAAAATGTTTTTAAGAAAGAAAAAAAACTTATTTCCTAATTTTTTTTTCTTTTAGGACACCTATATTGCTAACAAAATGCAATTGTAGACCCTCTTTCAGTCCATGAGTAGGCTTCTTATCCCCTTGGGTTTGTAGACATTGCTGGAAATCAAGATTTTGGGAGACTAACGCTCTGTAGCAGTAGCCACAGAGAGTTACTGGGTCCACTAACACTCTGTGTGCAGACACAGTGCTTTATAAAGCACTGTGTAGGTTGCTAACCTACATTAGTGTGGGAAAATAGTTCAAAACAGGGTTTCTTGGATTAGATTCAATGATGAATATATGTAGGCAAGATGCAGCAAGGTTTTGGTGGGACAGAAAGGGAATGCAGAAGTATAGGGAGGTCTTAGAAGGAGGAGGAAACTGAGAATTGTCCGGGTAAATTGGGAACTAGATGTATAGTCCCGAGTGGAGTCGCCAATTCTACTGTAGGATAAAATGCACGATGTATGGAGAATGGAGATACCCTCAAAGGTCTTCTCGAGACCTTTGGAAGACTGTAAGATTATCTACAACCGTCACAAAGTTACATGCATGTTCATAAACAATAACTAACTATCAAAGTAGGACAAATAGATTACCTCAAGCCTCCGTGTAGATTTGCTAGAGAGCACAATGTAGCTAGGTGGAGGTCCCCTGAGCTAGCTCCAGATCAAGTCTTGTACATAGAAGAGACAAGTATAATCACAACATCCAACTCTGATAACTAATACATGAATACATAAAAGAACATCTAGTTACACATAACTAAGCTACTCATGCTAAAAGGTATTGGAAAAACAACTAAAAGAATGATAGTACCAACACCACGGAGTAGACAGTACAACTGCAGTTCTATATTAATGTCGGAAGAGTGATTACAACCATCTGTTGCATCAGCCTTCCCTTACCCCTCCAGCTTCTCTCTCTCTCCCCTTCTTACCAACTTCTTCTGATTTGAGACAATGCTCAACAATCAAGTATGCTATCCTTTCAAATGATCTGACCTTTCTCACCATAGCCCTAGCTTTGCTTCTGTAGCAATTGAGTTAGGGTTGCCAAGTTCCTCCATGAGTTCCTTAGGGTAGAAGCAATGAAGTTGCCATGATTTTCAGCTCTTTCCCATTTGCCTCCTTCATTAGGAGTAGAAATCCCCCAAATAGGTCAAACTCGAGATGTTTCCTTGCTTTTCTTGAGTAGATCTAGGAGCAAATATCTAGATATTTATGAGTCAATTCGCTCCTTTGACCCTTAGAAATTCATTAGGGTCCACTAACGTTGTTCCCGAACTAGAAACTAGATTTAGTTGGGTCACTAATGCTCCCTTAGGCTTGTAGAGAAGCTTTATAAAGCAGGTTGTCAGTGCATAGCCAACGTTAGTGTGGAAACAAGGCATGTGATCTTGGTTTTTGCTTCAACTATCATGTCTTTCCCCTCTGAGTTGATGAGGGGGTCAATTTGCTGTATAATAGTTAGAAATCTTCCATAAACTCCTTAATATATAAGGCCCATTTTGTACTATTTAGCTCCTTTACGACTTTAGAATATGTTAATGTTCTCTTCTTATGTAAAATGGTCTATCCCACATTCATAAGTGGGAATGATTTACTTAGTGTAAAATTATATATAAGGAGGTAAACTCTTTTGTAATAGATGCCACAATTATTCATTATATTAATTGATAATCATACTAATTTATTGTATCTTATTTTGAGCTCGATTATGATTCGACCCTATCTAGGCTTTCCTTATTTAGTGATATAGCTCATTTTGTAATATGGTATTAGATCAAGGAAGAAGGTTTCCACTCTTGCAATTTAAATAGTTTGAGAGCCACATAGTCTATGCAAGTTAAACATCTAGGGATTGTTGTCGACAAAGACATGGTAATGGTCACCAACATGTCTTTATAAACTCTAGAAAACATGATTTCAACTCTCTTATCAAACTCTAGAGAACATGATTTGAAATTTCTTATCGAACTCAAGAAGACAAGATTTACAATCTCTTAGTTGAAGAAAAGAGAATCATTGTAGGTGATACAAAGTGTGATAGTCAACTCAAGATTACATTATACACAAGCTATAATTATTTTAGATAAAATTAATACAAAGGGGAGATGGAATTTTGTTATTGTAAGAAAATGGATGACACAACTTGGAACTATAAATTTTGAGCTAATGATGTTCTCAAGGAAAATCCCAATGAAAAATCATGTTTGGTGAAATAACCACTTTTCAATATCCATCAAATGCTAACAATGGTGATGAGCTTACTAAAGGAAGGTCATTTTATGAATTTAATAAGTACACGCTTTGAAGTGAAGAAATGAACTAGTTTAGATATAACTTAACATGGATGGTTGCCCAAATAGTTTAAAAGTTTGTGAATATTGGGAATAATCCCTCATTGGGGTGTTGAGACATGCATGTCGATTCTTACCCAATAATGAGGTTATGAGACATGAATGTGCATTACAGTGTAGTAGTTTAATTAAATATATACATAATTTAGGAGTTTAAGGAGGTTAAATTCAGGAAGTCAAGAATTTATCATGAGAGCTACACATTTTCAAAAGTTACGAGGTAGCTTAATGGAGCTCTACTTGGTCCAGGAACTGTTTTCCAAAGAATAAGCTTATGCATAATGTTTGGTTGCCATTACTTATATTATTTTTGCATTCAATTAGTATGTGTTTGTATTTAGTCAATATGTTTTTCTTTCAATTCCATAAGCGTTAAGAGGGGGAGTTAGGATATAATACTTACTATGTAATAATGTCACTTTATGACTTTATATTATGTTAATGTTCACTTTTTGTGTAGAGCGATCTATCCGACATTCATAAGTGGAAAAGATATTCTTAGTGAACAATGATATATAAGAAGGAAATATCCTTTCTAATAGATGCATCGATTATTATATTATGTATCTATATAAAAATAAAACAAAAATATAAGAAAAGATAGACCAACGACTAGATAATAAGCCGCTTCGAGGGGGTAACCTCCCTTTACATCACATAAATGAACAATTATTGGACGATTCAAATGACAAGTCATCCTTGGTATATATAGGAGTCTAAAGTGTCAAAATATAATTAGGGCCTATATAAAAATAATAATGTAAGGACACAACAACAATAAAAGTGGACTTATATGGGGCACACAATAACAACATAGGGGCTACACTAGTATTACAGGGACCTAACATCCCCCTCTCCTTCAAAACAATGTTGTCTTCAATTATCCAATTGGGTTAGATGATAGAAATTTCATAGAGAAATTCCTCCACATCCTCATACCTTCTTAAGCATGCATCTACAAAAACATTTTTATCCCTTTTTTGTAGATGATTTCAAAGTCATAACCCAACATCTTTGTGACCCATTTTTGTAGCTCTTCTGAAGATAATATTTGTTCCAAGAAGTATTTGAGACTATCATGATATTTTTTTACCTTGAAGTATCTTCCCATTAGGTAAGGGTGCCATTGCTTCAGGGCATGTAGTATAGCCAACATTTCCTTCTCATAAATAGAATTGTGTAGATACTTTCCCTTGATTGGAAAACTTTGAAAAGAAATGGGTCTTCATTCTTACATTAAAACAACACCAATGCCATTTCCAGAGGCATCACATTACAAAATAAAGATGTTTGTGAAGTCAAGTGTAGCTAATACTAGAGCTCGCCACATTTCCTCTTGAAGATGTTCAAAGGCCTTAATTGGTTCTAGAGTCCAAAAAGATGCATCTTACTTCTGTAATGTTGTGAGAGGTGCTACTATTTTCCCATAATTCTTAACAAACTTGTGATAATACCCTGTCAACTTGAGAAATCCTCAAAAATACCTTAAGGTTGTGGGAATTTCCCATTCCTTGATGGATTTAATTTTGTTAGTTTCTACCTTAACACCTTCATGAGATACAATATGACCAAAATATTCCACTACTTGTACCCCAAAGAAACATTTTGAGGGTTTTTCATACAATTGTTTCTCTTCCAATATTTTGAGCACTATGTCAAAATGTTGAATATGTTCTTTCCAGGACTTGCTGTAGATTAGTATATCATCAAAAATATTAATAATTTTTTTCTAAGGAAGTGTTCGAAGTGGAATTCATCTAACCTTGAAATGTGGAAGGTGCATTAATAAGGACAAAAGGCATGATAAAAAATTCATAATGACCTTCATGAGTTTTGAATGTTGTTTTCCGAATTTCTTTTATCTTCATTCTAATTTGATGATATCCTAAACAAAGATCCAACTTTGTGAAGTAAATTTCTCCGTGTAGTTCATCCAACAATTCATCAATGAAAGGAATGGGACATTTATCTTTAATACTGATCTTGTTGAGCTCTCTATAATATGGACACATATGCCATGATCCATCCTTCTTATGCACCAATACTAATGGAGAAGAGAAATAAACTTGGCTAGGTTGAATTATACCTACCTCTAGCATTTATGTAACCATGCATTCAATTTCACTCTCTTGGACATAGAGATACCTGTAAGGATTGATGTTTGGAGGAACACTTTCTAGAATCAAGTGAATAAAATGATCATGATCATGAATAGGTGGTATACTTTTGGGAGTCTCAAATGTTGAAATATTTAACTAGGTTCAGTCTTCATAATGACATATGTAATCATGATTTTATGTATTTATTATAAAGAGAAAAATAAATTTATTATTTCAATTCTTAAGGCATGGGTTTCATGCTCAAGGGAAATTTATTTTTAGGTCAATCAACCATTGAGTTCTTCTAGGGATTGTCTTTGAGTCAACGAGTCATAGAATTCATTGTCATGTATGAAAGACCCTTTTGGGCATGTTACATAGTGTAAAGAAAAAATTGTTTGAGTCAAAGACCCTCCAAGACGTTTTCATGGTGACTCAAGCAAGTCGACCTACATGAAAGATCAAGTCGGTCTCATGGAAGAAATTCATACCCCTGGAAAACCTATATATAAGAAGTAACGTGACCTCTTTTGGACACATCTCAAGCAAGTTTGATCTCCTCAAGAAAGAATTTGGAAAAGTACAAAAACCAAGGATATGAAGAAAAAAAGCAAGATAAATGTTTTTGGATCTCTCTCTCTCTCTCTCTCTCTCATGTTATGGTTTCTAAATTTTATGGGAAAAGTCAAGTTGTAGGAAAGTTCTTGGGAAAGTCTAGTTTCTGGAAAGTTGCTGGGCAAGTCGAAGTGCTGGAAAGTTATGGGGCACATCGAATTGCTAGAAAGTTGTTGGGAAAGTCAAAGTACTAGAAAGTTGCTGGGAAATTTGAATGGCTAGAGAGTTGTTGGGGTCAAAGTTATAGAAGAAACTACTGGGGTCAAAGTTGTAAAAGAAACTGCTGGGGTCAAAATTGCAAAAGAAACTAATGGGGTCGAAGTTGCTAAAGAAGTTGCTAGGGTTGAAATTGTTGGAAAGAAATCTCATCAAGGAGAAAGGTTGACTTGGTCTTGGAGGGGTCCTTTTCAAGGGTCTTAGGTCTTGGAATTCATCATTTGAAGATTTTATAAGAAGAGAAGAATTCTTGTGGGTTTTCTTCTAAAGAGGAGAGGTTTTGGCCCTGGTTGATCGCCTACATCTTGTGTCTTTTTGTCTCATTATTATTTATGATTTGGTAGCAGCTTTATCATAAGAACACTAAATATAGTCAAGAAGAAGCTAATTAATTTGATTAAAAATATATCACAAGCAGTTATCAAAGTAAGAGAAATCACCTAATCCAGCTGCCCTAGATTTCTCAACATGGTATCAAAGCTAAGGTGACAAGAAAAGGAAAGGAAACTTGAAGAAGGACCATCAAAAGGAGTATCAATAAAAGTAAATACATCAAATAAGACATTTAATCATCAAGAAGGGATACATAAGGGCTGAACAATCTAAGGATCATTTAGAAGGACTACCCATTTCAAGGATCACACAATCTAGAAGCAACAACAACAAGAAGACCTCAAGGACCCCACCTCCACTCAAAGAAGGTATACACATTGAAGCATCTTTAAGTCTCTACATCAAAGAATAAGCATCAAAGGAATCAAGGTGTTCTATCTTTATTTGAATCAGTAATCTCATCACAAGAATATTTGAAGAAGGACATCTCTAGAAGAAGCATTGTCATCTTCAATGAAGTAAACATCATCATCAAAATCAAGAAGGCATCAAGTTGAAGATATCACCATAAAAGGAGCATATTCACTTGACAAGTAAGTATCCTTATATATATATATATATATATAGATATATATATATATATATATATATATATATATATATATATATATATATATATATATATATATATATATATATATATATATATATATATATATATATATATATATATATAACTGAATCTATATCAAAATGACTTCGTTTTGCAAGTAGAGCAATAAGTTGGTTGGGTCATCAAATTTCCTTGCATGGAAGAAGAGGACAAATTTGATTCTCATAGAAAATGAAGTCATTGGACATATTAAGGGTTCAATTATCGAACCACCAAAAGAAGAAGCTGAAGCTCTAGCAAAGTATATGAAGGGGTAAATAAGGTCTCAAATAATCCTTATAGAATCAATCAAGGATTTCCTCATCCCTTATAAAAAACTCGTAGAATTATTCTCCGTAAGCACTGCAAGAGAAATGATATCATTGAGAACAAAGCTCTACAAGATGAAGATATCAAAGGAAGAAGGAATATACTTATAATTTATGAGAGTGTCACAAATAAGAGATCAACTACAAGAGTTGGGGCAAATAATGTCCGACAAAGAGATGACCACCGTTGTGCTTAATGCACGACCAAAGGAATGGGGCAACTTTGTATCAAGCATCTATGGAAAGAAGGAAGCCACCCCATTTAGTGAACTTTGGTCATTATGTAAGATTGAGGAAACAATATTGAAGGAAAAAAATGATGTGGGATTAAATGAGCAACTCCAAGCATTTTATTTCATGGCTAGAAGAAATGGAAATTTTGGTCCTCATAAAAAGAAGAAGATCGATATGTCAAAGATCCATGCTATGGTTGTCAAGAGTATGGGAATTTCAAGAGAGATTGTTCAGAACTCAAGAAGGACAAAAAGAAAAGGAAATAAATAATTGAAGCCCATATCACTAAAGAAGTAGAAGAACTAGATGAGAAGAAATCTAAGAAGGAAGGAATATATCTTCACTATTAAGGTCTCTCAGGTACATAGGAAGGAAATGCAGAAGGTGAAAATACCTCTATTATGATTAAGAGATTATTGTTAAGACGAGAAGAACTGTATGTATGATAGGATTCATCATATTAGGATATGGGATCATATTAGAAGCATACGATTGAAGAAAGAGCTCATGACATCATTATAGAAGCTTGAAAGGATAGATGAAGTAAAATACTACATGGTTGTAGTTGTCATAATGATAGAAGCTCATACCAAAGTAGTAATATGATTGGAATAAAGTCATCTAGCATATAAATAAATCATCATACATCATCTATAGGAAGGATCATTTGTAGGATGAGGATAATCAACATCCTCTATTGGAATATTCATTAGAAGGTTCACCTTTACTTGTAAGAAGAAAGTGTCTTGTTGATGGTCTACCTTCCACATTGTGTGGGATATTTTGTTTAGAAGGATGATGGCATGATGAAAAATGTGTGCAACATGTTAAGTACTTTAAAGCAAGGAAAGGAAGTTTCCAAGGGAGGTATAGATAACCAAAAGGAGAAAAGAGGTATGTATGCATGTATTTGATAGATTAAGTCTTGTCATCATATAGTTACAGATAGCATGGGTAAATGCTCTATCTTAGGAGCATGATTGAAAAAGAAGTATCTATTCCTTTAGAAAGATGCATGAAGGCATATACCTTGAACTAGTTCACATATTTATAAAATGAAATCAACATAGTATGTCCTCATATGGAATATGAGGTAGTTGAAAAGATGAAGGAACTATGTATGGAAGTTCCTGGGGAACAATCTGTGAAGAAAGGAAGGAGAGTCTGTGAAAGATGCAACTATGGCCATGTAAGATAAGATAAGTGATCAAAATCCAATGACTAAAAGAATTGGTTATGATATATCCATAAAAATGATATGAAGACTTTGATAAAGTCTGTAAAGAAAAGAGACGCTTAACATTGAAAGCCTTGGATATATATTTATGAATGTGCAGTATGTTGATGTTGCAAGAAGTAGATCTGTCATGGTGAAAGGCCATTACAAAAGGTAACTTTGATTTGATGTACATTTATTTATTTATTTTTGAACAACATCTAGATGGGTTAATATAGGGCTACTAAAAGAGAGTTGTAGATGTCACCCACAACTAACGCTCATATGGTTGGATGGAAGATCCTGAAGGAAATATGATTTGGAATAGGTAGGTATATGAAGAAAATCCAAATGTGGACTAGAAGATCACTTTATGATGAAAATAAGGATGACATGACTATTGGTTCAATCCTATGGTTCGTTGAAGGAAAGTGATGGATAGATGATGCCCTACAAAGAAGAACTAGAAGATGAAGGCTCCATAATGAAGAATATGAAGTTCATGACATCAAAAGGAGGAGCTCCACTAACAGTTGATAGTACCATGACCTCCACCAAAGAGATGTTGTTGAACAAGTCCCTAGTTAAGAGGGAGCTTGCCAATATTCCTTTTATAGGAATGAGTTGGTCTTCCCTGGTTAAGAGGTAGTGACAAATATGGTTCTCTACTTCATTTGTCATGCACTAGACCAGGACTAACAATCATAAGTCTTAGTGAAGTCCATGAGGAGAGATAGACACACCATTCTTGTCTTCGTTTTGTGAAGAAAGAATGGAAGATTGGGTAAGAATATGAGATTGATTAAGATACTCTCTGAGGATGTGGTAGGGCATCCAAGATGTAAGAGCGGTCGAAGAGGAATTCCATGAGGATGTGTTATTCCAAGGTAGGAATTATCCTAAAAGGTAATACATTTTGAACACCCGGGTGGGGTATGTTCCTTAAGAGATAATGATGATGGTATCTGTTAGTCATTGGTCTTGCCAACATTGTGCTCTGATCTTGTGGAGAGATAGAGATGTTAGTCTAGGCCTTGCTATGTGACAATGTTGGTTGATATGATAAGATGCTTTGGTATGAGCTGATAAGACAAATTATGAGATGACTTAACAATCCGACTCTTCTTATGAGAATTCTTTAGTTTGAGAATGTCCAAGTACCTTGTATAGTACCTTGTATGTATTATGAATACCTCCCTAGTTAAGAGGGAGTGTTGAAATATGGAACTAGGTTCAGTCTTCATAATGACATATGTAATCATGATTTTACGTATTTATTGTAAAGAGAAAAATAAATTTATTATTTTCATTCTTGAGGCATGGGTTTCATGCTCAAGGGAAATTTATTTTTAGGTCAAGCTCCCATTGAGTGCTTCTAGGGCTTGTATTTTAGTAAACAAGTCATAAGAGTCATTGTCATTTATGAAATACCCTTTTGGGCATGTTACGTACTGTAGAGAAAAATTATTTGGGTCAAATTAGAGTCAAAGACCCTCCAAGACCTTGTCATGGTGCTTCAAGTAAGTCAACCTACATGAAAGATCAAGTCAACCTCAAGGAAACAATTCATATCCCTAGAAAGCCTACATATAAGAAGGAACTCAACCTCATTTAGACACACCTCAAGCAAGTTTGATCTCCTCAAGAAAGAAGATAGAAAAGGATGAAAATCAAGGATAAGAAGAAGAAAAGAAAAAACAAATTTTTTGGATATCTCTCTCTCTCTTGTGTTAGGGTTTCTAAAGTTATTGGGAAAAGTCAAGTTGTTGGGAAAGTCAAAGTGTTGGAAAGTTGTTGGGCAAGTTAAACTACTAGAAAGTTGCTAGTAAAGTCGAAGAACTAGAAATTTGCTGGGCAAGTCGAATTGCTGGAAAGTTGCTGGGGTAAAAGTTGCAGAAGAAACTGCTGGGGTCGAAGCTATAGAAGAAACTACTAGGGTTGAAATTTTAGAAGAAATTATTGGGGTTGAAGCTATAGAGGAAATTACTAGGGTTGAAATTTTAGAAGAAACTATTGGGGTTGAAGTTTTGGGGGTCAAAATTGTTGGAAAGAAAACTCATCAAGGAGAAAGGTTGACTTGGACTTGGAGGGGCCTTTGTAAAGGGTCTTAGGTCTTGGAATTTTTCATTTGAAAATTCTATAAGAAGAGAAGAATTCTTGTGGGTTTCCCTCTCAAGAAGAGAGGTTTTGGCCTTGACTGATCACCTACATATTGCTTCCTCTTGTCTCATTGTTCTTTATGAATTGGTAGATGTTTGATGATAAGAATACTAAATATAATCAAGGAAAATAAGAAGCTAATTAAGTTAATTAAAAATACATCACAAGAAGTTGTCAAAGTAAGAGAAATCACCTAATATAGCTGCCCTAGATTTCTCAACATAAAATACCTTGGAATGATTGTCAAAGACACTTCGGAGATCTAGAGAAATGTATGACTTAGATGTTTGAACATCTAGTGAGAGTAATTGTGAAATTACCCCTGGTTATTCCTTCTTAAAAACCTTTTTCATGCCATTAGATATGATTATTTTCCTAGGTTTCCCTACAATACCCTTTAATTTAATTTCCTCTCCTTCCCAGGAAAAAATCAAGAAAATTTATTGAAAATTAAAAGCTATCGTTCCCCAAGATTGTAACCATTGGACTCCTAATACAACATAAACACCACCCTGACACTTCCCTGAGTAATTTATAGTTCCTCCATCTGCAACCATCACTTGACACTCTGGTGCTAGATATAGAAAAAAATTCAAATCCTCTGCTATCTTACAATGATTAAAATTATGGGTACTACCTGAATCAATCAACACTATTACCTTTTTCTTCTTGACACATCCTTCTATATTGAGAGTTTGAGGAGTGGTAAGTCTCACCAATTCATTACAAGATATGGTTGGATTCATTTTTTCTTTTTCAACCCACAATGTTAGTCTTGTATATATATTCTTCTTTTGATATTTCTTGTTCCTTTTCTTCCTCATATTCATAATCTATGTAAAATAATATCTTCTCAGCACACTTATGACCTTTAGTGTATTTGTTATCACAAATATAACAAATCCCTTTTGCTCTTTTTCCCTCCAATTGATGTGGTGTCAACCTTGTAGGTTGTGGGAGGCTAGGAGTGACAACACTTCCATTGTTATAGTTGTGAGTGGTAGACCTCCTTGTTGCCATCATTTTTCTTTCAACTTGTGTTGCCACGCTAAATTAATTCTCTAATGACTTGGGTTCCCAAAGGTTAACCTCATGTTGGATGTTATCCTTTAAAGTCCTATGAATAAATCAATCAGATGCTCCTCTAGAATATCAGTTACCCTGATATTCAATCTTTGGAATTCCTCAATGCGCTCCCCAACTAAACCCTTTTGTTTGAGGTTTATCAATTGGCTAAAAACAATATTTCTCTTTATATCCTCATCATGTGATATCAATTCCTCTATATAAATTTTCGAAGCGACAAGTTATTTACGTGAACAAAGCCATTGATACCACACAAAATGATTGGGTTATAAATGTAAAGATGAAATGTGTACCTTTTGTGTGTGTTGCACATCATGTAGATCAAAGAACTGATCCATCTATAGTATCTATGTTACTAGATCCTTCCAATCAAACTTCCTCATATCAATCTTTGGAAAATGGTTGGTCTTTAATCCAAAGTTAGAGTCTCTAAAACCATGATTCACATTCCTTTTGTTCTCATCATGAGTTTCATGGAATACCTTATCACCATTAGGAAACATTTCTTGTAGCAACTTTGTCAAACCTTCCATTATTCTTTTAAGCCACCCTTCAAACCTTCCATTTTTTCTTCTACATCATATATCTTAGCTTCCAATTCATTTTGGTTGCTCTTTGTGACAGAGAAATTTGTTGCACTTGTTCCCTTAATTTTGATATATCATGTTGCATTTCTTGCTCTTCTTCATGTGTCCTAGTAGAGATTTTTGAGGGCTTAATGGGTGTATACTTTTTTCGTTTGGGAGGAATTTTATTACCAATTAATAATATCTATGATTTAATATGACCTTTTAATCACTTCAAATTATTTTTTCAAACAAAAGGTATGCCAATTTAAAAATACACACCTTTTAAGAGCTTGATTTTGAGCTTGTTTATAAGGCTGAACATGAAATTGTTGTATCTATGTGCTTTCGGCCTTTCAAGGTATGAAATTGTGTCCTGATGTTTCCCTATGTGTCCTATTTTCAACCCCACTGGCTAGACTAAGACCAAATTCTTCAAGGAAAATCTATGCCGAACCTCCCATAATGCCTTGATTATGGACTAGTTTAGTAGAGAAAACTTGTATGCGATGTCACATGTCACAATTTTAACCTTCGGTCTTCAAAATCGTACCCGGAAAACTTCAATTTGTTCAATTTCATTAAATTCTTATGAAATTCAAATCTGATGCTTGAAAAGAAAGTTATGATGATTTTCCTCGGGACACTTGTTTGAGACTGAATTCTGGAGCATACATAAACCCTAACTTCCTTAGACCATATCTTCGAAAATTTACCGAACCAAGGTTTGAAATTGTAACCATATGTTCATCAATATTTCTATTCCATGTGGTAACAATTTCATGGTCTAAAACTTTATATAAAAAAGTTATAGCGAAAATTCCACGATGACCCGTTTGAAGCAGCAAAACCCTAGGATCAAGATCTCAGATATGAAATG
The DNA here is from genome assembly GCA_031772625.1 of Pinus tabuliformis. Taxonomy (NCBI): domain Eukaryota; kingdom Viridiplantae; phylum Streptophyta; class Pinopsida; order Pinales; family Pinaceae; genus Pinus; species Pinus tabuliformis. The sequence goes on along the minus strand of CM062817.1, from coordinate 1,327,680,511 downwards.
TTATGTATCTAGATCAAAATATAATAGAGGCATAAGAAAAGATAGATCAAAGGATAGATAATAAGCCACTTCAAGGGGGAACATCCCTTTACATCACATAATGAACAATTATTGGATGATTCAAATGAAAATACCTCCTTGGTTTATATAGGAGTATAAAGGGTCAAAATATAATTAGGGCCTACATAACAATAATAATGTAAGGGCACATTAACAACAATAATGGGCTTCTATGGGGTGCACAATAACAATATAGGAGCTACACTAGTATTATAGGGACCTAACATATTCACTAATAATATTATATTATGTTAATGTGAGTATCTTTGTTCGAGTTCGATTATGTGACTCAACCTTGTCTAGGATTTCCTTGTTTAGTGATCTAGCTCATTTTGTGATATAGATCCCTAGTATGTCATAGAGCCAAAAACATGGTTTTTTTGTTAGGAACTTAACTAATGAAAAGTAATAGAGATATGTTGGAGGTCATTGGAAGAGAGAATTCATGTGTTTACTTGCCAAGAAAGTGCCTATATAGGCAAGGAAGTTGCAAGAGTCAATATCTATACTTTTTGGAGTGTTTGGATGAGATTTTATTGCTATAATTCCTAGTAAACTTGCACAAATAGTTGGAAATGCACATAGAGAAGCATTGATGTTTCCTTCCATAGTGCAAGGTTGAGTCAACTATCAAGGACCTACTAAATATTCAATGGCATGACCGTAAGTTTTGAGTGGTTGATTTTGGTACGAAGGCATAATCGAAGGTTATGCTTTGGCATTCAAAATATAATGTTGCTAGTCATTGACCAAGGTACTAGAATTATTTAAAAATGGTTGCACATGGTGTGGATAAAATTTTTAATGTTGGAACAAAGTATGTTACTAAGTCCCATTAAGATGTAAGTGTAAACCTTACATGCAAGGGTGTAATGATAAAATGCCTTGATGGAAAAGTCAATGTCTTAAGCTACATAAAGGGCTAGTAATGGTAAAGGCAATGGATTTTGAAAGAGTGATAAAACCCACAACGAAGATACACAAATATAGTAAAGAGTTACTAGTAGGGAGAAATGGAAAATGTTGGAAACTAGATCATATTGAGAGGGGGGGTGAATTAGTAGTGATGGATTTTATATCAATTTTAAATCTTTTCGTTGGATTAAGAATTTGCAACACACATTCACAACATTATCTTATCAAAACATGAAAACAATAATAAAATCAAAGCATAATAATCATGGAAAGCATCAACACAAATAATCACACATGAAGACACAAGTATTTCTAGTGGAAACCCTTTCAGGAGAAAACCACCCTACTATTGATGCGCTTCTCAGTTCTTCTATTAATCTATTGAAAATTTTTACATGGATTAGCTTACAACCATAAGCTAGAAGACTCATCTTCCTTCCTAGTATGCTGGTGCCTATCAGATATGAAATATGTTTCTCTCGCAGATCTAGGGAAATCTATCCGCTGGAAGCACCCATGACCAACGATCCTTTCCCAACACCCATTGGACTATCCAATACCAATTGGATGGAGAAATATGTCCCTTCTACTAAATATTCTGAATCATTGTCTAATCTAAAGCCTCGAAGCTTTCACTTCCTCCATGTGAACCACGTTTCATAAATGTTTCATATTGGGCTCTCAATTTGCTCAACATGAGAAACCCAACAACACCATCGTTCCACAACACAAAATACAATTCAAAAAGTCTATCTGGAGAGGGTTATTACTTCTCTTCTGCTCACAACAATCTCTAATCTCTAACACACCACAAACTATCAATTCTCCTCCACCTCGCAACACATAAAATCTGAAAATTTTCTTCTCAAATCATCTCTGAATTTTTCATACACAATTATGGTATCTCTCTACAATACTGTGTAACTAGCTGCAATAATATCTACTCACTCACAATGCCCCCACAATGACATACTCTCACACTCTCAAGAAAACCAACCAAATAGAATCAAAGCCTTCTTCTATTTATCATTTTTTTTTGTGTTGAGTAACTTAGTAAATGCTACAGGTTATGGATCACTCAACAATTATTTTCACATGCATCGGATTTGGTTGAGATTGACCTCTTAACTAAATCAACCACTAACTCTACTAGCCTTTTGATATCTTCAACCTTAATCAACTTCTAGAGACCCCATGACTTGATTCTACCCTTTTTTGGAAAATTACGATCATAAACTTCACCATAATACCAAGATTAGCTGAGTTGCATGAGGAATGCAGAGAAATTATCATGAAAAATCTCGATCACACACACAACACAGGATACATTCGACTAGAGCTCCTCAATTTCTTCCACAGGCCTGTCTGCCAGTGACTGGAGCTTTTTAGTCTCTCCCATGACCCATCATCCATGCAACTGGGGCAAAGGATGGTCAAAACTTAGTCAAATCAGCTCAGATCCTGCTCAACCTTCTTCTAGAGCTTGAAAAGCCTTTGTAGGACCTGTGAAATTCACTAACACCTCTGAAACACTTCACCAAGTTACTACCATATCACCAACATCATCACAAGTTAAATTAGGTTGACTTGGATGCCAACCAACAACCTGTTGTGGTAAAAACACAACCCCCCCATTATTCACTTAATTCTCATTATCGGGACCCTTTGATTGAATGGATGGTCATTATATCATGTAATTTTGAGAATTTGGATTGCCTAAATGAGTTCATTTTGTTCTTATCTTCCTATCATAACTCGTTTGATCTCATTTGGACATTTGGTTTGTAAATGGCGCTTAATTGAATATTGGATGTTTTTCACCACTTTGGCCTTGTAGGATGTATATAATGTACATTATTTTTTGTTTTATTTTATCCCTTACATAGCCCTCGAGATCAAGCTTCAATGTTAAAGTGGATTTATTGTTTCAAAGTAATATTAGGGCTAAACCCTTTATATTACAAATGGCTAGTTGTTTTGAAACACAAATATTTAAACTTCATTCATAAATTTAATACAAGTGGCAATCAGACTATTATGTATCTCGAGCTTACACATATCAGATCCCCGAGTCTTCTAGATATCGAGGAGCCTCAACCCAAAATTTGTGATATAAGCCCTTCCGATATCCAAGGCCTTCATCTTAAGCAACAAGTGGCTGTAGTTTATGCATATCACAAAGATGACATATCAGGGTTACAATGTTTAAATGTTGTGATATATTAAAATCCCGATATTTCCCCACCTCTATTCCCCTTGATAAATAATTTAACAAGGTTTAATAAAGGGCTTACACAACATAACCATTTAACAGTCATGATTTGTGATCTCCGCCTGCCACATCACCCAGAGAACTTTATATCGGGGCTGTTCATTCCTATCCTATGATATACCAATCCTGTCGATATCCAAATATGCCAGTCCTTCTAGCTTTCGATAATCATCTCCTCCGATTGCCGATTTCTGATATTTCTAAACCTTCGATCTCCAATAAACCTCTCACTATTCATATCACAATTCTCATGTCAGGACTTTCCAATCGGATGTTATCCTTTCACACCTCTGATATCAAATCTTTGATTCACACCTTCGGTATAAAGGACTTGATTGTGTTAATAAAGGTATTTAATATAATATCGCATCCGCCAATCCACTCCATATTGTAGCCTCCTGCCTCAATGTTTTTTGTTTGTGCCCATTGTTAAAATACTGATATCCATTTCTTCGATACCACTCATCTCTTGCCACTTGTCACTTCTAGGGGCCGCTGTCATATTAAATGAAAAATCTACTTGATTTTTCTATTGATTTTGGGCATAATTAGAGTTTCTTTGCATATTATTGTTTCCGCTATTTTTATGGCTAACTTTGATTATGTTTTCTGTTATAACATATATTTCCGATTAAGGCCAATATTGAAACAGATAGAGTCTATCACCAACAAAATTCCTCTAGATGGTAAAGGGATATTGTAATAAAAGAAAGTTGTTGAATCGGTGTTATAGCTCCAAATCTCACTCTTATGGTTTGTGATGCTGCACTCATGGCCTAGGGCAACCCCTCCTTCTAGACCTGGTCCAAAAATTTAAAAAAAGTGTTTTATCCATTATACGCGACATTGCCCTGAGCTAAACGCGTGTATACGCGGGTAAGCATATACCCAACCCGCGTGTATGTATTAAAACACTTAAAAAAATATAAAACTCCTTAATTTCGGGTGGAGATCACGGGTTTTACCTGCTGATCACCTGTTAGTGCCCGTGGCCCAACTATTCCCAACCAACTCCCAACTAAAAAACTACTTTGGGAGAGGCATAAAAAGACCTCAATGGGAAGGCCTAAGGGAGGAGAGAAGAGAGAGAAAGGTTATTATGCTGAGATTTTCCCCCTGACCAGGTCTGAAGATCCTTGTGCCTCCTGCACTTCCCCCATTTGTACAGGAAACCTTTGTTTCCTTGTGTGTTGATGTTCATCCACTACTTGTGACATCATGGAGTAAGTCATGGAAGGAGTTTGTTAAAGGCTTGAGGTTGGACGAATCCAGAAGGAAGCTTTGCTTGGAGTCTGCGAAAGGCGACTCAGGTGAAATTATTCCTTTTCTGTACTTTATTTTTCTATAATAAAAGAAACACATGTCTTGGCTCCTGATATAAATCTTCTTTATGTTTATGATATTCATGTTGGAATTCATATGTGAATGGTTGTTTAGAGTTCATAACTAACTACCTTTCTTTATAACATGAAGATGGTTTCTTTATAAGGTTTTGTCCATATACTGTTGTGCTCTCCGGAATTGGTTGTTTTGCAGGACAAAGAAGCAAGAGGAACTCGAAGAAGGGTTTGGACCCTAAAGGACCTTCTCAAACGTAGGACCTAAGGTACGCCCCCTTATCATAGAATTTGCTTATAATAGCATAATGGCTATGTGAATGTGTGTTTCTCTGTATAGAAAACTTTCAGTCTGTTAGGGTTTCAACCCAAAAGCCCTAGGGGAACATTTCCCTCAACAGAATTGGCCACTCCGCTGGGGACAACATTGTTGTTGTTCCTAGTTTGGGTGTTTTCAAGCCAATCAGGGCTCAGCTACCTATTTGCTTGCTGTTGCTGTGTGGTCTGTTCTTGAATTGTAAGTTTTGCCAGTTTCTTCAGTTTGTTTTTTATTTTTCTTGAAATCTTTTATATACGTTGTTTTTCTTAGTTACAGAAGCATATATACGCATGTTTCCTTAAGTAAACCCGCGTATATGCAGGTTTCCTTAGGCACAGCCGTGTATACACGCAATCTATACATAAGTACAGTCGCGTATATCTTGCAATTTTCAAGATTTTTAAATCTTTTTGTCTCTGAAGGTCTGTCTGGTGGTTTGATTTAGTCTGCAATAGTCACTTTCCAGTATCAGTTGTTAGTTTTACAGCAAGCATCTTGTTCCAAATTCTCTCTGATTGTAAGCAGTATTGGTCTTGGTTTTGTTGTTGCAAGCATCATCGTTTTTTGCTCAAGAACACAAGATTTCTTACTGGGAATCTTGGCTGCTCTGATTCATCAGGGCAGGAAGATTGATCTCAATCTTTGTGTTAAATCTTGCTTTTGGTGAATTTTTGTTTGCTTGACAAAACCTCTTTTTGTGACCATCCACTTATTTGTTTCATGAAAGTTGTTGATTGATACTTTCTTGAAATTGGTCTTTTTGATCTTTTTGGTCTTTGTTGCCAAAGCTTTCATTGCTGCTTTTGGTTGTTAAGAGCATCTTTAAACACATTTCTTTTTGTTGAGTTTTCATCCATTGGGTGGTGTCAACTTGCAAAAGTGTTTGTTGCCTATTCTTCAATCACAAAGTTTCAGTCTTGTTGAGAGCATTTTTGAAAAGACTCTTTTGTTGTTGTTTTTGAAGAAAACTTTTTGAAAAACTTAGTTTTGCTTTCTTGAACTTTGTTTTCATTTGGCTTCCTTTTAGTGAATGAAAGTGATTTTTGTTTGTCTTGAAACTTGTTTTTAGTGTTTAGACGAAATGAATGGTAGCATCTCATATTCCATCTAGACATTTTAAGTGGCAAAATAAAAATTGATAAGCAAGCAACTTTCATTTCTTGATTTTAGAGTAGTTTTGAATCTTGCATCAGCATATATTTGTTGCATTAGGATAGATTTGCATATCTTTTTAGGCATCCATAGCTTTGTTAACTTTTGTGAGTGTGAAGCGTGAATTAACGAAAAGAAAAGAAAAATTTGTTTTATTAGAAGTTCCTCTGAACCCTGTAGAAATTTCTTTTCATCGAAAAACGAAAACAAGTGCATGTGCATGTAGTTAGGTTTTTATTAATTTCTTTTGCGTCAAAAACACCACTAGTTTCACTTCCGTTATCCCATGACTTAAAGAACAACCTATTTTAAAATCAAGCGCTAATTAAAATTCACTAAAACTTTTTTTAAGTTAGATACACCAACAAGTTTTAGGATTTTAGGGCCTTGGATTAGGCGAGTGGAGAGTTAACTCTCCAAGGCCATTTAAACTATCAAACATAGGAGTCTGAATAGTGAGTGAAAATCCAATAGCGTTAGGAAGACCAGGAAAGCTCCAGATCTGGGAGTTAAGCACGAGGGTTTGTGAAGACAGGGAAGAGAGATACCCCCTCTCCTACTTGTCCGAACTTACCTCACGACTGTTCCGCCTGGCTTCTGCGACGAGTTGGTATCCATAGTTGCTACTCCTAGGGATCTACACAGGTGGCTGCGGAGGGGAATCCCGTGGCACCTGAGGTCGACATTGCATCACTCTCAACGGTACTATTGGAGGGCACCCTTGCGAAGCTTGGGGGCTTGCACCGGCACAGGCTGTTGTTAGGAGGTCAGCATAACTTCCTCTGTTACCTTCGCTGATAGGACTGGGCCCTCATCATCCCAGACTATCTTCGGAAGGCCCCTTAATTCACTTTCTTGTATTTTGGTGTCCGGTCCTAATCACCCGGAGCGGAAATACTTGGAAGTTGTTTGACTGGCTGTTATCTTTAGGGACTTTATAGTGTGTGCTCTGTGCTCTTAGTTGGCCTAGCTTTCAATTTTTTGAGTCTTTAGTTAGATCTTAACAAAAAATTCAAAGTGGCTGACCGATCACCTAGACGGTCTCGAAGACTTCGTGGTCTTTCACCACCAAGTTTAGAGCCTTCTCCTAGAAGGCGCAGAGGTAATACTGTTGGTGGGTTTCATCCCACGGCAGTTGACGCATCGGGGATTGATCCTCCTCTCAGGGGCATTAGTGTTCAAGCAAGGCCTGGCACTTCCGCAGAACAAGAGAGGAACACTCCAGTTCTTTCTCGAGTTCTCTTTCAAGCAGAGAATAACATAGAGGTAGAAGAACTCTGAGAGTCATTAGCGGCTCTGAATTCTCCCCTACCATCTAGTCATCTGGATGTATTACAATACGTTGGGACTCCGACGCATAGACCGTCAAGTCCAGGTTACGCTACACGCTTACCATCGATGACCACTACTGGAAGCATGGCTTCTACTACAAGTGCTACAACTATGCAGACTCCAACATCGGTATAGGGGGGAGGAACGATTTCCATCTCCTCTGCTTCTTTGTTTGGATCTTTTGCTAGCACATATTTAGTTGGGTCTACCTCCATTCCGTCCACGAGTGGAAATTCCCAAACCAATGCTTTTGGTTCTAGATTCTTCCCATTTGGCACCCATTCACAGGGTATTCCATCAGTTCCGTTTAGTGCCGCCACGTCCATGATGGGTGGATTGGCTTCATTCCAGGGTTTTCCTTTCGGAAGTGGTCATATACCACATTCCAACCCGACGATAGGATCCATGCCTTTTTCTTCTATAGTACAAAGTAGCAATCCTTTCCAAGGTTGGACTAACCTTGGGGTTAGTGGCGCGGGAACTGGAAATCTGTTTTTCGGCCAACAAGGGAATAGGCCGTACTCCACAGTTAGTTCGTTTCAAAGTATTCCTCCCTTAGCTTCGGCTTGGAATCCGTATCAGGGGTTATCAACTCCTTATAATCCTTTAGGAGGAAACTTTGCTGGTTATGGAGGCTTTGCGACTAGAGTTGGTCAAACTCCGAATTTTGCTGGATCACAAGGCTTGCCTTTTGGTTCAGCCAGTTCTGCTGGTTACTTTGGGCAGCCTGGTGCCTTCCAAAATCCAGGCCAATCTTTTCAGAACTTTGGGAGCTCCACCCAGTCTGGGTGGAATCCCCAAGGTCCTCCTAGGATTCCGTTTCTGGCAACTTTGAACTTGCCAGATCTCACTAAGTTAACAAACGATCTAATCAAATACAATCTGGCCTGGCCTCCGGTCCCAACCAAACTCCCTTCGGACATTCCAAAATTCGAAGGGAAGAGCGGTGAAGACCCAGGTGACCATGTAACCACATTCCATTTGTGGTGCTCATCTAACTCCCTTATCGATGACTCGATTAGGTTGAGACTTTTTCAATGCACCTTGACTGGTAATGCGGCCAAATGGTATATAGAGTTGGCAGGCAGTAGCTTTACATCTTTCGCTGACTTAGCTAATATTTTCTTAAATCATTTCCAGTTGCCTGTCCGTTATGATGCCGGAACTGAACTTCTAGCCACTTTTCGTTAGGATAAGGCAACTCACATTTCTGATCATATTTAGGAATGGAGATAGAGAAATAGGCTCATTAAAGCCGAAATTCCTCCGGAGTACCATCTCGAATGGTTTTTGAAATCATTACAACTCGAGATCTCTAAGGATGTCTCCATGTCTGGAGTCTATTCTGAGGAGCAAGCCATTTTTAGGGCCTAGCAATTAGAATTGATCTACTCTCAGTCTGGGATCCTACAAAAATACTTGCCAGATGCTCCTGGGTCTAAGGTTGACATAGCCAAGTTGAAGCTAGGTCCCCATGCGGATGGTATCGTTGGGTCGGTAGACACAAATGCGGTGAACTTATTGAATCAATTGCAGTAGTTGTCTTTACAAACTGCTTCTAACAACCAAGTCACATCGTCTAACCCTCCGGCTTCCCAAACCTCTTCGATTAATGCCGTCCAATCTGATAACCCCAAAGGAAATCAAAATTCCAATGGAAAAAAGAAAGGACGAGGTAAGAAAAAGAACCAGGATGGGAAGGCTAACGCAAATAAATCCGGCAATAATGTTGGTGGTGGTAGAAATGAGTCTAGAAAGAAAGTCAAGTTTCCATGCAAGTTGTGCAGTGGAGACCATTTAACTCACCTCTGCCCCAAGATTGAAGACGCTCAACGCTTGTTAGGGCAGCAAGGGACTTCTAGTTCTCAGGCTGTGTTAACCAACCCTTTCCCCCAAGGGCAGCAACTTCTTGCTGGCATGAGTTCAAACCCTGGAACCTCCGTAGGGGGCAACCAGGAAGGGGAAAAATCATCAAATGTTTTCATGATGGGTTCTAACGTCCATGTGGCTACTCAGTCACGTGATTACAGTGAAGCTGAAACTTCCAAGGACAAGACTGCTCCCAGAAATACCAACCTTCATATTGAGCGACCTCCTGTCAAGACTATACCACGGATACCGAAAGTTTTCGCTAAACGCGCGACTATTAATCCTAATGCTAGGGCTGCCCATAATTACTCCATTGTTGAGGATCTGGCTCAGAGTCCGTGCGCCATGTCTGCTTTAGAGGTTCTTTAGTCATGTCCGGCTCAACGAAGTGCTTTAATTTCCGCGATTGGGGCAGTCGATCCAACTAACTCTTTAGTGCTCACTTTTGACATGTTAAATGTCAAAAAGTGACTCCCTCATCATATGGCTTTTCAAATAAAGTCTACATACCGGAAAATTAACATTTTCCGTACCGTTATCGATGAAGGAGCTTCCACATGCGTCATATCGATGTCATGCTGGAAGGCTATTGGATCGCCTTCAGCTGTTCCTTCACCTACCATCTTGACTGCATTTGATGGTCATTCTCATAAGCCGCATGGGATTATCCCGGCCTTTCCTATATATGTTTGGGGGAAGGTCATCAATATTGAAGTAGAAGTCATAGATGCTAACCTAGACTACAATCTCCTCTTAGGAAGGAACTGGGTATACGAAATGGACACCGTTGTTTCAACTCTGTTTCGTGTCATTTGCTTTCTTCATGAGGGGAAAATCATTAAGGTTGATTGATTGGATTATTGTCTAGTCGATCCTCAAGCAAGCTTTGAATCTACTGTTCCTTTAGTGGATAACCCTCGTCCGCCTACTGAGAATTTAGGAGTGGGGATGTATTCCTCCTTGATGGGTACCTTTGATCTTCCCTCTCCTTTCGCTAGAATCAATGCCGCTTCATCATCTAAGGAATCTCCTCGAGAAGAGTTCTTCCGAACTCGTTATTTTTCAGACCCTTGGACCTTGCCTTCACCTACGACCACACTAGTTGAAGGACAAGTAAATGGAATGGCATTCCCTATATCTGCAGCTGAGCTTAGATATCAGTGTATCGTCAACTCTGCAGATGAACACTCTACTCCTTTTTCCGAAGAGGAGTTAGATGGTGATGTGGCCTCGGCCTGGAGCCTTGATTCTACCTCTGCCTTGGACTGCTTAGATTCAGTTTTACCTTCTGAAGAAGCAATCCTCGAAGCAATGATGGGTATAGATCGACCTTGGGAAGACTTACACCATCGTTCATACTTTCTTCCTCCATTGCAGGAAGTAGAATCTAGATTCTCCGAGCTCTTTACTAGTGATGTTTGTACGGTGTCAAATCCTTTGGCTCCAGCACATGTTCGTGCCGAAGGTAATATGTCGGTGATTTCAAAAACGATACCTATAAACATCTCTAGGGACCCTAACGTGATCGAGAATATCTTCATCGGAATTGAATGTTCCCCTGAAGAAATTCAAATTTACACCGACCTGTTCAAGGAATTTCGAGATGTATTTGCTTGGTCTTATGAAGAAATGCCTGGCATTGACCCATCTATAGTTCAACATGAGATCAAGACGTACGAAAACGCCAAACCAGTTCGTTAAAGGCTTCGGCCGGCTAACCCTAGGAAAGCAGCAGCTATCAAAGCTGAAGTTGAGAAGTTGCTAAAGGCGGGTTTCATATACCCTGTTCCTCTTACTGATTGGGTTTCTAATCCAGTTCCTGTGGATAAAAATCAAGGAACAATCCGAGTATGCATCTATTTTAGGGACCTAAACAAGGCTTGTCCGAAAGATAATTACCCCATGCCATTCATTGATTAGATTATCGACGAGTGTGTGGGTAATGAGATTTTTTCCTTCATGGATGGTTTTTCTGGTTATAATCAAATTTCTATCCGTCGTGAAGATCAACATAAGACAGCCTTTATATGTCCCTGGGGTACCTTTGCATATAGAAAGATGCCTTTTGGTCTTAAAAATGCTGGAGCCACTTTTCAGCAGGCCATGTCATATGCTTTCCACGACATCAAACATGTCATCGAAGCATACTTGGGCGATCTCGCTGCTCGTTCTCGAAAGAGAACTGATCACCCTAGTCATCTTCGAATGGTTTTTGAGCGATGTCGTTTTTATAAAATCCGGTTGAATCCTAACAAGTGCGTTTTCGCGGTTACGTCTAGTCGGTTGTTAGGGTTCATTGTGTCAAATGAAGGGATTCGGGTTGATCCCTTCAAGGTTGAGGCAATAGTTCAGTTGCCTCCCCCATACTCAATTCGACAACTTCAAAGTCTTCAAGGGAAAGCTAATTTCTTAAGACGGTTTATAGCAAACTATGCTGAGATCACTAAAGGGTTCATGCGTTTGCTACGGAAAGGAGTTCCATTTGTGTGGGACGACTTTGCGCAGTGGTCGTTCGATGCTTTGAAAAGGCATTAGTCTCTGCCCCGCTTTTGAGTCCACCGGATTATGGTAGAGACTTCCTTTTATATCTCGCTGTAGCAGAATCAACCATTGGTATGGTTCTCGTTCAGGAGGACGATGCTCTCATAGAGCATGTGATTTATTATTTGAGCCAAGGCTTAATAGGCCCCGAACTTCGCTATTCTCCGATTGAGAAGTTGGCCTTGGCAGCTGTCCATGCTGTCCAGCAGCTCCGTCATTATATCCTGCTACACAAAAATTTTATCTTAGCGGTGGTCAATCCATTTCAATTTGTCCTTAGTAGGCGAGTGATTGGGGGCAAATATAATCGATGGATAGTCATTTTGCAATAATTTGATCTCAAGTTCTTGTCTGCGAAGTCTAAGAAATACATGGTTTTCGCTGAGCTAATTTCTAAGTTGCCTTGTGGAGAGGATATTGTTTATGAGGAAAGTTTTCCCGACGAACATTTATTCCTCATCTCTTCACTCGACCCTTGGTATGGAGATATCATTTTCCATCTCCAGACTTCGAAGTTTCCCTCTACTTTCTCCAAGGATGAACGTAAAAAATTACGTCACCTGGCTAAAAATTATGTTATCGTTGGTGATACATTATACCGTCGAGGGGTTGATTCAATCCTTCAGCACTGTTTAACCTTAGAGGAAGCAGAGTCAGTGCTAAATGACTGCCACAATGGAGCTTGTGGTGGTCATCTATCAGGGCTTGCTACAGCCCAGCGCATCTTACGTGCCGGCTATTTTTGGTCTTCACTCTTTAAAGACTGTGTGGAAGCGGTCAAATGCTGTCACCCCTGTCAAATTTTTACTCATAAGATGCGCGCACATCCAGCTCCTCTTTTTCCTGTTGTCACTGTCGGTCCCTTTACTAAGAGGGGTATTGATTTTACAACTTGTAATCCACCCTCAGCGGTGAATCACAGGTACATTATCGTGGCTGTAGACTACTTTACGAAGTGGGCTGAGGCCATGCCCACTTATAAAAATGATAGTGACACGACAACATTGTTCCTTTTTAATCAGGTTATCTCAAGAGCTAGTATCCCGAGAGAGATTGTCACTGATCATGGCAGTCATTTCCAGAATCAACTGATGTCTGAATTGGCTCTCAAATTGGGTTTCCGGCAGGAGCATTCGTCTCCTTATTATCCTCAGGCCAATGGACAGGTCGAGGCAGTCAATAAAACTCTTAAGATGATCCTCCAATGGAAAATCGACAAAAATCGGTCCAATTGGCACGTTATGTTGTATTCGACTCTTTGGGCATACCGAACCTCCATAAAGACTGCTACTGGTTTTACACCTTTTCAGTTAGTTTATGGGATGGACTCTATCTTTTCGGTTGAATGTGAAATTCCATCTCTTAAGTTAGCTGTTGAGCTCCTTCTAGAGACTTCGAGTCTCGAAGAGCGCCTCCTCCATTTGGAACATCTCGATGAGCAGTGTCGAGATGCCGCCACGATGAATGAGGCTCATAAGAAAAGGGTTAAAACATAGTATGATAAATCTGTCCGTCCTCGAGTCTTTTTTGAAGGTGACCTTGTCTTGGTCTATGACCAAGATAAAGACACCTTGGGGGCAGGCAAGTTTAAGCCTATGTGGTACGGCCCTTTCATTATTAAACGAGTTTTAGAAAAAGGGTCGTATGAGTTAATCGATTTTTAGGGAAACAAGCTGGCGGAGCCCCGAAATGGGCTCTACCTAAAGAAGTACTTTGCTTAAGTAGGAATTAGGAAATGGCCTCTTTGTACATTATGTATATTTGTACATATATCATCGAGAGTTTTTGATATCAACACTTTTTGGTCTGCTGTGACAGGTGTTGATGGATGACTTGGTCTATTTTGGATTCGCCGATGGTGCTAGTCGGCACACTTGGAATCTCGCTTCCGCAGCTTGGGTACTCTATTATCCAACTGGTCAATTGATGGTATCAAGAGGCGTATGCATCGGTCCCGCTTCAAACAATATGGCTGAGTATACTGCCGTTATTAATTTACTATCCGAGGCAATTTCTCACGAGATCGACTCGTTGGTAGTTTATCTTGATTCTCAATTGATAGTGTCACAGTTAAACAACATTTATCGGGTAAGGGATCCATGTTTATATCGCCAGTATTTAAGGGTGAGGTTGCTGCAAAGATCATTTACTTATATTAATTATTTGCACATTCCAAGATCTCATAATTGGTTAGTTGATTCTATCGCTAATCAAGCATTAGACTGGCACATCAATCATTCATCACAATAAAATAAAGCATCAAAAAGTCGAACTGTATATCTCTCTCTCTCTCTATATATATATATATATATATATGTCTCGAGTGCACATATGTTTGTCCAAAAAATATACAAAATTGGGACTCAAATGCCCATAATCATGTCCGGCATATCTAATGCCCCGGCTCAGGATGAGCGGCTAAGTAGGTAACTATCGCATTGGCCACACGCCAAAAAGTGCGAACCCAGTCACGTGGCATGCCAACCACATGACGCTGCATATCCTCAGGAAGGTCCTCTATGGCAGCCATCGGTACTCGGCAGCTCAGTCTCGCCAAGTGTCGCTGGACGTTATGTAGAGTTCGTTCTGTATCAGCAGCTGCCTCTTCGGCTCCTCGGCCGCGCCGTCCATGCCGCGGGAACCCATCTGGTCGTACCAGCCCAATATCTGGAACATGATCATCATATTAGTCATTTGAATCCCATCAAAAATATTTTTCAAAATTCATCATTATATTTGAAAAATCCAAAAAAATCATAAAATCAAAAATTCTTACCAATCTCGCCCCATGCTGCGTTCGGTGGTAATGCTAGATCAGGATCTCCTCGGAAATCCAACCCAGCATAGGGGTAGTCATCTATGACGATGATCTGCTAATCCCACCAAGTGAAGAAGTCATTGTCAAATGCAGTCCATGGGACCTCCCCACCCCTAGACGTTTCATCAGATCAGCCCACCGGCCCATGCGTGGCTCTCATGGGGTGCTGATGGAAACTGCTACCCTAGGGCGGAGTGCGGGGACCTTCTCGAAAAAGAAAGAACACAGGATAGTCCCATATCCAAAGTTTTTGGTCTGTCCCCTCTTGATAGAAGTGAGTTGACTCTTCATGTTGGCCAGAAGAGGAGTACACCAGTCAAATACAGTGGTGAGACAGTCAACTGCAACACTCATGGTTAGCCGTGATGCCTAATGTAGAGAGGCTGATCTGTTCACTCGAGCTATGGTGAACAAGATTATCCTCAGTGATAAACTCGCCACGTGTGTGATGGAAATTTGGCTCCCAACCTTCTTGGGATGTCTCAGGCAATATATCTGTACGTAGTCCTCGATCGTGAGACTGCTCCGTGTCCTGCCCTGGGAATGTACTACCTCTCCCCTTCGGGAAAGGCCCGTGATGAAATAGATATCCTCCACTTCTATCCTGAGTGGCATCTGGTCAATCATAAAGGCATCCTCCTCGACATCCCAATAATCAATGAGCATCTCAAGCAGACGTGTGTTTGCTTTCATATTCGGCAGTTTGAAGAATTTAAGCAAACCACATCCCCGTAGGGCTTCCAAAGCATCAGGATCATTCATGACTTCATTATCCACCACTGCATGCTCTCTTTCTCACCAGGTGACCGGCATTCTGAGCAAAAAATGATTTTCAACCATTAGTTTTTTGGTTAAAAATGTTCGCAGCGTATATGTGGGTCCCTGTGCACACAGTCGCGTATAGGGCCCGCGTGTACGCGGGTTTCATATTACCAACCCGCGTATACGCCGCGGTGAAATTTTTGGCAAAAAATTCAACAGTGAAACATCAATTAAAAATCTTAAAACCAGTCACAATCAATTGCAAGCTAAGTATAAGAGTTACCTGGAGGTTTTTGAAGAATTTGAACAGTTGAATTTGGCGTACGGAAAGTTTGCTCCTTTTGCTCCAACTCTTTTCTCTCAAACTCAAATGGTGAAAATAGTGAGTCCAAAATCCCTTTTATAGGTTTTGAAAATGCAAAATTTTTTCAAAATTTTATTTTATTTGGCCTCATGTGACTTTTAACTTGGGAGATTGGAATGTCGAGAATGGTTTGTTTTTTAGGATGTTTTGGACGTTTTTTCGACATTTTCGAGACGGCTCCATGACTGCTGACCCGTCATGGCAGGTATCATTTTCTCACTGGCATATAGGTTAGGGACACCATTTTTCCGTTGCATTATGCATACTAGCCTCCATTTGTCGATACATCTGCCATAGGGTCAACCCCATCGTGTTATGGTTTGTAAGACATATTCACTCGCCGATTCTTTAAATCAGGACACGATGGTAGAGCCATCCTTTACATGGGCATTGTAGTTAGCACCTCACTGACATTTGTTGCCCATGCTGCTCCGATTTGAGTAGGCTCGGGAGTCCTCTGTAGTCCCGCCATGACTTATATGTTGAAGACTCATTCCTCTTTGCTTCTTCGTTTCGTTTTGGCCTTATACCCTAGAGGCTCCTTTGTGTTGAGTTGTACTACTGCATTACATGTTGACCACTTGCACCTTTTGGCCTAGAGCCGGCTTCACTTGGACTCGTGTTTAAGCCAACTTTTGACCATGACGACTGCAAAATCAACCTTGCATACCTTTGACTTCTGCAGCTTGACACACCTTGACCCGTGGAAGGAACGCACCTTTGAGTGTCACTAACCAGTTTTCACCTCCCTGCATTGAGCATAGGAATGTTCCATTCCCAGGAACTAGATCATCTATTTCACTGACACTCGTTCTTTCCACTATACCATAGCATTCTTTTATTCTTTTTCAAGCTTAACAGAAAAAGACAAAAAAAATTAAATATTCCAAAAAGAGCGGGAACGGGACAGTATTTCCATTTATTGTTGGCAGCTAGAGTCAGTCGTGTCGCCCTTGAACAAAGCACTCAAAGCAAAGTCTCCTCTGTTTGGGTGGGATTTAGTTTGACTTAGGTATGCCGTAACCTTGTTATTGAGTCAGTTCTCCCCCGATTGGTTATCTCTTCCAATCATATGGAGGGTTCGTTCGTGCCTCCTGCATGACGAACTTATACAGAGTCATCATATGCTGCCACATAGTCACATTGAGTCGTGATTTTGTTCAAGGGAAGTTAGCCTGAGTCGGCCTCTCTGCGGTGTCTCTTGACTCATTTTTCAGTCGGCCATCCCTGGTTGTCAGTGTCATGTCTATCATCACATCATCTATATTGGTCCTTTACTCGTGCCGGTTTGAGAAGGTCTCCATTGACTTCTTGCTGGCGGGTCTTGTCCTTATCGACGACGACACATTGCTCTGAGGATAAGCCTAGAGCTGCACCCTGGCCCTATTTTCATTATTGATAGGTCACCTTGTGCTCAGCATCGATCAGTATCATGGGTCTTTGACTGAGTGGTTTCCCTTGTGTTCGACATCAGCTTACATTATCACACATTGGGATTCGTGTAGTACCTTGGTTTCCATTTGACCCTATTGGTGGATACCTCGCCTCTGTGTCAGCTTCCATTATTGGTTGGTTCAGAGGGTTTCTTTCGTGTGCTAGCCACATCTTGTGTACGCCGAAAACGTACTTTGGTTAGGTTACTACATCTCTTTCGTCCGATTCCTTCCACATTATTGGCCTACGGGTTACACTCGCACTAGATTGATGAAGGATGCCTTAATGCCTTCCTTCTAACGGATCTTTCCCTATCGACATCGACTCATTGCTCTGGGGCAAAGATCTAGAGTCCATTTGGCAGTACCTTGGGGTTTTCAGTCATTAGTGGTAGATCCTTCGCTATCGACAGTGGGAAACTATCATTGTCTCCTGATTGATAGATTCTTACAGGTGTTCGACTCCAGCTCATCTATTCACACTTGTTAGATTGTACTGGGTACCTTGACGCTCATTATCATTATCGGTGAGTAGTCTCGCGTTTGTTAACGGTATACATCAATGAACGGTAATAAAACAATTTCTCACATGGTCGACTTCAGATCATTTATTCCCATGGTGTAGAAATGTACCACGCCGGTCGGTGAAGACCTCAGGTTGTATCAGCATTCATTGGTTCACTTGACAGTTGCTCCTGTTGCTGCTAGAGTTGATACCGTTCCACCTTATATATTGCAGTCAGTCATGGCGACATTCTATATGCTGGCACCTGAGTTTGTAGTGTAGTACCATCCTATTCCATCATGTTCAGTTGGTACCTTTTGGGATCAGTCTTTGATATCAGTGATCTGTTGCATCTTTCAGCATCATTGACAGTCTTATATGTGATATTCAGACATGTACTTGTTCGATCATGATCAGATGATCCATTACGTATTTTCCAGTCATTTATACTTGTATACTTAGTGGATCTGCTTGTACTTGATATGCGGACATGCTTTACTTTTTCTGAGCATGGGTATGCCCGCCTCAGACAATGTTTCTTTCTGATCTCCTTTTGTGGCTTGGCAGGCTGAATTCTGGTGAAGTCCTCCTCGGTTTTTGACAGATTTGCTTTCCATGTACTTGCTTAATACATTTTGGCCATCATGTATTCCTTCTGACCTCATATATTAGGGGGCATCTGTTATAGCTCCAAATCTCACTCTTATGGTTTGTGATGCTGCACTCATGGCCTAGGGCATCCCCTCCTTCCAGACTTGGTCCAAAAATTTAAAAAACAGTGTTTTATCCCTTATACGCGACATTTCCCTGAGCTAAACGCGTGTATACGCGGGTAGGCATATACCCAACCCGCGTGTATGTATTAAAACACTTAAAAAAACATAAAAATCCTTAATTTCGGGCGGAGATCGCGGGTTTTACCTGCTGATCACCTGTTAGTGCTCGTGGCCCAACTGTTCCCAACCAACTCCCAACTAAAAAACTACTTTGGGAGAGGTATAAAAAGACCTCAATGGGAAGGCCTAAGGGAGGAGAGAAGAGAGAGAAAGGTTATTATGCTGAGATTTTTCCCCTGACCAGGTCTGAAGATCCTTGTGCCTCCTGCACTTCCCCTATTTGTACAGGAAACCTTTGTTTCCTTGTGTGTTGATGTTCATCCACTACTTGTGACATCATGGAGTAAGTCATGGAAGGAGCTTGTTAAAGGCTTGAGGCTGGATGAATCCGGAAGGAAGATTTGCTTGGAGCCTGCGAAAGCGACTCAGGTGAAATTATTCCTTTTCTGTACTTTATTTGTCTATAATAAAAGAAACACATGTCTTGGCTCCTGATATAAATCTTCTTTATGTTTATGATATTCATGTTGGAATTCATATGCGAATGGTTGTTTAGAGTTCATAACTAACTACCTTTCTTTATAACATGAAGATGGTTTCTTTATAAGGTTTTGTCCATATATTGTTGTGCTCTCCGGAATTGGTTGTTTTGCAGGACAAAGAAACAAGAGGAACTCGAAGAAGGGTTTGGACCCTAAAGGACCTTCTCAAACATAGGACCTAAGGTATGCCCCCTTATCATAGAATTTGCTTATAATAGCATAATGGCTGTGTGAATGTGTGTTTCTCTATATAGACAACTTTCAGTCTGCTAGGGTTTCAACCCAAAAGCCCTAGGGTGGTTGAAGGGAAAGTACCCCTAGGGTCCTTTGGGCTAAGACTCTACCAGACTGAAAATTGCTTATTCAAAGAAACACACACACACAGCCATCATTTTACTTTTAAGCAAATGCTAACGTTAAGGGCACGTACCTAAGGTCCTACGTTCGAGAAGACCTTAAGGGTCCAAACCCTTCTTGGAGTTCCCTTCTTCTTTCTTTGACCTGCAAGACAAACAAATCAAAGAACACAACAATACAAGTGCAAATACTTATATATAAATCATCTTCATGCTATAAAGTTAGTTATAAAAAACCTTTATGTAACCACTTTCATAAGAATTCAACACAAGAATCTCATAAGCATAAAGAAAGATTATTCGGGAACAAAGACGTGTTTCTTTATATATAAAGGCAAATAAAGTACATATATCGGAAAGATATCACCTGAACACCTTCAGCAGGCTCCAAGCAAGCCTCCTCCCGGATTCGTTCCAGCCTCAAGCCTCCAACAAGAGCTCCTTCCAAGTCTTACTCAATGATGATATCAAGGATGAATGATCACCAATACACATGGAAACAAGGGTTTCCTATGCACAATGGGGGAAGTGCAGAATGCACCAAGGACTTCAGACCTGGTCTAAGGGAAAAATCTCAGCATAATAATCTTGCTCTCCTCTCTCTCCTTCTTTTGGCCTTCCCCTTGATGTCTTTTTATACCCTCTCCAAAGTAGTTTTTTAGTTAGGAGTTGGTTGGGAACAGTTGGGCCACGGGCACTAACAGGTGATCCAGCAGGTAAACCCGCGATCTCCGCCCGAAAAAGAGGAATTTATTATTTTTTTAAGTGTTTTAATAGATACACGCGGGTTGGGTATAACAGACCCGCGTGTACACGCGTTTAACACAGGGCAAAGTCGCGTATAGGGAATAAAACACTGTTTTTTAAATTTTTGGACCAGGTCTGGAAGGAGGGGTTGCCCTAGGCCATAAGTGCAGCATCACAAACCATAAGAGTGAGATTTGGAGCTATAACATAGGGGAACATTTCCCTCAACAATCGGTTGTTCCTCACCTATTGGTTTGAAACAAGCAGGTGAAAAGAGGGATCATGCTTATCTGTGCAAACAAAAATGGGCAATCCATTTCACTGTGCTCATATGCATTTTGGCCATTATTCCAATTAAATCCATCTATGCTATAATTAACTCGGCTATGGAGAGATTTGGGGAAATGGTTAATATTTTCACTGTGTATAAATACCCATCTCTGTTTGTGAGAAGAGGATTCAAATCTGAGAGAAAAGAGGAAGAGTAATGCTTGGGCTTACAACCTATTTGTAAGGAGGGAATCTGTGTTTCATTTACACTATTGTAGTGAGAGCCGATCCTTTTTTTTAGGTAGGGAATCGAGTTTAGAGGTAGTAGAGTACTTGCACTATTGTATCTCTCTATTGTTTTCTGTAACTTTATTAATATTTATAATAATATTTATTTATGTAATTAGTTGCATAACACTATTGCTTGCTCTATTATTGGAGGTAAATGCTTCAGTTTTCAGATATCATTTATGGTGTGTGAGTATGTATGTAGAATTTCAACACTATTGTTGACTGTTTATTGAAATGCTCATTTAGAATTTGGTCAAGCTATCTTGCAGGATTAATCAGGAATGAATTTTGAAACTAGAACTTGCATAAGGACAAAACTTTATCTCCTTGACCTACTAGCTATCTAACATTTTAAACTTATAGATGTCCTTCTTTCTACATGTCATATAATTTGAACTATTTAAGTATTGTGGCATGAATATTTTTGTCCTCATGCATATGTTTTATTAGGAATTGGAGATGTTTGCGGTTGGATGTCTGTTAACTATTTAATGGGCATTTATTTGTATACATTTTCTCGAACAAGGATTAGATCTTAGAACTATTTCCTTGATATATTTCCTTCATCTTATTCCAATTTCAACATACTTTTGTTTCTTTTCCTATCCTTTTAGCTTGCTATTGATTGAGAGGACTAATCCTTTCTTTAATCAAGATAGGTCTAGTATTAGATGCATCTTAGATTATACTTTGCATGTAGTTCTACTATCTACATCCTAGAAGTTCTCTTATCAAAGAGGAAAACTTTAGTTGTGGCTTAGCTGAGCCCCATATCAGCTTAAGGATCACTTTCTTGCCTGATTAGCAAGAGAGCTGATTTGATGTATCTTCT
The DNA here is from genome assembly GCA_031772625.1 of Pinus tabuliformis. Taxonomy (NCBI): domain Eukaryota; kingdom Viridiplantae; phylum Streptophyta; class Pinopsida; order Pinales; family Pinaceae; genus Pinus; species Pinus tabuliformis. Next base: position 1,327,658,958 of record CM062817.1, on the reverse strand, counting down.
CTATTGGTAAGTGAAAGTCATATTTTAAGCCAATGGAGATAGAGGGAAGGTAACTGGACCTAGTTTAACCAATTAGAATCAGCATTTCAACAGAAAATGAGTTGCTCTAAGTTCCCGACAGGGTGGTCTCCCTTATAATGTTGTAGCTAAAGATTTTTTAGGCTTCAGCATTTTTGGCGCTAGAAGGAGGGCTTTCTTTAAATTGTTTGCTAAAGTTTATTGCATAATTTTAAACTTTAAATTATGGGTTCCTCTAAAAAACCTCCTTGGAGATGCTTTAGTGTATCACAATCTATCACTACTCCAATCAAGGGATTTAAAACATTTTCAAAGCTAAAGTTCAATCGTAAGTCTTCTGCCTTTAATCAACTTTTTTTAGTTCATTTCAAATTCTCAAAGATTCAATAGTGATGAAGTTGATCTTGGCAAGATTTTCACATATAATTTAACAGGTCAAGCAAAACACTATTGTCTTTCACTTCCAGTTGCCTTAGTACATAGCTGAGATGAGTTTGCATTAATTTTCCTTCAGGATTTTCAATGATATAACTACAAAAGGTGTGTAAGCAACTACTAGAATTGCGTAGGAAAAAAGGTGAATCTTTGGACCAATTTTCAGTTAGATTTAAATTAACATTAATGCTATTTAAAGTCCAATGATTTACCTTGTCAATGTCAATTAATAAGTCAGTTCAAATATTTGATTTCTCTTCCCTGTAATTCTAATGAAGAATCACATACCAAGGAAGGTACTAATGAAATGGTTTGTAATGATGAAAGCATTAAACTTTATTCTTATTCTTCTTCAAAAACTGTTTTAATTGATTCACTTTCTTCAAATGACTATATTTTTGAAGTTGAAAAAGATAACAGTCCAAACATTTCTTCTCATCTTTGTAATGATTTCAACAATCATGAATCAACCCTAGTTTGTGACTCCTACAATCATGATATACCTATTTGCAGTCAAAACCTTGAAATTTTCCGATCCTTGAAAGTAGATAGAAATAATGATATTAATTTCATAATAACTTACTGAAAGGAAATCTTAGCAAATAAACTCCCACTATGTTGTAACATTATTTGTAGCATAAATGTATACTACATGTTGCCTTTTTCTCATTCTTTCTGATTACAATTTCTTTCTTTGTTAAACTTTATTTCTGATTTTTTGAATACTTTGCATTGGCATTTTGAGAAACATTACACTAATTTATCCTCTAATGCATTGATCAACACAAGTGTAGATCTATCTTAGAATTTCAATTATGAATATCGAATACTTATCATTTTGAAATTATATTTGATGTTTATGTTTTCCCAATTTTTTGATTTTCAAATTAATTCTTCATTAATGTTGACACTTGAAAGTTCATCAATGCATTCTGGCTAGCCAAGTACTCCCTTCAGGAATCTTCCACATTTCTATCCACCCAATTCTTTTGAAAAGAATATTTCTGATTTTTGTTTTTCTTTACAGAACCCTTTCATTTGCAAAGATTTAACATTTAATACTGGTTTGTTGTTTCCTCTTTATTTTAATTCTTTTCAAACATCTGAATCACATCCTTATTTTGATGACCCTATAGACAAATGTTTGGAAGAATTTTAGAGAAGGGATTTTATAAACAGGTTGCTTTTTGTACATACATTGGCATTAGATGCACATAATATATTTTGTTTTATTTTTGTTGGTATATTTTGTTACTAATTTTTTATTTACACATTCATGCAAATAATAAGATGCTTGAATGGCTACATTGGAAACATGACTTTACTTAGTCTTAGTCTATTTTTAGATTAGGATTAGGTGTAGTTTAGTAGTTATTTTAAATTAAATAAGAAGATGGTTTTGAACTTTGATAAATACATGAGAGAAGATGAAGATTAATTAGATAAAGCTATGATCAAATTCTAAGGTACACATTTATATGTTCATTTCCATCTATTCTTAGTTTTCTAGATTTCTTTTCTCTTTTAGTCATTGTTTCTTTCTTATATTGAGTTGTTATTCTGGCAGGTATTGGCTTGAGTTAGAAGATCAACTTTTACCAATAAAGTAATTGTGACAAATCTTAATGCTAAAAGGAGAAAAAAAACTCATTCAAGGAGATTTCCTTTACTTGTGAGTTTTTCTTATCATCCCGCTTATTCTCTTTCGAGATTTGTTTATTCAAAGTTACAGGTTTTAAAGCGAGATTCGATAAAGGGAATACCATTCATGTTAAATTCTCATATGCAAACTTTAATCACAACTCTCCATTTAGTTAGAGAATTTATTTAAATAAAAGTTATGAATAATAAACTCACCAAGCGAGACAACATTTCATATGCTCGACATAATGTAAAGAACATAAAAAAATCTTTATTGCTTATATCAAGGTATTTCTTTTATCTTTTTTCACTTGAGTTTTGTTTATTTCATGATTTTTCTTGCAGTAGGTTTGCTTCTATTTTAATTTTTAGTTTGGATTGCTTTTCTCTTGTCTCTTAGTTGGATTTGTTACCACAACATTTCTTGGTTCCTTTCTGCAATCCCCTTGTATGAAGATTTCACCTTTGTTTGGGATTAATCCTGGTGATGGGGCCTTTTCCACCCATCTTTGGTTTAATACTTGGGAACTTTTTACTCTTATCTAATGGAATTCATTAGTAAAAGTAATAATAAAAGGAATATCATTAAATTTCTATTTTTCAAGTGCATATTAAAGTTATGATATCGTTATCTTCTATTAGTATTTGAAGGCTCTCTTACCTTAATACACATAAGAAAACTATTTTGCAATAAGCCATATCTTGAAATAGATACTAAGGTTACAAAAGAAACACACCAGTTTAGTATTCTATAACTCTTCCATGTCATCCTATCTCTTAAGGAGAGGAATTGTCTCCCCATCTATCAGCACAAATTATCAGAGCATAAATTAAAAGTTGTGTGAAAAACCTGAAAGATAAGGGGTCTCCGTAATGAGCCAACCTACCATGATCATGGGATTTGATTGTTATGACATTAGCATATCTAGTCACCAAGTCTAGATAATGACTCACAACACTTCACTGTAAAATAAGAGGTATCATCATGAGCTAACTTGTTCATGACTATCAACACTTGTGAATGGCATTGTCATATTTGGTCACCAAGCCAAGACAATGGTTTTCAGAGTTTTAATAAAATAGGTTTCCTCTGAAATATTTAAGCATAGATGGGATATTGACATTTACTTTGGGCTAAGAGGTAACCCTGTCAAGGCTATGGACACCTGCTGGTAGTAGTGGCTCTACCTATGACAATGAGAGTTCATCTTTCTACTAAACACAATGCTAAACTTTTGTCCTTTAGTTCATGCTATCATTAATTAATGGTTATTGTAAACATGATCTTACTCTTATGATTTCTACAAGAGATTTTCAAAATGATTAAAGTATGTTTTGAGGGATTTCATAGAGTCTGAATCTTAACATTTTGATTTTATTCAACCTTTCTCCTTTTCCTTTTGGGATTTCATTAATAATAAACCAAAGATAATTGTTTCTTCCCAATGTGTCACCATTACTTTGGAAAAAACACAACCCCCCCATTATTCACTTAATTCTCATTATGGGCCCCTTTGATTGAATGGTTAGTCATATTACCATTTGATTTTGAGAATTTGGACTACCTAAATGAGTTTGTTTTGTTCTTATCTTCCTATCATAACTCATTTGATCTCATTTGGACAGTTGGTTTGTAAATGGCGCTTAATTGAAGATTGGATGTTTTTCACCACTTTGGCCTTGTAGGATGTATATAATGTACATTACTTTTTGTTTTATTTTATCCCTTACATAGCCCTCGAGACCAAGCTTCAATGTTAAAGTGGCTTTAATATTTCAAAGTAATATTAGGGATAAACCCTTTATATTACAAGTGGCTAGTTGATTTGAAACACAAATATTTAAACTTCATTCATAAATTTAATAAAAGTGGAAATCAAAATATTATATATTAGGCTTATACATATCAAAACCCTGGGTCTTCTGGATAATGGGGAGTCTCAACCCAAAAGTTGTGATATAAGCCCTTCTGATATCCAAGGCCTTCATCTTATGAAACAAGTGGTTGTAGTTTATGCATATCATAAAGATCACATATTGGGGTTACAATGTTTAAATGTTGTGATATATTAAAACCCCAATATGTCCCAATCTTTGTTCCACTTGATAAATAATTTAATGAGGTTTAATAAAGGGCTTATAGAAAATAATTGTTTTATAGTCATGATTTGTGATCTTCGCCAGCCACGTCACCCAAGAAACTTTATATCGGGGTTGTTCATTCTTGACCTTCGATATACCAATCCCTACGATATCCAAATATGCCAGTCCTTCCAACTTCCGATAATCATCTCCACTGATCGCTGATTTTTGATATTGATAAACCTTTGATCTCTGATAAACCTCCCGCTATTCATATCGCAATTCTCATATCAAGACTTTCCAATCGGCTATTACCCTTTCACACCTTCGATACTAAACCTTTGATTTCAAATCTCCGATTCACACCTCCAATATAATGGACACGATAGTGTTATTAAATGGATTTAATATAATATCGCATCCCCCCATCCGCTCCTTAGCGCAGCCTCTTGTATCGGTGTTTTTCGTTTGTGCCCATTGTTAAAAATACCGATATCCATTTCTCCGATACCACTCAACTCTTGCCACTTGTCACTTCCAGGGGCCGCTGTCATATTAATTGAAAAAGGCGTTAGATTTTTCTATTGCTTTTGTGCATAATTAGAGTTTGTTTGCATATTATTGTTTCCACTATTTTTATGGCTAACTCTAATTCTATTTTCTATTATAACAGATATTTCTGATTAAGGCTAGTATTGAAAAAAATCAAGTCTATCACCAACGAAATTCCTCTAGATGGTAAAGGGATATCGTAATAAAAGAACGTTGTTGAATCGGTTGTTCCTCACCTATTGATTCGAAACATGTAGGAAACAAGCAGTATCATCCTTATCTGCGCAAACCAAACTGGGCAACCCGTTTCACTATGCTCATCTGCGTTTTGGCCATGATTCTAATTAAAGCCATCTATGATATAATTAACTTGATTGTGGAGATATTTGGGGAAACAATTAATATTTTCACTATGTATAAATACCCATCTCTGATTGTGAGAAGGGGATTCGAATCCCAGAGAAAAGAAGTAGATTAATTCTTGTGCTTACAACCTATTTGTAAGGAGGGAGTCTATGATTCATTTACACTATTTTAGAGAGAGCTGATCCATCTTTGCAGGTAGGGAATTGAGTTTAGAGGTAGCAGAGGACTTGCACTATTGTATCTCTCTTTTGTTTTCTGTAACTTAATTCATCTTTATAATAATATTTATTTCTGTAATTGGTTTCATAACACTATTCCTTGCTCTGTTATTGGAAGTAAATGCTTCAATTTTCAGATATCATTTCTGGTGTATGAGTATATATGTAGCATTTCAACACTACTGTTGACTATTTACTGAAATGCTCATTTAGAATTTGGTCAGGTTATCTTGTAGGATTAATCATAAATGAGTTTCAAAACTAGATCTTTCATAAGGATAAACCTTTATCTCCTTGAGCTACTAGCTATCTAGCAATTTAATATTATAGATGTCCTTCTTTCTACATGTCATATATTTTAACTATTTTAGAATTGTGGCATGAATATTTTTGTCCTTATTCATATGTTTTATTAGGAATTGGAGATGTTTGAAGTTGGATGTATGTTAACTGTTTAATGGGCATTTATTTGTATACATTTGCTCGAACAAGGATTAGATATTGGAATTATTTCCTTGATCTATTTCCTTTATCTTATTCCAATTTCAACATAATTTTGTTCCTTTTCCTGTCCTTTTATCTTGCTCTTGATTGAGAGAAGGACTAATACTTCCTTTAACCAAGATAGGTCTAGTATTAGATGCATCTTAGATTATACTTTGCATGTAGTTAAACTTTTTGCATCCTGGAAGTCCTCTTATCAAAGAGGAAAACTTTAGTTGTGGCTTGGTTGAGCCCCATATCAACTTAAGGATCACTTTCATGCCTGATCATAAAGAGGGATGATCTGATGTCTCTTCTCTATTGGTAAGTGAAAGTCATATTTTAAGCCAGTGGAGATAGAGAGAAGGTAAATGGGCCTAGTTTAACTAGTCGGAACCACCATTTCAATGGAAAAGGAGCTACTCTAAGTTCCCGATCGGGTGGTCTCCCTTAGAATGTTGTAGCCAAATATTTTCAAGCCTTCAACACAACCATACTAGCACTTGGGCCATCAAATCGCTCCACAACATGTCAAGCATCCTCCGACACCTATACAATCATCTCAAATATTCATTGACACTTGTAGATCCTCTAAAAGCCCAATGTATAACATCATCAACATGAGAGACTTAATATAGGACATGGAGACCTAATAAAAAAGACTCCTCAACTCTAACTCCTGTAGTAACCACCAACACCTGTATGCAACAACATGATAAAGAAGATAATCACATCTCCAAGCTAGTCCAAGATAGTAGACATGCCAAGAACCACACATAATCCATACATAAACCGCCTACAACCATACATACACATGCATAACCAACTCACCTGCAACCCAAGCAACTAGGTTGACATCAATTCCAACCAAAAACACATCTGTAACACTACAACACACATCAATGCCAACAATCTCCCCCTTTGGCATTGATGTCAACCCCAATTGAAACAATCATCTAAAACTGTCCTCTAAAAACTGATCAACATCCTCACATTCTCCCCCTTTGACATCAATGGAAAAGGGCTAAATATGTCAAGGACAAATGCTATATGCTCCTCTCCATGTAATGGGCTCCATCAACAAAAACATATAATCCACTCAATATCATATGCAGGTGATGAACAATGGAGTGCAAGACTAAAAGATAAGAATAACAACAACACTCCTCCACATAACTGAAAAATATGTGCACTAAAATCCCCCTCGACACAAATTATGCCCAATCAACAACAAACTAGAGAAACATTAGACATCTCACATTAGCAACAACAATAAACTCTCTCTCCTGAAGTAGCAATAGCATAATCCATGTTATGATAGTAACAACAGATAAAGTCACCAACACATAGCAGCAACAACATAATGTGACCAACTAGTAGCAACAACTTTGATAAAGTCCATAGCAGTAGTAGAATATATCCAACCAACACTGAAGCAACAACAACAAATACATCCTCTCCATAATGTACTATCCAACAACAAAAAAATTCAACAAGAGCAATGGCTATCTGGAAGCATCATCTCTTTGAAGTAAACTTGGTAACAACAAATACATGATGATAGGGTCACAACAGGATGACCAACCATACTCCATTGAATGCAATCATCTCCATGGTTAAATATGTACTAATAAGTATATCACTACTAATGCCTCCTTTCACATGCAAGAGGCTATTCCACATGGATCAATGACTATGACCCATTGATATGCAATAAAGTACAAGGCTTCATAGGCCTATTACATAGCTTCCAAAATGATAATACATGATTGTACAATGACAATATAGGCCCATACATATGGCTGAACCATGACTCACATGACTCTCTCTCAATTCATACATGACTCGAGAATGTCCTGCCATGATAAGTATGAGAGTGTACATGAATAATACATGAAATACATGGTTGTACTAGCACTACTAACATCCCATACATAGTTCTCATAAAAATACTCTCATCAATGCATGTATAATACAATGTCATAATACAAGTACATGGAGCATATGATCCACAACATGTCCTCTTCATGGCAACAAGACAATATCAATATTAATAACACAAGAGACATCTATCATCCTCCCCAAGTCATCGACCATAAATCAAGATCTCAACAATAGTAATCAACAACACATAATAATACACAATAGAAACAAGATGTAGTGGCATCAACAATATCACATCGACAACCATACTTGGAAATATAAACATCATCCACCATCAAATTGCTTCATAGGAGAATCACATGCATAATATTATCAAAACAAAATGCATAATACTAGCCATCTGCATGTCAACTAATGTAGATAGAATATAATCCATGCAAACAAAAATGAAAGTTCCTACAATAACCTCATGTCAAATAAGCACATAACATGGAATGCATAACCAACTCCTCCAAGGAAACATGATGCCATCAAAACCACTGAAATATTGGAAGCATATGAAGTGCTCCCCTTGAACATGTGCCATCTCCACTCATCAAAACATAAAATCTACTAATCACAATAACATTAGAAAAAAAAACACCAGTAGTAAAAATCCATCATCAAGAAATCACAATCAAAGAGATAAGCATCATTAACATCACATCCTAACTGCATGCAAAACAAGATGTGTCATATACTCCTCTTAAGCCAATGAAAGCCTCACATTCATTTTGCTGTCTAAAAGATATATCATGAAAGAGAGAACTACAATATGTGTTGATCTCTTCTACTCTGAATCTGAATATGAAGAGTACTTCTTTGATCTCCTTCCTTTTCTTACTCTTCCCTTCAATACATAAACATTGTCTGATGTCTTAACTCCTTTAGCAATTACCCTCTTTGATCCTTCTTTCTTGATGAAACAACCTTTGGAGTTGAAGACCACTTCCTTACCTCCATCAACCATTTGGCTCACACTTAGAATATTTTGCTTTAGGCCCTCAATTAGCCATACATATTCAACATTGGTCCTCTTTTCACCAAGGTTGGCCTTGCCACTTCCTAATACTCTCGCTGGTTCACTTCCTTCAAAAAAAAACATGACCACTTTTGATTCTCTTCAAGAAGTGAATTTTTCTCCTATATCCTGACATATGATGTGAACATCCACTATCAATATACCATTTATCATCCTCATCATGTGAACAAAGAGCAATACCACACTTTCCTAATTGTTCCTCCTTTTTCTTCCACATAGCTCCTGGTTGGTTCCTTTGTTGTGCATGTTTCTTTGGCTACTAATTTTGTACTGAAGGTATCATGGATCTAGGCATCTGTAAATCCTTGGCATGTGTCCAAAGTTGTGAAACAAATAACATTATACATGACCAATATAAGAAGCCAAAGGATCTTACATTTTGTTTCTCATGCTAGATTTCCATCTTCTCGTACTAGATCTGAAATCAATGGCCTTATGGCCAAAACGGTTACAAGCATAACATAAACCATTAAACAAACTTGTATACCTAAAAGAAGAGCCTCTTTTATGCCATCCAAGCTGTTGCATAGATGTGTCTAATTTTCTCCTGTAAATAGTTGCCACATTTCCAAACTGGTGATAATTGAAACACTCAATCTCATTCAACAAAGGGGAAAATGAGTTTTTATTTCTCATTCGAACTTCGCTAATATCAACTATAGGTGTGTATGATTTTCTTGATATAGAAGCTCCTTTCGAATCTCTTCTTTCCTACTGATGATGAATTTGCTGCCTCTTTTCTCTAACGCTCTCTTTGTTTCTCACAACCTTCATTGTAGGCTTCTTTGATTCTGTTCTGTTGATCTTTCCTGCATCTGAACTTTCCTCTTCTCTTTGAAGGCTAGGGCTAGATCTGTTCGCTGCTGTGTTGTTCTTAAATTTTTCAAGCTGTTGATCTTTTTCTTCAAGTTGCTTTCTCAATTTATCAGCTACATTTTCAAGTGCTTCTACATAGTCTTTCTTTTCCTTTTACTTGTTGGACGTTACTTCAATTCTTTTTGAGTCTTCTAGATGGGTCCTGAAGGTAGTGATCTCCTCCTCAAGATTTTTCTCCTTCTCATCACAAATCCACAATAATTTCTCATGATATCTACATGCAATGATTAGTCTATCCACTTAAGCAACTAATTCTTTAATTACAACCATTTCTGATACATATTCAGCCTTAACATGAGCAACATAACTTTCTTCTTCACTATGTAACTCAATAGAATCATCAGAATCATAATTCAAAAATGCTTTCAACATATTACCTCGTGACACAACTTCTTTGGTTGAGATTTCAGAATTTGTTGGTTCATTTGCAAAGGATTAAATCTTTTCCTTCTTCAAATCCTTTGTCTTTTGAGACATCCTCTTATTTCTTTTGGCCATGATCCACGATATTATCTCCAGGTGGTCAAGCTTCACTGAAGAGCACCAAATCTGATATCAATTGTTGGAAACTAGATCACTACTGGGGTGGGGGGGTTAATCAGTAGTGATGGACTTTATACTAATTTTAAATCTTTTTGCTAGATTAACAATTTTGAAAACAAATCCAAAATTTTATCTTATCAAAACATGAAAGAAACAATAAACTCAAATCATAATAATCATGGAAAGCATCAACACAAATAATCATGCATGAAGACACAAGATTTTTTGGTGGAAACCCTTTCAGGAGAAAACCACCCTGCTGCTGCTACATTGCTTAATTCTTCTATTAATATGCTAATCAAATTTACATGGATTAGCTTACAACCATAAACTAGAAGACTCAGCTTCCTTCCCAGTATGCTAATACCTATCGGACAGGAAATAAGTTTCTCTTGTGGATCTACAAAAATCTATCCACTGGAAGCACCCACAACCAATGATCCTTGCCCAACACCCATTGGAATGTCCAACACCGATTGGATGGATAAATCTGTTCCTTCTACTGAATATGCCAAATCACTGTCTACTCTGAAGCCTCCATGCCTTCACTTCCTCCATGCGAACCACATTTCATAAATGTTTCATACTATTCTCTCAATTCACTCAACATGAGCAACCCAACAACACCATCATTCTGCAACACAAAATATGATTCAAAAAATGTGCCTATAGAGGGTTATTACTTCTCTTCTACTCACAACGATATATTCTCTCTAACACACCACAAACTATCAATTCTCCTCCACCCTACAACACATAAAATCTAAATTTTTTTTTTCTTAAATCATCTTTGAATTTTGTATACATAATTCTGATACATATTTTCAATCCTATGTGAATAGTTGCAACAATATCTACTCACTCACAATGCCCCCACAATTGCATACTCTCACACTCTCAATACAACTAACTAAATAGACTCAAAGCCGTCCTCTATTTATCATTTTTCTGTGTTGAGTAACTTAGTAAATGCATCAGATTTGGTTGAGATAGGCTTATTAACCAAATCAACCACTAACTCCACTAGCCTTTTGATATCTTCAACCTTAATCATCTTCTAGAGACCCCATGACTTGATTTGACCTTTTTTCTAGAAAATTATGATCACAAACTTCACCATAATATTGAAATTAGTTGAGTCGCATGAGGAATGCAGAGAAATTCTAATGAAAAACCTTAGTCGCACGTAAAGCACATGATAGATTCGATTGGATCTCCTCAGTCGCTCGCACAAGCCTGTCTTCTAGCGACTAGAGCTTTTTAGTCACTCCCATGACCCATCATCCATGCGACTGGGGCAGAGAATGGTCAAAACTCAGTCAAATAAGCTTAGATCCTGCTCAACCTTCTTCCAGAGATTGAAAAATATCTATAGGGCCTCTGGAAGTCACTGACACCTCTACAACACTTGACTAAGTTACTGCCATATCACCAACATCATAACAAATTAAACTAGGTTGACTTGGATGCTAACCAACAACCATACTAACACCTGGGCCATCAAATTTCTCCACAACATGTCATACATCCTCCAACACCTTTACAACCATCTCAAGCATTCACTGATACTTGTAGATCCTCTCCAAGCCCAATGTATAACATCATCAACATGAGAGACCTAATCTGGGACATGGAGACCTAATCAACAAGGCTCCTCAACTCTAACTCTTGTAGCAGCCACCAATACTTGTATGCAGCAACATGATCAAGAAGATCATCACATCTCCAAGCTATTCCAAGCTAGTAGACATGCCAAGGACCATCTACACATCATCCATACACAAGCCACCTGTAGCCATACATACACATGCATAACCAACTAACATGCTACCCAAGCAAACCAGGTTGACATCATTTCTAACTAGCAACACATATGCAACACTGCAACACACATAAATGCCAACATGAAATATCTACACTAGGAAAGAGTTGTTAATAAGAGGCCATGGTCTTAAGATACATCAAGAGAGTAGGATGATTTAAGGGATAATAATAAGCTTTGGAAGACCCCAAACGTAAAGATTAAGAAAGTGTGGTGTTGCAAAGAAGTTAGGAGTTCACATATGTGGAGATGAATTTCTAAGAGTTAAGTTGGCAAATACATAATGGCATAGGGAACACAGATACTTATAATGTAGGTGTATAAATGTTAGTCGAGCCTACTAACATGGGAATTACTTCAAAATTTATAGAAGAGTGGAACCATGAAGAGGCATTTCAAGATTCTTTCAAGTTTGTGTTGTTTCGGTATTCTAACCCTATAGATGTCCATGCTTCCAAAGAAGTATATTGAAATGGTAGTGAAGTCAATCCCTCTCACATCTTAATTCCTATGTCATTTAAATTTTGTCAATATCCCATGACCATTACTATATAGAACATATGTGTGTGGTTGATAAGTAGTGCGAGTAACCTTGATATATTTTTTCTAACAATGTGAATGTGACCTCAAAAGAGAGTATAAATTTATCTTTGGTGTTAGTAACTTTTGTTGTAGGAGTAGTACTACCAGGGCCTATAACAACAAAAACTTAAGGTATTTGTGTTTGTAGAAGGTCATTTAGAAAGGATGACCAATCATTCGAAGGAATAATATCTGTTGTTGACCTAGTTTCATAATAGAGGCGATGAATATACAAAGCAACAATGGTTGTTCTATGATGCCATTTGGAACATGTGAAAAATCACAGGTCTGATGTGTTTGGTGGATTCCAAAAGATACTATATGGAAGGGAATTGTAGCGGTATATTAAGTGTAAGTAGAGCATTCTTGTTGTGCATGGTGTGACTTCGGTTTAGTTGAGGGTATATTTTGTTAAGGAGTTCCCAAAGCCAAAGTTAGAATAACAAATAATTACAAAAATAAAGGAGGTTAAGAAAAAGGTTAGCAAGTTTAGCTGGGAGTATGACCGATGGTTTAAGATTTGATGAGTGGGTTGAGCTACAATATTTAGAAGGTGTAATAGAAGGAATGGTTTATTCATGGTCTGTTATCTCGTATGTGCATTCCATTGCTATAATAATGGTTGTTGATGAACAAAAAGAATTGGAATTCATAACAAATAGATCCTAGAAGTGGATTAGTGGAAGCCTTGATTTTGGTGCCATCTTTAGGGATAACATAGTTCCAATACCAGTTGGTTTTTTTTCTAAATAGATCCTAGAATTATTGAAGGCCAAGCTAATCACAAGAGAGGAATTGTGGTTCATACTATGTAATATATAAGGCGACTTATTAAATTATTTCATGATGACCTAGGGATATATGTCATGGTAGCGTCTAATCTATTTTTGGGAAATATGTCAATATAAGTATATTTTTGACTCTATGAAATATATAGAAAGCTAGGAGAAGACCTCGATCAATACTTATTTGATCTGAAAAGAGATCTAAGACAATTATTAAGGTATTACAGACTCATGTGCATGGATTTGCCTATGTTACTTTATGTAATGGATTGATAAGATTGCGAAATACATAGGCAATGAAGCAGTTAAAGAGCATAATAGACAACACACATAAACACAATAGTTTAATAAGGAGTTCACCCAACACCCCTAGGCTACGTCTCCTGGTCCAACCTTCAGTGGTGACCTCTCTATTATGCCTTCAAAAACAGAGTGTTACAAAGTATGAGCTCAATTTGAGTCTCAACGCACAACAGTTACAACAGCAAGGGTTTTGCTTGAACCCCTCAAGCCTCTCTGAGTACACAGACCCTCTCTATCACTCTCTGTCTCTGTCTTTTCTCTGTCTCAGCACTGCCTTGCCTCTGTCTGCTGTCTTCTGTGGCTTTAAAGCCAATCTACGTTGTCTGTTCATTTCTCCTTCTCGAGCTCTCTGGCTTCCAGACCTCTGTCTGCTCAAATCCCCTTCTGAGCATTAGCAATCATTGCTAAATTCTTTCAGGGATGGTGGCCTCCTGTTCTGTAATGGAATGGGTCATCGGGCCTTTGAAACCTGAAAATTGGTTGTTTTTTGTTTACATAGAGAAACACTACAAAACTATGAAAATCCTCCAAAACACTATTCACTGGACTTCAAATTTTCATAATTCTGCACTATATCCCTATCAGGTCTGCCTTTATATTGCCATCGCATCTCCACCATTGATCCGGGAGATCCAAATCCAACGGCTGTGGTTCATTTTGGGCAGATCTTTCGTACGGGGGTTAACCGCCCGAAAAGAGTGGTTTTCTCTCTCCTTAGCTTGTACACGTGGCAGCCAGCGTACGGGCTCGGGCAGAGCTCGACCCAAACCACTTACCGCCTATGTTCCTCTCGAAATCCTGCTGGTTTCCTTTGTATAAAAGAAATACATTAAACACTGAAAAACCCCGAAGAATGGCTTTATCGGACTTGAAATATTATGAACATGCATCCATAAGTTCCATCGGGTCCATAATATCGCATCGGGCACATTTCCTTTGTAATCCATTCATTTGGCATAAATGTGAAATACAAAGGAAATTGATGTTTCCTAGATCTCAAAACATATATAATATCATCTATAATGTTATCGGGTTTGGCTATCACGAATTATATTGGCCCTGCTTTTTTGTAATACTCTGATGCGATGTTGCGATGCGATTGATCACAATCGCACATCGCATATACCCCCAGGCCATTTGCAAGCATTCCATTGTATTTGCCGATTGCGATATCGTGCGTTAACATGGGCCATGAATCTACGTGCTTGATCGACGGTCCTTGTTGACCGCACTGATTTCTATGACAATATCTATGTGGTAGCCTCCGATAGCCTCTAATAGCCTTTACCGATTATGATTTGCCGATTGGATCTGGACCGTTGATCGGCTAGATCCGATGGCTTTGATTCAAAGTTTCTTTGACCGCCGATAAGCCTGTTTTTCAATGTTTTCTGTGTTTTTTCCTCCCGATAGTGTTATTCGACTTTTTTTCCAAAATTCTTATTTTGCAATAGTTTTGAATACTTAAGGACTTAGAGGGTTTTCTAGGATCCATTTGGATCATTATTATACAAAAGTACAATAACAATATCGTTGTAGTGCATTGCAACTTTTGACGAGTAAACACTCATTGTACAAATGTTTACCGATCATTGTCTATACTCACTAAGAGATTCAAGTAGAAAATTTGTGGTGGAACCAATGAGAAGTGCAATTAAAGGCCAAAACAAGAATCAAGATAATAAAGCATTAAGGAATGATGTGAATCATCCTTTTCCATGGTGTTAAAACTATAATGAGGTGAGACAAATCACATGTAACAATCCATAACCATTTTACGCTAGCTAGAAACACTACTAAAAGACCAAGCATAAGACTAAATACTATCTACAACTAATTGAAAAGGGGGAGGGATGAAATGGGAGTGTGAAGGTTAAATAAGAGTTGAGGGTCCAACTTTGTGGTGACAAGGTGAGTTAAGAATATAATGAGATAAATATTTTTACTATAGGTGATACAAAGACAAGAGTAAATCTAGGATCAAGAAATTAGGGTCCTATCCATAGAGCTCCACAAAAATTTCTCACATTTGGTCTTTCTTATCACTAAGTTTATTTTTAAAATGAAGTAGAGGTAATACGGAAAATTGTACAAATACATGATGATCGTCTTGCCAAAGTCTATGTTAAATAATTTACCCATGAAGCAAATTCCATGGTTTTTTGTTGCACACTACTAAAGAATAGGTCATAGGTGGCTAAAGGCCTTCCTATAGATAATATAAGATGATCTAACTATGTCTAGAATAAGGAGGTATTTGCATGGATATTGGGAGCACCCATTATCACACTGTAACCACCCATCCCATTGTTGAGTCCCAAACTTGCATCTTTCCTATACACCTTTCTAGACTTTTTCCACTTACCTCGACCTGCTAAGTTGTCAACATCATTGCATATTAGTTTAAAAGAGCATATAAAGTGGTTTCCTAACTATGTTTTGTGTCTGCTGTTTGAATTAGATTTTTGCTCATTGAGCTGCGGAATCTTGTTACTTTCCGCAGCTAGTTCAACTTTCCGCAGCCTTTTTGTTAAAGTCTATGTTGCAGGTGTCTTCAGGAAAATCGAGCCACATGGGCAAGTTGGAAATGACGTGGATATGGACCGAGTCCTATTGGCTCAGTCGAATTCACCATAGAAGGCTGTGGTCAAAGGTAGTCAAGCGGTGGTCAACATAAGAGTTCTATGGTGACAGAACTCTGTTTTTCACCACGTGAAAACTTGCGTGGTCGTTCCTAAATCTCAGGGTACATATCAACACCTGTGGACTGCTCCATAAGTTGAATCCAATAGCCACCCTCCATAGATTTAATCTTTACGGCAGCCATAATGCTAGATTCCTGGACGTGGTTGTTCACGTGTCTTTTATCAGCGCATATTTTAGGAAAGTAGTTATGTCATCCTCTGTTATAAATAATGTGTTCTCATACGCATAGTAGCTAGCTTTTGTAATGTAATTTTGACTGTTAACGAGCCCACTGTGCCGTGACTTTATTTCTGTGTTATGACTGCATTTTGAATACATGAGAAGACTCTGTTTATAAGCTCAATTCGTGGTTGATTGTTGATTGCCCGAGGTTGTGCAGAGGGCCCCCGTACACACCGAGGTTTTGTTTATTGTTGTATAGTTTCATGCTTTATTTCCTTATGTTCCTTATGCCATAGTCATTCACGTGTATATATTGCATTGTTTATGGTATTAACGTTTATTTTTGTCCATAAGTTCTCATGCTTTTATATTGCTGTTAACTGATCAGTGTGTTTGTTCTAGATTACAGTAGGCAGCCCGGGCATTTGCACATAGTTTTATAATGACTAATGACATGGAATTATTCTTGTCCTTCTACTGATTTATTTTTCTTAGTTCTTAGTTCCAGCACTATTTTATTTATTTCAGTTTTGCTCATTTACTTTTCTGCAAAATAGATATTAAATTACTCATGTCATTTTCAGTTACCTCCGAAAGCCAGAGTGAGACAAATGGTGAGGGATTGAAGTATGAGTGTGTAGTTTGATATTAGTTTATTTTTCTGCAAGTTAGTTATTGAATTTCTCATGTCATTTTCAGTTACCTCCGAAAGCTATAGTGAGACTAATGGTGAGGGATTGAAGTATGAGTGTGTAGTTTGATATTAGTTTATTTTTCTGCAAGTTAGTTATTGAATTGCTCATGTCATTTTCAGTCACCTCCGAAAGCCATAGCGAGACTAATGGTGAGGGATTGAAGTATGAGTGTGTAGTTTGATACTAGTTTTATTTTATGCAATTTAGATATCAGATTGCTCAAGTTGTTTATGATTACCTCCGAAAGCCAGAGCGAGACGAATGGTGAGGGGTCAGAATATGAATTGATGTAATTTGATTTTAGCTTACTTTGCTTGCAATTTTTGGATTTCTTTGAGTTCAGTTTATTTTATATTTAGACAGTAGCAAGGATACTGGGTTTCATGATCAATAGTTCACTCATTGTTTAATTAGAATAGTGGCATATTTTCATTCTCTTTTAGAAATTAATTTCATCATTGCATGTTTTAAAACCTTTTTGCAAGTTTGAAGTTTTGGAAATCATTTTAAAGGACATAATTGCCTTGAACATTTTTATCCATACTTTACTTTTAGAATTGCCATCTCACATTAGGGAATCAACGAAGATAAACCCAAAAACAAACTAAAAATCAAAAAACGACAACAAGTAAGAAATCGGTTATCTTGCATATATAGTGCGCCTCACTTCAACAGTTTACGACTCATGGATTGGCAATTAATATAGCAATTTAGGACACTCTAAATTGACCAAACATTTTGGCGCCGTTTCTGGGGAAGTGAAACTAGGTAGCCAATTTCTTAAAAAAAAAGAAAAAATAGAAAAATTTCAAGGAAGGTAAAAATTGATAACTTCTCAAAGTATGCTCTCCTCTTGCACCTAGTGTGATCTGGAGGATCAGAAAAGAGAGTTATTGGTTCAATAATTTCTTGAGTATTCTCTCTTCTTGCACCTAGTGTGACCTGGAAGATCAGAAAGAGAATTATTAGCCCGAATTGAAGAAAAATAAAAAATGACATGCATATAGAAAGAGATTCTAGGGGAAGGTTTATAGCTAGGGCCAAGAGTTCGATTTTTACAACTCCATCTACTTCAAGGCATAGACAAGATACACCTCCATCATCTCCAACTCACACTCCTAGCCTTAGGATCCCTGGAATTCAAGGGGCAGTAGCTGAATTAGGAGACTCTCCCACACTATCCACCAAATCTGACTTAGGAAAAGAACCTTTCTTTACTTCTACAGGAGAACAAATTGTAATCAAGGAAGTAGAATCACCTAAAGAAGAAGAGGGAGAAATTCCTCCTCGTTTTCCATTAGTAGAGGAACCAGAGGACTCTGAAATCTCTGAGGAAACTATCATGACAGAGGAAGTATTAAACGGATTTGGAGGAGGAGGTAGAGGTAGAGGTAGAGGAGGAGGAAACAATGGAGGAGGTAGAGGTAACAATGGGGGAAATAGGGATGGAGATAACTCGTTTGGATTTCCTATAGTTGATGAGGAATCTCGTACAACAATGACAAATACCTCACCATCTGTCCTCCCAAACTTTTATGGGTTGCGAAGTGAGGATCCTGAAACATTTCTATTTGAGTTTGAAGTCGTTTGCCAAACTTATGATTATATGGAAGACTCTCAAAAACTCAAATTGTTTCCTTCAACATTGAAGGGAGCTGCTTTGAAATGGTTCATGGGATTAGTCACTCAATCTATTAGGACTTGGAATGATATGAAACAAACATTTTTGGATAGATACCTGGACTATTGCATGCCCACCAATCATAAGGATGAGGTATTCAAAATGGTGCAAAAAGAAGATGAAAACTTGGAGGATTTACTTGAAAGATTTCAATACAACCTGAAAAGAGAAAAAATGAGTAACCTAGATGAGGAGACCTTGAAAGCCCTTCTATTAAAAGTCATTAGAGATGAATGGATAGATATTTTAAACATGATGGGAAAAGGAGATATTTCTCAACTTCTACTTCATGATATAGCAGAACTATGTGTCCATCTCTCAAGGGGAAAATCTACAACTGGAAAAGGGCCTAGAGATCCTTCTCTCATTAGAGCAAACAAATCTGCAATTGGATCAGTAAGTAGGGCTGAGATTGGAAATATGCTTGATGAGTTCAAAATTGATATTTTAGGGAGCCTTAGTGAGAAACTAGACACCCTTAAAATACAAAACAAGCAGAAAGCAGAAGCTGAAGCTTTGGCCATCTTTTGTCCAAAATGTAGGAAGACACATGCTCTAAGGGAATGCCCCTTGGATGCAAAAGTTGTAGAAACATGTATGATTTGCTCAGAAAACCATGAGACCAAGGATTGTCCTTCAATTCCTGGGCTCAAAGCTGTCTTTCAAGAAGATCCAAATTCAGTTGAGTCTCTCTGCTTTGTTTCAAGGAGACCTTGGCAGGGGCAACAAAATCAAGGGTTTAAAAACCCATGAACTTTCAACCCCCACCAAATTGGAATCCTTGGCAACAACCTTGGTCCCAACCTCAAAATCCATTTCAATCATGGGTACAAGGTATGCAAAATCCTTATGGAAGATTTGCTCAATTTTATCAATATCCTCCATCTTTTCAAAATCAACAAGCTCCACAACTTCCAAATCAGAATCCACAACTTTCATTGCCATTTCCACAACAACAACAACCTTCTTAACAAAATCCAAATTCTCAACTCTTGCTTCCATTCCAAAAAAAGAAAAATCAACTACCTTCCCAGCCATTGCCAAATCCCAATAATAAAAATCCTCAAAATGCTTACATGGTAGAAGGACAACAACTTCCTACCTATATAATTGTTCCTCTCAATGATGTACAACTCAGATCTGGTAGAGTTTTAGAAAAGCCTTCTATAGATGCTCAAAAGAAAAGTATTTCTGAGGAAGATTCTCTTGAAGCCAATAAAGGTACTGAAGCATCTCTTCAAAACCCAAACACTCAAAAAGAAAAAGAAAAAGAGTCAACCCCCACAACTCCTATAGTTGAGCAACATGTATCTTCATCCACACCTCCTTTCCCTGAGAGATAAATAATTGACAAAGGAGTGGAAAAACAAATCTTGTTGCTTGACTATGATTTCCTAGATGAATTAAAGAATGTCTGTATCAATATTCCCTTGCTACAAGCCATTAGAGAGATTCCTATTCTAGCAAAAATAATAAAGGAGTTGAGTCTCAAAAGACCAGGAAGGAAACCAAGAGATACAAGAATAATTCACCTGGTAGGAAAAATTGTAGATATTATGATGGGAAAAAATACCATGTAGAAGTATGTAGATCCCCGTAGTCCAATTGTCAAGACACATATAAATGGGGTAGAAATTCCAAATATTTTGATTGACTTAGGAGCTGCTATCAACATTATGAGTAAACAGACTATGGAACTACTAAAACTTCATAATCTTCTTTCTACACCTATCTTACTACAACTTGCAGATCGATCAATTATCAAACCAGATGGTGTATTAGAAGATATTTCGGTCTCCTTAGATTCTTGGGAATATCCAGTAGATTTCATGATTTTGACTCCCAAGAGTAATTTAGGAGGGCACCCACTCATCTTAGGAAGACCTTGGCTAGCCATAGCTGATGCTTTTATTAGTTGTAGATCTGGGGATATGTACATTTTTTATGGTAGTTCAACAAAGAAATTCAATTTGTATCCTCCAACAAAAGCAATCATAGAAGTAGGAGATAATGAATGGGTCGATGATGATGACACCATACAACCTGTCTTTACCATTTCTGAAATTAGTGAAGATAGTCAAATTCTGAACACATTAGAAAATTTTGAAACATCTTCAGAATATGACCACACACAATTTCAGTTAGATTCTGACATTGAGTATCTATCATCTAGACAAATGTCTCTTTACTCTATGGAAGAGTTTGGTAGTTCCGCCATTGAGATTTTTCCAGGTAAAACATTGAATATCAATAAAAATTTGAAAAAATCACAACAGGAAGAGCTAACCAAAATCTTGCAAAAACATTCTACTGCATTTTCATGGGAGTATACTGATATGAAAGGTATTGACCCTAAGACTTGCATTCATCACATCTACATCGAGGAAAATAGTAGACAAATCAGACAACCTCAGAGAAGGATGAATCCAAACCTTAGGGAGATAGTGAAAGAAGAGATCCAAAAACTACTCAATGTAAACTTCATTTATCCAATTTCAGATAGCCGATGGGTTTCTCCTTTGGTTATAGTACCTAAAAAGAATGGTAAATGGAGAGTATGCATTGATTACAGGGAATTGAGTAAAGCAACTTTGAATGATCACTTTCCTTTGCCCTTTATCGACCAGGTATTAGATACTCTAGTAGGCAAAAAGTACTTTTCATTCTTGGATGGTTTTAGTGGCTATAATCAAATTCAGGTAGCACCTGAAGATCAAGATAAGACCATATTTACCTGTCCATGGGGAACTTTTACTTACCGAGTGCTTCCTTTTGGATTATGTAATGCACCCACAACATTCCAAAGAGCAGTACTAGGAATCTTTTCTGATCTAATCATGATTATGTAGAGGTTTATATGGATGATTTTACAGTTTATGGTAATACATTTGAAGAGGCATTAAATAATTTGGAAAAAGTCCTTATAAGATGTAAAGAAACAAATCTTTCATTGAGTCATGAAAAATGCTTTATGATGTTTACTGAAGGTATTGTTTTGGGACATCACATTTCAGGGATGAGATTAAATTTGATAGATCAAAAGTTGAAGTCATCTCCAAGTTGCCTATTCCAAATTGTCAAAAAGATGTTAGAAGTTTTCTGGGATTTACTGGGTACTATAGAATATTTATAGAGAACTTCACCAAAATAGCATCTCCACTCTTCAAATTGCTTACAAAACACTGTGAATTCAAATGGGATCCTGATTGTCAATCCACATTTGAAACTTTGAAAACAAGAATATCTGAAGCACCCATCTTGAGAGGGCCAAATTGGAAACTTCATTTCCATATTTCTACAGATGCTTTAGACACAGCTCTAGGAGCTGTGTTGGGTCAAAAGGATTTAGTTCCTTATGCCATTTACTATACCAGTAAAAATTTGACTCCCACTGAGTTGAACTATACTGTGACTGAAAAAGAGTTCTTAGCTGTTGTTCATGCAATCAATAAGTTTAGACATTATATAACAGGCTATGAAAATTTTGTCCATACTGATCATTCTACGATTAGATATCTAATGAAAAAACCTGTTACTAATGGCAGAGTTACAATATGGCTCTTACTTTTACAGGAATTCAATATTACTGTGTTGGATAGACTAGCGAAACAACATACAGTAGCTGACTTCTTGTCTAGGATCCAAAATACTAAAGAAGATTCTCCTGTAGAGGATAAGTTTCCAGATGAATATTTATTTGTAGTAACTACTAAGACTCCTTGGTATGCAGATATTGCTAACTATTTGGTTACAGGGAAACTACATCCACATCTATTTCCTAGTGAAAGAAGAAAGATTGTTCAGGAGAGTTCAAAATATTCATGGATTTCTAACGAATTGTTTAAAACAGGGCTAGATCTTGTGATCAGAAGATGTGTTAGGGAAGATGAAATGCTTGACATTCTCAAGGCATGTCATGATGAACCATGCGGCGGACACTTTGCTGACAAAAGAACGGCCTATAAAATCCTTTCTTTAGGATATCATTGGCCTTCCCTTTTCAAAGATACAAAAGAATATGTCAAAAGGTGTGATAGCTGCCAAAGAGTAGGGAAACCGACTCTTTCAAATGAAATGCCATTACAACCACCGGTACTCATCGAACCCTTTGAAAAATGGGCTTTAGATTTCATTGGACCTATTAATACACCATCTAAACAAAAGAAGTATATATTGATATGTACTGATTATGTCACTAAATGGGTAGAAGCCAAAGCATTACTTTCTGCTACTGAAAATTTAGTTGTTAGTTTTCTTTATGAGGATATTTTTACTTGCTTTGGAGTTCCAAGAGAAATTGTGACAGATCAGGGAAGTCAATTCACATCTAACATGGTGGGGAAGCTGATGGAAGAATACAAAATCAAGCACAGAAAATCTACTCCTTACCATCCGCAAGAAAATGGCCAAGTGGAGTCTACAAACAAAGTTATTGAAAGCATCATCACCAAAACTGTTCATCTACACAGAAGAGATTGGGCAGAAAGGCTTCCTGAAGCCTTATGGGCCTATAGAACTACATGGAGGAATACAACAGGACATTCTCCCTATGAACTTGTTTATGGGAAAGAGGTCCTGCTCCCCATTGAGTTTCAAGTCAAAACTTTCAAGATGGCAGTTCAGTTGGGGATGGATCTATCAGAAGCCCAAAAGCACAGAATGGAGTAGTTGAACGAGCTGGATGAGATCAGACAAGAAGCCATCCTAAGAACTGATCTAGTTCAGTATCAAAGAGCTAAGTGGCATGAAAATACATCAAAGAGAAAAAGTTTCAAGAGGGAGATTGGGCATTACTATTTGATTCCAAATTTAAATACTTCAAAGTAAATTTCAGACTCATTGGCTTGGGCCATATGAGATTGGCAAAGTCTTTAGCAATGGAGCGGTAAGAATCAAGACCATTGATGAATTTCAAACTCCTCTTATTGTGAATGGCCACAGATTAAAGATTTATCATAAGCCACTCTCAAAAGAGGAATTTGTCAAAATGTTTCAAGATGGTTCTGCAATAAGGCTGGTAAAGAAGAATCCTTCTTCTCCACCAGCCTGGCCTTTGTTCTTTTCTGTCAAAAAAATAAAATAAAATTGTATAAGCCTGAAAACCAATCAATGATTGGCAGTGTTATATAGAAAATATAGAGTGAAAATCAGGAACACCTGACACCCTATATTTTCCAAAAAAAAAAAAATCTCTCTTTCTTTCCCATTTTCATTTCACTTCCCCTCATTTTCATTCCACTCCATTTCATTTTCATTCCACTCCATTTAATTTTCATTTCCCTCCACTCCATTTCATCCCACTCCATTTCATCCATTTCATTTCATTTCATCAATAAAAGTCTCTTTCATGACCATTTTCATTCAGTTAGTTATCATCTATCCATCTTCATTCAGTCAAGTGGTTGCTGTGTCAGTTTCCGCAGCTGGAATCAGTTTCCGCAGCCAGAAGCAGTTTCCGCAGCCACCACTCTGTTTTTCAAATTGACAGTCAAGATGTTAGTTCAATAATCATGAAATCAAAATGCAGGTATGACCGAGGATATATTATGAAGACATGGAGCACCTAAAGGCATCAATAAGGAGCAGTTGATCATGGACAAACAAATGGAAAAAATCCAAGGTACAAGTAAAAGTTTATTTCAAATAGCAATCAAAACAAATTTTTGCATAGTTATTAAACCATAAGCTCCACTATATGCAATGATTGCCGTGATAGTTCCATAAACATTCCACGACATTCCTCCACAAACCATGCATTTATTTTCCAAACGGTCTTATGATTAGCCTTCAGATTTCACTTGTGTTGGCTGCATCTTAACACTCCACCCGTAAGCATGACATGGTCGATTTGACTACGGCTCTTCTCAGCCGCATAAAATCCGCAGCCGTTTCATAAACGTGTTCATATCTACTCTGCGGCCACCCAATTTAAAATTCTGCCGAATGTACTTTATTCCCCCTACTGTTCTATTGACATCACGACTGCATTTCCACCTTGTTCACATAAGCCTTCACCCATTTCACGAATTCATTTCCACTGTCTGTCCTCTGTTTTTCCGCTCACAATCACTGTTTTTCCATAGACTCTGTTCACTCCCATAACTAGTTGTCTCAATTCTGCTAAACCCTCCTCACACAGACGAGTTTTAAGAACAGAAAGAAGAATGGGTCAGTTGTTGAGGGCGGAACCGGAAGGGCCCTAGTTTTTAGAAGGATACCCGCAAGTAAAAGACATACTGAAGAAGGCAAAATGGCTACGGTTTATTCAAAAGTTCAAAGGCTACAACAAGGAGATTACCAAGGCCTTTGCGAGGTCTTTTAACGGCCAGGTGGTGGAAATTGGGGACCTTAAGCTTACAATCACCGAGGCATCCATAACAGCTGCTACAGAACTTCCCCAGGAAGGTGAACGCTGGTTCAAGAACAAGAGCTTCGACGAGCAGGCTTGGAGAGTCATGCTACGTAACCCAGGTATGGACGTAACTATATTCAAAAAGGGAATTCCTGTCCATGCTTTAAAAGAGGAGTGGGCCAGCTTACTGTTAATCATTCAAAATTTCATTACTTGTGAAGGCCGTTTTGGGGCAATGTACATGTATCATACTCGGTTATTGATGAACTTTTTAGAGAACCAAACCCTCAATTTGCCCTACTTTTTATTGTTGAGCTTGAAAAAGATGTGCACAACAGTCCAAAAGAATATAGAAGACATAGAACCTCATTTGTATCATCATGGGCTTGTGAGAATTCTAATTGAGGACCAATTGAAGAAAAATAGGGATACCTGGGAACGGTTTTTGGTGAGAAACTACTTTCAAGAGCCATCCGAGGCACCTGAAAGCAGTACACCAAGAAGGAGTAGGAGAAAGGAGAAAAGTGCAATAATTCAAGACCCTCCTATTAGCAAAACCAAAGAAGTTGATCAAGAAGAGAGGCTAGAAAGAACAAAGGATAGAAACCAAAGAAAATAAAAAAGGAAACAAGACATAGACGCTGTATCTCAAATTGCAGAGCCTTCTCAAAAAGAAGATCACCAAACACTATCCAAAAGGTTAGCCTATCGTAAAGAACAAGCAGCTTCGGACAAGAAGAAATGAAAGGAAAAACAAGGTATGGGTATGAAGGAAGATACTAGTCCACAACATGTGAGAAGAAGCTCTAGGCTTAAGGGGAAATTAAAAATATTAAAAACCAAAGGGCCCCACTTTATTGATTTGGCGGAGGAAACCCCAGAAAAGCCTCCAGCAACCTCTCCTGACCTTAGCCCACACCATGTTTCCATTTCACAGCCAGATGTTGACATGAGTCCTTCTTGGCCAGAGTTTGAAATCAGTCCCTCTCAACAGGATTTTGGGGTCAACCCAAGGAAGGCTACACCCGAGGTGGACCCAAATCAGCAGGAGATGTACGATTATATAGAATCCTTAGAGAAGATAGCTGCAGGTCCAAGTACATCATCCACTCAGCCTCACACAGCACAAGAAGCTCTAGTCCAATCCTTGAAACAAGAAGTCTTTGAATTGGAGGTTTTAAATAAACATATTAAAAATGAAAATGAAGCATTAAAGGAGCAAAGCAGATTGGACACGATCATTCATGACAACACTATGTTACATCTAGGGCTGTGGCAGAAAAAGAATAGGAAATTAAAGAAAAATTGTAGGAAGTTGAGTAGGGAATTGATCAGTCTCAAATTCAGATGTTTGATGAGGAAGCTTAGGATGGTAGTAGTACCAAGGAAGAGGAGAAGAGGATTGGATGTACTGGCAGAAGCTTCAGAGCACATGGACTAAAGGGAGGATGATCAAACTTTTGGTTGCATGGGGACATGCAACACCTTCACAGTGGGGGTATGTTGAGTCCCGAACTTGCATCTTTCCTATACACCTTTCTAGACTTTTTCCACTTACCTGGACCTCCTAAGCTGTCAACATCATTGCATATTAGTTTAAAAGAGCATATAAAGTGGTTTCCTAACTATGTTTTGTGTCTTTTGTTTGAATTAGATTTTTGCTCATTGAGCTGCGGAATCTTGTCACTTTTTGCAGCCAGTTCAACTTTCCGCAGCCTTTTTGTTAAAGTCTATGTTGTAGGTGTCTTCAGGCAAATCGAGCCACATGGCAAGTTGGAAATGACGTGGATACGGACTGAGTCCTATTGACTCAGTCGAATTCACCACAGAAGGCCGTGGTCAAAGGTAGTCAAGCGGTGGTCAACATAAGAGTCCTCAGGTAACAGAACTTTGTTTTTCACCACGTGAAAACTTGCGTGGCCATTCCTAAATCTCAAGGGACATATCAACACCTGTGGACTACTCCATAAGCCGAATCCAATAGCCACCCTCCATAGATTTAATCTTTACGGCAGCCATAATGCTAGATTCATGGACGTGGTTGTTCACGTGTCTTTTATCAGCGCAGATTTTAGGAAAGTAGTTATGTCATCCTCTGTTATAAATAATGCATTCTCATACACATAGTAGCTAGCTTTTGTAATGTAATTTTGACTGTTAACGAGCCCACTGTGCCGTGACTTTATTTCTGTGTTATGACTGCATTTTGAATACATGAGAAGACTCTATTTATAAGCTCAATTCGTGGTTGATTGCTGATTGCCCGAGGTTGTGCAGAGGGCCCTTATACACATCGAGGTTTTGTTTATTGTTGTATAGTTTCATGCTTTATTTCCTTACGTTCCTTATGCCATAATCATTCACGTGTATATATTGCATTGTTTATGGTATTAACATTTATTTTTGTCCATAATTTCTCATGCTTTTATATTGCTGTTAACTGATCAGTGTGTTTGTTCCAGATTACAGTAGGTAGCCTGGGCATTTGCACATAGTTTTATAATGACTAATGACATGGAATTATTCTTGTCCTTCTGCTGATTTATTTTTCTTATTTCTTAGTTCCAACGCTATTTTATTTATTTTAGTTTTGCTCATTTACTTTTCTGCAAAATAGATATTAAATTACTCATGTCATTTTCAGTTACCTCTGAAAGCCAGAGCGAGATGAATGGTGAGGGATTGAAGTATGAGTGTGTAGTTTGATATTAGTTTATTTTTCTGCAAGTTAGTTATTGAATTGCTCATGTCATTTTCAGTTACCTCCGAAAGCCATAGGGAGACTAATGGTGAGGGATTGAAGTATGAGTGTGTAGTTTGATATTAGTTTATTTTTCTGCAAGTTAGTTATTGAATTGCTCATGTCATTTTCAGTTACCTCCGAAAGCCATAGCAAGACTAATGGTGAGGGATTGAAGTATGAGTGTGTAGTTTGATACTAGTTTTATTTTCTGCAATTTAGATATCAGATTGCTCAAGTTGTTTATGATTACCTCCGAAAGCTAGAGCGAGACGAATGGTGAGGGGTCAGAATATGAGTTGATGTAATTTGATTTTAGCTTATTTTGCTTGCAATTTTTGGATTTCTTTGAGTTCAGTTTCTTTTATATTTAGACAACAGCAAGGATACCGGGTTTCATGATCAATAGTTCACTGATTGTTTAATTAGAATAGTGGCATATTTTCATTCTCTTTTAGGAATTAATTTCAGCATTGCATGTTTTAAAACCTTTTTGCAAGTTTGAAGTTTTGGAAATCATTTTAAAGGAAATCATTGCCTTGAACATTTTTATCCATACTTGACTTTTAGAATTTCCATCTCACATTAGGGAATCAACAAAGATAAACCTTAAAACAAACTAAAAATCAAAAAACGACAAAAAGTAAGAAATAGGTTATCTTGCATATATAGTGTGCCTCACTTCAGCAGTTTACAACTCCTGAATTGACAATTAATATAGCAATTTAGGACACTCTAAATTGACCAAACACCCATCTCTACCCATTTTCACCGGCCTGCCAGGGTAAACATGAGAGGAGGAGATAATGTGACATGAACCACC
This sequence comes from Pinus tabuliformis, assembly GCA_031772625.1. Classification (NCBI taxonomy): domain Eukaryota; kingdom Viridiplantae; phylum Streptophyta; class Pinopsida; order Pinales; family Pinaceae; genus Pinus; species Pinus tabuliformis. Next base: position 1,327,630,128 of record CM062817.1, on the reverse strand, counting down.
CTCCTAGGTCCCATTAAGGAAGTGGGGTCGACCACAGATGACAAAATGACATCTCACAACAACCTACAGGGGCTACAGGTCACTCAGAGGCTAAGTAACCACCCCAAGTGGACAAAACCTGAGATGGACTCCCTTTTCTCTGACCTGGGTCTCCAACCGCTCCCATAACAAGCCCTCCATGTGGTTGGAAGCCTCCAACCTCATGCACAAGCTTTCATCCATGTGGTTGCAACTTAATATGTCCAATTCAAATCCTGTGGTCTCAAATTCTGACCCTAAATTCCACGTTAGCTTCCAGACGACTATTGATCCAGGTGGATCTTTAAAGAAGTACTAGTGGCGTGGTAAAAGGCTCAAAACTCAAAGTGGTAGAATTTGGATAAACTTAGCATTGGATCGAAGTGCTCGTCATCCTGATTCCAATAGTGCGAATGTCACTCAAGTTCGAGTTCATAAGTTAGAGCAAGTCAAAGTTTATGTTTGACTTGAATAGATGATAGGAGGAGATGATGTGGCAGACACTCTCAATGAATGGGGGTGCACCAAGTGGTAGGCTGCCATTAGTCCCTCATATCGCAGATCATAGGAGGAAGACGTCACGACCTAAAGAAAATAGGCCCCAAGAGAGTTATGGTTGCGATACGATCAAATTGCAATTGCCCATCGCAAAAAGACAAAGTGTTTCTGAAGCGGCCCCTGGCAGGATCTCGGTTGCGATTGTGATATCGCATATCACAGATCGGAGGGGATTGAGTGTTTACAAATTAGTCCCAATAGAGTCCAATTGCAATGCGATATATCGCAATCGCAATTCACAGAAGGGGAGTTGTAGTATGGAGTGCCAACCCCAGTTCTACACCGATTGAAATTTGCGATGAGGTCCAATATATATTATGAACTGTTTTTAAGAAGCCATTGGGTTCGCGATTATCACAGGGCACTTGATGTATGAGCTTTGGTTTGTCTGCCAATTGGAAGCACTAATGGGGGAAATACCGATAGTAAAAGGCCGTCAGGTTAAATGGGCAGTTAAAGAGTTTTTCTGTGTTAAGTAAGGGTTGTTTCCGCGACTCGAGATTCTTGATATTAAATCAAACCCGCTTGCTAAACTTGGTCCATTATTTAGAATTGCCTGGGAGTTGAGGGGTTTATCGTCAACATATATAAAGGACTATCTACGTTGGAGAAATGCAGAGAGGACTGGAAGATTAGTTCAGAAGCCATTGTGCGCAACAGACCCTAACCTGGAAACATGCCAGGACCTCGCCTTGAGCAGCAGGGAGGTTCCAAGAAGTTACAGAAGGCCAAATTATCCAAATTGGGTGTTCAGATAAGCATTTTTTCACAATGTTTCGCCCGGATTTTAGTGGTACTGTCTGTTTCTGAAGCTGGGCTCTCCATTCTTCGTCCATCTTCCATTTTCGAGGTATAAGGATTGTAGTTGAATGTTTCTTGTACTTTTATCTCTTTTTATGCCACTTAATGAATGAAGGCCTCCCCACTATTGAGCAGGGCCTGGAGACATAGTCTAAATTAGACGAACTCTGTAATAAAATATTTGTGTCATGGTTTCTTGCTTATCATGTTATTTCCACGTTGTTTTATGTGATTTTATGTTCCATCATTTATAAGCTATGTTTCATGTAATTCTGATGCATCTATAAGCAAAAGATCTTGGATTAAGTTTGGTATCAGAGCAGGTCTTTGTTGACACGAATTACATGAGTATATGGTAACTTGGAACAAGCTACGAAAAGGAGAAGGAACACTTAAGTCCTTTGATCCCGAAGCAGGACGTGCATAATGAAGAAGAAACATGGCAAATGAAGAAGCTTGTTGGAAGAGGAACAAAATTTCCGCAAGGTATTATACAATATGGAAGAGAAAGTGGACAAGTTGTTTTCAGAGTATGAGAAGGCACCTGGGCATGAGAAGGAAGGTGCTGATGATAATAGATCATCAAATATTGAAGGTGGGGAGAAGATCCTTCTCCCTCTCCTTCTTCAAGTGATAGTTCTCATCACTCTAATTGCGATTCCAAACATACATATAAGAAACCATTCTTCAAGCTAAATGCAACGTTTGACTTGCCCATGTATAATGGAGAGTGTAGTGCAAAAAAATAATAATTAGATAAGACAGATAGAGGTCTACTACTAGATTCAACATATCCAAGAAGATGAGGCAAAGGTCAAATTAGAATCTCTTCCGCTGAGTGGCACTACTCTCGTTTGGTGGGAGAGCAAGTTGCAGAAGGGCAACAAAAAGTCGGGTAACCTTCTTTCCTCTTGGTCTAGTTTTATTTCTGCATTGAATGACCATTTTTACCCTTTGGGTTATAAACAAAAGGCACTAATGGAATGGAAATATATAAGGCAAGGTAAAGGCCAAAATGTGCAAAGCTTCAGTGAAGAATTTCAGAAACAAACATTGAATTTGGGCATCTCATTATATTCGCCTAAGACTGTAACTAAGTATGTTGGTGCACTACATAGTTACATAAGACACGCACTGTTATTGTTTGAGCCTACTACAATTGATGTTGCCAACGTAAAGTCAATTAATATTGAAAGCCGAGGCAAGAATGACAGAGATGATCAAGCCAATAAAGCACCGTTCAACCCTCAGCATGGAAAATTCCAAAAGAAAGGCAAGGGGAAGGCTAAAAAGACCGTCGTAGCCAAGAAAGATGACATAGAAAAACCATCTTGCATGCATTGCAAGAGAGAAGGTCATGATGAGGACCACTATTGGAAGCTACATCCAGAGCTGAGACCAAAGAGATTCAGCAGAAGGGCAAGCTAAAGATAGTGGAAATAGTGTAGAAGGACCTTGGATCAGATTCCAATGATGAGACATTGATCACAGCCGTGGGCGCAAAAGGTACTCCTTTTGTTAATAATAGTTATGATTCAATTGCAAGTACTAGTTATTTGAATGAGCCTATAAGTAATGAGTGAAAGAGAATTAAACTATTCCACATTAGAGTTATTATAAAACACAAAAAGGTGGAAACTCTGTTCGATTTAGGTTCCCAAGAAAATTTAATCTCAGAGTCCTGAGTGAAAACGTTAGGTCTTGAAACTAAGCCTCATTTGAGTCCATACCTACTCGGTTGGGTAAGCGATAAAGCAAAATTACAACTAACCAAGCAGTGTAGGCCAAGATTTATTATTGCTTCCAAATTAGTTGATGAGGTAGAGTTAAATGTTGTGCCTTTGGATATATGTGGAATTATCTTGGGAAGTCCATATCTATATGACAAAAAGGAAATTTTCTTTCGGCACTAAAATAAATACTACCTCATGAAGGACAGGGTAGAATATATAGTTAGAGCTCATCATATGAAAGTTAGTGCTAGCCTTGTAAGTGCAAGACAAATTAAACGACTAGTTAATTCCAGTAAAGGGTGCATGCTCATGGTAGTGAGAGCGAAAGAGGCTGAGACGGATGATGCTTTCAAAGGTTGTGATCCTGATCATAAGAAATAATTGTTTGAAATTATTTATGACTATGATGGATTGTTACAGGAACCGAGAGGATTTCCCCCAAAATGGGAAATCCAACACGATATTCATTTACAATAGGATTCTCCTTTACCGAATATTGGCATGTACAGGATGGCTTCTATCGAGATGGAGGAGATCAAGAAATAGGTGTAGGAATTGCTAAATCAAGGGGTCATCAGATCGAGTTCTTCTCCATGCGGCTCATCGATTGTGTTGGTGCCAAAGATAGATGACACATGGAGAATGTGCATAGACTACAAGGCGCAAAACAAAATTACAGTAATACCCTCTCCCTCACATTGATGAATTATTAGATAAGTTGAAAAATGTTGTCTATTTTACAAAATTGGATTTGCGTAGTGGATACCACCAGGTTAGAGTTGCAGAACAAGAAATTTGGAAGACTGCATTTAAAACCAAACAGGGGTTGTTCGAATGGATGGTGATGCCATTTGGATTGTGCAATGCTCTGACCACGTTTATGAGGGTAATGAATGATCTGTTCAGGCCTTTTTTTGATAATTTTGCAGTTGTATATCTGGATGATATTCTTGTTTATAGTAGGACATGGGATGAACATGTATGTCATGTGAAGAAATTGCTTGATGTTCTGAAGAATGAAAAACTGTATGTAAAACTGTCAAAGTGTGAGTTTGGGAAGACCTCTCTAGTTTATTTAGGTCACACAGTCGGTAATGGGCAATTGAAAATAGATCCCTCTAAAGTAGAAGCAATTATGAAGTGGCCTGAACCCACAAATGTTATAGAGGTCCAAAGTTTTTTAGGTGCGGTACAGTATTGCAGAAGGTTCATTCTAAACTTCTCTGTTATTGCAGACCCCTTACATGCATTGACAAGTGTGAAGCAGGCTTTTCAGTGGGGAGGAAAGCAACAGAAATCCTTCGACGCACTAAAAGAGAAGATCAGTAAAACATCAGTTCTAGCCTTACCAAACCTTCAACAACCTTTTGAAATTGAAACAGATGCCAGCGGATATTCCATGGGTGCTGTATTGATGCAACAAAGGAAGCATGTATGTTACCATTCAGAGACTTTCTCCCAGGTTGTTGTGAATTATCTCACATACGACAGGGAGTTGTATGCGTTGGTCCATAGTGTAAAGAAGTGGAAACACTACTTGATCAGCAAGGAGACCATCATCCATACAAATCATCAACCCTTGTAGTACCTTCAGTCACAGGCCAAGCTTCAACAAGCCCGTCATTTTAGATGGATGGGATTCCTCCAGTAGTTTCATCTAGTAATAAAATACAAGAAGGGCGCCAACAATAAAGTAGTATATATGCTTTCTCGCCCTCCTATTTCTGTATCTATATTTTTTGCAAAATGCTTCTTTATTGTTAGAAAGTTATGCTGAACAATATGCTAACAATAATGATTTTAAAGAGATTTATGCAAAAATGACTTGTGGATTGCAGGTGGACAATTATTACTTGCAAGGAAAACTATTCTATCACCTTGGAAAACTGTGCATACCCATTGATGAATGGGTACATGTAATCCGAGAGGCTCATACCTCTCTTGTGTCTGGTCATTTTGGGGTTGAATTTTTTTTTTCATTTACAGAGGTTTTATTTTTGGCCTCATATGAAAAACATTGCGACTCACTTTGTAAAGGGTTGTGTGTTGTGTTTTGTTTCAAAACCCTCTAATAGAAAACTTGGGCTCTACACAACACTCTCTATTCAGATTCGACCATGGGAAAGTGTGTCCATGGGTTTTGTAGGAGGTTTTAATATGTCTAGGAAAGGTCATGACTATTTGTATGTCGTCGTGGATTGTTTTAGTAAAATTTGTATTTTAATGCCTTGTAAAAAGAAGGTCACTGCTAAGCAGACTGCTTATCTTTTCTTTCAGCATGTTTGGGTCCATTTTGGGTTGCCCACATCTATTGTGTCAGATCAAGACTCTCGCTTTCTTGGATAGTTTTGGACCAGCTTGTGGAGAATGATGGACACTAAGATGAAAAGAAGTATGACATTTCATCCACAGACTGATGGGCAGATAGAGGTCATCAACCACACCATGGTACACTTATGAGGATATTGTGGAAAACATCCCAAGTTGTGGGATGAACAACTTCCTTATGTGCAACATCCATATAATCGAGCAACACATTCATCCACACAGAGCTCACCGTTTGAGACATGTTTTGGTTACCTACCAAGGGATCCCTTAGACATGGTATTTGGGAAAGATGAGGATGGAAATGGATGAGATGATAGGGACAAAGCACGAAATTTTATTTAGCAGATACAGGTGATTCATTAGGAAGTATAGGAGTAGTTGGAGAAAAGTCAGGCTCGGTATAAAGCTAGACATGATAAGCACCGAGTTGACCATCAGTTTCAAGTTGGGGACAAGGTATGGCTCCACATCAGCAAGGATAGAATGAAGGGAGAAGGGAAGAAATTGAGACCCATTCGATATGGTCCCTTCACCATATTGGCAAAGATTGGAGACAATGCTTTTTGCCTTGATTTTACCGCTTATATGCACCTCCATTGATTATGGATACCAAAGAGGTTGTGTAGATTCCTATAGTGGATGATTTTTCACCAGAGTATCTAGACAAGTTGTCTGAAGATATCATACTCGACAGAAAAGCCAGAACTTGAGTTGGCTTCAAGGGAATGCATCCAAGTAAAGAACAATGGATGGAGAAAGAGAAAGTGAGGGATAAATTTCCTCACTTGCCAATTGAATGAAAAGGATTTTGGTGGTCCAAAATATCTTAGTGGGGAGGATTGATCTAGGTGGATCTTTAAAGAAGTACCAGTGGCATGGTAAAAAGCTTAAAAATTAAAGTGGCAGAATATGGATAAACTTAGCATTGGATTGAAGTGCTCGTCATCCTGATTCCAACATTGTGAATGACACTCATATTCGAGTTCATACGAAGAAGTTAGAGTAAGTCAAAGTTTATGTTTGACTTGAACAAGTGGTAGGAGGAGATAACGTGGCATACACTCTCAATGAATGGGGGAGCGCCAAATGGCAAGCTGGCATTGGTCTCGTATATTGCAGATCGTAGGAGGAATAGGCCGCCTCTTAAAGAAAATCAGCCCCAAGAGAGTTATGGTTAAGATGCAATCAAATCGCAATTACCCCTCGCAAAAATGAAAGTGTTTATGAAGCGGCCCCTGATAGGATCCCAGTTGCGATTACGATATCACATATCGCAGATCGGAGGAGATCAAGTGTTACGAATTGGCCCCGGTAGATTCCAGTTGTGATGCGATATATCACAATCGTAGTTCACAGAAGGGGAGAAATAGTATGGAGTTCCAACCCTAGTTCTACGCCAATTACAATTTGTGATGAGGGCCGATATATATTATGGACTGTGTTTAAGAAGTCGTCGGGTCCACGGTTATCGCAGGCCGCTTGATGTATGGGCTTTGGTCTGTCTGTCGATTGGAAACTCTGATGGGGGAAATGCCGATAGTAAAAGGCCGCTGTGTTAAACGCACAATTAAAGAGTTTTTCCATGTTAAGTAAGGGTTGTTGCCGCGAATCGAGATTCTTGATATTAAATAAAACCCACCTACTAAACTTGGTCCATTGTTTGGAGCTGCCCGGGAGTTGAGGGGTTTACTACCAACATATATAAAGGACTATCTGCATTGGACAAAGGCAGAGAGGACTGGCATATTAGTTCAGAAGCCATTGTGCGCAACATATCCTGACCTGGCAGCAGGGCGGGACCTCGCCTTGAGCAGCAAGGAGGTTTTGAGAAGTTGTAGAAGGCCCGATTATCTAAACTGGTTGTTCAGATAGGAATTTTTTCACGATGTTTCACCAGGGTTCAGTGGTAGTGTCTGAATCTGAAGCAGGGATCTCCATTCTTTGTCCATCTTCCATCTTGGAGGTATAAGGATTGTAGTTGAATGTTGCTTGTATTTTTATCTCTTTTTATGCCACTTAATGAATGAAGGCCTCCCCAATATTGAGCAGGGCCCAGAGACGTAGGCCAAATTGGATGAAATCCATAATCAAATATTTGTTTCATGGTTTCTTGCTTATCGTGTTATTTCCACATTGTTTTATGTGATTTTAAGCTCCATGGTTTATAAGCTATGTTTCATGTAATTCTGATGCATCTATAAGAAAAAGATCTTGGATCAACTACCCATAACTTAGTGATACTTTCCAGAATGATAAATGACATTGAGAAAAATCCATTCATACAAAACTTAATCAAAGACTTGACCTAACTAGGCCTAACCTTGACATTCATTTCATCAAACATGTTGAGGACATGTAATCTACAAGTCTTGAATTCATATTTAAACATAGGGGTCTGATACTTATTTGAGAATTGTCAAGAAGGTATAATGCCTTCTCATAATAACTACAATAACATGTATTAGCTCATGCATTAATTAACCATTCATAAACAAATCAAAACACATCAAGATCCATAACCAATATATATCATATAACCAACAAATGAACAACATATACACCATGATAGAAAAAACATCAAAGCCACATAATAACAAGTACAATTACTCATGAAATACAAGAGGAAAATAGATCCTATTAACATATGCAAAATCCAACCAAGTTAGATACTTCCACGCACCACCCGACCATAGATTGGGTTGAACCAAATCTCTCTTTCACCCAATCACCCCTACACCATATTTCAAGCGTGAATGTGGTATCTCATAGAATAAACTAAGAAAAACCAAACCACGTTAACACTCAGCGAGTGATTCCACCTCACGGTCAGACGTCACTAACACCAACCATATTGGTCTCTACCCAAGTTGTCCAGGACTCTAGAGTGTTTGTCCCAATTGCGGATCTAGGAACTAGTAACTCAACCCACAACCTTCTAGGGCTCCAGAGCGTTTTTCCAACCTCGCTCCAGGACTAATAACTCAACCCACCAAGGGCTCCATATTTTTTTTCCAACCTAGGCTCCAGGACTAGTAACTCAACCCACTACCATAAGGAACCTGAGAACCAATTAGAAACAACAAGTGGAAAACCCATAACACCACGGCTATCCAAGAAATGGAAAGGCTAGGGAAAACCACTATCAATCCTAGAAATCCTTCATGCCAATGACAGATCATAACTAAATAACCACACGAATATACCGTGCGTGCCAAAACTAGCAAGGAAATCATACATGCAACTCGATACCTGCAACGAAATCCCTTTGTAGCTGCTAATCCTGATGTTCCCTTGCGCTTTCCCACTTTTCTTTACCTTATTTCTCCAAATCCAATGAAAACTAGAATGCTCCAAGAATTCTCCAGGCATGCTCCAAGATTTCTCTAACTGTGCAAGAGTGTGAGATAGAGAGAATAGAGAGAGAGAGAGAGCTAAAACTAGACTGACAAAATCTTCAACTAATAAAAGCTGTGGATTGATCCTTAGAAGCCTTTTTATCATTAAGCCTCTATTTTATTCATTTTTCCTTAATTTTCGTTCAATTTTCCTCACATGCAATCCTCTGACCTTTCACCTTCCTTTCCTCCTATTTTCCATTGTTTTCATAAATAAATGCCAATTAATTCCACTTTGCCTTTTCCAATTTCCATTGTCATTTATTGATCACTAGTGATCCCCATCACTATGGTTTTTCCCAACGTTCAACTTGGAATATGTGTCCCATGAACTTGGTTATTGTTTTTATATATTTACATAGAAAATCAACCAGGGGTTGTTACAAACCCCTCCCCTTTAGGGGAAATCGTCCTTGGTGTTCAATGACACTTATGAACCAACAAAACACATGTTGCCTATGGAGCTTTATAACACAACTTGATACAACATTTACATCATATCATATTGCTGAAGATGTAACCAACATATTATGAACAACATACCACTTATTGGAGCTTTATAACACAACTTGACGCGACATTTACATACATGCATACATGGACATAACCAAAACACAACATCAAAACATATACCAAAATACATCTGCTCAACCAGTGAATAGAGAAGGATACAAAGCCCACATTTGATCAACCATTGCCCATGTAGCTTCATCGGGCCCAAATTGCTTCCACTGCACTTTAACTTGCTCGATTGCTTGATTCCAGAGCATGAGCATATTTCACTACAAAATGCACTGCGAATCTAACTGGAATTTTCCTTCGGGTTCCACCCGCAATATAGACTATTCAATCACATGATCAACATATTTCACATACTTCTTAAGCAATGAAACATGGCAAATATCATGGATTTACACTTTCAGAGGCAGTACAAGTCGGTAGGCTACTGGTCCAATCCTCCTAAGAATCTTGAAAGGCCCACAGTACCAAGGTGCTAGCTTGGCACATGATCCAATCCTCAAGGAACTGATCTTGGGCTTGATGTGTAAGAACACATGTTCCCCAACCTGAAACTCCTTAAACATCTCATGATGATCTACATAACTCTTCTTCCTATCTTGTGCTACCTTTAAATTCTTCTTAATAACTTGCATTTCCTATTCCATATCTAGCAACATGTCCAGTCCGATTGATACCATGTTCACTGGACCAATCCAACTGATAGGAGTATTACAATTCTACCCATACAGTGCCTCCAATGAACCCATCTTTAAAGATTCTTGATACCCATTGTTGTACGCAAACTCCATCAGTGGAAGATACTCCTCCCACTTCCACTGCTAATGCATAACATACATTTTCAACATGTCCTCAAGAATCCTAATGACCCTTTCTGTCTCTCCATTTGTTTGCGGTTGATAATATGTAGTAAAAGACAACTTTATACCCAAATCTACAAGCAACTCTTTACAAAACCTTGAAATGAACTTGGCATCTTTGTTGGACATAATATTCCTAGGAATACCACGTAACATCACTATCTCCCCGATGAAGACCTGTGCTACCTCACTAGTTGAATTCGTAGACTTCACTGTAATGAAGTGAGTTACCTTAGTCAACCTACCAACCACAACCATAATAGAATCATGCTGTCTAGATGTCATCGGAAAACTTGTAATGAAGTCCATGGAAATGACCTCCCATTTCCACTCTAGAATGATAATTGGCTACAATAAACCACCTGGATGCTTACACTTTTCTTTTACCTGTTGACAATACAAACATCTCGCAACAAAATCTGCCACCTCTTTCTTCAAATTCAACCAATGGTAGAACTTGTTAACCACTGTCAATGTCTTCTGATATCCCAGGTAACTTGAATACAACTTAACATGAAATTCCCTCAAGATAAGCTTATTGAGCTTGATATCGTCTGACACATAGATCCTATCCCTAAATCTGACCAAACCATCTGCTGTGAGATCATAATCCACATATTTTTCACCTGTACCCTACTTTTGTAACTTGTGCTTAAGCTGTTGGTACCTATCATCCTGCTGACATGCCTGCAAGATTCGATCCGATAAATCTGTCCCATATAAACTAATATCTTCTATGTGATTTACTTGTACTCTTTTGCTAAGAGCATATCCAACCCTGTTCTCTTTACCCTTAATATACTTGATCTCGAAGTCAAACTCACTGATCGTAGACAACCACCTCGATTTCTTGACATTCAGAATAGGTTGATAAAATAAGTATCTCAATCCAGTGTGATCACTCATCAAGATGAACCTCCTACCAAGGAAATAGTGTCTCCACATCTTTAATGCATGAATGATACCTACTAACTCAAGGTTGTGCATCACATAGTTATGATTGTGCTCATTCAATTTCCTTGACTCATAGCTTACTACTTATCCTTACTACATCAAGAATCCACCAAGTCCTCTCTTGGAAGCATCTTTACATACCACAAAATCTTTATCTGGGTCTGCAATCCTTAATACCAAATAATTTGTAAGCAACTGCTTCAACTCCTCAAAACTAGCTGCACATTCCTCTGTCCATTCAAATTTATTTCCTTTTCTCTGTAATGATGTAATAGGATAGGCAGTCCATGAGAAGTTCCTAATGAAACTCCTGTAATAACCTGCTAACCCCATGAATGATTTGAACTCATCCACATTCCTAGGAGTTTCCCATTCCATGATAGCTCATCTTTTCCTTGGAAACCACATGCCCCAAGTAATGAATCTTTTTCTGAAAGAAACTACATTTACTGAGTTTGTCATACAACTGACACTCTCTCAATATTCTTAAAACTGCTGCCAAATGTTATAATCTTCCTCATTCTTAAAATATATCAATATTTCATCAATGAATACAGTCACAAACTTGTCTAGATAAGGACGCAACACACTATTCATCAAACACATGAAATTAGTTGGAGCATTAGTCAAACCAAAAGGAACCACAACAAAATCATAATTCCCATACCTAGTTTGGAAAGTAGTCTTGTAGATTTCCTCTTCTTCGACGCGTACCTGATGATATCTTGATCTCAAGTCGATCTTCGAAAACATTGCTTCTCCCTTCAATTGGTCAAACAAGTCATCGATCCTTGGCAAATGGTACTTGTTCAAATTCCTGTAATCAATACACAACTTGAGAGTACCATCATTCTTCTTCACAAACAATACCGGTGCACCCCAAGGCGAAACACTTGGCCTAATCTATCCCTTGTCAAGAATTTCCTTCAATTGCAATTTCAGTTGCACCATCTTTGGAGTGCTTATCCTGTAAGGTGCTTTTGATATTGGTGCTACTCTTGAAATCAACTCAATAGAAAAGTCCACTTCCCTATGAGGCAATAAATCTGAAATCTATGTTGGAAATTCATCTCGAAACTTATACAAAATCGGATACTTCTTCAAGACTTAAACATCCATGATATCCTTACATTTATCACTGGAAATATGAATTGCAAACAATACACATCCTTTCATGCTACTGTCATTTTCCTACATAGCTATGTCAATCCTCTCTGTTGTAGGATTCTTCTCACCTTGCAAGATTTTCTTCTCTCCATCATCATCCAAGCACCCGTTAGCCTTATCATACCAATCCACTTTAGTCCCATGAATGTACAATCAATCCATACCCAATAACATATTGTATGATCCTAATGGAAGCACATTTAGATGTGTTGATGTAGACATGTCGTTCAACTCAAATGCAAAATATATTACCCAATGATGAACTCTTTTCTTAGTAATTGTAGCCAATTTCACTAAGCAAGACTCTACATGCAGTTATTTATTCAAACCACACTTATCCACTAGGTCAGGAATTATATAACTATAGTTAGATTCAGTGTCAATCAAAATAGAAACAACTTGATCACAAATCTTACCTTCCATCTTGATAATAGATGTCTGATGATCAACCTACCTATTATCCAATGCTATGTAAATACGAGGAATACGTTGTCCAACATCTCCCACTGTCTGTGCCTCTTGAGAATTTTTGATCTGCTAACTGCCACCCTAATTCTATAAACAATCTCTCCTGTGATGATCCTTGCCACAAGTCCAACAATGTAAAGGCTTCCCACCATCACCCTTGTTCTTCTCCTCAGATTCAAATCCCTGTCCTCTATCAACTACATTGAACTTCTTACACGGTGCTGCATTCTCCTTGTCATCTATATCCCGTGGTTTTCCTCTTTTCTTAACCCACTTCCCCTTATTCTTCTAATTACCTTTCCAATCTTGCTTAGACTCATTCTTATGCATCGATTGTTCATAATAGTGCTTCAACTTTCTGATGGATTCCTCTAGCGATCTAGGCTTGTCAAACTCAATCTTGTCTTTGAATGGCACCAACAACCCACTGATGAATCTATGAATCTTTGCTTTCTCCTCCTTAAGGTAAGGCACATACCTCAAAAACTCTAAGAATCTACTTGTATACTACTCATCAGTCATAGATCCCATCTTCAACTCATAAAATTCCTTCGCCCTATTATCGTAGTATCTCTAAGATAGATACTTCTTGAAAAGTCTCTTGAACTCACTCCAAGTCAACGTCTCTTCCCAAATGCCTTTGACATTCTTCACATATTCCCACCAAATGTCTACTTTTCCTTTAATACTGAATGTAGCTATCCTAGCCTTCATATTCTTTGAGTACTCATGAAATTAGAAGAACTTATTCATTCCAAGCAACCAAGCTTCTACATCATGTGACTTCTTCATTTCTCCATTGAATGTAGGAGGTTTTTCTTTCTTGAACTCTTATGGAAAGTACTTCTTCTCACTCTGCCTATATGGATGGTTATGGTGATGATGATGTTGTCTCTCTAAACTAGAACTAGAATGAAATCCATGGTCATTACCCCTCTTTTTAGGTGTGTCTAATAAACTACCATCTTTAACTGTATCATTCTTGTCAAACCTGTATCCTGATTGAGACCTGCTACCATATGCCCCATTGGCCCATTCCTACTATCCATGACTATTCTAAGTGGTCCTTATCTTTGCAAATCTGACAAACTCTAAAGGATAACTGCATTAACCTCTACTTGTTTCTCCTATTCTCTAGCATGTCTTTCATATGACTGAATGATCCTATAATTATCTTCTATGTAAGGGGAGTACTCATCACCATGTTTCTCATCTGATCTGTAGGGAGAATCACATGAGCTGTAGTCCACCATTTTTCTTTTCATCTTTTATCCTCTACTTCCTGCAAGCATACCATGTTAGATAAACCAAATATAAACATAATCAACACATCTCGGTGAAGTTCAAGGGAGGCTATCTCGTCTGCAAGATCAATCTGAATTAGCATATATATATATATATATATATATATATATATATATATATGAAATCAACATGTCAATCATCTTGCCATCAACATCATCAACCTCTACATGACGACACTACTTACAATAATGAAAATCACAATGCATGCATAACAAACACATATACAACTCACACGCATGATTGACAAACACATTCCACCCATCTAGTCCAAGTGTTGAAGCTGGGAGCTTTGATACCATTCTGTAACCACCCCTCTCATATCTACCCAGTTTCATTGGCCTGTCAGGGTAAACATGAGAGGAGGAGCTACTATGACATGAACCAACCTCCTAGGTCCCATTAAGGAAATAGGGTCAACTGTAGAAGACAAAATGACATCTTACAAAAACCTACAGGGGCTACAGGTCACTCAGAGGTTGAGTAACCACCCTAGGTGACCAAAACCTGAGTTGGATACCCTTTTCTCTGACGCGAGTCCCCAAATTCTCTCACAACAAGCCCTCCATGCGGTTGGAAGCATCCAACCACATGCACAAGCCTATATCCATGCAGTTGCAACCTAAAATGTCCAGTTTAGAGCCCGTGGTCTTGGATTCTGAGCCTAAATTCTAAGTCAGCCTCTAGACCACTACCCAGAACTTAGTGATACTTTCCAAAATGATAAATGACATCGATACAAATACATTCATATAAAACTTGATTAAATACTTAACCTAACCAGGCCTAACCATGCAACTCATTTTGTCAAACATGTTGAGGACATGTAATCTACAAGTCATGAATGCATATTTAAACATAGGGGTTTGATACTTATTTGAGAATTGTCAAGAAGGTCTAATGCCCTCTCATAATAGCTACAATAACATCTATTAGCTCATGCATTCATTAAACATTCATCAAAAAATCAAAATACATCAAGATCCATAGCCAATATACATCATATAACCAACAAATGACCAACATATACACCATGATAGAACAACCATCAAAGCCACATAATAAAAAGTAAAATTACTCATGAAATATAAGAGTAAAATAACTCTTATTAACATATGCAAAATCCAACCAAGTCAGGGACTTCCACATACCACCTGACCATAGATTAGGCTGAACCAAATCTCTCTTTCAACCAATCACCCCCATGCGATATTCCAAGCATGAATGTGGGATCTCATGGAATAAACCAAACAAAACTAAACCAGGGCTTCTAGAGGCCAAACCACCTCAACCATTAGCCATTGATTCTACCTCATGGTCGTACATTACTAACATTAACCAGATTAGTCTTTACCCAAGCTACCCAAGGCTCCAGAGAGTTTGTTCCAACTGCGCCTCCAGGAACTAGTAACTCAACCCACAACCTTCCGGGGCTCCATAACGTTTTTCCAACCTGGCTCCAAGACTAGAAACTCAACCCACCAAGGGATCCATAACAATTTTCCAAACCTAGGCTCCAAGACTAGTAACTTAACCCAAGTTGTTCCAGGGCTCTATAGCATTTGTTCCAACCAATGACTCCAGGAACTAGTAATTCAACTCACAACCATAAGGAACCTGAGCACCAATTAGAAACAACAAGTGAAAAACCCACAACACCATGGCTATCCAGGAAATAGAAAGGCTAGGCAAAACCACTGTCAATCTAGGAAACTCTCCATGCCAATGACAAATCATAACCAAATAACCACATGCATATATTATGCATGCTAAAACTAGCAAGGAAATCCTACATGCAACTCAATACCTACAAGGAAATCCCATTATAACTTTTGATCCCACTATTCCCTTACACTTTCCCTCTTTCCTTTGCCTTCTTTATTCAAATCCAGTGAAAAGTAGAATGCTCCAAGCATGCTCCAACAGTGATCCAAGATTTATCTAACTATGCAAGAGTGTGAGAGAGAGAGAGAATAGAGAGAGGGCTCCAAAACTAGACTGACAAAATCTTCAACTAACAAAAGATGTGAACTGATCCTTAGAAGCCTTTTTATCACTGAGGCCTCTATTTTTTCATTTTTCCTTAATTTTCCACAAATTTTCCTCACATGCAATCTTGTGACCTTTCACCTTCCTTTTCTTCTATTTTCCATTATTTTCATAAATAAATGCCAATTAATGCCTATTTGCTTTTGCCAATTTTAATAGCCATTTATTAATAGGTAGTAATCCCCATCACTATATTTTTTTCCCAACATTCATCTTGGAATACATGTCCCATGACCTTGGTTATTATTTTTATATATTTACATAGGAAATCAACCAGGGGTTGTTACACAAACAATCAATGGATTGTTTCATTAGGTGCGAAAGGCAAGATCAAGGAAGGAATTTCACCTAAATTCATTAATTCAAGGGTAAGTGATGTGAGAGATTATGTTTGATCTAGGATCAAATGTGAACATCTTACCTAAGAAGTCTTTTCAATCTATGGGATGACCTAGGTTGGCGTAATAATTGATACAATTGTAGTTATCTAAATAGTTATAGATCTTTCTAATTGGAAAGTTTGAGTAAACAAGGATTGAAGTCGACAGGGGTGAAAAGCTAAGAAAACTTTGAAGTCATTGAGATATTGGATAACAAGGATTTCTACCCCAAAATTCCAAGGATCAAAATGGGTTTTGATAAATATGTTATCCCAAACTTGAAGAAACAACAAATGTTATTTGAGAAAGATTGTAGTATAGTTTTTTAACCATTAGATCACACCTTAGGTGAGATTTTGTGGATTGTATGTAAGGAGTTTTTGATGAGGTGCCCTTGATTAACTATATAATGTTTCCATTGGGTACCAAGTGGATTACAAAAACCTACAGTGAACAATGATCTAACTTGACACAATGTATGCTGATATGCAATGATTAAGATGTTTCCTTTAATTATTGGTAGAGTGGAAGAGATGAATAATCCACACAATGATGCATACTACCACAAGTATGTAGGTGGATTGGTATTGAGTTTAAGGGCCCACCAAATTTTGATGAAATCATTAACATTGTTGGATGAAAGTTGTCATTGAATTCAAAGAGTGAATGGGTCATTGTTGAGTAATGTTTTCATTGATGTCAAAACCCTAATATTAGGGATGGTGCCCTAGATTTGGGAATATCAAAGCATGTGATAATAGTTCAAGAAGCCCTAAAGAGAAAAAGGGTTGAGGCCCTAAAATGAAAAAATGATAGTCAAAAGAAAATAAAGGAAAGGGTGGTCAAAGCCAAAGCAAATTCAAGGAAGGACTATGTCATCATGTAGCCCTCATCAAGACCTTTCCAATGGTATATGGCACTCCCTCTAACCCCTCACGGTTGAAGAGAAATGATTTTTGGATTTTTGATGCTCCATTTGGATACCCTATCTTTGAATGAATTTTTTTTAGCTCGAATAGAAGTATAACATACATGGTTGGAAAGATTATTCTGAGACCATTCCAATGGTATATGGAACTTCCTCTAACTCCTCACAATTAATGAGAAACATTTTTTTGAATATTCACTATACATTCTACTAGTTGCACAAGCCAATCTGGCCAATGGACAAGTAGACCTAGCTAGTGGACAAGTCATCCCAGTCGATACCCTGAATGCACTATTTATAGGCATGAGGAGGAGGAATTTTAGCAAATTTCTCAAGAAAATTTCGTATATGCTGAAACAAGTGAAGAAAACAAGTGTTTCTGGGGTTCATATCCCATGAACTAGAAGTGAGGAGATGCCGGATTGGGGAGGCTATCTATGGAAGGACTTTTGACACATTTTAAAAGGATTTTGGCATAATTTTTGAAGTTCTTCTTGGAATCATTCTTGTAGAAGTTTAGAGCATATATTGAAGTTATTCTTGTAGAAGTTTAGAGTATATCTTTAATTTATTATTGTAGACATTTGGAGCATATATTGAAATTATTCTTATAGAAGTTTGGAGAAAATATTGAAGTTATTCTTGTAGAAGTTTGGATTAGATATTGAAGTCATTCTTATAGAAGTTTGGATTAGAACTTGATGTCATCCTTGTACAAGTCTTGAAGAGGATACAAGTCACCTTTTGAGGTAGATCAACAATCTTTTCTAGGCAGAGTTTATGAGGGAGATTTGTGCTACTAAAAGCACAATCTGAGGTTTGTTCTAAGGAATATCTAAAGCACCTGATTGAAGGTATGATTTAGAATTTATTTTGTTGCATTGGAGGTCAAATTTATAATGGCATACTTATTGGAGCATATATGAAGTTGAATATGTTTAGGTAGAGATAACAATGATTGTATATTTTTATATTTGGGTCACTATCCCTAGTATGCGAGAGCAAGATTTTATTTATTTCTTCTCTTGTTGAGGATGGCAAAGTGGTGCTAGGGAAGGAAGTTGTAGCTTCCTTTAGGAGGTTTTCACCTCCTTCCAGTGGGAGCTAGTAAATCTAGGGTTATAGCCCTTCCAATCATAGTTGGTAAACCAGAAGTTGTAGCTTCTCTTATAATATAAATAAATTGTTCATGTATTTCTTCTGTACTCTTCATATGATCTAATTGGTTAATGCTTGTGATACTTAAATTATGTGAAAAATTGAAATATTGATTCAACCCCCTCTTAATATTTCCAACAATTTGTATCAAAACAAGTTACCCTCTAACATTCTAATCACTAGAGGGAAGATCATGAACAAATATGGATCATATGGAAGGCTTCTCTTCAAGGACAATTTCAGTGCTTGATGGAAATGATTATCCATTATGGATCAGTTGCATGGAAACCTACCTGAAGGCTTTAGGAGTGGATATTTAGCTCTCCATCGTAAATGGCTACAAAGTTCCTAAAAATCTTCCCACTGGTCCATACGAGAAGAAGTTGTTCAACTGCAATTCAAAATCTCTTCATGCCATCATAAGTGGATTGTCAAGAACCATTAAGTCCAAGGTGATATCCTACACCACAAACAAAGAAGTTTGGGATAAATTAAAACTCTATATGAAGGTGATGAAAAGGTAAAGTAGGTCAAGCTTTCAAAATATAGAGCTCAGTTTGAAAACCTAAAAATGGATGAAAAAGAAGATATTGTGACCCATTTTCTCAGAGTAGATGAAGTTATCGATTCCATCATAAGATTAGGAGAATAATTTAAAGATACTTTTATTTTACAAAATGTTTTGATATCGCTTCCCTTGAGGTATGATGCCAAGGTATCTTCCATAGAAGAAACCAAGAACTTAACCAAGATGACAATGGAATAATTGCATAGCACTCTTACAACATATGGAATGATAATCCATACAAAATATAGACATTTAAGAAGAGAAGCATCCTTTAAAGTCATAAATAAAACAAGAAACAAATAATCAAGCTAGAAGACACAAAAAACAATGAATCAAATATAAAAGAAGAAAATTTCACCAGGAAGCTCAAAAGAGGAACTGGAAAAAATAAAGGTATGTTACCTTTTAAATGTTTCGATTATGGAATAATAGGTTATTATGCTAAGAGATGTCCTTTTAAGGGAAAGAAAAACTTCCACAAGAAAAATATTTATTCTAAAGAAGGCAACTGCTCTTAAGATGAAAGTGATATAGAAGATCTAGATGCAAGAGAAGTTATCTTCATAACCAAGAAAATTAAGATAATAATCATGGTCATGACAAAGAGTTCAATGATTCGAAAATATCGAACCAAATATGAGAATAGATTCTTTCTAGGGACATAGAAAAGATTAAGAGACAAAACGAAAAGATGAAGATCTTTAAGAAAACATGAAAAATAATGAAAAGGAAAATAACAAACTTAGAAACCAAAATAAAGAACTGAAAAGCTTGCTTGAAAAAATGATGAATAATTTATCTCGTTAAAGATTCAACTTGAAGAATCAAATAGAGTAGAGGATGTAATAAAGACTCACATGATGAAGAAAGAATAATATTGTAAGAAGCTGGAAGAGGATTGTGACATTGATGGATGAATTAATAAACTCAAACAAAACGTGAATAGCTTGCTAGTATTGGATAATATTCTCAATTGTCAGATCACCAGAAAATAAAACAAGTTTAGGAAATGTTGGTGCATATTTAGGCAACGAGGACAAAGGCTCTAAGGAATAAACTAAAAGTAGTCATGTTGATGATTCCAAGAACTCCCATCACAAGGATTACCAATGGATTGAACCTCCTCCAAGGAAAAAAAATTCAGAAGATCATCCTACTCTCCTAGGTATGAAAATATCTTCCTTGGTCATTGTTACTCTTACGAAAATTTTGGGCATAAAGAATTTCATTGTAAAATCAATACAAGATGCAATTATGCAAGGAGCAGGAATGATTATGGCTGTAGATCTAGAAATGTCCATGCATCTACCAATATAAATTAAAATCCATTTGAACCTTTAATGAATGAAAAGATTGTATGCATCAACTACAATAGTCTTGGTCACAAGGCACATGATTGCAAGCTAATGAAAAATAACGCTTGAATCATGCAGACAAGGAAGCTAGCTATGACATGGGAGAAGAGAAAGAAGGAAAATTTCAATCTAGAAATGATCATTTAAGGTAAAGAATATGGATGGTACATATACAATGAATGCTTGACACATATGACTGAATTTCAAAACAAAATTGTGAGCCTAAAAGAAAAAATGTGGCAGTGTTGCATTTGGAGATAACTCTTCTGTTATAATACTTGGAAAAGGTGTAGCAAGTCTTGGAAGCAAGAGTATGAAAGCACAAAATGTTTTTCTAGTTAAATATTTGAAGCCCAATCTTCTAAATGTTGGGAAAATGTGTGATCAAGGGTATAATCTCTTGTTTAACTCTTGGAAGTGTGAAATTAGAGAAAAAGACTTAGGAAGATTGGTTGTAATAGACACAAGAAGACCAAACAACATATACGTTCTAGACCAAGCAGTGTGAAACAAAATTGCAGCCATGTAAAGGAGTTGAAAGCACAACATAGAAGGAAAGGATAAGAAGACAAAATTAGTGTTGAGTGCCATGTATTCAAGGGGAGCAACCCAAAAGAAATAATTCATTTTTTTCCAGTAATTTTAAAGGTGGAGAGAAAAGGAAGTGCAACATGGAGACGAAGGAAGTGAAGCATGGAGATGGGAGGAGCATGATGATAGGGGGAGCTTGAGTATTGACACCATTCCCAAAGGGGGAGATTGTTAGATGAGAGTTGTCATTGATGTAAAAGGGTGAATGGTCATTGTTGATTAATGTCGTCATTGATGTCAAATACCTAATCCTAGGGATGATTCCCTAGCTTTGGGATGATCAAATCACGTGATAATAGTTCAAGAAGCCCTAAAGAGAAAAAGGGTGTAAACCCTCAAATGCAAAACTGAGAGTCAAAATAAAATCAAGGAAATGGTGATCAAATCCAAATAAAATTCAAGGAAGGACTATATCATCACGTAGCTCTCATCAAGACCTCTTCAGTGGTATATTCCACTCCTTCTAACTCCTCATGGTTGAAGAGAAATGATTTTTGTATTTTTGATGCTCCATTTGGATACCCTATCTTTGAATGAATTTTCTTTTAGCTCAAATGGAAGTATAACATACATGGTTAGAAATCTTATTCCAAGACCTTTCCAACGATATATGGAACTCCGTCTAACTCCTCATGATTGAGGATAAATTATTTTTGAACATTCACTAGACATTCTGCTAGTTTCACAAGCCATTTCGGCTAGTGGACAAGATGGCATAGTCACTGGAGAAGTAGGTCAAGTCTAGATCTTCAATGCAATATATATAGGCATGAGGAGGAGGAATTTTAGCAATTCACTAAAGAAAAAATTGGATTTGTCGAAACAAGAAAATAAAACAAGTGTTTCTATGGTTCATTTCTCATGAACTGGAAGTGAGGAGAGGTTGGATTGGGGAGGCTATGTATGGAAGTAATTTTGGAACATTTTTAAAGAATTTTTTCACACTTTCTGATGTTCTTTTTGGCACCATTATTGTAGAATTTTGGAGCATATCTGGAAGTTATTCTTGTAGCAATTTGGAGCATATATGGGCGTTATTATTGTAGCAATTTGGAGCATATCTTGAAGTTATTCTTGTAGAATTGTGGAGTAGATATTGAAGTTATGTTTGTAGAAGTTTAGAGAAGATATTGAATTCATTCTTGTAGAAGTTTGGACAAGACCCTGATGTCATCCATGTAGAATTCTTGAAGCAGATCAAAGCTACCTTTTGAGGCAGATCAATAGTCTTTTCCAAGGGAGAGTTTTCGAGGGAGACCTAAGCTACTAAAAGCATAATCCTAGGTCTGTTATAAGGAATATCTAAAGTCGTAGATTGAAGGTATGAATTAGAATCTATTTTGTTGCATTAAAGGTCAGAGTTATAGTGGCATACTTATTTGAGCATATATGAAGTTGAATATGTTTAGACAGAGATAACAATGATTGTATATTGTTGTATTTCGGTCCCTATCCTTGGTATGGGAGCCCAAGAGTTTTTTTCTTTCTTTTATTGTTGAGGCTGTCAGGGTGGTTCTAGGGAAGAAAGTTGTAGCTTTCTTTAGAAGTTTGTCACCTCCTTCTAATGGGAGTTGGTAATGGGGTTATGGCCCTTCTAATTGTAATATAAATAAATTGTTGATATATTTCTTGTGTACTCTTCATATGATCTAATTGGTTAATGCTTGTGATACTTAAATTGTAAGAAAAAGTGAAATATTGATTCACCCCCCCTCAATATTTCCAACAATTGATACCAGTTTGGGTTACCCTCTAACAATCTAATTACTGGAGGGAGTATCATGAAAACATATGGATCATATGGAAGACATCTCTTCAAGGAAAATTTCAATGTTTTATGGAAATGATTATCCACTATGGAAACCTACTTGAAAGATTTAGGAGTGAATGTTTTCCTCTCCATTGTAAATGGCCACAAAGTTCCTAAACATCCTCCAACTTATTCAGGGGAGAAGAAGCTGTTCAACTGCAATTCAAAATCTCATCACGCCATCACAGGTGGATATTCAAGAACCATTAAGTCCAAGGTGATTTCTTGCACCACAGGCAAAGAAGATTGTGATAAACTTTAAAATTTGTATGAAGATGATGATAATCTCAAGCAAGTCAAAATTCAAAAATGTAGAGCTCAATTTGAAAACCTAAAAATGGATGAAAAAGAAGATATTTCATAATATTTGCTCAGAGTTGATGAAGTTTTCAACTCCATTAGAGGATTAGGAGAAGAATTTAAAGATCCTTTCAATCATACAAAAGGTCATGAGATTGATTTCCTTGAGATACGATGCCAAGGTATTTGCCGTAGAAGAAACCAGAACTTGACCAAGATGACAATGGAAGAATTACATAGCACTCTTAGAACATATGAAATGAGAATAGATGCACAAAATGTATAATAAAATAAATAAGTAACCTTTAAAGCCAAAAAGAAGACAAGAAACAAATAACTCAAACTAGAACACACACAAGGTGATGAATCAGATATAGAAGAAGCAAATTTCATCATGAAGCTCAAAAGAGGAACTAGAAAAAACAAATGTAAGTTACCTTTTAAATGTTTTGATTATGGAAAAATAGGTTATTATGCTAAGAAATGTCATTTTAAGGAAAATAAAATCTTCCACGAGAAAATCCTTATTGTAAAGAAGACAACAACTCTTCAGATGAAAGTGATACAAAAGGACCAGATGCAAGAGAAGTTCTCTACATAACCCAAGAAAATCAAGATAATGATCATGATGAAAAATAGGTCAATGGTTCAAATGATGAACTAAATATGAGAATAAATTCTTTTTGGGGACTTGTAAAATATTCAGAGATGGAGCAAGAAGATGAAGATATTCAAGAAGAATTGAAAGATAATGAAAAGGAAAATAACAAGCTCAGAAAAAAAAAATAGAGAATTGAAAAGCTTGCTTGAAAAATGTGATGAAGAAATTATCTCCTTAAAGGTTAAACTTGAATAAGAAAATAGAGTTGAGGAAGTAATAAATACTGAAATGATGAAGAAAGAAGAAGATTGTAAGAAACTAGAAGATGAAATTATGACACTGAGGGATGAAGTTGATAAACTCAAAAGGAAATTGGAAAAATTGCTAGTATTGGATAATATTCTCAATTGTTAAAGATCATTAGACAATAAAACATGTCTTGACTATATAGGTGCATCTTCAAGTAATGAGAACAAAATATCCAAGGAAGAATCTAAAAGAAGTCACGCTGAAGAACAACCATCACAAGGATCTACAATGGATTGAACCTACTCCAAGGAAAAACAACTTAAGAAGATCATCCAAGTCTCCCATGTATGAAAATATCTTTCTTGGTCATTGTTACTGTTATGGAAATTTTGGGCTTAAAAAAATTCATTGTAATATCAATACAAGATGCAATTATGCAAGGAGCAAGAATGATTATGGATTTAGATCTAGAAATGTCCATGATCTACCAATAGAAACTAAAATCCTATTGAACCACTAATGAATCAAAACATTGTATGCTAAAAGTGCAATAATCTTATTCACAAGGCATTGAATGTCAGGATTGTGAAAGAGAATGCTCCAATCATGCAAATAGAAAAGCTGGCTATGACATGGGAGAAGAGAAAAAAGGATGATCACTGAACATAAAGAAGATGAATGGTACATAAACAGTGGATGCTCGAAATATGTGACTGGAGATCAAAACAAATTTGTAATCCTAAAAGAAAAGGAAACAATGTTGCATTTGGAGATAACTCTTTTGTCAAGATACTTGGAAAAGGTGTAGTAAGTCTTGGAAGCAAACATATGAAAGCACAAAATGTTTTGCTAGTTAAGAATTTGAAACCAATATTCTTAGTGTTCACAAAATGTGTGATTATTTTGTGATCAAGGGTATAATCTCTTGTTTGACTCCTGGAAATGCAAAATCAGAGAAGAATACTTAGGATGATTGGTTGCAACATCCACAAGAAGACCAAAAAACATATATGTTCTAGACCAAATAGAGCTCTCTTGGACATAAAAGGTTAAGAAGACAGAGTTAGTGTTGATTGTCACATAATCAGGTACATCTTGAAGTCATTCTTGTAGAAGTTTGGAGCAGACACTGATGTTATCCTTGTAGAAGTCTTGAAGCAAATCCTAGTTACCTTTTGAGGCAGATCAATAGTCTTTTATGAGGTAGATTTTCTAAGGGAGATCTGAGCTACTAAAAGCAGAATCTGAGGTCTGTTAAAAGGTATATATAAAGCAACTTGCATTGGAGGTTAGAGTTATGATGACATACTTATTGGAGCATATATGAACTTGAATATGTTTAGGCAGAGCTAACAATGATTTTACATTGTTGTATTTGGGTCACTATCCCTAGTACGAGAGCCCAAGAGTTTTTTTCTTTCTTTTATTGTTGGGACTGATAGGGTTGTGCTAGGGAAGGAAGTTGTAGCTTCCTTTAGGAGGTTGTCACCTCCTTCCAGTGGGAGCTGGTAAATATAGTGTTGTAGCCCTTCCAATCTTAGCTAGTAAATTGGAAGTTGTAGCTTCCATTGTAATATAATTAAATTGTTCATATATTTCATGTGTACTCTTGATATGATCTGATTGTTTAATTCTTGTGATACTTAAATTGTAAGAGAATGTGAAATAGTGATTCATCCCCTTCTCAGTATTTCCATCTAACACAATGGACTTTGTGGCACAATTTATAGAAATTCCTTGTAGATTGAAATTGCAGATTTTAATATGCTAAAAAAATTGACTCAAATATACCCTACTCATCAGTGGAAACAATAAACGATCGATGAAATCACAAAGCATAAAAGAGAGAATTTAATTGCACACAACACAATAATTATCTTGGGAAATCCACAACCAAAAACCCCTGCTATTTGTATATTGCATTAATTAGAAAATATAAGAATATTACAATGCTTTGCTCAACCCCGAACAACCTTTGCATTATCTCTATCTGTCTCATTGTTTCCTAGGTAAGTCTTGGATGAATACAATATGCTCTGCTCAACCTTGAGATCAACTTGCACAAGTATTTTCTGTCCTTTGCCTAACTGACTGCTTATGGCCAATACTTAGCCATAATTCTACTTTCCCAAGGCCCTATTTCCTTGTTCTCACAAGCTCCATGCACAAACTTGTGTTTCCTATTACTTGGTCTCGCCAACTTGTGCTCACCAAAAAAATGATTAAACTTGTGCCTTCATTCCTCCTTTTAAAAGCAATTCAAATGTCTAAAATTAGTGAGTTTTATAATTAAAGAACAATTTATTTTAGGCATTGTTCTGATTGCATGCACCATATGTTTAATTTAGATGATTTTACAACTGAAGGCACACTATCCTTGAACTCTGATCTCAACTGTGTCTTTCTCTGATCTGACATGCATGAGTTAATTGTGAGTGAATCTTCAATTTACTAGTTGAGCAGTGATGGTTGCACCCCACTACTGCAGGTTACACCCCACTACTGGATCTCCCACTAATTCCTCCATCAGTTGGAACTAGTTAAACTGAATTTAACTTAGTTAAACTGAATTAAATAATTACAGCTCAAACTGAATTAAATAATTACAACTCAAAACAAGTCAATTCGGGCCTCTAAAATTTAGGAACCACTCTACATGACTCTAGATAAACACCCACCTTGAATTAACTGAGCCAACTAAATCAAATTAACTTAGTTCACTATTACAAGTTTCTATGAGAATTAGAATTAGAATTTAATTCCTATTTTAATTCAAGGATGAATTAAATTAGGATTTTTCTCGATGTTATTTTTAACATTTCTTGTTGCTATTTTCAACACAAATTGATGAATAACTCACATCTTCATAGAGGAATACAACATTGTATCTATCTTTAGCTAAGACATTTTGATGATGGTGGGTGGCAAACAAGGGCATGTTTCAATATTGGCAAGTTACAATAGAGGTGATGTAAAATTCTTCCTATCAAAGCTAAAGGCTCTACCAACAAACATCATATCTAGCTTTATTTACCCACCTCTATAGTTTAGTGGAATTATTTGACACAGTTAGACATGCCAATACATGTGAGAAGAAATGTATAATGTAGTATGTTTTAAATCAACAGTGGGTGCATAAATTTATGCGCACTTGGAGCCATTTCTAAAGAACTAATGTCTACAGGAAATGTAGTAGTAAGCATGCCATTGTTTGGAACTACATGAAATGTTCTACACTATTTTCAAGCTCTGTGGGGATGATACACTAATTGTAGGGTTTATTTGGTGCATTCAAGCACTTCATGTAGAAGGAAGTTGTAGCTTCCTTTAGGAGGTTGTCACCTCCTTCCAGTGAGAGATGGTAAATATAGTGTTGTAGCCCTTCCAGTCTTAGCTACTAAATTGGAAGTTGTAGCTTCCATTGTAATGTAATTAAATTGTTCATATATTTCTTGTGCAATCTTGATATGATCTGATTGTTTAATTCTTGTGCTACTTAAATTGTAAGAGAATGTGAAATAGTGATTCAACCCCTCTCAGTATTTGCAGCCAACACAATGGACTTTGTGGCACAACTTGTAGAAATTCCTTGTAGATTCAAACTGCAAATTGTAATATGCTAAAACAATTGACTCAAATATACTCTACTCATCAGCGGAAACAATAAACGATCGATGAAATCACAAAGCATAAAAGAGAGAATTCAATTGCACACAACACAATAATTGTCTTGGGAAAGCCACAACTAAAAACCCCTACTATTTGTATATTGCATTAATCATAAAATATGAGAATATTACAATGCTTTGCTCAACCCTGAGCAACCTTTGCATTATCTCTATCTGTTTCACTGCTTCCTAGGTAAGCCTTGGATAAATACAATATGCTCTGCTCAACCTTGATCTCAACTTGCACAAGTATTTTCTATCCTTTGCTTGACTGACTGTCTATGGCCAATACTTAGCCATATTCCTTCTTGCCCAAGGCCCTATTTCCTTTTTCTCATAAGATCCACGCACAAACTTGCGTTTCCTATTACTTGGTCTTGTCAACTTGTGCTCACCAAAACAATGATTAAACTTGTGCCTTAATTCCTCCTTTTAAAGGCAATTCAAATGTCTAAAATTAGTGAGTTTTCTAATTAAGGAATTATTTATTTTAGGTTTTGTTCTGATTGCATGCACCATCTCTTTAATTTAGATGATTTTACAACTGATAATACATTGTCCCTGAACTCTAATGTCAACTGGGTCTTTCTCTGATCTGACATGCATGAGTTAATTGTGAGTGAATCTTTAGTTTACTGGCTGAGCAATGCTAGTTACACCCCACTACTGCAGGTTACACCTCATTATTGGATCTCCCACTAATTCCTCCATCAGTTAGAACTAGTTTAACTGAATTTAACTTAGTGTTGAAGCCTCGAAAATCGTTGCAACAACATGGGGGATGACCACCCGGTCCGGACCTTAAAGCAGCTCCTTTTCCGTTTGGAATGGTGGTTCTGACTGGTTCAACTAGGTCCAGTTACCTTCTCTCAATCTCCAATGGCTTTAAAATATGACTTTCATTCACCAATGGAAAAGAGACATTAGATCGTCCTTCTTGCTGATCAGGCAAGAAAGTGATCCTTAAGCTGATTTAGGGCTCAGCCAATCCACTACTAAAGTTTGCCTCTTTGGGAAGAGGACTTAAAAGAATGTAGAATTTACTCTAAATGCAAACTTGTTCTAAGGTGCAAGTAAAAGAAACTATCTTAATCCTATCTCAATTAAGCAGATATAGATCTAGTCTAACCAAGAGCAGGTATTTAAAACACTGAGATTTAAATGTCTCGTTTATAATGAATATCAAGTTAATGAAATAGTTCAATTCACTGACATTATGGATACCAAACACATCTTATTAAGACCTTTTAACTGAAATAATCAATCAACAACACTCAGGAAGTAGTTCACAGAATGATCTTGATCATTTAATCAGTAACTTGAATAATTAAACAATAATATGCGGAAGAAGTTCACAACATATCACTATTTATTCATCCAATATTAAAAGACAGATTTATGAGTAAATAGTTACTCAGAAATCAGAATTCAACTCATAAGAGCAGAGATAAATAACAACATAAAATAGAAGCAAATTACCCATACCGACAAAAGTGCACAAATATGTAAGTAAATTGACACATTTCTGTTATCATAAAATGAAACCAGCATTTAAAACAATAGTATTCGAAATACCAGTTTATTAAATCCATTTCTCCAGCTCCAGTCTCTAATAGTCCTTTATAATGCCTGGGCTTCTGCTTTCAAAAGCAAAGCTACAATAGTGCAAACTCTGTTCATTATACATAACTCAGGATGTAAAAGAAAAACCTCAATAATCTCCAGATCTGAGATTCTACTCCTCCCACCTACAACTTTAAAACCCTATTACAAAAGTGCTTTTAAAATTCCAGAATTGCAGAGGAGAGCAGCCCGTATTACATTCTGCAATCTGCTATTTATAACTTTTTGCAAAGGAATTCTTGAGATGAAAGTTTGTTGAAGAGAAATCTGCCCAATTCCATTTTATTTGCTCCAAATTCTCATCTTTAATTGCTGGAGCATTCTCATTGATTGAGATCTTTTTCTTCGTATATCTTCTACTGTTTTCCTGCAAAAAAGAAATCAAAATGAATTAAAATGTAACAATAAAATCAAAATACCATTTCTGGCATTAAAACAAATCCAATCAAATTTAATTTAAATAAATAATTGAAAATAAAATATAAACTCTCTATTGATGCCTGGGATGGTTTAATTTGCCAAGGATATTATTGACGAATGGATCTGCAATTAGAAGAGGCTTGGGCAAATGAAAATGAAGAAAATAACTCAGAAAATTGATTTTGTTTTTAGAAATTCGGAGCTTGATCTTCTGCATGATTTTCGACCCAATAAATGACCAAATATGTTAGTGAAACCTCCTCAGAAATGTTCTCCTTGATTTTATCTTTCCAATGAGCTATCCTAGGCCTCATTTGACCAAGTAAAACCCAATCTATGGGTCTCCAAAGTTGGTGAGTCAATTCTGACACAATTCTGGAATTTCTGTTGCTGGGCTAAAAATCAGAGCTTTAATTAAAAATCTAATCCTAAATTAGAATTCTAATTATTTAATAATTAATTCTAATTTAATTATTAACTAACTAATACATACAATTAATTCTAATTAATTAAACTACAAAATTAAGTTAATATACAACTGATTTGAAAAAGTTAATTTAAATATAATTAATATTATAATTCAAATTATATTAAAATTATAATGAATATTATAATTATAATATAAAAATTAGTTTACAAACCATTGGAATCAATCCAAACCCATTAATTCATCCACGTGAGATTATGGAGGGATATGGTGAGTGGAGTGTGAGGTGAGGGTGAGTGAGGTGGAGGTGTGGGAGGCATAAGGGGTGAAAAACTTTGTATTAAATTTTTTGTACCATCGCATTTGGCCTTATCGCATATCGCATTTTGAATTGTCAAATGTTAAGGCTTTTAAGAATTTGCGATAAGACTTTGCGAGAAATTTATTTTCTACGAGAAATGTTTTTTTAATAAGTGTTTTCGTGTTCTGGATTTTAAGGGCTATAAAATCCAAACTTTAATTAAAAATCTAATTCTAACTTAGAATTCTAATTAACTCTAATTTAATTATTAATTATAAACTAAACTTAATTAATTAATAAACTATTTATTAATCTGACTTAATCTAAATAATAATTTATTTTATTTTAATTAAATGAATTAAATTATATATTAATAAATTGAAATTAATTATTAAATATCAAAACTTATTTTATTTTTAAACTCTAACTAACTACTATCATATTCATTCCTACGTGAATGATATTTCAAAAAAACAAATTACATGGTTTTGAAGACGTGGGTTAATATCTTTTGAACTCTCGCAATCGGAAGATCGCAAAAATGGGATTATTGAGTTTCGTTAACAATGTTGTGATTGAAATCTGCGATGCGATGTAGCGATCGTATAATTATATATATATATATATATATATATATAGATATATATATAATTTTAATTTTAATTAAATTAATTATATTTATTATAATAATTAATTTAATTAATCTTAAAATTTAAGGTTAAATATCAGTTTTTTTGTTTTTTTTTTTTTAATGAAATCAGTTATGAAATTATCTAAACTACAACCATTCCGAAAGTAAATAAAAAGAATAAAAATAGCATTTTTTAATCCAGATTAGATAAATGATGGGACTTCAAGGAGTACCATTTTCAAACTAGTTGACCAAATGAGGTAAAACAAGCATTAATGGGAAGCTTATTAAAAATCGGTTTTAACAAAGCAATCAAAACAAGAATACAAAGAAAATGAAAAATTAACAATCGCGTAGGATAATCAACTAAATAAAATCCTAAAAGGCATTTAGCTAAAAATTTATAGAAAGGGTCCCCATTATTTGAAGTGAAGACATCAATAATGGGGGGTTGTGTTTTTACCACAACAATGGCGACACACAGGAGAAGAACCAGTTATCTCTATTTGCTATGAATGAGATTTTCCTAAAATTAAAGTAAAAATAATTAAAGAAGAGAGAATTATGCTTGAAATGCTTGACTAGGTACATTAGTCTGAATAAAAGCAAGAATCATCTAACTGTAATTTTCCTTAAAATTCCTCATAAATTAAAATATTTCAAAACTCTATATCAGTCTTTAATTAGTTGTTGAGATAAAGCAGGGGTGACTTTACAGCTTAGCTTTTAAAATATACTCATTTGTCACAGGTAGAACCACTGCTGCTAGCAAACAACTATAGTCTCGACAGGGTTACCCTTTAATCATCAATGATTCAGAATCCCATCTCTTCAAGAATTATTGACCTAGAGATAAATCCATTTATATATGTTTATTTTTTATTTTTTATTTTTAATTTTTTTATTATAAATCTTAAAAGCCATTGTCCTGGTTTAGTGGCTAGATAGTTGACAATGCCATTCACTGGTTATAATTGCACTGAACAAGCTGGCTCGTGATGAGACCCCTTGTCTTATAATTGTTTGCAATCATAAGCCATCACTCTGGTTTGTTTGGCAATGTTGGTAATGTCAGCCTATTTTTCCCCTATGATCATGGTAAGTAGGCTCATAATGAGACCTCTTATCTTTTAAGTTTAAATATATTTCTGGATTATACTCTAGAAAAATAAGACTCTTTGGGACGGGGAGAATCATTGACTCCTTAAGAGTTAAGAATGCAAATTTTAGAGTTAAAAGGTGCTTTGTTGTAAAGTGTCTTTACTTGGTTATAAGTAACTTTTCTTGACTGATAACAGAAATTTGAAAGATCTTAATAAAATATTGAAATCTCAAAATGATTACAATTTCGATGAAAAAAGAAATTTTTTCAGATTTTATGATACTTTGCCAACTTCTCTTGATTAGTAATCTCTTCCTTAAGTATGTCTACCTTTATAATAAGAAAATCAAACTTTTAGTAAGAGATTTTAAAGAAAAAGTCAATAGGTGACTATTAACAATTTTTCTCCATGTATGCTGACCATTGTTAGGTAACAAGTAAGCTTTCCATATAAACCACGTCAAAGTCACCTAAAATCAAAACTGAAAACTAAAGGAAAAAGAATTCTTATGCTAAAATGAGATAGAAATCAACAAACAAAAATAAAAATGAAGAAATTTTAAAAATGGAAAGGAAAATCCAAGTTTCGCAAGATAAACTCAAACAAAAGTGTTTATACCAGTGTCTCAATAATATGAAGAAACAGAAAGTAATCATGTAATCATTTCTTTTTATGTCGAGATTTAGAAAAATCATATCTTGCAGAGTTATAAGTTTTTTTTTAGGCTTTTTGGATAGCAGTGACGATAAAATTCAGCCACAATGAAAACTTTCTGTCTGATATCAATCTTTTTGTTTCCAAGCATCATCTTGATCATTTTATAATAAAAAGAGTGCTTAAAGAAACAAACTAAAGGTTCAGAAACATCCTGGTGTAGTTGTTTTAATGAGGATTATCGCTGCTTCTTGAAATAAAGCCAGAAGAAGAGTATGGACTTCAAAAATATGATCTAGTTGAGGATTGGAAGCTTTTGTGAAGAGCTGCAAAATAGAGTTACATATCAGAAAAACAAAACTGAAACTAAAGTAACAAAATGGAAATTAATGAAAGACGGTACATGAATCTTACAATTGAATAATTGTTTTTTATTTTACCTGAAAGGTATCAGTTTCTCCAAACTAGCTGACTTCTTATTTTAATTAACATTAAAAACTTGAAGGAGTCAAACTAACCAAAATCCTATAACCCAAAATCATTATTTATTTTATCTAAACTAAAGCAAGCAGTAAAATGAAAAAATGGAATGCTTAATGTTCAAGGGAAAACAAATGCATCAGAAATGAGAATGGGAATTTGCAGTGATGACTGTTTCTCAAAATATTATAAGCTTCATAGAAACTCCATGATTTTATAAATTGTCCAGAATCAAGACCACATTCAAGATAATAAAGTTTAAATGTGAAGATTAAGAGGTCTTGAATTTCTTTTTTAATTATGGAAGTATATATTTAAAACTGAAATATATGAGAAATCAAAATGATTTGAATATGCTGCAAATTTTTCATTAACGACTTTCTTATCATAGTGGTTACCCAAGCTCGCTTTTTAAAATAACACATCGCCGTATCGGATGATTCACATAACATGTTTCTTCACCATGCTTTGAGTTTAATTTGTAAGACTTCACTTTTGTTGCTATGCCATATATTGATTAAATGTTAATGGCTTAGAGACATGCATTGGAAGCTATCGCATCAGAGGTTGCAATGGCAAAATTGCCGATATGATAACATGCGATGAGAAGATGTGCTATGAAATGAAGTGATTGCATCATTAAAGAAATATTATATTGGGGATCGGGGCATATTTACATTTTGCTTCCCACATCTCACATCGCACATCGCAGAGTCAGAGATGTGATGTGAGAAAAAAACAAAAATGCGATGAAGCGATTGCGATATCAGCGATGGGCAAACTTTTGGTATCCGATGTAACACAATATGATTCTTGCGATGCCGATATGCAATGAATGACATGGCTAGTCAACGTGGTTGGCAATCGGTGATCGCGATCGGAAATCTTAAGCACATGATGTAACAATTCTTGATACGCCGATATGCGATGAAGAGTGGACCCGATAATTTTATGATGAAAATTTAATAACATACCGATTCAATACATCGGCCCTTTTGAAATTATACTCCTATCACTATTGCGATTGAGCGGATGCGATATTTTTTATGACTTTAATTCGAATTTCATATCGGGTCCGAACTTATGTGGTCGTCGCAATATTGGTAAAGGCAATTCATGATAATGGAAGTATACTTCAACTGCAATCCTCTGATATGCGAAATGAGAAATGCGATATGGCATATGAGTGAGGTAATACATCGGAGATCTTTTATGAACAATTTGTTATCAACAATGCTAAGACGTACTTCCGATGAAATCTTTCGCTACAAATGGTTGTGATATGGATGATGTGATATCATAATGAAATGGTTGACGAAGATGAGTGGGATGGTAGTATTGTGAATATTTTCACTGAAGTATCAACAATATGAAAATCAAATTGAAATGATCAATGAAAGCAAAATTAAAAATTGCTCAAATTCTAATGAATCACAAAATAAAATTTCCCTGAACCTATTGCAATTTTGAAATGGGTTTGCTGCTTACTTCCAGTTTTGAAAACAAATGAAATCCTGCAAATAAAACAAAACAAAAATAAAAAATAAACTAAGGAAAAGAGAAACTAATAATAGATGAGAATGAACTTGTGAATGCGTACCTGGAAAGAAATTCTCTGTAGTTTTTTACTTCATGAATCTTCCAATTAGATTTATCAAAATTCTAACTTTGTTCAAAATCATCTTATTATTTATTTTAAATCGGAGTGTGCAATCAGACTAAATAAAATCTATTTATTCATGTTCAGGAAATATAAAATTTACCAGAAATAAATATGAAAATAGTCTTCCCTTTTGAATTGAAACTAAAATTTATTACCTTTGCTTATTTCGAATAACTTGAGAAGAATCTGTATTGTTATAGTGACTATTCAATAATGCCTTTATTAAATGAATATGATGCATATTGTAGCATTAAATAATAAACTAAAGGTCCGAATGGGATAAAGCCACTAGTCGTGGAGAATATCAACACAGATTTAAATGTGTGCCAGGTGCATACTCAATTAAATTTGGTCAATACATTATTCAAAATAGGCAGAGATGTATTCATGGGTAGAGGTATTGTTGCAAGAAATTTTTAAAAAGGAAAACAAGAATTAAAACTTTCTGATAGGAAGAAAATGTTTCACTGAAAATATATATGATATGAGAAGGGCTGATTGCTTCCTTTATTTTTAATCTGCAGAACTATTAAAAATAAATTAACTATATAAAACAAACAAACTAAATTAATTCTACTCTTATTCTAACCATATACATGAAGATGACTATGTATAGTCATATTTCCAGTGTAACCGTTTTCTCATTTTAATTCCTGCATATATGTACAGTTCAAATGTTAGTAATAAAAATATAAATCTAACTAAACTAAGAAAGATAAATCTGTGAATAGAATGCAGAGTTATTGTTAGAAATTTAATGAAAATCTCTTTCCCTTGAAATTTCCTTTCCAATTGAATACCAATTGGATCATAGAAATCTGGATGGATTTCTATTAATAATTGAGACATGTTCAAAAGAGGAGATGAAAGGCCAGATTGTGGATATGAGCTTTTAGATTCAAAGGCCTGGAAGAAACTGTTATGTGTAAAAGTTAAACCATTGACAATCTTCCATGAAGGAAAAAATTCCAAATATTTTTCAAATGAATTAATGAAAAATAGATGGAAATCTTTCAAATGAAATGGAAAATTATTAATTAAATTGGATTGCTGACAGATTTCTAAAAATACATTCTTTTGTTGATATTGCCTTTGAGAAAATAGAAGCTTTTGATAAAGCATTAGTATTGATTGAAATTGAAATTGAAATAGCTTTTGATGCTTTTGATTATAATATAAAACTTCGATTTTCCAACCGGGCAATGTATCAATTGAATGTTTGATAGTCAAGTGCTCAATATGCCAGCGTAATGTATCAAAAATCTGAAAAATAAATTCTGAAAATAAATCTGACTTTATACAACATAAGTGAAGAAACAAAAATAAAATGAAATCACCATTTGTACAACCAATGTTACAACACAATTGGGATTATTTTGAAACAATTTTTTTTTTCACAAGGATTGGCTAGAATTATGGAATTTGAGTAATTTCGAATTCCAACCTGTGAATTAGAAGGGGAATTATGATTATGAACATGAATGAAATCTTGATCATGATATGAATCATAAATTAGAATATTTTCTTGAATAGTGAAATCATGAAGATAATTTGCTGCTTTAGAATGAGGATTGGTTGGAATAATTTCTAAATTAAAATGTCTCTCATTCTCAGATGTTATTTGAAGTTTCTGATGATTTTCTTGAGAAAAATCAACATCTTCAATGTCAGAGTAATTATCATAAATGACTTCACAAGATTCTCTAGATTTCCCTTCAATCTCATCCAGTATATCAAAACAAGGAGGGACAAGAATTTCATGTTCATTAATGGCAAAAGAATGATCATTAATTTCTTCTCTATCTTGATAAAAACTTAATGGTAATTCATTTAGATCATCCTCTTTAATTTCTGAAATATCATTAATACCAAGAGGGGAAAAATTACCATCATTAAAAATATCAGGATAAAGGGAAAAATGTGAATTTGAAATAATGCATTTAAAAATGTCTCTGTTTGAGAATTCTTGTACATTATGCTCATTGTAAACTTCAGATTCTAAATCATTCTTTTGTGTGCTCATGCTTTCTTGAAGAAGGCTTCTTTGCTGCTCTGATTTCGACATTTCTTTATCATGGAGAAATTCAACAGTTTGCATGCTATTATTTACTTTGATTATTGCTTGCGCTTGCTGATTTGCAATCTGATTTTCTGAATTTACCTCAAAGTAACTTTCAGATTTCAAGACGGTTCTTTCTCCAAAATTGCTGCTATTGTCTTCTTGTATTTGATTAGAAATATTTTCCAAGCTTTGTGAAACCTCTTCATCACAATTTATTTGCACTTCCGAATTGGATTTCTCATTTATATTGGAAGGGGATGGAACAAAGCTTGAATTAATTTCATATGGATCGGGAATAGGAGGAAAAGAATAATTATGTTCAAACCAATCTAGTGATTCTTCTTTCATAGGTTCATCTTCGACCTTAAATTTTAAACAATTCAAATGAAATCGAATATTAAAATCTCTAACAGACTCATTTTCATTTCGTAGATATTCAATTTCATCACATACCTGATCATAATCGTAGCGGTCAAATTTACAAATGAAAATTGTAACAAATTGATCCCAGCTGTGAATTGAGGCAACTGGAAGAGTTCTACACCAGTTTCTGGCTTCTGCCGCAAATGTAAGAGTAAAAATTCTGCATAAGATGCCTTCATCAATTCTTTGAAAATCATAATTTGAAACATTTTGAACAAATTGTTAGACATGATTAAAAACAGAAGAATTTCTCTCACCATTGAATTTTACCTGAGAAAAGAGTCTTACCACTTCGAGTGGAGTATTGGAAGATGCACGTCCGTGGATACAACTCAAAATTGGAAGTTTAAGATGAGCCATCGTGATTAAATAAAATTTTAAAATTGAAAAGACTCCAAAAGACAACAAGTTTTAGCCTTCCTTCTAGCGCCAAAATGTTGAAGCCTCGAAAATCACTGCAACAACATGGGGGATGACCACCCGGTCCGGACCTTAAAGCAGCTCCTTTTCCATTTGGAATGGTGGTTCCGACTGGTTCAACTAGGTCCAGTTACCTTCTCTCAATCTCCAATGGCTTTAAAATATGACTTTCATTCACCAATGGAAAAGAGACATCAGATCGTCCTTCTTGCTGATCAGGCAAGAAAGTGATCCTTAAGCTGATTTAGGGCTCAGCCAATCCACTACTAAAGTTTTCCTCTTTGTGAAGAGGACTTAAAAGAATGTAGAATTTACTCTAAATGCAAACTTGTTCTAAGGTGCAAGTAAAAGAAACTATTTTAATCCTATCTCAATTAGGCAGATATAGATCTAACCTAACCAAGAGCAGGTATTTAAAATATTGAGATTTAAATGTCTTGTTTATAATGAATATCAAGTTAATGAAATAGTTCAATTAACTGACATTATGGATACCAAACACATCATATTAAGACCTTTTAACTGAAATAATCAATCAACAACATTGAGGAAGTAGTTCACAGAATGATCTTGATCATTTAATCCGTAACTTGAATAATTAAACAATAATATGCGGAAGAAATTCACAACATATCACTATTTATTCATCCAATATTAAAAGACAGATTTATGAGTAAATAGTTACTCAAAAATCAGAATTCAGCTCATAAAAGCAGAGATAAATAACAACATAAAATAGAAGCAAATTACCCATACCGACAAAAGTGCACAAATATGTAAGTAAATTGACACATTTCTGTTATCATAAAATGAAACCAGCATTTAAAACAATAGTATTCGAAATACCAGTTTATTAAATCCATTTCTCTAGCTCCGGTCTCTAATAGTCCTTTACAATGCTTGGGCTTCTGCTTTCAAAAGAAAAGCTAAAATAGTGTAAACTCCGTTCATTATACATAACTCAGGATGTAAAAGAAAAACCTCAATAATCTCCAGATCTGAGATTCTACACCTCCCACCTACAACTTTAAATCCCTATTACAAAAGTGCTTTTAGAATTCCAGAATTGCAAAGGAGAGCACCCCGTATTACATTCTGCAATCTGCTATTTATAATTTTTTGCAAAGGAATTCTTGAGATGAAAGTTTGTTGAAGAGAAATCTGTCCAATCCCATTTTATTTGCTCCAAATTCCAATCTTTAATCGCTGGAGCATTCTCATTGATTGGGATCTTTTTCTCCGTATATCTTCTACTATTTTCCTGCAAAAAAGAAATCAAAATGAATTAAAATGTAACAATAAAATCAAAATACCATTTCTGGCATTAAAACAAATCCAATCAAATTTAATTTAAATAAATAATTGAAAATAAAACATAAACTCTCTATTGATGTCTGGGATGGTTTAATTGGCCAAGGATATTATTGACGAATGGATCTGCAATTAGAAGAGGCTTGGGCAAATGAAAATGAAGAAAATAACTCAGAAAATTGATTTTGCTTTTAGAAATTCGGAGCTTGATCTTCTGCATGATTTTCGACCTAATAAATGACTAAATCTGTTAGTGAAATCTCCTCAGAAATGTTCTCCTTGATTTCCAAGTAAAACCCAATCTATGGGCCTCCAAAGTTGGTGAGTCAATTCTGACACAATTCTGGAATTTTTGTTGCTGGGCTAAAAATTAGAACTTTAATTAAAAATCTAATCCTAAATTAGAATTCTAATTATTTAATAATTAATTCTAATTTAATTATTAACTAACTAATACATACAATTAATTCTAATTAATTATCATCTAATTAAAAATTAATTAAGCTACAAAATTAAGTTAATATACAAATGATTTGAAAAAGTTAATTTAAATATAATTAATATTATAATTCAAATTATATTAAAATTATAATGAATATTATAATTATAATATAAAAATTAGTTTACAAACCATTGGAATCAATGCAAACCCATTAATTCATCCACGTGAGATTATGGAGGGATATGGTGAGTGGAGTATGAGGTGAGGGTGACGTGAGGGTGAGTGAGGTGGAGGTGCGGGGGCATAAGGGGTGAAAAACTTTGTATTAAATTTTTTGTACCATCGCATTTGGCCTTATCGCATATTGCATTTTGAATTGTCAAATGTTAAGGCTTTTAAGAATTTGCGATAAGACTTTGCGCGAAGAAAATTTGCGAAAAATTTATTTTCTGCGAGAAATGTTTTTTTTAATAAGTGTTTTTGTGTTTTGGGTCTCGTGGGCTATAAAATCCAAACTTTAATTAAAAATCTAATCCTAACTTAGAATTCTAATTAACTCTAATTTAATTATTAATTATAAACTAAACTTAATTAATTAATAAACTATTTATTAATCTGACTTAATCTAAATAATAATTTATTTTATTTTAATTAAATGAATTAAATTATATATTAATTAATTTGAAATTAATTATTAAATATCAAAACTTATTTTTTTTTTAAACTCTATCTAACTACTATCATATTCATTCCTACGTGAATGATATTTCAAAAAAACAAATTACATGGTTTTGAAGACTTGGGTTAATATCTTTTGAACTCTCGCAATCGGAAGATCGCAAAAATGGGATTATTGAGTTTCGTTAACAATGTTGCGATTGAAATCTGCGATGCGATGTAGCGATTGTATAATTTTATTATTATTATTATAATATAACTATATATATATATATATATATATATATATAAATTTAAATTTTAATTAAATTAATTATATTTATTATAATAATTAATTTAAGTAATCTTAAAATTTAAGGTTAAATATTAGTTTTTTTTTTTAATTTTATTTTGGTTTTATTTTAATGAAATTAGTTAAGAAATTATCTAAACTACAGCCATTCCGAAAATAAATAAAAAGAATAAAAATAGCGTTTTTTAACCTAGACTAGATAAATGATGAGACTTCAAGGAGTACCATTTTCAAACCAGTTGACCAAATGAGGTAAAACAAGCATCAATGGGAAGCTTATTAAAAATCGATTTTAACAAATCAATCAAAACAAGAATACAAAGAAAATGAAAAATTAACAATCGCGTAGGATAATCAGCTAAATAAAATCCTAAAAGGCATTTAGGCAAAAATTTATAGAAAGGGTCCCCATTATTTGAAGTGAAGACATCAATAATGGGGGGTTGTGTTTTTACCACAACACTTAGTTAAACTAAATTAAACAATTACAACTCAAACTAAATTAAATAATTACAACTCAAAAGAACTCAACCTGGGCCTCTAAAATTTAGGAACCATTCTACATGACTCTAGATAAACTCCCAACTCGAATTAACTAAGGCAACTAAGTCAAATTAACTTAGTTAACTATTACAAGTTTCTATGAGAATTAGAATTACAATTTAATCCCTAATTTAATTCAAAGACAAATTAAATTAGGATTTTTCTCGATGCTATTTTTAACATTTCTTATTGTTATTTTCAACACAAGTCGATGAATAACTCACATCTTCTTAGATGAATACAACATTAGATCTATCTTTAGCTAAGACCTTTGATGATGGTGGGTGGCAAACAAGGGTGTGTTTCTATATTAGCAAGTTACAATAGAGGTGATGTAAACTTATTCCTATCAAAGCTAAAGGCTCTACCAACAAACATCATATCTAGCTTTATTTACCCACCTCTATGGTTTAGTGGAATTATTTGACTTAGTTGGACATGCCAATACATGTGAGAAGCAATGTATAATGTAATATGTTTTAATTCAACAATGGGTGCATAAATTTATGCACACTTGGAGCCATTTCTAAAGAACTAGTGTCTACAAGAAATGTAGTAGCAGGAATGCCATTGCTTGGAACTACATGAAATGTTCTGCACTATTTTCAAGCTCTATGGAGATGATACACTAATTGTAGGGGTTATTTGGTGCATTCAAGCACTTCATGTAGATGGAGCGCTTGTAGTTACTAGTCACAAAGTGAAATATTGAAAAAATAAACCCTATGGAGGGAAACCCCCAGAAATAAAATCTACATATGTAGATCCCATTAATGTTGACCCTATGAATGAGTTTCATAATCTAAGATTTGAGGAAACAAAAGACCATTGTATAGTGTAGGACATAGGGGATGCTAGTAATATATCATGATCCATTGA
Organism: Pinus tabuliformis; assembly: GCA_031772625.1. Classification (NCBI taxonomy): domain Eukaryota; kingdom Viridiplantae; phylum Streptophyta; class Pinopsida; order Pinales; family Pinaceae; genus Pinus; species Pinus tabuliformis. Next base: position 1,327,588,016 of record CM062817.1, on the reverse strand, counting down.
AGATGAAGCAAGTTAATATTCAAACAAAAGCTAAGAAAAAATATAACATGGTAGGGGATTATTGGGATGAGCACATAGTCATATAGATTTCAAATCTAATTTGTGAATATGTTGATCTATTTTTTTTTTAATTTTATTGAGATTAAAGGGTTAGTTAGAGACCCAAGATAAATGAACATTGAATTAAAGCTAGATGTAAAGCCAATTAAGAAGAGAGCACACAAGATGAGTCCACACTACAAGTATAAAGTGAAAGAAAAATAAAAATAAAATGTTGGATGTTAATTTGATCTTTCTAGTGGAAGAGTTTGATTCAATCAATTCAAATGTGATATAGAGAAAATGACAATTATAGTTTGTTCTTGTCGACTTTCATGACTCAATGGTGCAACACTCAAAACTTAAAAAAATATAAATTTCATTAAATTAAATCACACTCCAAACATGAGCATTACAAACAATTACATGGATATTTATTTTGAGGAGAGAAGTCTCTCGTATCTCTTCTAGAGAAACTTCCTCCTAGATATTTGGAGGAAGTTGAGAGCTATCCTCTCAATTTTAGGATTCTATCCTAACTTCCCTATCTCCTAATTAATTCTAGAATGACTCATCAATTCTAGAAAATCCTAGATTCTTTAATTAAATAATTACATAAAAATTATAATGAGATGCTCCTGCATCATATTACCGGGGAAGAAAAATTTCATGGCCTTGTCGCCATGAGTCTTGTTTCCGTGTCTTCCTGGATCCCATATATAATTTTGTTCATGTTCTTGTCCTTCTACATCTGCTTCTCTAACTTTACTGTAACTCCACTCCTGCTTTTCTAGCTACAAAATATTTGTCTTCACCATGCTTCTGCTCACCATTTCAAGAGGAATTTTTCTAACAACGAAAACCATTAAAAGAAGAGTATATGACCAAACTAGTATACCTTCACTCTTATCCCATGCTTGTAAACTTATTTCCTGAACTCTTTTCTCTGCTTCAATGTGTTGATTGAAATTTGTCTTGATGTTTCCAACAAATTCTTCAACCTTTAGATTTACAACAAATTTTAGAATTTGTCCATCCTTACATTCTATCTTTGGTTCATTATCCCTGACGAGCATTCCATTCAAGTATTGTTCTTCATCTATGATAAGAACAAAATTTGGATTTTGTTCTATTTCTTCATCTTTCTCAATCTTCACGATAGTTTCAAAAGATTGTTCATCTCCTGTATAAAAACCTTTGTGAGTTACTTCCTCATATTCAGCTACTCTGAGTTCTTCCTTCAACCTATATCTCACCTTCTTTCTCTGTTTATTTAAAGTTTGTATGATGGCATAAAATTCTTTATCATAAGAAGAATACTTTTGCTTAGCCCCATTAAGTTTTTCACTATAGTAAGCAACTGGTTTCCCTTCTTGACTTAAGACAATTCCTATTGTAGATCCACTGGCATCAGTCTCAACCTGAAACAACTTATTAAAATCTGGCAATGATAAAATAGGTTGTTCTGTGATCTTTTTCTTTAATAATTGGAAGCTTTTATTAGTTGCTTCTGTCCAATGGAATGGTTTATTTTTCTTCTTAATAGTTTCTATAATTGGAGCACATATGCCACTAAATTTTTTAATGAAATTTCTGTAGAAGCTTTCCAAAAACTTCTTACCTCTGAAATACCTTTTGGAGTTGGCCAATTGATTATGGCCTTCACTTTCTCCTGGTCCATCTTTAAACCTTCCCTTGAAATTACAAAGCCTATATATAATAGTTCTGTCTTCATGAAACTACACTTCTGAGATTAATTGACAATTTCTCCTGTTGTAGCTTCATTAAAACCTTCTTAAGATGTCTTAGGCGTTATTCTTTTGATTGATTGTAGATTAAGATATCATCAAGGTAAACTATAACAAATTTTCCAATGAATTCTTTTAAAAATTCATTCATTAGCCTCATAAAAGTGTTGGGAGCATTGGTAAGTCCGAAGGGCATTACCAATAATTCATATAAACCATTATTGGTTTTAAATGTTGTTTTCCATTCATCACTTTCTCTGATTCTAATTTGATGATATCCACTTTTTAAATCTATTTTTGAAAAATATGTTGCACCACTAAGACAATCTATAAGATCATCAATACAGGGTAATGAAAACCTGTATCTGAATGTAATTTTGTTGATTTCTTGAGAATCTGTGCACATTCTCTATCCACCATCCTTCTTTGGAGTTAATACTATTGGAACAACACACAGACTTAAGCTTTTTCGAATAAGACCTTTATCCAACAATTCCTGCACTTGATTTTTAATCTCTTCGTTCTCTTTTAGAGTCATTCTGTAAGCTTTTTTGTTTGGAAGGCTAGCACTTGGAATTATGTCAATATGATGGCTAATACTTCTAATGGGACGCAATTCATCAGGCAAGTCATCCACTACAATATCAATAAATTCATTCAACATGTTTTTAATTTCTTCTGGAAGATCATTCAAATTTTTACTTGTGAGGACTACCTTTGGCTTACTGATCAAGGCAAAATTTATCTCCTCATGCTTGATTTCTTGAAGAAATTCTTTCCCACTAAGTAACATTACTTTGGATTAGTCTTCTTTTGGTGCTTTGTCATTTTTCAAAAGCAAAAGTACATGCTTTTCACCATCCTTTTCAAAAGTGTAGTTATTTCTCCTTCCATCGTGCATTGCTTTCTTCTCATATTTCCATGGCCTTCTAAGCAAGATATGACATACATCCATAGGCGTAACATCACAAAGAACTTTATCCTTATAACTTATTATTTGAAACTTCACTTCACATTGTTCATTAACTAGTATTTGATGTCCTTTTTGCAACCATGAAACTTTGTAGGGAGTAGGATGTTTAGTTTTCTTTAAATTCAACTTTTCTACCATTTCTGTGGATACTAGATTATCAGTACTCCCACTATCAATAATGACTTTACAACACTTTCCTCCTGATTTACAAACAATTTTGAACAATGTTTTTCTTTGTGTGGGTTCCTTTACTTCTTCAACAGACTTTAATAAAGTTCTTTTCATCATCAAAGATTCACCAGTTTCAGGTGCATTTTCATGTGTAGAGGATTGTACACTTTCTGTATCAGTTTGTGTTATATGTGTGCTTCCTTGATTAGAAAATATTTTTGGACATTCATTAGCCTTATGACCAACTTTGTTACATATATAACATCTTACCACAAAAGATCGACCTCTGCCTCCTTGATATGGTCTTCGTCTTCTGAAGTCTCCTATTGATGATTCTGCCTATTGTGAACTACTGCCTTCTTCTCTTTGAAATCTTCCACTAAAACTTCCTCTGCTTGATTGTCCTCGACTTGATGATCCTCTGCTTCGTCCTCTTTCTCTTTGACTCTACTTTCTTGCCAATTTTTCTTCAACCTTAAGAGCTATCTGGTAAGCTTCTTCAACCGTTTTTAGAGACAAAATATTCAATTCATCTTGTATTTCAAATTTCAACCCACTAATGTATCTTGCTAATTTTTCTTCATCAGTTTCCAGATGACCAGATCTTATACTCAATCTATAAAACTTCTTTGTATATTCTTTTACAGACATAAATTTCTGCTTAAGATTTTGCATGTGGCGAAAGAGATTTAATTGATAATCTCGAGAAAGAAATTTACCTTTGAGTTTAGCCATGATTCGATCCCAACTAGTGATATTTCCTTTGTTTCGATTTCTCTTTTTCAGCTTGTACGCTGTCCCACCATAATGTAACATGTCCCTTTAATCTAGTCACTACGAACTTAACTTTCTTCTCATCCACTACACTTTCATAATCAAAATATTTATCAATGGCGTTGATCTAATCGATCAATTCTTCAAGATTTAAACTACCTTCATATATAGGCACGTCCAATCTTGGCTTGGAACTTATTCCCACGATCATCTTGACCATCTTCTCTTTTGGAGTTTGTTCTTCAGCTTCTTCTTCTAGGCTTTCTTCCGTTTCACTAATATCACCGATGTCGACATCTCTTTGATGTGTTGTCTCCAATGTGTCCAATCTGATTCTAATACATCTTACTTCATCGAGTAAGCCCTAGTTTGCATTTGGTCTTCCTTGACCAATTCCAACTCCCTAGGCTCCTCTAACTCTATGAACCATTTTTACCTTTTAATTAAAATAAAAACCAATAATCCTTAAATTCTCTTTTAATAACTACATCACTTTATAAATTTTATAACTTTTAAAATAATAATTAAATATTATAAAGTGCTTTATGGAACATTCACCTTAAATAATCTTCACCTTTAAATGAATATATATAGAGAATGTTTTTCAAAATAAATAGAGTGTTCACCTTACTCATTATATCTCTCCTCCACTTATTATCTCTGGACATAGTTGAGCATTTCAAATTACATGTTCACTTATTATCTTTGGACATAGGTGAGCATTTCAAATTACATCTTCACATATGGAATTTCATTTCATCCCTACGTAAATTACCAACTACCAACGTGAAAATTAATTCACTCCAATAGGCTCCTTCGACAAACTTCATAATAATTCACGTACTCGGGTTTGCAAGAGCTTCTATCATACCAACACTGCTCCACGCATTTGTTTCATGTCCAACACGGGTTGCTCATACCTAATTACATAAAAATTATAATGAGATGCTCTTGCATCACTCAATGAGGCCTGTGTACATGACACCCAAGAAATGTGGTATATTAAAATTAAATATTAATTTTTTTTTTTATTTATTTATTAGACTAACCTAAGTACCTACGGGGATTTGAACCGGTGACCTATCGCAAGGAGTGCCTTAACAACACACCCATTCAAAGTCAATCCAAAGCCTCATGGGCAAATTAAATATTAAATTTATCTTTTTACACATTAAAAATTAATTTTTGAATTTTTAAAATTTGAATTTTTAATATTTTTTTTTTTTTTTCCGAAGGTGGCAAAACCTATCAAACTCAGGTGTCAAACCAACAGTGAGGACAACCATCTCTGGCTGTTATCCGCGAATGTCGGTTTGACTCATCACCGTTATCAAGGAAAACCACGCCACCTGTAATAACCCGCTGGTGGTCCGTAAGGGAGCAGGGTTTCACTCCTGCCAGATGCCTCTGGGTCTTGGGCCGTTAACCTGTTTCCTTACGTCCGAGGAAGACGAGCTCTTAGCCAAGCAGAAGCAGTTTTACGGCATACTCCAGGCCGATTGAATTTTTAATATTGATGGGTGGATGTCTAATTTTATGTGATTTAAAATTAATTTGTCAAAATTAAAAATTGTTTAATTTTTTTTTTTCTAATGGCCAAGTGTGCTCATAAATTGTAAATATTTGAGACTCTCTGTTTTCTCAATAAAGCACCAAAGACTATAAATTAATATTTTGTTTCCATTCATTATCATATTTAATATTTTGTTTCCATTCATTATCATACTTATTTGTAACAATAAAATAATCGTTTTTTTTTTTTTTTTTTTTATTAATCAGATTCTTTTTACTTGTTTTTTCTATTTCAGTTTATTGTCTTCTTGATTTAAATTTTCTAATTTTAAAAGAATTCCAAATTAGATTTATTTTCACTATATGTTTACTAGTTGCAAAGGAATTTCAAAACATGTTAAAGCTCTCACATGTTAAAATTAAATATTAAATTTATCTTTTTACAGATTGAAAATTAATTCTTGAATTTTTAAAATTTGGATTTCTAATTTTGATTGGTGGATGTCTAATTTTATGTGATTTAAAAATTATTTGTAGAAATTAAAAATTGTTAAAAAAAAACCTCTAATCTAGTGTGCTCATAAATTGTAAATACTAGAGACTCTCTAGTTTTCTCAATAAAACACTTAGCACTATAAATACAATTAATTATGTAAAATATTTTTTTCATAATTATATTTTGTTTCCATTCATTATCACTCTGATTTGTAACAATAAACAATTGATTTTTTTGGCTTTTTTATTAATTACAAGTCTTTTTGGTTGTTTTTTCTATTTCAGTTTATTTTAATGCCTTCTTATTTTAAATTTTCTAATTTTAAAGGTGTAATGCTCCTAGTGAAGCGGTAATATTAAGTAAAAACAGTAATTTAATTGTGAACCAAAAACCCTGTTGGGTAAATTATAATAACTCTGTTGTTATTACTTTTAATTACTATGATAATTGATTGTGCTATCACTATTTAATTAAGTATGTGATTAATTGTTGATTAGCAACTGTTGAGGTAGTTGAAACAAGAGAAAACCTAACTACCTCCATGAGACAGTTGAGACCCCAGAGGGAAAAGGGGGAATGCCAAGTCTGGTTAGGATCAGATGGCAAAGTATGATGATGAGCTATGTCTGGTAGAGACCAGATAGCCAGTGCTTGGAAGTGAAAGGCTTCCTGAATCCGCTACGTCTGGTTAGGATCAGATAGCGTGACTCTGGTATAACCAGGGAGTTTGCAGTCAGTAAAGATCTGCAAGAGTGCTTGGGGGTGGAAGATCGAGGAGGATCTTCCTACGGTCGGGAGGTTGACAAGCGCTACAAAAAGGTTTGCTACTGTTCAGGTACGGCTTGCTAAAACATTTAAGAATTCATTTAAAACTGTGTAATTCTTCTAAGGTCTTTTGATATGCAAGTAAAGGTGATGAGGAAATATTTAAACAATCTTTAAAGAAAGAACCTAATCTCTGCACAACCGGCAGAGTTTGGAGCCGGACCTTTCAAACACAGGTTAACAGTGCAAACATGTCGGTCAAAACCTCTGTAACATAAGTTATAGAAAGAACACAAAACAGGAAAGTATTACTGTGTTATCATCTTCTATAATTTTCAGATGAAATAGAGCAAGAAACCATCACTGTGCGTAAGCGACATGTGAATATATGTAAAGTATTACTGTGTAACCATCTTCTATAATTCCAGATGGAATAGAGCAAGGAAAACATCATTGTGCGTGAGTGATATGTAAATATATGTATCAAACCGAGAACAATAGTGATCATCCAGACCTTTTATCAATATAAAGAAAGGAAAAGAACATTCAATCATTTACGGAGCAGAGAAAATAGCTCGCAGTAGTAAACCATTTACATTGTAAGTTTCCAACTTTTAAATGTATATATATATATATATACAGAAAAAAAACAAGATAGTCGGTCAGATATGCCCTAGCCCCCGAGGAATATTGGAGGAAGGGCCGAGGCCGACATGCATGCACAACAGCTATTATCAGATGCCCTGGCTCTTAAAGGAATCGCCGAAAACGGGCTTAAATATTGATAGCCGGCAGGGGCTTAACTGCTAGAAACATTTACATAGAAAGATTAACCGTGGAAAAACAAGTATATATATATATATATATATATATATATATATATATATATATATATATATATATATATATATATATATATATATGGAAACGAAATGAACAGAGACAAGCATTCAAAACTTATAATCATAATAAAAATTGCAGAGAGGGCAGCAAGCCCGGTAGACAACAATTACACAGCACCGGAGCCAAATAAAGGTCTCTGTACAAACTCCAATGTTAACTTTTAAGTTAAGATTAAAACCGAGAACGGAGTCATTTAAACAAACATTGATCAATCTGAGGAACTTGTCCGCTTATACTAACAACAGATCACAATGAGGTATCAAGTGAACAATACAGGGCATCCCGCGCCTCTTAATGGAGGTTCCCGCCTGAGGGCTGGCGGGGAGACCCGACTTTTAATAAACAACTGAATACGAAGGGAAACATGGGTTTTCCCATGGGGAGTAACCCCGGTGTATGGCGGAAGAATTCCGTAGCTCGAGCAGACCAACATCCTATTTCAGATGGTCAGCGGCTCAGCCGTTACCACAGAAACGCCAACAAGCCACGACTCTGATACATAACAAAAAAACAAAAGAAACTCTTACCTGGACATGGGTTGGCAGAAAGTCGGAAGGGTCTTCCAAGGCTGCGGGTGCAACAACCGGCCTTGCCGCTGGTTTAACAGCCGGAATTGCCTCCTGTAAAAATCACATAATCTGAAACACATTAGAATAGTATCATCGTATCTATAAACTCATAAAAAGCCGAAGAAAAGACTGTATACAAAGTCTGGCAGAATCGTAACTAAAACTAAAGACGTTAAAGCTCGAAAACCTGTGAGGGCATGAGTATTGAAACCAGAAAAGCGGAGAACTTGAACCAAGGTTATGCCGATACCTGTTCCGGAGCTGGAGGGCGAAGTCGTTCCGCAGAGCACCCGGTTGCTTGGAGGTGAGAAACTCTGTGTGAGCCTGGGCGCCATGAAACTATGAGTGACAGAGGCGCTCGGCAGTAAAAAGAGAAACAAAACTTAGAAGTAACCACACAGAAGATATTTAAAGCACCCACCACCCTATGGTTTGATCGCAACCCTCGATTTGGGCGGGCTCTCTCCCACCGTTCGATCGCCAGTGAATGAACCGGGAATCGGCGGTGAATTGGTAAGTTCGAGACTGCCAGACTGTGCAGAGTACCGAGCACGCGGAGGTCGCATGGCAAGCCGGAGGCCGGCCGTTCATCAAGCCAGATGGACGATGCTACGCAGGCCAGCTGGGGAGGCAGCAGAGCTGGACGGGACTTGCGGCTTCGGCCTGCCTCGGTGAAGTAACCAGCACGTATATAAACGGAAACTGCCATAAATCATTTAAGACTGAAGTGCCACTCAAACCCTTACGTACCTACCATTGATTTCCGAGATTTATATAAGTCAACTTTGTAATAATCGCCTATGAACCATGGCGGGGATAAGGTTAGAATCACAATCTTATGTCGACTTGTATGAGCGGATTATAGAACCAATCATAACATAGGAACGGATATATATATGAAGTTTCCTCATAGAAATGTTTGCAAATGATAAGGTTATAATATGATTACAATACGCAGAACTAATGAATGTTTATTTATTCATATGTTTATATGATGGTTAAAAAAAAATTTTACTTGTGTATTGGTATGTGACAAGTGGTATCAGAGCCCAGATTACAACTCTGGACCTCGGGCTAATTTTAATAGAGACAGCAATGTAAAGTAGCCTCCTAACAAGCCAGTAAGGAGTATATCGAAATATAGAAAAAATTACATCTGTTAAATGAGCTAATTTTGTTCAGGTGACAGCGGGATGAGGAGAACCAGTAGCGCTCCTCATGGAAATTTGGATCGACCAGATAATGTTGCCCACCCTCAGGGAAATCCTGAGATATGGGTACAACTGGGAGAGGAAGGCCGCAACACTGATTTGGCAATATTGAGGACAGTCCAGGAGCTGAAGGACGAAATGGCCCGTTTGCGTGAGGACAACGCAAGACTAAACATGGAACAAGAGAGGATTCTGAAAAGTTTATCTGATAAGCAACATCAACAGAGGTCTCATCCTAGGCCTGAGCAGACCCGAGTATCAGATGAACAAAGCTATCACACTGAACAGGAGGAAGCAGAGGAAAGGGCGGAAGCACGAGGAGAAAAGTCTGTTAACGCTTCTGAATATCAAACTCCAAAGAAACCACGGATAGAACTACAAGGAGAGTTCCGGAAGATTAAACCACCTCATTTCGATGGAGAATCAGAAGAAGCTGCAGAGGCTTGGCTAATCAACATGAATAAGTATTTCCAAGTATACGAGTATGATCACCATCTTAAGGCACGATTGGCCATCTTCCAGCTACAGGCCAAGGCTACATTATGGTGGGAAGAAGTCAAGATGGTGTGGGGAGTGAGTGAGCAAGATGGGAGACTTTTCAAAGATATTTCAAGGAAAAGTACCTGACAGAACGCTTCTATGATGAGAAAGCACGAGAATTTCATGATCTGCGGCTGGGATAGCAGACCATAGATGAGTTCATAACTAAATTCACATCTCTGCTTCGCTATGTACCATATATTAGAGAGGAAAAAGCTAAGGTGCAGCGGTTTGTTAGTAGCCTACCTCAGGCTATGCGAGAAAGAATCGAATTTGATAATCCGAAGACGATGGACGAAGCAATTCGGAAGGCTAGAATATGTCAGTAGAACAAACAAAAAGGAGAAAATTCTGGAAGACGCTGGGCAGATAAAAAGGGCAGTAGGGTGATCATAGGAGTTAAGGGAACTTGCAGCAATCTTCACAAGGGATTCTCGAAAGGGAACAACAATAGAAATCCATCCAGAAATCAAATCAGATTTAAGCCACCTGCTGAATCTAAATACAGTGAACAGCCGGTTAGAGCTGATAATGAGGGCACAGTTAGGCCACCGGTTCAGTGCTGGGGTTGTGGCGGACCTCATTATATTAAAAATTGCCCTCACCGGAAGGAAAGCGATCAGGTGTCCCAGATTTACGAAGCCTCCACAGTGGGAGACGTGGCTCGGTCCATACCCAGAATAAATGCCGCACTCGAGGATCGACAAGCAGATTACCAGCCAACAATGATAGAATTTGAAGGTAAGATCCTTGATCGAACTGTTTCCATTTTAGTAGACCCAGGAGCTACTTTAAGCTACGTAAGTCCCAAAGTTGTGGAGAGCTGTAGTTTGCAAACTGTTAAGTTTAAGAATCCCTGGTTGGTACAGCTTGCCACTGGGGCCAAAAGACGAGTGCTGGCTAAGGTCAGCAACTGTCCATTAAGGTTAGCCGGTCAGACAGTAATAACAGAATTGAATGTACTCCCTCTTGGTTCATATGATGTGCTAATAGGAATGGATTGGCTGGAAAAGCGGTGGTCTGTAATAAACTGCAAGACAAAAACAATCTCTTATCGAGATGAACTGGGAAAAGAAAAAGAAATTCAAGGTATCCAAAAACCAGTGCAGGTCCGACCAATTACGGCTTCACAGCTGGCTAAAAGTGTCCGGAAGAAATGTCAAATATATGCAGTACAAGTGGGGTATGCTAGATCTGAAGACAAAATTACGACCGTGGAAAGTATACCAGTTGTGCGAGATTTTGCAGATGTGTTTCCAGAAGAAATACCAGGGCTGCCGCCCAAAAGAGATTTGGATTTCACCATAGAATTGATACCCGGTGCAGCCCCAGTATCCCGAGCACCATACCGGATGAGTGTGCCGGAATTAACTGAGTTAAAGATGCAGCTGCAAGAGTTATTGGACAAAAAGTATATTCGTCCCAGCGTATCCCCTTGGGGAGCCCCTGTGTTGTTTGTTAGGAAAAAAGATGGAACTCTCCATATGTGCATAGATTATAGACAGCTGAATAAATTAACAGTTAAAAACAAATATCCACTACCCCGCATTGATGAACTGTTTGATTAGGTGAAGGGGGCGACAATCTTCTCAAAGATCGACTTGAGGTCGGGCTATCATCAGATCAGAATTAAGGATGAGGACATAGCCAAAACAGCTTTTCGAACTCGTTATGGGCACTACGAGTTCGTGGTACTGCCATTTGGGTTGACCAATGCACCTGCGACATTTATGTGCTTGATGAACAAGGTATTTCATCAGTACCTAGACAAATTCGTGTTAATCTTTATTGATGATATACTTATATACTCCCGGAATATTAAAGAGCATGAGGAGCATCTCAGAGTAGTGTTGCAGACACTACGGGAGCATCAGCTATATGGTAAATTTAGCAAATGTGAATTTTATAAAGAACAGATCCAGTATTTGGGACATATCATTACAAAAGAAGGTATAGCTGTGGACCCCGAAAAGATCAAAACTATAATGGAATGGCCAATACCCAAGGACGTGGCAGATATCAGATCTTTTATGGGGCTGGCTGGATATTACCGGCGGTTTGTGGAAGGCTTTTCCAGGGTTGCATACCCCATCACCTCTTTGCAAAAGAAGGGAAAGATATTCAAGTGGACAGCAGATTGTCAACGAAGCTTTGAACAGCTCAAAAACTTGCTCACCACTGCACCTGTGCTGAGTGTTGCAGACCCAGAAAAGGAATATGTTGTTTGCACAGATGCAAGCAAAGAGGGCGTAGGAGGGGTGCTAATGCAAGAGGGGAAAGTGATCGCATACGAATCCAAAAAATTGAAGGAGCATGAGCAGAAGTATTCTGCCTATGATCTGGAATTAACTGCAGTGGTTCATGCGCTGAAGATGTGGCGCCATTATTTGGTGGGAAGAAAATTCTTGCTAATGACCGATCACCACAGCTTAACTAGCTACTTTAGTCAACCAACCTTAAACGCTAGGCAAGCAAGGTGGGTGGACTTTTTGGGGAATTTTGATTTTGAAATTAAGCACCTGCAAGGAAAAGAGAACAGGGTAGCTGATGCACTGAGTCGAAAAGTGCATTGCATTTATGAAATTGGTATTAGTGAAGGACAGTCCACCCTTGACAAAGAAATTAAAGAGGCCGCTGCACAAGATCGAATTTACTTACAAAAGAAACAGCTGGTGCAGAATTTAAATACTCACATAATACAACAAGGGTACAATTTGAATGCAGCTGGAATTCTATGTTACCAGAACAGAATTTACGTACCCAATCAGAGCAGTATCAAGGAAAAGATTCTGGATGAATATCACAAAAGCCCTTATGCGGGACATCCGGGCTATCAAAAATTAATTACCTCGCTTTGGAAGGAGTATCATTGGCCGGGCATGAAAAGAGACATGGTAGAATATCTGGCGCGATGCTTAGAATGTCAACAGGTTAAGGCTGAACATCAACACCCTGTGGGTTTACTACAGCCTTTACCCATACCAGAATGGAAGTGGGAGACTATTACCATGGACTTTATTACGGGTTTGCCAAAGTCCAAAAAGAACAATGACTCTATAATGGTTGTGGTAGACAAGCTCAGCAAATCAGCGCACTTCATACCGGTTCAATCTACATATCGTGCAACTCAAATCGCAAATGTTTTCATGCAGAACGTATTCAAACTCCACGGGCTGCCAAAAACTATAGTATCCGACCGCGATGTCAAATTCACATCAGCCTTTTGGAAGACCTTGTTTGAAGGTCTGGGGACTCAATTGAATTTCAGCACCGCCTATCATCCGCAAACTGACGGGCAGACTGAACGGGTGAATCAGGTGGTGGAGGACATGCTGAGGTCATATGTGATGCAACAACCTACCCGATGGGAGGAGTACTTACACCTTGTGGAGTTTGCCTATAACAATGGATATCATGCATCCTTGCGGATGAGTCCATTCGAGGTACTTTACGGCCGGAAATGCCGTACGCCATCCAGTTGGGGTGGACCAGAAGACAAACTCATGCTGGGCCCAGAAATGTTGGAAGAGATGGAAGCCATGGTCAAGAGAGTCCGAGCTAATTTAAAAACAGCTCAGGACAGGCAAAAAAATTTTGCAGATCGGAAAAGAACCTTTAAAGAATATCAGGTGGGCGAACATGTATATGTCAGAATCCGAGCAAGGAGAAGTACTCTCCAATGGAATACTTGTGCCAAACTGGCACCTCGCTTTTGTGGGCCCTTCCAGATTTTAGCACGAGTGGGGCCGGTAGCTTATCAGCTAGCCCTACCCAGCCATATCCGGGTCCATAATGTTTTCCATGTATCTGTTTTAAAGAAATATGTATATGACCCTAGACACATAATAAGTTGGCAGGACATTCAGGTAAGAAGATGCTGTAAGATAAACATAAAATAAAAATGAAATGTTGGAAAACAGCTAACCTGAATATTATGTGTTTCAGGTGGAACCGGAAGGAGAGTTCCTGGTCGAGCCAGTGAACATATTAGATCGGAGAAGAGTCGAGCTGTGGAAAAAGGTCATCAACCAGGTTAAAGTGTAGTGGCAGCACTTTGGAACAAAGGAGGCCACCTGGGAGGATGAGCAGAGTATGAAAGAAGCTTATCCCAGATTGTTTCTGGGTGAACAGCAACATCGGGACGATGTTGAGCTTCAGGAGGGGGAGATGTAATGCTCCTAGTGAAGCGGTAATATTAAGTAAAACAGTAATTTAATTGTGAACCAAAAACCCTGTTGGGTAAATTATAATAACTCTGTTGTTATTACTATTAATTACTATGATAATTGATTGTGCTATCACTGTTTAATTAAGTATGTGATTAATTGTTGATTAGCAACTGTTGAGGTAGTTGAAACAAGAGAAAACCTAACTACCTCCATGAGACAGTTGAGACCCCAGAGGGAAAAGGGGGAATGCCAAGTCTGGTTAGGATCAGATGGCAAAGTATGATGATGAGCTATGTCTGGTAGAGACCGAATAGCCAGTGCTTGGAAGTGAAAGGCTTCCTGAATCCGCTACGTCTGGTTAGGATCAGATAGCGTGACTCTGGTATAACCAGGGAGTTTGCAGTCAGTAAAGATCTGCAAGAGTGCTTGGGGGTGGAAGATCGAGGAGGATCTTCCTACAGTCGGGAGGTTGACAAGCCATACAAAAAGGTTTGCTACTGTTCAAGTACGGCTTGCTAAAACATTTAAGAATTCATTTAAAACTGTGTAATTCTTCTAAGGTCTTTTGATATGCAAGTAAAGGTGATGAGGAAATATTTAAACAATCTTTAAAGAAAGAACCTAATCTCTGCACAACCAACAGAGTTTGGAGCCGGACCTTTCAAACACAGGTTAACAGTGCAAACATGTCGGTCAAAACCTCTGTAACATAAGTTATAGAAAGAACACAAAACAGGAAAGTATTACTGTGTTATCATCTTCTATAATTTTCAGATGAAATAGAGCAAGAAACCATCACTGTGCGTAAGCGACATGTGAATATATGTAAAGTATTACTGTGTAACCATCTTCTATAATTCCAGATGGAATAGAGCAAGGAAAACATCATTGTGCGTGAGCGATATGTAAATATATGTATCAAACCGAGAACAATAGTGATCATCCAGACCTTTTATCAATATAAAGAAAGGAAAAGAACATTCAACCATTTACGGAGCAGAGCAAATAGCTCGCAGTAGTAAACCATTTACATTGTAAGTTTCCAACTTTTAAATGTATATATATATATACAGAAAGAAAACAAGATAGTCGGCCAGATATGCCCTAGCCCCCGAGGAATGGAGGAAGGGCCGAGGCCGACATGCATGCACAACAGCTATTATCAGATGCCCCGGCTCTTAAAGGAATCGCCGAAAACGGGCTTAAATATTGATAGCCGGCAGGGGCTTAACTGCTAGAAACATTTACATAGAAAGATTAACCGTGGAAAAACAAGTATATATATATATATGGAAACGAAATGAACAGAGACAAGCATTCAAAACTTATAATCATAATAAAAATTGCAGAGAGGGCAGCAAGCCCGGTAGACAACGATTACACAGCACCGGAGCCAAATAAAGGTCTCTGTACAAACTCCAATGTTAACTTTTAAGTTAAGATTAAAACCGAGAACGGAGTCATTTAAACAAACATTGATCAATCTGAGGAACTTGTCCGCTTATACTAACAACAGATCACAATGAGGTATCAAGTGAACAATACAGGGCATCCCGTGCCTCTTAATGGAGGTTCCCGCCTGAGGGCTGGCGGGGAGACCCGACTTTTAATAAACAACTGAATACGAAGGGAAACATGGGTTTTCCCATGGGGAGTAACCCCGGTGTATGGCGGAAGA
This sequence comes from Pinus tabuliformis, assembly GCA_031772625.1. Taxonomy (NCBI): domain Eukaryota; kingdom Viridiplantae; phylum Streptophyta; class Pinopsida; order Pinales; family Pinaceae; genus Pinus; species Pinus tabuliformis. Next base: position 1,327,572,468 of record CM062817.1, on the reverse strand, counting down.
ATTCCGTAGCTCGAGCAGACCAACATCCTGTTTCAGACGGTCAGCGGCTCAGCCGTTACCACAGAAACGCCAACAAGCCACGACTCTGATACATAACAAAAAAACAAAAGAAACTCTTACCTGGACATGGGTTGGCAGAAAGTCGGAAGGGTCTTCCAAGGCTGCGGGTGCAACAACCGGCCTTGCCGCTGGTTTAACAGCCGGAATTGCCTCCTGTAAAAATCACATAATCTGAAACACATTAGAATAGTATCATCGTATCTATAAACTCATAAAAAGCCGAAGAAAAGACTGTATACAAAGTCTGGCAGAATCGTAACTAAAACTAAAGACGTTAAAGCTCGAAAACCTGTGAGGGCATGAGTATTGAAACCAGAAAAGCGGAGAACTTGAACTAAGGTTATGCCGATACCTGTTCCGGAGCTGGAGGGCGAAGTCATTCCGCAGAGCACCTGGTTGCTTGGAGGTGAGAAACTCTGTGTGAGCCTGGGCGCCATGAAACTATGAGTGACAGAGGCGCTCGGCAGTAAAAAGAGAAACAAAACTTAGAAGTAACCACACAGAAGATATTTAAAGCACCCACCACCCTATGGTTTGATCGCAGCCCTCGATTTGGGCGGGCTCTCTCCCACCGTTCGATCGCTAGTGAATGAACCGGGAATCGGCGGTGAATTGGTAAGTTCGAGACTGCTAGACTGTGCAGAGTACCGAGCACGCGGAGGTCGCATGGCAAGCCGGAGGCCGGCCGTTCATCAAGCCAGATGGACGATGCTACGCAGGCCAGCTGGGGAGGCAGCAGAGTCGGACGGGACTTGCGGCTTCGGCCTGCCTCGGTGAAATAACCAGCACGTATATAAACGGAAACTGCCATAAATCATTTAAGACTGAAGTGCCACTCAAACCCTTACGTACCTACCATTGATTTCCGAGATTTATATAAGTCAACTTTGTAATAATCACCTATGAACCATGGCGGGGATAAGGTTAGAATCACAATCTTATGTCGACTTATATGAGCGGATTATAGAACCAATCATAACATAGGAACAGATATATATATGAAGTTTCCTCATAGAAATGTTTGCAAATGATAAGGTTATAACATGATTACAATACGCAGAACTAATGAATGTTTATTTATTCACATGTTTATATGATGGTTAAATTTTTTTTTTACTTGTGTATTGGTATGTGACAAAAGGAATTCCAAATTATATTTATTTTCACTATATGTTTACTAGTTGCAAAGGAATTTCAAAACATGTTAAAAATCTCACATAGTAAAATGTTAATAACTATATCTTTCTATATTTCTATAATTTTAATAAAATCCATTCATTGCTCTATTGATTTGGTTGGAGTTAATAAGAATTTAAAAATCTTTTAAATATTGATTTTTTAGGTGTATACTAAAATATTTAGATAAAGAGACCATTATATTTTCATGCCTAAACAATAAAGCAACTAATATGGATAACTTTGGTTGGAGTTAATAAGAATTTAAAAATCTTTTAAATATTGATTTTTTTAGGTGTATACTAAAATATTTAGATAAAGAGACCATTATATTTTCATGCCTAAACAATAAAGCAACTAATATGGATAACTTTTGTTATCAATAACTTCGATTGCTAATTACTTTTACTTTTTTCATAAGAGGTAGATACTCAGCAACGCTCCATATTAGACTTGTTAATTTTTGAAACATACTGTAAAAAACATACTTAATAATAATACCTTTTAAATGATTATATTTTGTTATTTTAAGTTTTTATTATCGCTAGTCAGAAAGTTTCATTCACCATTGCTTGGGAAACACTTACTATAGTATATGTATAATTTGATTCTTCGACTCATTGAATTGATTTTTTACTATAAATGGAAAGTACATCTATCCACAATATCTCTCATAGTTTTGTAAAATTTTTTTTCCTTGCATCACTGATTTGAGAATTAATTCCTCATAATTTACATTCTTCAATAACTTTTATCTTTTTATCACCACGTTTTATTTCCTTGGCTATCGATTTGTGAAATCAAATACTTAAAACATGTAAGCTATTAATGTCAAGAAAATTATTTTAGTAATTTTTTTTTAAATATTGATTTCCTTTTGAACCATCTTATTCCTCCTTTCTAACAAGTTTTATACTTTTTTATACTAAGATTATAAACAATCTTATCAATTTTCTTCAAATTTTTGCTTTAAATAACATGCATTAACTAATATATATAATTAATTTAAATCTTATACCATTGATCAAACAAATATATTAAGATTTTAATAAAACTTAAATAACTTACCTTAGTTTATTTAAAAAAAGCGCTTTCAACGCTATAATTAGTTGCTTTGTTTGAAATTCTATTGACCATCTGAGATTAAAAAAATAATAATAAGAATCATCAAATATGGGTGTTATCAAAATTTCTTTGAAAATCACACAAGTGCACATGACAATACAATGCTTTGTTTGAAATTCTATTGACCATCTGAGATTAAAAAAATAATAATAAGAATCATCAAATATGGGTGTTATCAAAATTTCTTTGAAAATCACACAAGTGCACATGACAATACAATACACGCCAGTGCATTACATATATATGCACAATGCTGAAATATAGTTGATTCACACATTTGATTTTTTTTCATTTTCAAATTATTATATTTATGTGATCCTTTACAAAATAAGAAATATAGCTGATTCACACATTTGATTTTTTTTTTTCATTTTAAAATTATTATATTTATGTGATTTTTTACAAAGTAAAAAATACACCGTTCTATTTTACTATTTAGTACACACCTCAAAATTTACTATTCTATTTTACTATTTAGTACACCTCAAAATCTATGAAGAAATTTATGATAATATTTTTAGTTTGCTACTTTGGTGGATTAATTGATTATACGCATTGATGCAATTTTACCATACTATGTGCACCAATGAGTATGAACATGTTATTAACTTATTTTTCAAAAACACTGATAGTGATATGATCATTTTGGATCCAACACAATTTGTGCTCCAATTGGAATAGATACCAAACATTCCATATACAATTAAAACCCTATAAAATCTTATAAAACAATACTTTAAAAACTCAATATTGAAGGTTATTTTGATTTTTTTTTTAAGGATGCACCAAAAATGTGAAATCAAATAAGATCAAATAAGGGAAAAATTGAGATGATCACGAGAATGAAGTAACATGCTTGGAATTTTTTCTTTGTGATTTGTATGTGACCCAAGGTGATCCCTCACAAATTTGACTCTTCAAAAAAAATCTGCCATTCCAAAGTTTTTGTTAGTAAATCCCTTGTTGCAACCCAATCTCTTTTTTAAATTTCCGCAAATGACTGAAATAAGGATTATAGTTTCTTTTATAAACATAAACTTAAAAAGGAGAAGTTTCCTTCTATTTTTTTGAGAATGCATAGAAAATTATTAAAATCGAATAGAGGAAATATTGATATGATCAATAGAATGAAATCATTTACCTGAAATTTTTCCTCTATAAATTTATGTGAATCACATTGATTCCTTAAAAATTTGAATCTTTACAAAAATATACTTACTATAAAATTTTTACTGATAAGTTTCTCTTCTACACACTTTCTTTCTAAAATTTAGCAAAATTATAAAATAAGTGATATAATTTTAATTTTTCAAAAATTAAAATAAATTCTCTTTTATTTGTTTATTTATTTATTTTTGTATACTTTTACACAAAATGTATCCTTCTGAAATTAGTCAATCCAAACATTTTCTTTTTTTTCATCTCCTTTTAACATCTGTCTCGATATTTACATCCATGACATATGCCACGTGTACTTTCATATAGACGGTTTTATGGCTGGAAGACACTTAGTTAAAAAAGTCATAAATCATGTGAGGTAGGGAAATCCGTATAATACATATAACCGTCATTATCACTCACCATCTGAAGTTCGGAATAAAAATCGTCGATGAAATTTACACCAGGAGTCTTTCTTGGTTTCTATGAGCAAAACAAATGTAATAATTATGGTGAAGAATGAATGATGTGGGCATGTTTGGTTGAGAGGTATTGGATTGTTGGGATAATGAAATTTACACCAGGGGTCTTTCTTGGTGTCTATGAGCAAAACAAATGCAATAATTATGACGAAGAATGAATGATGTAAGTATGTTTGGTTGAGAGGTATTGGATTGTTGGGATAATGAAATTTACACCAGGAGTCTTTCTTGGTGTCTCTGAGCAAAACAAATGCAATAATTATGGGGAAGAATGACTGATGTGGGTAGGTTTGGTTGAGAGGTATTGGATTGTTGGGATAATGAAATTTATACGAGGAGTCTTTCTTGGTGTCTATGAGCAAAACAAATGCAATAATTATGGCAAAGAATGAATGATGTGGATATGTTTGGTGGAGAGGTATTGGATTGTCGGGATAATGAAATTTACCCTGAGAAGACCCCTGGTGTCTATGAGAAAAACAAATGCAATAATTATGGCCAAGAATGAATGATGTGGGTATGTTTGGTTGAGAGGTATTGGATTGTTGGGATAATGAAATTTACACCAGGAGTCTTTCTTGGTGTCTATGAGCAAAACAAATGCAATAATTATTGGGAAGAATGAATGATGTGGGTATGTTTGGTTGAGAGGTATTGGATTGTTGGGATAATGAAATTTACATTAGGAGTCTTTTTTGGTGTCTATGAGCAAAACAAATGCAATAATTATGGCGAAGAATGAATGATGTGTGCATGTTTGGTTGAGAGGTATTGGATTATTAAGGAATTTAGACTTCTGTGATCCATAACTTGTTTAGATAATCTTCGGCAAAATCACATAATCAATCGTTTGTCGACGCGTTTCGAACCAACCAGTGTGGTTCATCTTGTACTGACGATGAACCACACTGGTTGGTTCGAAACGCGTCGACAAACGATTGATTATGTGATTTTGCCGAAGATTATCTAAACAGGTATTGGATTGTTGAGATATTTGAACAGAACAAATACAAGAATTGTAGTGAAGAATGAACGATATGGATACGTTTAGTTGGGAGTTTTGGAATCTTTATGTTCTGTTTATATAATAGCTGAATGTAAAGGTTAGTGAATTTATTAAATAATTTCAAAAAAATGTTAACAATAAATAAGACGGAGAACCTAGTTCCCATGCATTCTTCATTTCTTCTAAACAAATAATGCACGTACAAAAAGAATGCAGTGTTTCATGATTTGAACATTAATGGTTTGAAATAAATTAAAATCATCCGCTCCACAACATTTATTTATATGTTTTTTAATATGAGGAAATTATTATCCGCTAAAAGTCAAGGGATTTTAGGGAGAATCAATAGAGTTAATATTATCCGATGTAAATGTGCTGATGAACGGATATGGCCATAAACATATAAGTTAAAGACGGATAATTTTAATTTCTTTCTTTCATTAATATTTATTTATAAATTAACAATATATTATAAAATATATCTATTTATATATTTTCTTACAAAACGTATTTAATCATATATCTCTTTAAGTATTTGTGTGTTTTAAAGATATATCATTATATAATTTAATTCATTTTAAAATTTATCATTTAGCATTCCGTTTCTTTTACAAACAGTGTGAAACTAACAAATTTTTATTGCTTATATTACTAAATTAACGTTAACATTTCTATTGCTAAAATTTTATCATTTAATATTTATTTTATTTTGACAAACAATTTTTTTATTAACAATAGACTTTCACTGGTAAAGTGACATTTATAGTTTTAAATTGCTAAGCCTCTTTATATCAATCCATCGAAAACATAATAATTTTTCTCATATTTAATGCACTATAATGGAACCAATCAAAAAGAAAAAACATAACACCCTCATTTCGATGATTTGCTCAATTAATTTTTAAATATCTTCAAATTATTTCTATATTATAAAAAACAAATGTCAAAGCAAAAATATTGCATTACTTTTGTTTATTACTTTTTTTACCAAATTATGTTTTAATTTTCTATATTAAAAAATTTGACCCCAATTTCTAAGAAATATTTAAAAATTATTATCCTTCCTACAGATACATTTATCTCCTACCTCTTTTTAATATAAATAACCGTTTACACCCTATTCCTTCTTTATATATCTTTAAACCTTTAAAAGCAATTGCTAATGAGTAAAGCACGCACTGTTGTTTTTTTTTAAATCACCTTAATAATGTGCCTTTGCCAAAAAAAACACCACTATAGAATTAAAATGGGAAAAGCCAAATATAAACATCCATACAAATTTAAATGCGGATTTTTGGCTTAGCACAGGCAAAAACATAGGTTTGATGTTTTTAGTTACGTTATGCATCAATGTATTTGTTGCATAAATTAGCTTGGATGCATTATTAAGTAATTAAGTTTACCAATAACATTTACAAGTCGTTGGATATTCGTATTGTTATATACTCTCCAAACGTTTATTTAACAATAAATTTATGATGATTTTGGCTCAAATGGAGGGAATATAGAATATAAGTTTATAATATCACATAGCCAATTTGAGCAAGTGTTTTTTTAGTTTTGTTTTACCATTTGCAATAATTTTAATTTTAATTATTATTATTATTTTAATGATTAATTTATATCATTATATTATGTTATTTATGCATGTTTATTTGAAAAATTGTTTATTAAATTTTTGTTTGATCACAATTTACAATTGAGTTTAGAACATAAAATATTTTAATAATGTAGAAATATTACAATCTCTTATTATAAGAAAGTTATTGTGGGGGCAAATGTTTGATGAAAATGGATAGTCGTTTTACCCTACTATGTGGAGCATGACATTTTCCAACCACTATACTGGATCAATGGTATTATATCGTAAATTGGATCTCTTTTATGATGATGCCACGATCATGAATTAATTTTTCAATGGAACTATGTAAATATATTACTCAATTTGAAATTTGTTTTATAAAGTGGTTGGATGAATGCTTATTATTATGAAAACATTTCCATGCATCTAATATATCTTTTGTATAATGTTTGAACATATTAAATGCATTTTGTTACTAATATTGTTGATGTATTGTTCAAAATATTTACAATTAGGATTATGATGAGGAGCAACTTGTATACATCTACTATTAGATCCCCACTATGATATCAAATCAAGAGTTTGTTTGCGCATATCTAGGAGAGGAAGCATACCAAGCTTAATTGAACCAACCACTTATTTGATTCCCACAATGTCATGAGTCACCAATTGAAAACCTCTACAGTAACACTGGCTCTTCACATGTTGGTCGGGATGAAGCCAATGATATAGAAGTTGGTATGGATAATTTCTCAGGGTACCCATGCCATGGAGGAAATGTTGTTAAATGCATTCCAACAAAATGTACTAGGGTATGGCGCTAATGTTGCTGACACCTTCTTCGAAAGCCTAAAATATTCTTCCACCATACTTCTATTTGAACATTGGATGTCCAAGTGATCCGTAAACTGTCGTGGATATTCCACTAGACAGTTCGTCACAACATATGTGATAATATTTTATTAAAAATACGAGATTCTACACTATTACAATTTTAATAAAATTTAAGGTCTGTAGATTAAATTGTAATTAGTGCATGCAAGTGAATCAAAATTATGCAGAAAAGTAGAGAACAAAAAAATAAGATCACACACACATAAGACACAAGATATGCTTTCTAAGAAACCCTTTCGGGAGAAAACTCGGCTAGAAGGTGAGGTTGCTTCATTCTCTTTCTCTGTCTGGAAATATGGTTGTAGGTAAAAAGAAGTAACGCCTATGGCCCATGGGATGCTACAGTGCACAAATCCTCTTGGTGTGCTCTATCTCCTATCTCTCCTAGATATATTTGCTCAGCTATGGAACAAAATGCTCTCGAAAGAATGGAATGCCTCTTCCTCCTAGTGGTCCGATTATAACATAGCCCGATAGCCTACTAGTGGTTAATTTTGACTACACCAACTCTTAACTAGGGTTACAATATAAACTCTTGTAGAGTCTTTTACATCACAAACACGTGGCTAGCCCCTTTTCCATGAATAATGGGGGTTAGCGCAACATCCTCCCAGACTATAGGTGTGAAAACATGAAGGTCAACTTCTGAGTGGCATAACTTTTGCCTACAAACTTCGATTGACACACTTCTTACGCCATCAGAAAGATATCTGTGTGTAGAACAACATGAAATGGTGCTGCGATAAGGCGATGAAGTTTTACCTCCCAAAAAAGTCGTTTTACGCCTCATAACGCTCCCAGAAGGTTTCAGACCCCGTTTTTCCACTTCGAGTCAAAGGTGACAACCGATTTGTCACTAGGTCTAGGGTAAAGAGTCTGACAGAATACTATTGAAAGGAAGAATTATCTTGACTAGGTTTTCCCCTCGAGGGGGGTTTTCCCTGGCATGTGCCTATATCTCGTGTCTCTTGTTTTTGTGAACTTCATACACATATAATATGGTAATTTATTGATGACAAATAAGATAATAAAGAAGTAAAATAAGCCAACACACTCACATGTAATTATCAAGAAAGGAGAATCTAACCCTAATATAATATATTTAATTTTCCAACATGGTATTAGAGCTAAGGTCAAGAGATGTCCAACATCACTTTATTGGCATGGATTCTCCCTCTATGGTGAACTACACAAGATTGGGTTACAACATTGCTGGAATATGGATCAAGAAGGTCATCTACTACTTATTCAATAAGGTCAAGAGTCAAGGATTGTTGGCTACCCTTACAGGTTCTCTTACTGATGATAATGCATGGATCATTGATAGTGGAGCATCGAGACACATGACAAGTGAAAGCAATAAACTTCACACATTATCAAAGGAGTCATCCTCTCATGCAATGGAGTTGGGTGACAAAAAAATCTATGATGTTAGAGGCTTGGGATCAACATCATTGAACCTGGATTATGGATCGAAGCTTCATCTCAACAACATTCTCTATGTTCCAGGTTTGAAAAAGAATTTACTTTCTATTTCTTATTTAGAAGATAAAGGGAAAGAATTTATTTTGTTGATGGAAAAGTATTGGTTTGGGGAAAATACTCTAGCATTGATAAAGCTAGGGTTATTGGAGTTTGTGAAAGAAGCCTTTACCAGGTTATCACACCATCTCCTCAAGCCTTGGTCCATATGGAAATGAGTCCCATTTAACTGTGGCATCGAAGGTATGGTCATCTTCATTATAGGGTGATCCCTACTCTTTGTCAATTGGTTCATGGTATTCCTAATATGAATGTAGTTCATGAAGGTGTGTGCAAGGGATGCTCTTTGGGGAAGCATACTATAAAGCCATTTCATAATAATGAAACTAGGTCCAAAGAAATATTAGACCTCATCCATTCCGATGTGTATGGGCCCATGTCTCACAAATCACTTGGACGTCATATTTACTATGTAACATTCATTGATTATCATTCAAGGAAGACATGGTTCTACCTACTCAAAAATAAAGATGAAGTATTTGATAAGTTTAAGGAGTTCAGGGCTGAAGTGGAAACCCTAATCGAAAGAAAGATAAAGACTTTGAGGTTTGGCAATGGTGGGGAATACACTTCTAAAGAGTTGATTGCATATTGTAAGGATGCAGGTATTAAGAGGGAGCTCATTGTTCCCTACTATCCTGAACAAAATGGATTGGCCAAAAGGAATAATAGGTCAATTGAAGAAGGAATTCAAACTATGCCCCTTGATCAAGATCTACCGAAATTATTATGGGGTGAAGCAGCGATGACTGCCGTGTACATTCAAAATAGAATTCCTCGTAGGAATCTTAATAATAATACACCCAAAGAAGTATTCACAAGGAAGAAGTCAAGTGTGGATCATCTCTGAATATTTGGAAGTCCAACATATATCCATGTTCCGAAAGAGAAGCGAAAAAAGTTGGAATCGACATGTATTAAGGGAATATTCATTGGTTATAGTCTTTCCTCAAAAGAATATAGAATCTACATAAAGGAAGGAAGACACATTGAATTAAGCAGGGATGTCATCTTTGAAGAAAATCAAGCTTACAAGAAATTAAAGGATATTCCTATTGATTCTGATGATGAAGAAGTTCTCGTATTTGAAGAAGAAGAAGTTGATCATGAGAGCTCTACTACAAATGTTGAAGAAGAAGGACCAAGTGAGGCTATTCAATCGGTGGTTTTCCCAACCACAAGGAAGAGGCCAAATTTGTTGAAAGCTACATTAGAATATGCTGAAGGACATGAAGCTGCGAAAGGGTCCTCCAGGGAAAGTAAGAAACGTAAGAGATATTATGGCTATGTTGCATATATGATAAAGTTAATTGAAGCCAAACCATCAACATTCAAGGAATATGAGCATGAAGAGGTTTAGAAGAAAGCTATGTAGGAAGAATATCAATCCATCATGAAGAATGGGGTTTGGGAGATCGTTCCTAGACCTAGTGACAAATCGGTTGTCACATCGAAGTAGATCTATAAGATCAAACATGTTGTTGATGGAAGTATAGATAAGTACAAAGCAAGGTTCGTCGCAAGGGGTTTCTCTCAAAAGGAAGGTATTGACTATGAAGAAACCTTTGCACCTACAACAAGGTACACTATCATTAGATCGTTGGTTTCATTGGCTACTACAATGGGTTGGAATATCCATCAAATGGATGTTAAGACTGAATTTCTAAATCGAACCATTGATGAGGAAGTGTAGATCGAACAACTCGAGGGATTTGAAGTGAATACTAGGGACTCTCATGTTTGTAGACTCAAGAATGACCTATATGGTTTGAAGCAAGCACTGAGGGCATGGTATGAAAAAATGGATGCATATCTTCTTAGAATTGGGTTTGTGAAGAGTACTGTTGATCCAAATCTATACATCAAGGTCATGAATAATGAGCCCATCATTATTCTACCATATGTGGATGATCTATTCATCACAAGTGTGTTCTAGAATGCAAGAAGATTTTGGTAGCTGAATTTGAAATGAAGGATCTAGGACTGTTGCATTGCTGCCTAGGTCTAGAAGTATGTCAGAGACCTGGGGAGATATATCTGGGGTAAGGAAAGTACATCATCAATTTATTGTAGAAATTTGGGATGGTGGATTCCAAGTCCATGACTACTGCTATGATCATCAACCTCAAGAAGTTGAGGAGCTCCAACTCTAGTCCCGTGGATCCTACCTCATATCGATAGTTGGTGGGTTCCTTGATGTATCTGGTAAATACTTGGCCAAATATATCTTTTGTAGTGAACATTATTAGTCAGTTTCAGTTAGAGCCTCGTCATGATCATTGGATAGATGCAAAACATATATTGAGGTATCTTCGTGGCACTATACGTCACTGCCTAAAGTATGATAGTAAGGAAGTTAAGCTAATTAAATTCCCAGACTTTGATTAGGGTGGTAGTGAGACCGATGGAAGGAGAACTACTAGAGGATGCTTTAATCTGGGAGCTACTGTGATCTCATGGATGAGCAGGAAGTAAGATCCTATTGCATTGAGTAGCGTTGAGGTAGAATATGTGGCTACATGTGAAGTAGGAAAAAAGGTTGTTTGGTTAAGGAAGCTTCTAACAGATTTGTTTGAGAAGCCTCTCGGTCCTACTGTGATTAATTGTGACAATCAAATTTGTATCAAGATGTATGAAGATCCCATGTTTCATTCGAGGATGAAACATATCAATAATAAGTTCCACTTTATGAGAAACTTCGTGCAAGATGGGATCATGAAGTTAGAGTATGTCCTGATAGATGAACATGTAGTAGACATACTGACAAAGGCTCTTCCTAATAAGAAGTTCAAATATCTAAGGAACCTGTTGGGTTTGGTAGATATTGGTGATTATATTGATGATAAGGAAATGTAAGATATTTTTTTAGGTTTTGCGAGTGAAGCATTTCTTGGGAGACATTCGGTCAGCACTCTATGTTGACGTCTGGAACCCGAAGTTGAAAAGGTGGTGTAGGTTATTGAGCTTTGTTTTGGATACAAACCTGTATGTTTGGGTTGGTGGTTAGAAAGTAAGCCTGATTGTACCTACAGGGGTGAAAGATTGAGTCCTCCTTAGTCCCACTTGGATAGATTTACCTGGTTAAGAATGTAGTTCATGGCATTGCGGTCCCTAAATTGTTGAGTGACTGGTTGGATAGATTTCCCTAGTCAAGAATGTAGTCCATGACATTGCTGTGCTTAAAAGTTCTTCATGTTTTCATATAGTTTGATATCTTCTATCGTATATGTATATTATGAATACCTCCCTAGTTAAGAGGGAGTATTAGAAAATGTAACTATGTTCGGTCTTCAATAATATACTTGAGTCATTATGAAATGTATTTGTTAAAAAGAATAAAGAAAATAATTTTTATTATTCTAACAATGACTTATTAAAGCATGGGTTTCATGCTTGGGTCAGCATTATATTAGTCAAATTCCCCATTGTGGACTCCTAGGATTAATATTGAGTTTATAGTGTCACTGTACATTTGAAGAGACCCTTCTTGGGCTTTCAAATCATGTAAAAAGGTTTTGTATCAAGTCAAATATGAATTATGTACCCTCCACATCATGTCGGCCTAAGAGAGATAAAGTTGGCCTAAGGACCCTCATTCGACCCACAAGAATCTTATTATACAAGGAGGTCAAAGTCATTTGTAGCATTCACTCTCAAGCAAGTTCGATATCTCAAGAAGAGTTGGAGAAGTGCGAAGTCTGTTTTCAGGAGGTGGAAAGAAGTGCGAGTTTGGAGAAGTCTTTAAAGAAGAAGAAAAATGAACTTTTGGTGCCTCTCTCTCTCCGTTTCATGGTTGGATTGGGAGATCAAAGTCTCATAAGATTTTGTTGTTGGTGAAAGCTGTATGTTGTCGGAAACTGTTGCCTAGTCAAAGTTGTTGGAAGGGGTTGAAGATCTAGGAGGCTGACATGGTGTGGAGGGAAAGTATGTTCTTAGTCTAGGGTAAAGAGTCTCAAATAATACTATTGAAAGGAAAAATTATCTTAATTGGGTTTTCCCCTCAAGGGGTTTTTCCCGGGCATGTGCCTATATCTCGTGTCTCTTGTTTTTGTGATTTGCATACACATATAATATGGTAATTGCTTGATGAAAGATAAGATAATAAAGAAGTAAAATAAGCCAACACTCTCACAAGTAATTATCAAGAAAGGAGAATCACACCCTAATATAATATCTTTGATTTTTCAACAAGTTAAGCATGTGTGAATGCTAATTTGTAGCAATAAAGGCCAGTTATTTCAAGTTGCTTTTTTTGGGTGTGTGTTATATTCTTTACATGACTAGTACCACACACTTTACATTGCACTAGGTGCAGCGAGGGGGTGACAATCCCCCCACTATCGTGGGGTTTGCAGGGGGGCGGTAGCCTCCCTGTATGGGTTCTGGGGCAGTGACCCGAGATTTTTTTTATGTGAACCCAATAATAGTTAGGCTGACCCAAGGATGGGGGGCGGACCCAAAGATGGTGGGTGGACCTACCCATGGTTTTTTGCATTGGTTTTGCACATGGTTTTGGGCAAGATGATTTTCTTCCCAAGGTATTTTGTAGATCCGGTCATGGGAACTACAGTTATGATATAATCTAGGGTTAATGGATTGGGGTTTATGAATGCATCAACATGTATATATATTAATTGTAACATTGAAAGGAACATAATGAAAAATCAATCTGGTAGTCCTGGTTTTTGGATCCAGGGGAAAATCTCTGTGTATATCTGTTTTATGTACACACCATTATTAATTTTCCTATTTTAAGAATTCATTTGCAGGCAATTTTTGTATAGGATTAAAACATACAGTTTTCAATTAAAATAGTTCCAACTATTGGATGAACTAGTGGAAGGTCAGCTATGTAGTGGGATTTTAGTCTAACTTAGTGATCGTCTAGTTAACTGATCAATCAATCCAAAATAGATAGTGCATGTAGAGAATTTGAGTTCCCCAACTATGTTAGAGATTCCAAGGAAGTGCATGTTGGGAATAATACTGGTTGGGGGGGGGGGTGGTGAATCAGTATTTACAAATCAATAAATTTTTCATTTCATAATCATATTTATATACGCTACTTCAGTAAAGGGAACTCGTGTATGCACACAAATGTTCTTAAGGCAACCAACCTATATCCAGTGAACTTATGATTTAGTTAATTCATCATATGTTGTTCTTTAATCAATGCATCAGTACTTTATTAAACATTAACTAGTAACGAAGTACAGTAATAACATAATACACCATCACACATAAGAAACACACATGAACACCAATATTTAAGGTGGAAACCCAATGCAGGAGAAAAACCACCTGTTGTTGTTGTCTCTGTCTTCTTTTTAATATAAAGAATAATCTGTTTATAATCTTGTACTAGTGTAGACTCATACCAGTACATAGGCACCCACTTGCATAAGGCTATAACCTTCTCTCATTCTCCAGCTTCTACTGGAAGGGAGCTACATTCCCATAGCTCTTATACTAGCCGATATGTTTACTAGTGCATAGGTGCCAACCTATAGAAGGCTACTACCTTCTCTCATTCTCTAGCTTCTACTGGAAGGGAGATACAACACCCTAGCTCTTGTACTAGCTGATATGTTTGCCAGTACATAGGCGTCAGCCTACAGAAGGTTACTACCTTCGCTCATTCTCCAGCTGCTACTGGAAGGGATCTCCAACCCCCTGATCTAATCACCAACCACTACTCGCAGGGAGCTTCGACTTCCTCACTAAAGGTTCCAAACCTCAACATCCTCCAAGGACCACGTTTTATAAATTTTCAAAATGGATACTCCTGGTACATAACAACACAATATGTAGGCCACGTTTCATCAAATTTTCACATTGGACCCATCAGTAACATTGAAGCTCGAAATCAATCACCACTACAATACATCCATCAAATACATCTTCATCAATTAATCACTGAAACCCAATCATCAATCTCTGAATCAATCAATCACCGAAACCTCTAACATAACTGAATCACCTAATCATCAATTTCTGAATCACCCACAACTAAATCAAACAATTACTGAACCTCTGACATAACTGAATCAAACATTCATTCAGAACCCAATCAATCGATACTTAATCAAAATAAAACCAATTGACTGGAACAGTAAGATCACTGTAACCAAAACATAGATCTGAAGCTAGAACACTGCATCAACAACCAAAACCAACTGTAACCTCAAAAATCATGTGTTAGAATGTATACGCTACTTCAATGAAGCCATCATGCATGTATACACTACTTCCTTTAACCCAACCTGTGTATACCTCTAAAAATACTAAATCATAAAACTTCTGAATCAAAACTGTACCAACCAGTAACATTATGAAGATCTACTATCAAATTATAGAGATCTAAAGAGACAGCTGCAAAGATCACCCTTCTCACTTAATCAATCAATCAATCAGACTCAATTTCCTTATACATTCAGTTCTACTTTCATATCTAAGAAGACATCATTGACAGACAACAGTAAAATAGTAGCATTGATCAGATAGATCAGTCATCACTAAACAACAATATTTTCTTTTTCATATGCTACTTGGAGGTGTCGAACCATCGTGTACACACGCCTTCATCAAGGCGAACCAACTTACAGATCTGCACATAAAAACTTATAACTTCACAACTATTCCACTCTTTAGATATACCCATATCATATCTTTTAAAGTACACAACATTTGTTAGCACTCATATCTACCCTATCCATTATCAGATCTCATAATGATAAGTCATTATGATCCTGATCCATCATTAGATCTTATTCATCATCAAACACTCAAGTGCATACTTAGTCCAGATCAAGCAAAGCATCAGAAACCCATCACATGCATAATTTCTTTTGATCTAACACTTCATAAGATATTCATTACTTGTGCACGTAGCCCTTTGATCTTCTCCTCCTTATATAATTTTAGCCTTTCTCAATACCTCAGACCAAAACAACACTTAGAACCTGTGGTATTCTTAGATGAGATCAAATAACCGTTACTCCACTCAATATTGTGGGCTAGTACCATGGTATTGACCCTTGGTATTCTTTCATCTTAATTTCCTTACTTTTTCATCACATACACACTTTTCCTCTTGTGAAAGTATATGCATACGTATATGTTCTTTTTGTATAGTGAACCCACTTGTATACACTATTTTTGTACATTGAACTCGCATATACAACTTAACATACTTGAAAACATCCTTTTTCTTCAACTTTTTGATTCTGATATGTGATCCTTTGTTCCATAATCCTATTCGTATGTACCATGACTTTGTTACTTATGAATAGACCTGTTATAATGTGATTTTCCATTGTATATTTCTTCTGAGCTGATTCATTTGAGCTGCCCTGCATTTTGTCACATCTGCAAACAAAATTGCCATGCATTATGTCACATCCTGTTTATAAATTAGTTCATTCATAAAAGAACAAGTGTTACCAAGGACAACACTAATAACAATCTTCCTATATCAAACCTTTGACCATTATTCTGTTCCATCATTTTTTCACCTCTGATCTGTTCAATAGATTCATCTAGTTACTATATACTTGTTTTGATACAAGTGGGTTTCCATCAAGTACAACAAATGCATCGTAATGCCAACAATCTCCCCCTTTGGACTTGATAGCAACTACTTTGGTGTTTGGTCACCACAACCTATAAATAACATCAAGGAAGGCACCAAGCTATTCTAAACATCAAGCTACTCTCCAAACACCACTCTCCAAACACCAAGCTACTCTCCCCCTTTGAGATCAAGGGAAAAGGGCTAACTGGCCATTGTTAAATGAAGACTTCCATATCTGAACAGATGAATATGAACATTGATCATGCTCCCCCTAGGCACATGCTAAATTCTTTTATTAAACTCCCCCTTTGTAAATGGTGAGATGAAATATACTGTCCATGTTACCCCTGAGCACATGCAAAGTCTGCAAAAATATTTTTGAAAGAATAACATGACTCTACAACTCAACTATGTGAGTATGCCCTTCCTATCAACAATGACTCATACATACATCAATCTCCCAACCAAGTGGGGATATACCCAAATTTGAATCATCCACCCAACCAAGTGGGGATATACCAATTGTTTATACATGACTGAAGTATATAAATTATTACATCATCCATCCTATGCATAGTGGGATACAAATTACATCATATGTCCAATAGGACTCATTCAAAAATAGACTATGACAAAAGGAGACATATAACACCCTAGATCTTTACATGACCTAGGCAACAATTGATATGAATATCTAAACCATAGCTGAAAATCATCAACCATAAGTATCTGTCAGCAACATCCAGACCAATAACCTGTATATGTCCATCATCAGTTCCCAAGATATGACAATGTGAATATAATCAACCTGTGACAAAGTATGCCACATATAGATATCAACTCATCCTCTTGATCTCATCAATATCAACTTGCTCCATTTCCTTAGTAGAAAAATCCTTATCATAACCTTCCATGAATCAACTAAGCATATGTCTTCTTTCCAAGCAGTAACATAAAAACATTCACATCATATCATATGTATGTGAAAGAAACATAGTCATCATCCATGACTATACCATCATCATCGTACCAAGGATTGTATGATCTTTCCATAACATCCTTCAATATATCAACCATTTATCTTTACTAGGGAATTTTCCAACATCCCACATCTGAGAGGCATCAACCATGATAATCAACATATGTGAGAATGAAACCTACCATCATAAAGTAAGAAGTCATCATCATTATGTGACTAAGTAAGCCATGTCTCCATGTATTCAAATAGCTATGTTTTCATGAAACCTGCAATAACACCATTCTCCTGGCCAACCAACAATATTTACCAATGTGTAATTTAAGTAATCATTCATGTATCAACATAATATGTATCCATCATAGAGATAGCAATATGTATCTAGCAAACCATGAGCTCATAGTCATTTGTCAAGCTTTCTTGATACCATCAACAACAACAATCCTCAACCATGTGAGAGCCAAGAACTATAGGAATCCTCATCCATAACTGCACCATATGAAGTTTATGCATCTTTGAAGGCATGATGACAACATCATAAAATAATAATGAAGTTTTGTACTCAAGCTTTATTATTCTCCTTGTCCTTATGAAGATCACCATGTAAGCAACATACCATACTATATGCATCATCAAAAAATCATCGAAAATCATCCACAAATCTGATCTGAATAACAACTATGTGGCTCAAGCAATATAAGTGTTATTTGAGATTTCATCATAGGCAACACATGACTACAACATAGCATGATGTATCATTTAAACACTTCAACAACATAAGTACAAAAGACTTCTAAACATAAATCCAACAATGCATTATTAGAAGCATAACATATTCTCCCCCTGAACCTGTGCCAACTGTTCACTGTCAGATCTGATCATTGCATATATCGGTAAGGATCATCAAGGCATCATCTTCAACTAGTTATACATCAAGTCATCAACAACTTATGAGGGTAAAAATCACTTCTACATATCATCAAAAAACTGTAATCATCATCAATCAGAGCATAAAGGATAGTTGATAATTGACTGAACCATATCAGACCCCTTTTCTAAGTCTATCCCACAACTTCTTCATTAATCCAACATATACATGACTGTGCAGCTTCTAACTTGCGTATATACACGAATTGTCTTCATGATAATTGCGTACGAGAATTAGAACACTGAAATTTAATACTTTCAGTTCCTCCTGAGTTTGTTTTGTCTGTATACTGAGCTATGCCACATCTTTCTGACTGTGATTCCTTCTTTTTCCATACCAAGGAGTGTAATGATGCTTGCTCCTTTTGGTATGTTGACCAAAATTTTCTCCTGCATTCTTTTGCTATATGCCCAAACTTGTTACCAGCATAACATATTATATGTTTCGTATTCCTTCTAAAGCAATCAATGGCTTTGTGACCAAACATACTGCAAGAAAAACAATATCCCTTAAAGTACTTAGAAGCTGATGATGTTTTTGTGTGATGGTTATTAGCTTGAACCATTCTACTTTTGCATATTGCTGCAACATGTCCAAAATTATGGCATATAGGAAATTCAACATTATTCATCAGAGGAAATAGCTAATTATCACTTCCATAGTTAGGAGTAAATGATTTTCTTTGAAGTCTTTCTTTCCTTCATTGTTGATAGGGTTGACCTCTTATCTCCTTGTTGAGCATTTTAGATTTTGAATTAGAGTTCCTTGCCTCATCTCGTGAGCTAGGTTCACCTTCAACAATATCATGAAAAACAAGACCAATTTTGATGGTAGGAGACCTTTGAATACTAAGAATATTATCCAAAATCTTAGTACTATCTTGAAATCCTAACATTTTATCATTTTTGTCTAATTTACCTTTTAGGATATTTACTTCAACCTGATATTGCTCTTCCTTTTCCAGATATTGCTTCTTCATGATTTCTTCAACCTTTCTTCCTTCTTCCACTTGTTGCCTTAATTTGAGAATCTCGTTTTCTTGTTCTTCATTTGCTTGAGGTAGTTCTTCATTCTGATCATTTGAATTTTCAAGATATTCTTTTAGAGAGACCATCTCAGCTTCAAGACTTTTATAGTAACTTGATCTTTCTATAAGTTTCTTGATTATTGTATCCTTTTCATTTACTTCATTTCTCAATGATGTCACTTTATCCTACAACCTTTGACACTGATCCTCATTTTCCTTGTACCACTTCCTTACTTTGTTTCCTTCCTCCAACTAAGCTTTTAACCTGGTAACTTCTTCTTTGTAGGCACATTCCCTTTTGTCAATTAGATATTTTTGATATCTAATTGTGTCTATGAGATTTTTAAATTCTGCCTCTATTTGATTTCTTTTTCTTTCACCCATAAGAGAAAATTTAGTTGTTTCACTGTCACATTCATTATCTTCAAATGAACAGAGAAATGTATCAGTAGAGGACAACAAATTTGTACTTGATAATTCTTTTACTTGTTCATCTTCATTCTGAGGTGATTCTGATTCTGAAGAGTTGCTTCCACATAATGGCCAATCGTATCTTCCACTGTCACAGTTCCTTTGAGATGTCTTCTTCTTTTGAGGTGCTTTTTTCTTTTGCTTCTTTCCCATTGTTACTTAGGATCTCGTTCAAGCGATCAAGCTTTTGCCAAAGTACCTGCTTTGATACCAATTGTTGGGAATAATACTGGGGTGGGGGGGGGGGGGTGCAGGCGTGAATCAATATTTACAAATTAATAATTTTTTCATTTCATAATCAAATTTATATACACTACTTTAGTAAAGGGAACTTGCATGTGCACACAACTGTTCTTAAGGAAACCAAAATATATCCAGTGAACATATGATTCAGTTAATTCATCATATTTTATTCTTTAATCAGTGCATCAGTACTTTATTGAACATTAACCAGTAACTAGGTGCAGTAATAATAGAATACACCATCACACATAAGCAACACACATGAACGCCAAGATTTAAGGTGGAAACCCAATGCTGGAGAAAAACCACCTATTGATGTTGTCTCTGTCTTCTTTTTAAAACAAAGAATAATCTATTTACAATCTTGTACTAGTGCAAACTCATACCATTACACAGACACCCACCTGCAGAAGGCTACAACCTTTTCTCGTTCTCCAGATTCTACTGGAAGGGAGCTACATCCCCTAGCTCTTGTACTAGCTGATATGTTTACCAGTACGTAGGCATCGGCCTACAAAAGGCTACTACCTTTTCTCATTCTCCAACTTCTACTGGATGGGAGCTACAACCCCCTAGCTCTTGTACTAGTCAATATGTTTACCAGTACGTAGGCGCTGACCTACAGAAGGCTACTACCTTTGCCCGTTCTCCAGTTGCTACTAGAAGGGAGATACAACCCCTTGATATAATAACTAGCCACTACTGGCATGAAGCTTCGACTTCCTCACTGAAGGCTCCAACCCTCAGCATCCTCCAAGGACCACTTTTGATAAATATTCAGACTGGATACTCCTAGTACACAACAACACAATATGTAGGCCACGTTTCATCAAATTTTCACACTGGACCCATTAGTAACATTGAAGCTCAAAATCAATCACCATTGCAATACATCCATCAAATACATCTACGTCAACCAAACATTGAAACCCAATCATCAATCTCTGAATCAATCAATCATTGAAACCTTTGACATAACTGAATCACCTAATCATCAATTTCTGAATCACCCACAACTAAATCAAAAAATTACTGAACCTATGAAACAACTGAATCAACCATTCATTTAGAACCCAATCAACCGATACTTAATCAAAATACAACCAATGAACTAGAACAATCAAATCACTTTAACCAGAACATAGATCTAAACCCAGAACACTACATCAACAACCAAAACCAACTATAACCTTAAAAATCATGTGTTAGAATGTATACACTACTTCAATGAAGCCATCCTGCATGTATACGCTACTTCCTTTAACCCAACCTGTGTATACCTCTAAAAATACTGAATCATAAAACTTTTGAATCAAAACTGTACCAACCAGTAACATTCTGAAGATCTACTGTCAAATTGTAGAGATCTAAATAGATAGTTGCGAATATCACCCTTCTCACTTAATCAATCAATCAATCATACTCAATTTCCTTATACATTTAGTTCTACTTTCATATCTAAGAAGACATCATTGACAGACAACAAAAAAACAACAACACTAATCAGATAGATCTGTCATAAATGAACATCAAGCTTTTCTTTCTCATGTGCTACTTGGAGGTGTTGAACCAACGTGTATACGTGCCTTCACCAAGGCGAGCCAGTGTACAGATCTACAGATAAAAACTTATAACTTCGCAACTATTCCACTCTTCAGATATACCTGTATCATAGCATTTAAAGCACACAACATTTGTTAGCTCTCAGATCTAGCCTATCCATTATCATGTCTCATGATGATAAGTCATTATGATCCTGATCCATCATTAGATCTCATCCATCATCAAACACTGAGGTGCATACTAATCTAGATCAAGCAAAGCATCAGAAACCCATAACATGCATAATTTCATTTGATCTAACACTTCATAAGATATTCATTACTTGTGCACTTAGCCCTTTGATCTTCTCCTCCTTATATAGTTTTACCCTTTCTCAATACCTCGGATCAAAACAACACTTAGAACTTGTGGTATTCTTAGACGGGATCTAATAACCGTCACTCCACTCAATATTGTGGGCTCATACCATGTTATTGAGCCTTGGTATTCTTTCACCTTAATTTACTTAGTTTTTCATCCCATACACGCTTTTCATCTTGTGAAAGTGTGTGCATATGTATACACTCTTTTTGTACAATGAACTCGCGTGTATACGCTCTTTTTGTAGAGTGGACCTGCGTATACAACTTAACATACCTGAAAACATCCTTTTCCTTCAACTTCTTGATTTTGATCTATGCTTCTTTGTTCCATCACCCTATTCTTATGTACCATAACTTTGTTACCTCTGAATAGACCTGTTATAATGTGATTTTCCATTGTATATTTTTTCTGAAATGATTCCTTTGAACTGCCCTGCATTTTGTCACATCTGTAAACACAACTGCCATGCATTCTATCACATCCTATTTATACTTTTATCAATTAGTTCATTCATCAAAGAACAACTGTTACCAAGGACAACACTACTAAAAATCTCCCTGTATCAAACCTTTGACCATTATTCTGTTCCATCATTTTGTCACCTCTGATCCCTCTTATAGGTTCATCTAGTTACTATATACTTGTTTTGCTACAAGTGGGTTTCCATCATGTACAACACATGCATCATAATGCCAACAATATCCCCCTTTGGACTTGATGGCAACTACTTTAGTGTTTGGTCACCACAACCTGTAAATAACATCAAGGTAAGCACCAAGCTATTCTAAACATCAAGCTAATCTCCAAACACCACTCTCCAAACACCAAGCTACTCTCCCCCTTTGACATCAAGGGAAAAGGGCTGACTGACCAATGTTAAATGAATACTTCCATATATGAATAGATGAATATTAACATTGATCATGCTCCCCATAGGCACATGCTAAATTCTCTGATTAAACTCCCCCTTTTTACATATTGAGATGCACTATACCATCCATGCTCCCCCTGAGCACATGCATAGTCTGCAAAAATATTTTTGAAAGAATAACATGACTCTATAAATCAACTATGTGAGTATGACCTTCCTATCACCAATGACTCATACATACATCAATCTTCCAACCAAGTGGGGATATACCCAAATTTGACTCATCCACCCAACCAAGTGGGGATATAACAATTGTTTATAAATGACTGAAGTATAGAAATTATTACATCATCCATCTTATGCATAGTGGGGATACAAATTACATCATATGTCCAATAGGGCTCATTAAAAAATATACTATCACAGAAGGAGACATATTACACCCTAGATCTTTACATGACCTAGGAAACAATTGATATGAATATCTAAAACCATAGTTGAAATCAACAACCATAAGCATCTGTCAGCAACATCTAGACCGACAATCTGTATATGTCCATCATCAGTTCCCAAGATATTACAATGTAAATATAATCAACCTATGACAAAGTATGCCACATATAGATATCAACTCATCCTCTTGATCTCATCAAGATCAACTTGCTCGTAGAAAAAGCCTTATCATAACCTTCCATGAATTAACTAAGCATATGTCGCATCTCCAAGTAGTAACACAAAAACATTCACATCATATCATATGTATGTGAAAGCACCATAGTCATCATCCATGACTATACCATAATCATCGTACCAAGAAATGTATGATCTTTCCATAACATCCCTCAATATATCAACAATTTATCTTTACTAGGGATTTTTCCAACATCCCACATCTGAGAGGCATCAACCATGATAATCAACATATGTGAGAATCAAACCTATCATCATAAAGTAAGAAGTCATCATCATTATGTGACTAAGTAAGCCATGTCTCCATGTATTCAAATAGCTATGTTTTCATGAAACCTACAATAACACCATTCTCCTGGCCAACCAACAATATTTACCAATGTGTAATTTAAGTAATCATTCATGTATAAACATAATATGTATCCATGATAGAGATAGTAATATGTATCTAGAAAACCATGAGCTCATAGTCATTTTTCAAGCTTTCTTGATACCATCAATAGTAGCAATCCTCAACCATGTGAGAGCTAATAACTATAGGAATCCTCATCCATAACTGCACCATATGAAGTTTATTCATCTTTGAAGGCATGATGACAACAACATAAAAGAAATGATACTTATCAAATAATGAAGTTGTGTACTCAAGCTTTGTTCTTTCCTTCCTTATTAATATCACCATGTAAGCAACATAACATACTATATGTATCATCAAAAAATCATCCACAATCATCCACAAATTTGATCCGAATAACAACTATGTGGCTTAAGCAATATAAGTATCATATGAGATTTCATCATACGAAACTCATGACTTTAAACACTTCAACAACATAAGTACAAAATACTTCTAAACATAAAGCCAACAATGCATTATTAGAAGCATAGCATATTCTCCCCCTGAACCTATGCCAAATGTTCACTGTCAGATCTGATCATTGCATATATTAGTAAGGATCATCAAGGCATCATCATCAACTAGTTATACATCAAGTCATCAACAAATTATGAGGTTCATAATCACTTCTTAATACCATCAAAAAACTATAATCATCATCAATCAAATCATAAATGATAATTTATAATTGGTTGAACCATATCAGACCACTTTTCTAAGTTTGTCCCACAACTTCTTCATTAATCCAACATATACGTGACTGTGCAGCTTCTAACTCACGTATATACGCGACTTGTTTTCATCATAACTGTGTACGAGAATTAGAACAGTGAAATTTCATACTTTCAGTTCCTCCTGAGTCTATTTTATTTTTATATTGAGCTATGCCACATCTTTTTGACTGTGATTCCTTCTTCTTTCATACCTTGGAGTGTGATGATGTTTGCTCCTTTTGGTACGTTGACAGAAATTTGCTCTTGCATTCTTTTGCTATATGCCCAAACTTGTTACAAGCATAACATCTTATATGTTTCATATTCCTTCTAAAGAAATCAATGGCTTTGTGACGAAACATACTGCAAGAAAAACAATATCCCTTAAAGCATGTGGAAACTAATGATCTTTCTGTGTGACGGTTATTAGCTTGAACCATTCTACTTTTGCATCTTGCTACAACATGTCCAAAATTATGGCATACAAGAAATTCAACATTATTCATAAGAGGAAAGAACTGATTATCACTTCCATAGTTAGGAGTAAATGATTTTCTTTCAAGTCTTTCTTTTCTTTGTTGTTGATGGGGTTGACCTCTTATCTCCTTGTTGAGTATTTTACATTTTAAATTATATTTCCTTGCCTCATCTTATGAGCTAGATTCACCTTCAATAGTATCATGAAAACCAAGACCAATTTTGATGGTGGGAGACCTTTGGCTACTAAGAATATTATCCAAAATCTTAGTACTATCTTGAAATTGTAACAATTTATCATTCTTCTAATTTACATTTTAAGATATTTACTTCAACTTGATATTGCTCTTCCTTTTCCAGATATTTCTTCTTCTTGATTTCTTCAACCTTTCTTCCTTCTTCCACTTGTTGCCTTAATTTGAGAATCTCATTTTCTTGTTCTTCATTTGCTTGAGGTAGTTCTTCATTCTGCTCAGTTGAATTTTCAAGATCTTCTTTTAGAGAGACCATCTCAGCTTCAAGAATTTTATAGTAACTTGATCTTTCTATAAGTTTCTTGATTTTTGTATCCTTTTCATTTACTTCATTTCTCAATGATGTCACTTCATCCTGCAGCCTTTGAGATTGATCTTCATTTTCCTCGTACTGCTTCCTTACTTTGTTTCCTTCCTCCAACTGATCTTTTAACTTGGTAACTTCTTCTTTGTAGGCACATTCCCTTTTGTCAATTAGATATTTTTGATCTCTAATTGTGTCTGTGAGCTTTTTAAATTCTACCTCTATTTGATTTCTTTTTCTTTTACCCATAAGAGAAAATTCAGTTGTTTCACTGTCACATTCATTATCTTCAAATGAATAGAGAAATGTATCACTAGAGGACAACAAATTCGTACTTGATAATTCTTTTGCTTGTTCATATTCATTCTGAGGTGATTTTGAATCTAAAGAGTTTCTTCCACATAATGGCCAATCATCTCTCCCACTGTCACAGTTCCTTTGAGATGTATTCTTCTTTTGAGGTGCTTTCTTCTTTTGCTTCTTTCCCAATGTTACTACAAAACTCCTTCAAAGGACCTACTCTGATACTAATTGTTGTTAATAATACTAAGAGGTGGTAGGGTGAATCAATATTTACAAATCAATAATTTTTTCATTTCATAATCAGATTTATATATGCTACTTCAATAAAGGGAAATTGTGTGTGTACGCAACTGTTCTTAAGGCAACCAACGTATATCCAGTGAACTTATGATTCAGTTAATTCATCATATGTTGTTCTTTAATCAGTGCATCAGTAATTTATTAAACATTAACCAGTAACCAAGTGCAGTAATAATAGAATACACCATCACACATAAGAAACACACATGAACACCAAGATCTAAGGTGGAAAACCAATGCGGGAGAAAAACCACCTCCTGCTGTTGTCTTTGTCTTCTTTTTAATATAAAGAATAATTTGTTTACAATCTTGTATTGGCGTAGACTCATACTAGTACTTAGGCACCCACTTGTAGAAGGCTACAACCTTCTCTAGTTCTCCAGCTTCTACTAGAAGGGAGCTACAACCCCCTAGCTCTTGTACTAGCCGATATGTTTACGAGTATGTAGGAGCTGACCTACAGAAGGCTACTACCTTCTCTTGTTCTCCAACTTCTACTAGAAGGGAGCTACAACCCCCTAGCTCATGTACTAGCCGATATGTTTACTAGTATGTAGGCATCGATCTACAGAAGGCTACTACCTTTGCTCGTTCTCCAGCTACTACTGGAAGGGAGCTCCAACCCCTTGATCTAATCACAAACCACTACTAGCAGGAAGCTTCGACTTCCTCATTGAAGGCTCCAACCCTCAGCATCCTCCAGGGACCACGTTTCATAAATCTTCGGACTGGATACTCCTAGTACACAACAACACAATATGTAGGCCATGTTTCATCAAATTTTCACACTAGACCAATCAGTAAGATTGAAACTCAAATCAATCACCACTAAAATCAATCACCACTACAATACATCCATCAAATACATCTGCATCAATCAATCACTGAAACCTAATCATCAATCTTTGAATCAATCAATCACTAAAACCTCTAACATAACTGAATCACCTAATCATCAATTTCTGAATCACCCACAACTAAATCAAACAATTACTAAACCTCTGACACAACTGAATCAACCATTCATTCAGAACCCAATCAACCGATACTTAATCAAAATACAATGAATCAATTGGAATAGTCAGATCACTGTAACCAGAACACAGATTTGAACCCAGAACACTGCATCAACAACCAAAACCAGCTGTAACCTCAAAAATCATGTGTCAGAATGTATATGCTAATTCAATGAAGCCATCCTGTGTGTATACGCTACTTCCTTTAAACCAACCTGTGTATACCTATAAAAATACTAAATCATAAAACTTATGAATCAAAATTATACCAACCAGTAACATTATGAAGATCCACTATCAAATTACAAAGATCTAAACAGACAACTGCAAAGATCACCCTTCTCACTTCATCAATCAATCAATCAATCAGACTCAATTTCCTTATACATTCATTTCTACTTTCAAATCTAAGAAGATATCATTGACAATAGTAAAACATAGAATTGATAAGATAGATCAGTCATCATTGAACATCAAGCTTTTCTTTTGCACACACTACTTGGAGGTGTCGAACCAACGTGTATACGCACCTTCACCAAGGCGAACCAACGTACATATATCTAGATAAAAACTTATAAATTTGCAACTATTCTAGTGTTCAGATATACCCATATCATAGCATTTAAATCACACAACATTTGTTAGCAATTAGATCTAGCCTATCCATTATCAGATCTCATAATGATAAGTCATTATGATCCTGATCCATCTTTAGATCTCATCCAAC
The DNA here is from genome assembly GCA_031772625.1 of Pinus tabuliformis. Taxonomy (NCBI): domain Eukaryota; kingdom Viridiplantae; phylum Streptophyta; class Pinopsida; order Pinales; family Pinaceae; genus Pinus; species Pinus tabuliformis. The sequence goes on along the minus strand of CM062817.1, from coordinate 1,327,544,247 downwards.
ATCAAACACTCAGGTGCATACTTAGTCCAGATCAAGAAAAGTATCAGAAACCCATAACATGCATAATTTCTTTTGATATAACACTTCATAAGATATTCATTACTTGTACACTTAGCCCTTTGATCTTTTCCTCCTTATATAGTTTTAGCCTTTCTCAATACCTCAAACCAAAACAACACTTAGAACATGTGGTATTGTTAGACAAGATCAAATAACCATTACTCTGCTCAATATTGTGGACTAATACCATGGTATTGACCCTTGGTATTCTTTCACCTTAATTTCCTTACTTTTTCATCCGATATGCGCTTTTCCTCTTGTGAAAGTGTGTGGATACATATACACTCTTTTTGTACAATGAACTCACTTGTATACACTCTTTTTGTATATTGAATCCGTGTATACAACTTAACATACCTGAAAACATCCCTTTTCTTCAACTTCTTGATTCTGATCTGTGCTCCTTTGTTCCATCATCCTATTCTTATGTACCATGAATTTGTTTCCTTTGAATATACCTGTTATAATGTGATTTTCCATTGTATATTTCTTCTGAATTGATTCCTTTGAACTGACCTGCAGCTTGTCACATTTGTAAACACAACTACCATGCATTCTGTCACATCCCGTTTATACTTTTATCAATTAGTTCATTCATAAAAGAACAATTGTTACCATGGACAACACTACTAACAATCTCCCTGTATCAAACCTTTAACCATTATTCTGTTCCATCATTTTTTCACCGCTGATCTGTCCTATAGATTCATCTAGTTACTATATACTTGTTTTGTACAAGTGGGTTGCCATCAAGTACAACATATGCATCATAATGCCAACAATGTAACATCAGTTGTAGACTATTCTTGAGTGTACATGTGTTGCATGTATTTAGATGATCAACCATGGGAATTGTGCAATCATTTTGGAGGAACTTCCTAAATAATAAGGGCCTAATTTCCTCAAGAATTATGTAAGGAAATAGGGGCTCAAGAAGAGGAAGAAATTTACTATGTTTGGGTCCAATATTCCAAGTAAGTAGAGAGATAGGTTATTCACTCACAAGTTGTGCTCAGTTAAGCAAAGAAATTGTAATACATCTCTATTCATCAGATTAATACAAGCAAGCAAATGGGTTTTTAACAATTTGCTTTCCCCTGGAAAAATACTATGTGAAAGTTTGTTATTTCTCATTACATGTTTGTGATTGATGTTCTAAATTATGAATTGAATTTCGTAGAGTAGTAGAGTAGGTTTTTGTCTTGTGAATTTAATTAAAACTTCATGAGCAATTGCAAATCTACACCATAATTTCTACATAAATTTTTTCTTTAGAACATGAAGGAAGAATGACCGCGAGTCACATTGTATGAAAAGAAAATAAGGAAATGACACAATCATAGTAAATAATTCAAACAATTTAATGGTAGAATCACACCTTATCTTGATCATTTAAAGAAAATGTACCAAAGATCAGTGCCAACAATTGGGTGGTTGACTAGATCATAGAGAAAGATAGTGTGTCTAGTCATTACCCACATTTAGAATAAGATGTACCAAACATAGGGATTTGGTGTAGAAATTATGTTAAAATATCTTTGAGTACCACATTCAATATATAATGCACATTTGAATTGTAACATGTATTCTATTTTTTTATTAATGCTCGGGTTATTATACATATGGCACCATCCCTTATTTTCATTTTTGCTGGTACATTTCTTCCCATTTATGTGGGCATATGGACATCATTTTCACGCTGAGGATGTCGATGATGGACACATCCCATAAGATTGTGGAGTGGAGGTTGAATTTGACCAATCTAGTTATGCTAGCTACCTTGATCAAAACCTAAAGGAGGGGAAGTTAGGTTACATTGGAAAGATACGAGATATCATACAAGTGAACTTCTTCTCTTTTCAATGTGTTATTTTTAGTTGCAAGTGGTGAGATACCTTTAACCAAATAAATGTATAGGAAGACCATGATAGTGTGCTAATATGCATTAAATCTAAAAAACTATGGGTTGAAACTAAGGAGCTTTATGCATTCCCAAAACATTGCAACCAAGTGTTCTTTTACTGAAATGTGTTAGTTAGGGATTGTTGGTTCGTATCGAGACATGCTCCTAGACCAAACTATTTTTTTGAGAAAAACAATATTATGATGCCAAGCAAGGAAGTTAATCGGGGTGATGGAAACAATTAGTTATATTTAAATGTTTTATTTCCACATTTGAAGATATGAGTTTGTGATTTTTTTAGAAACCCACGAGATTAAGTTTTAATTTGTAAAGAAAATTTAATTTAGCTAGAGAACTATTGTTTTGATGCTTTTAGATATTTACTACAATTATATTCTTTTGGGTGAAATTTGTGATCTTGCTTGTGTTTGTTAATTCACTTTTGATGGTTTGGGTTTCTATGACAAATGTGTTTGATTAATTTTTGCTAAATAGTTGAGTTTGGTTGGTTGACTTGACACACTTAAAACTTTGCAAATTTAGTCATTTTTATTTATTATGGTCGTATATAATTTAAATTGATTATTTTCTCTTAAATCACATAATCTACTCTATTTGTTTATTTTAATGTTTTTGGATTATATTAATTATATGTTCAATTCAAAATATTGTTACAATGTGGTAATAAGGAGTTATGGTTAGTTTACTACAATTAGCAATAATGGTTGTTTATTGTTAACTATTGTAAACCATGTAGAGATGGTTGACTAGAATTGTTTTTTGTTGATCACCATATTCCATAATATTTTAAATTGATGTTATGATTTAAATTGATATTTTTTTCTTAAAATTAGATAATTTAATCTATTTATTCATTTAATATTTTTAGTTTGTATCAATAACGAGTTGAATCCAAAATTTTGTTACAATGCAACATTAAACGGTTATAGTTGGTCTACTATAGTTAAAATAATTGTTGATTATTCTTAACCATGTACAAATGATTTGACCATTTTATTATATCAATTATACATGACACTAAGGATTCATGGTTGGTCTAGTTAAAAATATTGGTTGATTATCATTAATAATTGTACAACATGTAACAGTGGTTTGATACTTTTTAACTATAGTTAATTATACTTATTATTATTATTTTTAAAGAAGTAGTTAATTGAATAGTATTAAAAAAAAAAATATGGAGTGAAGGCTAAGACCTTTACATGATTCCTCCTGATCTGAGACTACACCATTTTTACATATCCAGGATAATTCTTTTCTGAATCCTTGTCTTTTTTTTCATGTTAATCTGTGCTGGATTCTACCTAAAACCTTGATGAAAGAACTTAAATATTTCTTGTCTTTACAATACATAAGAAAAATTGGAAAATTTACAATTATATTGAGGTTGAAGACCTTGCCTCTTGATCATCCTTAGTCTAGCCTTCTACTCTGCCCTTGGTCTTCATTTCTTGAGCTGGATAAACTATGAGTTTCTTCATCAAAGGTTCCTTGTTGAATTCTAGTTGCTTCTACTTTCCTTTTGCCTCTCTGTATATTGCATCCTCAAGTTTGTTTAATTTTACTATCAAGACAACCAATTCTACTTCTGTAATTTCTTGAATTCGGTCTATCTTAAGTTGCAACAATTCATTTTTCTTTTCTAGCAATTCTAGATGTGCTATCCTTTCCCTATTAACCAGACTAACCCCTTATCTCATGACATGCAACATATTTTCCAGCGCCTCAGTGAGCCTTTCTAGTAGCCGGATCATCTTATCCTATGATTGATCGCGCCACTATTTTATGTTACCACATCTTGATTCCATATTACTCTTTATAGAGGTTATTTGTCCATTGGCTTCCCCACTTCACTGCAAGACACATGTAATACATATGTTGTGAGTGCTCAGGGACCTCCCATTTATAGAATTCTCATTGGAATATAAGACGAGGACAATACCAACCCCAAGATTGACAACTAAGGAGATTTACTTTGAAGTCCTCTAAGATCATCTCACTTGCAGAGCAGATCAATCTCATTAATTTAGAAGGGTTTCACATTATGTAGAGGGAGAGGACCATTAAATGAACGCAATGTTGGAAAGAGAAATACCCTGAGGATTGAAACAGAAAAATATGCATCAAATGTTCCATGCCTCGGGAGCAAACAAACCAGTGCCACTTGTCAAACCAAACTCTAACAAACATTAAAGATGTAAAATTATTTTCGGGTTTGGGGCATGCCATCACCAATCTCCCAGAATTGGAGAATCCACAATGCTGTCAAACCTTTCTCCATTTTGTAAGAAAACTAACATGAATGGGTAGATATTATATTGGCTTCTTCTATTAGTTTCTTGATCTTTATTCCATAAATCTTTTATGATATCTTGGCCTCCTTTATGATCAAAATTGATGGTAGGATATTTATTTTTACTATTCATGGCAAGGGTGAGAGTATTTATATTTCTTTATCCAAATTCAAGGCTCCTTGATCCATGGACACATCGTTGTTTGCTAAAGCATCAACCTTTACATTTAGATGTTTGTGTATATGATATAATTTAATTTCCTCAAAGTGTTTGAATTGCAATGCTATCCTTTACTATATTGGGTTCAAGGGGTTAGCTACATTTTCTTTAATTTCATTGACCTGTCTAATTACTATCATAAAATCACTGAAGGCCATTTGTTGGGATAGGGTCCCTAGGGTCAGTTAACCCAATTTTTGTTAAAGTTTTTGTAAGGAATGTAAAGTCTTCGCGAAATGTGGATGCAGAGCACGCAACTAGATTGGAGTCAAAGGGGTTTTAGCTCCTTGTTTTGGGTCAGTTTTAAGATTCTCCCATGGTTTGGAGACCATGGTATTGTATGGAAGAAAGATATAAATAGTTGATTCATAAAAAGTCTTAGAGATAACTTATAAATAAGAATTGTGAACTTTGAATAAGTTTTGTTGTTTTGGGCAAGTGCTAAGGCAGGAAGGCTTTGCTTCTTGTACTTAGGCGAGAAGGGGAAGGCTCCTCCAACTGAGTGCATAGGAGGGCTTGGTAAGTCTGCAACTGAGTGCGCAAACCCCTGTAGTTGAGTGTGCAGGGCAGAGAAGTCTGTAGTTTGAATGCTAGAATTGAATAAAGACTGATTTTGAAGAATTATCATGCATTATTGTCAATTTTGCTTATGTTATATTTTTTCGCTCAAGAATACGTTTTAATGAAATAATGTATGAATGCTATGCGAAATTGTTGAATCTATATTATTTATGCATGTTTTAAGTAATTATCTGTGTTCGCAAAGTTAAGGATTTTTGTTATGATTTCTGATGAATTGGATAGATCTACGCAAAGACAGATCTAGGGTTATTTATTGATGCATAGAAGTGGATAAAATACCTATTTAAGGTCTGCAAAGATCGATCGTAGACCTTCGCGAAGGTCTAAAATCCATTCTACCCTAGTTACACTAACAATCCCTAGAAGGATACTAATATGCGCGAGGACAGATCTAAACTGTCAGAGCTTGAGGACCACTTATCACATGTCCTTGGATGTAGAAACTTGGTTCTAGCATCCCCACATACTGCTTCTGGTGAGACTGTATCCTGCGCTATGTAGGTTTTTTTCTAAAAGGGCCAGTAGTTAGGGTTTTGTTGGTTCGCTCGAACAACTCTAAACCTAGGTTAGGCCCCCTTAAACTAACAAATGGTTCCATTGCCGGCACCAGGATCTATCTAAGCAATGTGTGATAAATGGTTTCCTATGAAGAAAGAACTTGATAAGTTGATAGATCGAAAATCACACACGTTTGTGGCTTAAGAGAACAGGAGCCATAAATTATCCAAGGAACAATGGTTGCAGAGATTTTTGTACACAGACAAAACTGGCATGTTCTTCTGTTTCTTCCCTGAAGAACTATACAAGTGGTTGTCTAAATTGGCTGATGGTTAGGGGATGTGGAGGCTTGACAGTCTTATAATGTGGACTCTTGAACTGATGCGACATCTGGAGGCATCAAAAATTAATATCGCATGGGCTGTGGATCACTAGATTGATCACACATTGGGAATTTTTGTGACTTATTTAGCGATTGATAGGAATATCAGCTATAGCGAAGGATCTTTAAAGGACCATGAGGTAAGTATTTGAAATCATTGAAGACCTGGATTAAAATGTTGTTATGTGAAAAGAGGGTTATGTAGTTATCTTGATGTTTGGGGTTGCACGAAGTGGGTGATTCTTTAGAAGTAATGGAGGATCTAGTCCAAAATACAATCCACTCATTGAACCCCCTTCAAGTGACAATGAATGGATAATGTTGACTACATCGTGAAGTGTAGTTCATTTAATTACACAAGGTATTCAGAGGATAACTCATCTATCCACTCTACCTCCACCTCTACCTCATACATCTACACCTTCACCCCCTCCACCTCCACTTCCACCATTCAACATGGAAAATGCAATGAAGATGCCGATTTTTAAGGGAATAGGGACCGAAGATCCATAACAGTTTTGGTTTTTCGGAAGAGATGTTTGGACATCACAAAAGATTGTAGACAATAATATTAAGAAAGTGCAGTTGGTTACAACTTTATAGGATCGTGCATTAACATGGTATAAAAAATATTTCACTGATAACCCCAACGTGATGTTGGCAGATACCCATCTAGCTTTGATCAAGAAGTTCAGTAAGCCTAATTTAGAGACGCAGTCCGTAATTGAATTTATGGAAATCTGATAGAAGATAGATGAGACACCTTGGGACTTTGATAAGAGTTTGAAGTGCCTAATCAGGCAGGCTAATATGATAATCTCATATTCCTAGCATCGCGACTAATTTATAACATCGTTCTTGCCGCATTTAAGAATACCTCTGTCACAATAGAAAATAGCAACGTAGGCAGAAGCCTTGGAGATCGCGATGAGGCTGGATGCTTCGCCTATCCAAGATACAAACTTGGGAGTGCAACAGATTCATTCAAAACTGGAAAGCCTACGCTTGGAGTTGCCGAGCTTGAAGAAAGGGAAGGAAGCTCAACCATAGGTGCGCGCTGAGATATGGTGTTTGAAGTGTAAGAGCCATGAACATGATAAGGACCATTGCTCGGTCTTTAAAAATTATATTATAGGGGGAGGGCATGTACCCCTGAAACTAGAAAATAATGTTGGGACAAGCGCGGGATCTGCGTTGTGGTGTGCTATCTGTTAGGTTACAAGACATCATACTAATGATAAATGCCATCTATTGCAAAAGTTTTTACAGACCCCTCAACAATTTTTTTTCAATTTTTGTAAGTTTGTAGGACACGATGAATGCCATTGCAGGAGTTATGAGATGATGATGGATAGAACCCCTACCTACAGAATGCAGGCAGAGAACCAGTCTCAGGATCAAGGCGCCAGAGTAGCACGCAGAGGATTCCAAGGCTGAGGACAAGGAAGAGGTGCTGAACCAGGTCGAGGGCATGGGAAGGTAATCTTCTATAAATGTGGTGAAGAAGGGGACTTCACGTGAGATTTTACAAACCCCACACATCCCTCTTATTAGGATTGTCAACAGTTTGACCATGCCATACAGGAATGTGCTGTCCTTATGAAAAAGATGAAAGACAAGAAGGTGCAGCCCTAGCAGCCTACGTAGAACATTCAGATGATGAGGGTGGAGGTCCATGAAGAGGATCAAAGTATAAATATTGTGTTAGGAAGTGGTATGAAAATTGGTGCAGATAAAGGTAAGCAGCCTGAGGAGGATGAATGGGTGCACAAGGTTGCTGAAAAGGAGGTAGATTTTGATCTCAATCGATCCAAGGAGACCTTCATGGAAGCTAAGAAGAACTTTGTTGAGGCCTCCACCTCAGGAAGTCATGAGAAAACACTAGAGACTAGTGCGACACAAGAGGTAGATCCTTCAATACTAGCTACTTTCCTACAAACTTGTATGAAGTTATTGTGTGACTAGAAGGTAGTCAAAGGATTGCAAGACTTAATAGACAAGTGCACTAATAAGGAAAAGATTCCAATTGAAAAACAAATAGTAAGAAATATTGGTAAGCATAAAATGTGAATGGGGCACGAGATGAGGCTAACTGCGCAGATAGGTGATTATGAAATGGACCAGGTAATCTTGGATCTGGGGTCTGATGTGAATGTCCTGCTGAAGCAGACACGGGAAAGGATGTATGGTGTAATAGTGGACATTGAAGGTGTGAGTGCGTTGCCTAACTTTGAGGTTAATGAAATAGTGGATGATAGTAATCCATACCCCGTGCTGCTAGGAATTAACTGGGCTATTGATATAAATGGGGTAATCAACTTGAAGAATGAGAAGATGTCATTTGAGAAGAAGTCGCTTAGGGTTGTCGTGCCATTAGAACCTGCAGAGAGAGTGTGTTATACTAAACCTGTGCGTGACTATGTAGAAAGTGACGATGATCTAGATTAGATATACAAGATAACAATGCAAGATGAGGATTGGGTCAATCCTATAGCCAATGAATGAATTGCGTGGGATAGGGATAGCTCCTGTGCCTCAGATTTAGATGAAGAGCTTGAACACTGGCGCTCCACTGCAATATGATGACCAAGTTGCTGAGGTGTGTCTCGACTAAGGTATGAAATATTCCACATTATGGTGGTTTGACTAATGTGGAACTGTTTTTGGCTAAATTTGAAAGGGAAGTATCAAATGAGCATCGATTCTAGGCACTGGAATTGGCGTTGTGTGCTATGCATTCCCGTTGGTGGGGTATTCACAAGGAGAGCCTTATGGGATGGAGATAATACATAAGAATGATGAAGTTAAGGTTTGGGTATGCTAATACTAGAATTATAGAAAAATATAACGGGAAGGATGATCCATGTGATCATTTGGCATGATGGACTAAGGCTTGGGGAATAGAACCACAACCAGAATGGGTGCATATTTTCTGTCATATGTTAGATATGATCCCAATGAACTGGTATCTGGAGACGGAGCTTCGGCATCGAACGAATGAGTGGGACATTTTAAGGGAAATCTTTCTATTAAATTTCAATTTCTAGGATGGGTATGAGAGCATTGATGAGGTGCTACAAGAAATAAAAAGCAGTTATATTCAAAATGCCGAAGGAACCGGTAGAGTGGAATGAACCAGATTGGAGTACATAGCTGCACAATGTGATGGAATGTTATAATGTGACTACTGCAGAAGAAGAGGATGATCCACAGAATATTACCATTCCAGAAATTGAAGGACAACGTGAGGTTAAAGGATCGAAGGTGGCAAACCCGGATATATCAGAACCTATGAAAACTTGACAAGTAAACATTGGATCTAAAGAAGAACCTAAGTTCATGAAGATAGGAGACTATTGGGATGAAGATACAGTTGATAAGGTAGCCAAGCTTTTGCGTGAATACCAGGATTTGTTCCCAACGAAGTTTTCAGATTTGAAATGGATTATCAGAGATATAGGTGTTATGAAGATCAAATTGAAACTAGATGTGAATCTGTTAAAGAATGCTCTTATCGACTGAATCCAAAATATACGGAAAAAGTGTGCCAAGAAATAGATAAAATGTTGAAAGCTGGTATTATTGAGCTAGTAGAAGAATCAGATTAGGTAAGCCCAATGGTGGTCCAAGAGAAGAAACAGAATGGCGAGATCCACATATGAGTAGACCTGCAGAAGTTAAATGATGCCTGTGTGCATGATCCGTTTCCAACACCATTTACTGACGAAATATTAGAGAATATTGGTGGACAAGAGGCGTATTCATTTACTGATGGATTTTCGGGCTATCATCAAATAAATATCGTGCCAGAGGATCGAAGCAAAACAACCTTCACAACTGAATGAGGTTGCTTCCAATATACAATTATGCCTTTCGGATTGAAGAATGCGCCTGCAATATTTTCCCGGGTAGTGATTGCGACATTCAAAGAGTTCATTCATAAATTTATGGAAGTATATTTTGATGATTGGACTGTGTTTGGTTTGGTGAAGCGCCATGTTGCGAGTCTGCACCTTATGTTGGATATGTGTCGAAGGTATCAGATCACATTGAATTTGAAGAAATGCATATTTTGTGTGCCCTTTGGAATTTCTCTTGGCCATGTCATATGTAAGCAGGGACTGATGGTGGACCATGTGAAGATCATTGTCATTGTGAATTTGGAGGCTCCTCGAAATGTAAAACAACTACTCATGACATTGGGACACACTAGGTACTACAGGAAGTTTATTAAAGCATATGCTCAGATAACCACGCAGATGGAGAAATTGTTGAAGAAAGATGCAATATTTTGCTAGGATGAAGATTGTCAGTGCAACTTGGATGTCTTGAAGAAGAAAATGGTGACATCACCTATCTTGGTATTTCCTGACTAGAAGAAGGAGTTACATGTGCATGTAGATGCCTCTTACATTGCGTTAGGAGAAATATTAAAACAGACAGGTGAGGGAGAGATTGATCATCCGATATCTTTAGCAAGTAGAAAGTTATCGAAATCCTAGAAGAATTATTCCACCACAGAGCGCGAAGGGCTGGAGATGGTCTACAAGTTGTAGAATTTCAGGAATTACTTGCTTGGTGGACACTTTAGAATATATATAGATCACTCCATGCTTAAGTACCTGATAAATAAGCCTATGTTGGGAGGAAAGATATGCCAATGGTTACTATTATTCCAGGAGTATGACTTTGAAGTCATTGTGAAACTTGGAAGGCTGAATGCAGTCCCAAACCATCTATCTAGGATTGAAACAGGTGAGTAACCAAGTAGTTTGGAGGAAGGACTACCAGATGCACAAATCTTTGCAATGCACATTTCAGATGATCATTTTTCTGATATCATTCAATTTTTATCAACATGAATAACTCTGGAAGGTTGTTCCACTCAACATAAGAAGGAGTTAGTTGTTTGCACTATGGATTTTTCAGTAATTGCAGGTCATTTGTATAAGATGAGAGTGGATGATATACTGTGAAGGTATGTTCCAGAATTTGAACGTGCTAGTATCCTAGTTGAATCCCATGTAGGAGTGGCAGAGGGTCACTATGCAAGGAAAGCGATCACATAAAATATTTTGCATGCTGGGTTATGGTGGCCAACATTACACAAGGATTCTAAGGCATATTGCAAGACGTGTGATGCTTGCCAAAGGATAGGGAAGACTTTGCAAAGGGATGAATTGCCTTTAAATCCCCAAGTTTCATTACAGGTATTTGAGAAATGGGTCATTGACTTTATAGGTCCAATACAACCACTAGGAAAGAAGACAGGTGTGCCATATATCATTACTGCAACTGAGTATTTAACAAGGTGGGTTGAAGCACAACTAGTGAAGCATTGTACAATGGCCACTGTTGCAAAGTTTCTATTCGAATATGTCTTAACAAGGTTTGGTTGTCCTAATATTTTTATGAGTGATAGGTGTACGCATTTTTTGAATGAAACAATCAGCGCCATGTTGGAAGAATTTCAGGTGTACCATCAGAAGAGCATGCCCTATCACCCATAGGAAAATGGCATGGTAGAAGATTTTAACAAGATTTTGGAGCATGCATTGACAAAGGTATGTAACACATAGTGGAAAGATTGGGACATGCGTATACTTGCAGTGTTATGGGCTTATAGGACGACCTGCAAGAAGTTGATAGGCGAAACACCGTTTCGGTTGGTTTATGGAATTGAAGCCGTAATGCCTATGGAGTATATTATGCCAAGTTTACGTATTGAAGCATTGACGGAGATGGCAGACCACGATACCTTGGAAAAATGACTCACATAGATCATGGAGTTAGAAGAAGGCCGCCTCCTTACAGGATTTCACTAGCAAGTGCAAAAGAAATGCAAAAAGGCATGGTATGATCGGCATATTAAGATGCACATGTTCAAGGTGGATGATTTGGTGCTGCTATATGACAACAGGTTCACGAAGTTTCCAAGAAAGTTTCAAATGCACTCGTTGGGGCTATATGTTATTAAGGAGATCAAAGATGGTGGCGTAGTTTTGCTCGCTAAGTTGAATGGGGAACCATTCCCTAGAAAGGTGAACAGAAGTAGGTTGAAGCTGTACACAAGGGATCCTGCCCCTGCACAATGAATATATGGAAGCAACATAGTCTTAGTAATCTAGGTAGTTGCAAGCGATTACGGGACTATAAACTGCGCTGCCCGATTAAGTGGAAAACTTGGTAGGGAGGCTAGACGATGGATGATAGGGGTGTGAGACGTGAAGCTGCACTGGATGAGCTATGCCATGGAGGATGGTGCTACGTAGAGGGGTCCAAAAGTAGCCGTTGAGGTTACTATTCATGATTTACTGTCCAAAAATCAGTTAAGAGGAGCAGGTAGGCACTATGTATGGTGAATATCTTTGGAGATCTGCTGCCAAATATGCATTTATTATCAGAATTTGGGGGGAACAGTCAGATTTGAATTCAAAACTTCCTATAAATTACACATGTTGGTCCACCGAAGAACAATTTGAATTATGAGAGTTGTCTAGGCACTTTTCTATTCGAAGGTTATGAATCGTCAATTCTCGGAGGAGTTCGTGACGTGCCCCTTGTTTGCAAACTACACCGTAGAAGCTTGAGAGTTGTTCATAGAAAAGATGATTGCTACAAACTCTGCAGAAGCCGTAAGTTCTGAAGCCACTATTTCTAACACGCTAGGCCTTGAGAGTTCAAGTATGGAAGCATCAACCCTTATGCCTACCCTGTCAAGGTCGCCTAGGCTAAAGCAATCTACTACCAAAGAAAAGCAGAAGAAGCCGATGTCGGTGAGATAGTCACCGAGGAAAAATCTGAAGGTGCGACAAAAGGAGAAAAAAGACAAACAACTGGAGAAAGTGATTGATTTGTAGGAAGAGGAATACCAAGGTGTGGAGGAGTTGGATGTTGAAGAAGTCGAGCCTATCTCACAGCTCCCACCATATATCCCTCCGCGGAAGGGAAAAACCAAGGTTACCAAAGACCCCGATTTGGGGAAATTCTCAGTTTTGACCCCACTATTTCTTGAACAAGTGGAATTTTAAGGCACACCATTAGTGCAAATTTTTGTGCTGGAAATGGAGGATTGGGACCTCACGGACCACAAGAGGTTCCCACATTTGGCAACAAACAAATATATGACAAAGATATATTTGAAGAGACTGGGGTTACGCGGTTGGAACCCATGAAGTGGGTCAGAGGAGTTGAGCAGGCTGGGTTGTTGCACATGCTCTGTGTGTCACATTTTCATAGATTGACTATCAACATGGTGTGTGTGCGCTAGCTCCTCGCGCTAGTGCATGATGGGTGCCTATTGCTTGGGGAGCCCATCCTGATAACTGACATGTTAAGCCATTAGATAACGAAGCTGCCTTACAAAGGAGCGGACCCAGCCAAGGAATTTAGAGGGAAAAGTGGGGAAAAAGAATTAGCAGATAAGATGAAGACCGAGTATGGGCATGTTAAGAAGTCGAGAAGATATTCTATCTGCTCTATTCAGGACCAAGCGGTGCAATTCGCCGCCTAGATTCTTGCAGGAAAAATCGTGAGGAAATGTTGTGCGGACAAAGTTTCAATGTCGATAGTATTGCAAGCAACTCAGTGCACAAAAGGTGTTCAATAAAATTGGGAAAAATATATATGCAAAGAGTTCCTTGTGAAATTCCAGGAAGCTCAGTAAGAAAGTAAGTTGTTTCATTAGGCATGGATTTTATTATCTATTGTTTTAGTTGCTTGGAGATTGCGGAGGACAACCAGTTTCCTCCGCAGTGGGAAGATTTTCCTGAGGCAACGAGGTTCGCTTCGCTGTGGACAACAAAGAATCCGGAAAGGATCAAGGAGTCAAAAATTTTCTAGATTTTGATGGAGATGGACCTTCGCATGGTTATCAGTCAGAGGCCAAGGTTGTCCCCAACCTTATTCAAGCAATTGATGGCCTACGCAGAGTTCAAGGCCAATTTCCATAGTGTCTTAATTAGAGCGTAGAAGGACCCAAAGCACCTATGGCACAACCTACCATACTTGGTCTCTAAGATAGACGTGCATGCGATCGCGGGGATTTAGAAAACATAGTGACGTGAACCCACGAAGATGGGTGTGTATACAAGCAAAGGTGTAGAGAGATTTGATGCACAAAAGAGTAAGGACGCTGCTTAGAAGGTCGCACATGCTCTCACTGAGTAGAAGAAGAAGGAAGTTTCTGCTAAGGCAGATGCAGAGGAAAAAAGAGTGGAGAAAGAGTGTGCTGCCAAAGAGTAGGCTAAGAAATAACATCGGGATACAGAAGAAAAGTCGACTTCACAACACACAAATGAGTAGGAGTTTTCAGAGCAGGAAGGTGGTGATGGGGAGGAGCAGGGAACTCCCTTCACCTTGAAGAGGCATGGGTAGGAGAAGATGGGTGGACAATAGAAAAAGCATAAGTCTGATAAGAAGACGCACATTGACCTAATGGTGCTCACAGAAGGGGATCTCGATGAGATCGGTGACAAAGTTAGAGACACGACAAATGAGTTGTTGCAGCAGTTTGAGCAACAATATATGCGGAGACTGGGGAGCGTCTAAAAGAATCTGCACGATCTACAGATCCAAACCAACGGGATCTAGGTGGGCGTAGGGCAAGCGAGTGGGGTGCAAGTGATCTTGACTCAAGGAAGTGGGACAGTCACTGAGCTAGAACGGACTCTGGACCTCAGAGTCATACCCTTACCTAAAGGGTCTGTTTGCACAGAGTTAGATGAGGATCATGTTGTGCTCAGTACAATGAAATAATTGGGAGTAAATTTTGCTGCACTATCGCTCCAGACCCTCCATGCGCTACATCAGGGAGTTTTAGATGAGTTGTGGATCAGAGAGCAGTGCACCCTCACACTCATCAGCTAATTCGAGGTAAATAATGAACAAATGTTTGCAAAGAAAGCACAGACACTGAAGGAAAAGGAGGAGATGCAACAACAAAGGCATAGCCTAGAGACAACGATAGAGCAGGCCTACAAAACAATACTGGAATTGAACATCCCGGAGGATGCTGAAGCTTTGGAAAAAGTAAGGAAACTGGCTGCTGCAGTACGTGCATCAAAGGAGGAAGTTAACAGGGTTACTTTTGACTTCCAAATGAAGATAGTAGAGCTATAGTTGAAGTTGTAGCCAACGAATCCACTAGAGGTTCCAGAGAAACACAGAGCAACAATCAAGGAGAATATGAAGACATTGGATACCATTGTCAATGACTGTGCAATGATTTTTGACCAAGCAATGGAACTATGGAAAAATCTGCAGGTGGACTAGAATTTGCAGAAGCTGAACATCGATGTCAGAGAAACACAGTAGAAGTATGATAAGGTCCAAGCGACTGCACGAACTTTGGTGCCAGTGCAATGCCTCTCGAAGTTACAGGAAGGGAAGAAGCTACCAGCACAGATGAAAGAATTACAGAGGAAAGAGGCCCTTCTAAAGGCCTGATTAAAGTCATGGCTAGAGGAAGCTTGCCAACTTACTCTGTCACTCTAGGAAAAGCTCAAGGTGCTACAATAGACATAGAGGACAATGTGCCTAGTAGTGGAGGGCCTGATAATAGAAAAATTGGTAGAAGAAGTGCAGTAGGCTACGGCGTAGAGTGCTACCGAAGTTGCAGTATTGCAGGTTCAGCTGGGTGGTCTTTGCAGCAAGATTGAGGTGCCAGCTGAGTGACTCTAGGGCGAGTCACGATCTTTGTGTTGGGGGCATGTTGGGACAGGGTCTTTAGGGTCAATTTTGGGGTTATTTAACCCAATTTTTGTAAAGAATGTAAAGTCTCCGCGAAATGTGGATGCAGAGTGCGCAACTAGATAAGAGTAAAAGGGGCTTCCCCTTGTTTTGGGTCATTTCTAAGATTCTCCCATGGTCCGCGGACTGTGGTATTGTATGCAAGAAATCTATAAATAGTTGAGTCATAGTGAGTCTTAGAGATAACTTAGAAAGAAGAATTGTGAACTTTGAATAAGTTTTGTTATTTTGGGCAAGTGCTAAGGCAGGAAGGCTCTGGTTCTTGTACTTAGGTGAGAAGGGGAAGGCTCTTGCAACTGAGTGTGGAGGAGGCCTTGGTAAGTCTGCAGATGAGTGCGTGGACCCTTGCATCTGAGTGTGCAGGGTAGAGAAGTCTCTAATTTGAATGTTGAAATTGAATAAAGACTAATTTTGAAGAATTATCGTGCATTATTGTCAATTCTTCTTATGTTATATTCTGTCGCTCAAGGATATGTTTTAATGAAATAATGTATGAATGCTACATGAAACTGCTGAATCTATCTTATTTATGCATGTTTTAAGTAATTATTTATGTTCGTGAAGTTAAGGGTTATTTCTATTATGATTTCTAATGAGTTGGATAAATTTTCATGAAGACAGACCTAGGGTTATTTATTGATGCACGGAAGTGGATAACATACCTTTTTAAGGTCCGTAAAGACCGATTGTAGACCTTCACAAAGGTATAAAAACCACTATACCCTAGTTAAAATAATGAGCCCTAGAAGGATATCGATCTGTGTGAGGGAAAATATAAACTATTAGAGCTTTAGAATCACTTATCACATGTCCCTAGATGCAGAAACCCAGTTCTAGCATCCCCCAATACTACTTCGGGTGAGACTGCAACCCGTGCTATGCAGGTTGTTGCTGAAAGAGCTAGCCATTAGGGTTTTGTTGGTTGGTGTGAACAACTCTGAACCTGGGTTAGGCTCCCTTAAGCCAACACCATTAATCTTCAGTTTCTTTTGGATTTTTCTAGTTCAATCCCTTTCAAAAGAGCCGAGAATTCTGCCTCATTATTGGTGGAATTACTCAAACCCCAAGTGAGCTGAAACTTGTTTTGGTCATCAGGGTGAAAGATAATCCCTCCCACTCCTGCAACCCTAGGAGTATACTTATTTTTAATTGATTATTTTCTTTTATAATTTAAAACGATGCAATTCACTAAATGGAATTTTTTGTCTCCAAAGAGTCTAGTTTATTCTTTTTATTTTGTTTAACATTTTTAGATAATGAGAATGAATAGAAAGTACACATATGATATATTTATCATTGTGATATTTTTTAAATAGTATTAACTAAATGAATTAGGTATAATTCATATAGTTTGGATTTCATATGAATTCAAAGTTGTTTATGAATATATTTTTTATATTTGAAATCTAATATTATAACCATAGAAATATCCCAAGAAATGATAGATTATAGCTTATTAGTTTTGGCTTAATTTAATTACAAAA
The DNA here is from genome assembly GCA_031772625.1 of Pinus tabuliformis. Lineage (NCBI taxonomy): Eukaryota > Viridiplantae > Streptophyta > Pinopsida > Pinales > Pinaceae > Pinus > Pinus tabuliformis. The sequence goes on along the minus strand of CM062817.1, from coordinate 1,327,527,054 downwards.
TGAAAAATTATAATATACATCAGAGTTTTAGAGAACTTTGAAATTCATATCACAGGTGTCAAAAAAGAATTCACATTGCTATAGGTAGTTAAGGTTGTCTTCTTCTCATCATATTTTTTTCTATTATATGAAGTGTCAATAGTGGGATATACAAAATTGATGTGGGCACAAGATTTCCTAGGAGCCTAAGAAAATTTAGCCACCAGTTAAAGTGCTCTATAATTTTTTTTTGGTTTCACTTTTAAACATTTACTATTAATGATATTATTTCTTGTATAATCTATGATGTCAGACCATTTTTTTATTTTAATATATTAATCCTTTTGTTATTTTTTATAGAGATAATGTCCATAATAGGATTTTCAATCACAACTCAAATTAAACGATTTCCTAAAATTAAGCATTATATGAAAATTCTAAATTTAAATTAGTGATGCATCTCAAATTTAGTTTGAAAATACAGATGTCTTTAATATTGTTATTCATCATTCTACTCATAGATTTGATAAATCAAACGAGATCAATGTCAACATGATATGAACAACCATACTATACATGAATGATATACATATCAAATGTGCAAATAAATAAACATGACATATATACATTTGAAGTCAAATGTATAATGATATGCAACAATAATCTAGTTGTGGCACTAGATCCAAAGGCATCAATGCCTCCAATACTAGGGGCACTAGAAAGTCTATCATTGTCCATGTCAAACAACAATGACAAAAACGCATGGAATGCCTCTCCATTAGTGGGTATATCACTTGACGTGACCATACCATGTACAAAATCATGAATAAATTCTTATGATGTAGGTGTATTAAAAGTGAAGGAGAGGAGAGTAGTACTAGTGGAAAGGTGGAATCTTCTGCAATTGTTGACACATTTGGAGGAGAAGGAGGAGGTGGTGATTCGATGTAGGATGGTCTATATGGTGACATATGTGGTGGAGGGGGAGGTGGTGGTGGATGGTCTAGATGGTGATGCACGTGTCAAAGGAGGAGGAGGAGGAGGAGGATGAGGTGATGGATTAATGGATGATCTAGTTGGATAATGATGATATGTGGGTTGGTCTGGTGTAGGATTAGGTGGTGTAGGAGGATGGGGGTATGACAATTGGTTTGTTATAGGACTAGGTGGTAAAGAATCATGAGATGGTGAACCACCATTATCATTCTTAGAGGAATCATAGGTGCCATCCCTCAACCTATGAATGAGGTTGCATGCACCAATAACATAATATATCAATGTCACCATGCCACGAGGAAAGTTTTCCCATATGTCAAAGATCTCCCATCCCTATAAGATATCTCCAACATGCATAGGTATGTTCCCCTACTTAGTGAAGATATTCCATATGCCATCTACCAACCATGTGTGAAATCTACAGTCCAACCTCTTTTATAGGCTAGGTATTAGTATTGGAGGTTGTTGGTCAACCTCCTCCATCTCCTTATCATGTTGAGGAGGATTTTCCCCAACATATGTATGATATTTGCCAACTATTCCACAATAAAAATAAGATAATTGAACCAACATGTTGCATAAATTACACGTGCATTCAATAAGTTAAAAAATGTATGAAAATTTATTTATCAAAACATAACAATGATATTACAACCTCAATCATTTTGTGGCTCAGCTGGAGTAAATAGGATGTTCAAACTTCGTCTACAATCTCTCCTTGTGTATGGATAATGTACAAGATCGAGGATAGGATTGTCCTCTCTAGAAAAAAAAATCACAAATCTCTTTGCTAATCAACATACATGACCACTTTGTTTGGCCCCTATTATACAACCCATGCCCCCATGTGTGCATACACACATCAGTCATAGGCTTAGGAGGAAAACAAGGTATTATAAATCACATGGCATGAAACTTCTCAAAAAATAAAGTGAAGAGCTTTAATGCAAAGGAAAGTATAGGCTTCCATAAATAGAGAGACAACGATCTCAAGTTTTTTTTTTTTGACAAAATATCTTCAATCACCTAATTAGTTGGGGCCTCTAAACTAAATTATCTAGATAATACATGAAAGTGCAACTAATGTGTTGCCCATCGGATGTGAATTGTTCCAGTGCCATGCCAACAAGAGACATTCACCTAACACTCTCTACACTAAAGTAATCTCTAAAAGTAGCCACCAAAAACCTAGAAGTTCATCATGTGAAGAATATGTGGGTTGTCATATCTTTAGACATATGCTAGTTGGATTTTTCCTATAATATCAGAAAATCATAGAAGTTGGGCCAAATCCCCCCCCCTCCTGGAAATACCAACTTTAAATTACATGTCCTCCTATATGGTCTAATACCATAGACTAGGACTATCCTAAATTCCCACCTCCCATGATCCAACCAATGGATCAACTACTACAAAAATGGGGAGTCCCCCTAAAGGATGTAATCTCCTCATAAAAATTAACGAGGCTAACATATATGAAAAGGAGATGCATTCGAGGTGTATTAGGGTGAGGGATCCTCTCCCTCTCCCTCTCATGATCTCGCCACTCATGTACAAAGGTGTACATGTCGACCTACTACTCCTGCTCTTGCTCCTTTTCTTGTTGTCATCATCTCTGATTCACATACAATTGTTTTTAGGAATGTAAACATAACAATTAAAAAATAATAAAATAATTTTTACATTAAGGCCATCACATTAGATGTTGTAAATGGAAAGATAGGAGATGTGCAATGTATGAAAATGGAGAAAAACACTTTACAAAATGAAAAGAAACAATTGTATGATAACTCATGAGGGAAGATTATCCCAAAAATTATGGTGAGTATGAAGACAAAACAAAAAACATATGTTGAATTGAAATCATTTCCATATGTATTCCTAGTTGTGAAAGAACATAGATACAGCTTAGTAATATATTATTCCAAGAGAATCCAAGGAGAAAGCACAATATGGAATCATATTTTTGAGGAACTCGATCAATTTGGAGACACGGCCATAAGAGAACTTTCAAACCTAGAGGCTATTTTTAAAAAATGAGACACAAAACCCAACTTGGGGATTGTTGGCTTAGGGGGCTCTGACCCAGGTTCAACGTTGATTTATACAAACAAATCCCTACACTACTGGCCCTTTCAGCATCAATCCGTGGAGCATGGACTGAAGTCTAACCCGAAGCAGTATGGGGGGATGCTGGAACCAAGTTTGTGCACCCAGAGATGGTAGTGATGTCGTTTTATGCCCTAATTCTTCTGTCACCCACATCGATAAGATTTTTAGGGCTTGTCAATATACTTCTCTTAATCGGCCTCTAGACCTTCGCGAAGGTCTACGACTATTGTTCGTGGACCATAACTAGGTGAATCAACCACTTACGTGCTTTTGTAAATACTCTTACTTCCGTATTTACCCAGATCGACTTAAGTATATGATAACTTCAATAAGAATTAATATGTTCTTCACGTAAACAAATATTATTACTTGCGTTAAGATAACAATGTAAAACATATAGATTCGCACATCAATATAGCATTAAATCATGAACCCATTATTGAGCATAACATAACCTCATTTATTCATAACAAAAGTAAATTGATCAAACACAGATACTTTGAGAGTAATCTTCTTTATTGGTACTTTAGATCTTCTTATATACTCTAACTACCCTACGTACTCAGCTTCAGGGGTTCACACACTCAGCTGCGGACTTCTACCCTAGGCCTCTGCGCACATAGCTGCAGAGCCTCTCTTCTACTCTAAAACTCTTCGCTCTTTTCACTAATGACCCATTACATTCATCATCATCAATACTACTTCTGCCTTATACTCTTCTAAGAATCTCCTTTTTATATAATCCCATGGTCCGTGGACCATGGGTAGATCATCTAAAGCCAACACAACTTACATAAATAGAAGGGTAAAACCCTTTATGAAAATTTACATCTACGTGTTCTGCGACAAAAAATTGTGGAGACTGTACACTTTACATGCAAAAACTTGGTCTTTTAACCCCAAAATTGACCCCAGGGGACCCTGTCCCAACAGGCCCCCAACACAAATATGGTGACTCGCCCTCAAGTCACTCTGTTGGCATGGAGATCTTACTGTGAAGACCTCCCAACTCCACTTGCACCACTGCAAATTTAGCTGTACATTGCGTAGACACCTGCTTGACCTCCTCCACCAGCTGCTCCATTGCTAGTCCTGTGCTATTTGCCTGGATCTTCTGTTGTGCTTTCTGCAGGTTGGAAAACTTCTCCCCATTGGTGGTGGAGAGCACATAGGCCTCATCTAGCCAAGGCCCCAATCTTTCCTTGAGGACTACCTCTTTTCATTGCGCTGCTTACGCCTTTTCTTTCAGTTCCTTTGCCTCCTACAGCTTGGCCAATCTCTGTGTGATGGCGACGGTGCAAGTTGTCGCTTTGGCTTCGTCATATTGCTGCTGTAATTCCCTTGCCTCAATATTCAACCTCTATAGGTTGGGATATTCTTGCAGACTCATGAGGACCTCCATTGATTGCTCGAAGAGTGCAGTGCATTCTCCCACCGCGACATCTACTGCAGCAATTGCATTCTTGACAGCTACCTCGTGCTGTTCTTTGACCTCTCGAGAAGTTGAAGGCTATGCCCTCAAGTCGAGCTCAGTAATCTTGAGGTTCAGCTCAAACTAAACCTTGGCCATCTCAGTCTGAGCATCGTGCACACCTATAGCCAACTTCCGAATCTTGGCCTCCAACGACACCTCTTCTGGGATGTGTAGTTCTGGAATGGTTCTGCAGGATTCTACTACTACTACTGCGTTCACTCATTCTTCTCCTAAACCTTCTTCCAAGTATCTATCATTATTGTTTTCTCAATGAACATCTATTCATTGTTAACCTTCTTCTCGTTGATCACGCTCAGTGCGCGTTGCTCTCAGGCCCTAAGTTCTGTGATCACACTTGCTTGCAGTGTGTGAAGGAATTCACTTGGGAGCGTGGCCAAGTTGAGACCAATGTTCATTAAAGTAGCCTTTTCAACATCTATCTCTGCACTTAGGGCTCCATCAGGTAGCGCAACGGCCTGAGGATCCAAAGAACGAACCATCTCCACGGCTTCAGTCATTCCTAACGCTAAACTAGTCAACGTCGCACTGCTCTACCCTACCCCTGCCTATAGTTGAGTAGTTTGGATCTGCAACTTGTGTAGACTCGTTTGAATGGCAACCAAAGCTTGCTTCTACTGCTACTCAAACTACTGTAGTAGTTCCTCTATCGCGTCCCTTACCTTATCCCCAATGTCATCTAAGTCGCCCTCTGTCAAGGTGATCGGGTCTAGGGACAACTTAGTGGCCTTGGTCTTTTTGCACGGCCCTTCCTTCTCCTACTCCCGATTCCACTTCACCCGGAAGGGAGTGCTTTCCAGATCTACACCACCTTGCTCTGATCGCTCTTCTTCTTCTGTCTGTGGTGAAGGGAATTTCTAACTTCTATCAGAATTACACTCTTCCTCTTATTCCTTCGCGACACACTCCACTTCTACTCTGGCTTTTTCGTGAGCCTCCTTCTTCCGCTTTTCAACGAATTCTTGAATCTGCGATTGGGAATCTTCCTTTTTATGCTTTCCCGTGGACTTATTAGACCCGATGAATAAATATGATGTTGTGCGCCACTCGGCTGACCAACAATCAAGGACTGATGCTATGGCATCATCCGTCGCAAGCTATGGTAGATCATACCACTTCTGTTCTAGGTCCTTGCACACTCGGATGGAGATACAATGGAAGTTTACTTTGAACTCTGTGTATCCTAACAACCGCTCAAAGACAGTTGGTGATAGCCATGGTTTGTGGTTGATGGTTGCGCGGATGCTTAACTCCATCAACACCCAAAATATTTTACTTTTCCGGACCCGCCAAGCATCCTTCATGGCCCATAGCAAAGAAAACTTCACTACTTATGGCAGATCTTTCATGATCGGAGGAAACTGGTTGTCCTCCAACAATTCCCATGCAACCAACACAATTGACAACAACAACCATGAGTCAGTGGAATGTTATGTTTTGGTCCTGTGCCTCCCTGAAGTTCGTGAGGAACTTGCTGCATAGGTAGCGTACCCAATTGAATTCTGTGCCCTAGGCGCATTGGGTCGCTAATGAAACAACTGGTGCCACCATCTCATCTGTGTGAAACTTTCTCATTACCTTCCCAGCCAAGATCTGGGTGGCCACCTTCACCGTGGGGTTCAGAATACTCAAAATTGAATATCTGCATGAATTCTTGACAAGCTTAAACTTGTCCTTCATTCTTTCGACAAGGTCCCGATCACCCGTCTTTCTACTAGATGCCTTGGCCGGGTTCAACCCTGAATGGGGTAGTAGGGTGATACTATGGATCAACATGTTAGTTATAGGTATTGACTCTCCCAACCACAGGCACTCGTCATGCACCAGGAACAACAACTGTTTGATAACTATCAAATTTATGGGAGTGCGGTGGTAATGCGGCACCCATAGAAGATTCAAAAATCTTGCCTTTTCCACCCCACGAATCCACTTCATCGGCTCCAGCACGGTGACACTCGAGTCCTTGTAGAATACTCTCTGCATGAAATTATCAGTAGCTAGGTGGGGGAACCGCTCAGTGTCCCCCAAGTCCCAATCCTCTAATTTCAGATGTGGGACGCGTGCCAAGCACGGACCTTCAAATGTTATGTTTTTTGGCAGCAGGGGTGTGTTAAGGAGAAACTTTCCTTCATCAGGGTCCTTCGGGACCTTTACCTTGCCCTGGCATGGAGGGATGTATTATGGCATCTTTGAGATAGGGTCTACTCCCTCAATATCAATGTCCTCTGCGCCCATATCAGTTTCCTCTGCACCCTCGTCGGCCTCTAGGTTTACCACCTTGCCTTTCTCTTGCGCGATGGGATTCTCTTTTCTTTGATGCTTTCTTGGTGACTTGCGCACCGACTGTGTTGCCTTCTGTTTATCCTTCTTCATCTTGGAAGCCTATCTTGCCAGCGTAGGCTTCGACCTAGGTGACCTTGGTGATTTTGGCATCATTGGGGAACCTCCACACTTAATACCTCAGGGGTAGCTCTCTCAAAGGCCATACATCCTCTAGCACTTGCAGTTTCCATGGGCATCGACATGAGGCTAGTAAGGAGCACTTGGGTTTCCTTAGGTAACTTGTCAAAAACTAAACTGGCCACCAAATCCTAAAAAACTACAGGATTCATGTGCAACTGATAACATGAAACATTACCTCTCCAAATGCAAAGTGTTTTCATTGGGTAGCCATCTGTAATTTATAGGAAAATTATAATTCAAATCCAACCATTTCCCCCAAAATCCAATCATAAATGCTAGATTGGCATCATATTTTCAAAGATATCGCTCCTAATTTTAGCCTTAAATGTTGCCCCCCTGCTCCTCTTAGCCATTTTCTCACTGTCAAATCATGAACAGTGACAGTAACAGTCACTTTCTCGCTTCCCTGCATGGTCTCTCCTTCTATAGCATAGCTCCCATCGTGATTCTACTGATGCTGTGACATTCTTCCATCCTACGCAGTCCCCCAGTCACATAACTCTATAACCCATGCAATGTAGTTTATAGTCTTGTGCGTCCTTTCAGCTGCCTAGAGCGTTAAGACTGCGCTTCCATCATATAGTCATCTGGTCAGATCTCTGGTGTATGGCTTCAATCAGCTGCCATTTACCTTTCTAGGAAATGGATCTCCATTCAATTTCACTAGTTGAACTACTCCACCATTGGTAATCTCTTTGATAACATATGGCCCCAGCTAATGCATTTGAAATTTTCCTAGAAATTTATCAAACTTGTTATCATATAATAAAACCAAATAGTTTACCTTGAAGGTGCACAGTTTGATGTGCCGATCGTGCCATGCCTTTCCACGCTCCTTCAGAACTTGCCGATGGAAACCAGCTGTTTGGTCAATTTAGTGTGATCTAAATTGCTATTTAAAATGTCAATCCGGGGTTCGTAAACTGACGAAGTGAAGTGTACTATATGTACTAGATAACCATTTCCTTAATCTTTTGTCGTTTTTGAGTTTTTTAGTTTATTTTTGGATTTATCTTTCCCTAATGTGTGATGGTGAGAGTGAAAGTGAAGTAAGAAGTATGGATGGTGATGCTGGTTTTTACGGTGATTTTCTCAAACTTGAAAGTGCTCAAGAAGAAAGCTTTAAAACAACTAAACTGAAATCAATTCTTAAGAGAAAGTAAATGCATCAAAAACTGAACTAATGACAATGGCCCAGTATCCTTGCTGCTGAATGAAGAGAAAGTAAAAACTGAAATTAAAGCAACTCAAACCAAAAGCAAAGCAACTAATTCACACTACTTAAACTCTTCAGATCCTTTACCCTTCAGCTCAATCTACCTTGTGGGAAGTAATCATGAATAAGTCAAGCAATATGCTATCTAAATGGCAAGAAATTAAATTGCATCAAAGAAACTAGTCACACTACTTTAACTCTTCTGGTCCTTTACCCTTCAGCTCAATCTACCTTGTGGGAAGCAACCATGAATAAGTTTAAGCAATATGATAACTAAATTGCAAGAAATTAAATTGCAGAAATGAAACTAATCACACTACTTCAACTCTTCTGATCCTTTACCCTTCAGCTCAATCTACCTTGTGGGAAGCAATCATGAATAAGTTTAAGCAATATGACAACTAAATCACACTACAGTTAGTAATATTCTGATTTCTTGCTAATAGAGTCACTTCACTATAGAAAGAAACCATAAATTGATGAGCAGTATGATATCTAAATAACAAAAAAAAAAAAGTAAGCAAATCACAACTTGAAAAAGACAGTGCTGAAATTAAACTTCAGAAAATGAAAGTTAGCAGGAAGGACAAGATGATCTCATATGCCAATAGTTATCAAAAAAAGATGAAAATTTGCCCGGGCTGCCTAAGAAAACCTGCAGAAAAGCACTGATCAGTTGACAGTTATAAGAAAACAGAGGTGAAAATCTAAACAGCAGTGAGTTAAGAAACATCAAACGGTGTGTTATGTACAAGCTAATGATACAAGAACATAATAAAACCAAATGGAAACTTTACAAGGCTTCAGCGTGCAGGGGCCCTCTGCCACTTCAGCCGGTCAACAAGTAGTCACACGAATAAACTCAGAAAAGTCTTCTCATATATTAAAACAGCAACATATATAAACAGTGGGGTGATAACACAACAGTTCAGAATTTACATATCAAGAAAAAAACTTCTTTACAGCGTTCATCGACGCTTTATTTATAATGACAAAATGCTGAAACTAGCTAACTAACTCCTACGTTATTGACTGTGTTGCCAAAGACACGTAGATCCCTTCAGTCGAGATCTAGCGTAACTGTCATCATGTTTATTAAATCTTTGGAGTGGTTGCTGTTAGATTCCGGTTACAGAAGTGATCTCCAGGTGTGCTGGTGTCTTCGTGAGCTGAGGACTGTGCCATGTAACGTTCACGTGCTCAAAACAGAGACGTGCCACCGCTGAACTCTTTGGTTAGCTCTGCCTTTGACCTTCGTTGACCGCGACCTTCCATGGATGATTTGGCTTCTTCGAAGGGACACGATCCATGTATCCGTCACCTGGAGCTTGCCCATGTGGCTCGTTTCTTCATGGGACACCTGTAGCACAACTTTTAACAAAATAGCTGTGGAATCCTGTGCTGGCTGCGGAAACCTGTGCTGGCTGCGGAAATTAACAAGTTTCCGCAGCTGCATGAACAAAAAAACTAAACCAAACAACAGTCATAAGTATAGTCAGAAAACCATGTAAAGAGCTCTTTTTAAACTACAATGCAATGATTTAACAGCTGGGTGGATGCAATAAGTGGAAAAGGAAGGCTGAGAGGGTGTATAGGAAGGTGCAGGTTTGAGGCTCAACATACCCCCACTATGAAGGTGTTGCATGTCCTCATGCAACCAAAATTGAGTTATTTCCCTCTAATCCATGTGTTCTGATGCTTCTGCAAGGACGTCTAGCCCTCTTTTCTTCTTCCTTGATACTAACATCATCCTTGGCTTCCTGACTAGGCATTTGAACTTGAGGTTAATCAATGCTCTGCTTAACTTTTTGCACTTCTTCTTCAGTTCTCTGTTTTTCTTTTGCCACAGTCCTAAATGGAGCATAGTATTATCATGGACAATCTTGTCTACTTTACTCTGCTCTTTGAGTGCTTCATTTTCTTGTATGATATGCCTATTTAGGACTTCTAACTCAAATATTTCCTGTTTCAAAGACTGAACTTGTGCATCAGGTGGTAGAGAGGTACTTGGTCCTGCAGCTGATTGTTCTAAGGTTTCCAGGTAATTGTATGCCTCTTGCTGATTAGAATCTACCTCAGGTGTCTTTCTCGGCCTAAACTCAAATTCTGGTGAAGGAGGACTGCTCTCTCTTTCCGGCTGAAAAGGGCTTTCCTCACGTGGAGGACTTGACTCAATGCTTGGCTGAGTTGGAGATTTCTCAAGTGTCTCTTCATCTAAATCAATAAAGTGAGACTGTTTTTCTTTGGTTTTATTCCCCTTCCCTTTTAGCCTAGTGCTCCTTCTTAAGTATGAACTAGTACTCTTCTCTTGTGCACTCTGTTTTCCTTTTTGCTTTTTCTTGGCTATGGCAGCGGCTTGAAGATCTATTAATCTTTCGGACAGAGGTTGATAATCCTCTTCTATGGATTGCTCAGGGGATGGATAGACTTCTTCGATGGTCCTTTTGTATTTTTCCTTCTTCTGTTTCTTACTTCTAGCTCTATCTTCTTTTCCTTTTTAGACTGTTTCTTGAATTTCTATTGTAGGGGAGTCTTGGATTGTAATGCTTTTTTCTTTCCTCCTACTTTTCCTTGGAATTTTCGGTGGACTACTTCCAGAGGCCTCAGACGACTCTTGGAAGTAGTTTCTTGTTAAGAATTGCTCCCATGTATCCTTAGTTTTCTTCAACTGATCCTCAATAAGAATTTTGATGAGTCCATGGTGGTAAAGATGAGGTTCAATATTGCCTACATGTTTTTGAACTGTAAAACTCATCTTTTTCAAACTTGATAGCAGAAAATGAGGCAAATTAAGAGTGTGACCGTCCATGAAATTCATCATCAGTCTGACATGATACATATACATAGAGCCAAAACGACCTTCACACGTGATAAATTTCTGAATGACTAACAGTAGACTAGACCATTCCTCTTTTAATACATTAACAGGGATGCCTCTTGTGAATACGGTGGTATCCATACCTTGATTTTGTAGCATGGTTCTCCATATTTGATCTTCCACACTTCTATTTTTAAACCACCTTTCACCCTCTTGAGGTAGGCCTGTGGCAGCTGCTACTATGGCCTCGGTCACTGTGAATTTTAAATCTCCAACCTCCACTGTTTGTCCATTAAACGAACTTGCAAAAGCTTTGGTCACCTCCCTGTTATAGCCTTTAAACTTCTGGATAAATCATAGCCATCTGACTTTCTTCAGCAATTCCTTAACTTGAGGATAACCCTCCAAGTATTTCGGTCCTTCCGGCTCAGCTCTCAGTAATTTTCCCATCTTCTGTTTTAAATTCCACTGAGAGTTCTTCTGTGTGTGAGGGTTAAGGGAAAAAAATAGCTCTGTTCAGGGTTTAGGATAGATTGTAATGACGGTAGTCAGGGTTTAGAGCAAACTGTAGTGACGGCAGTTGGAAATAGAGAACAGTGAATGGAAATACCCGAATTACGGGAGGAACAGTGAGTGAGCAGTGATAAACGAGTTCATAAAATGAAATGTGGACGCATGCAAGGAGTATGATATAAGTGGAGTGATAAGCGGTGGAGTAACGGCAAGATTCTTTTGAGTTGGATGACTGTGTATGAGATTTTACACGTCTCAACAGACGGCTACGGAAATTACAGCTGGGAAGAGCCGTAGCACAATAGGTCACGTCTCAAGAGTACGGGTAATAACTAGAAGTGCAGTCACATTTGAGTTCAAACTCGGAGTAATCATGAGACCGTTAGGGAGATAAATGCGAGGTGTGTGGAGTGACATCGCGGAATAAGAGTGATAGTGGGCTAATATATCAAATCATTGCACATAGGAGAGCCTGTTATGGTTTAATAACTATACGTAATTATGACTTGAATTGTCATTTGATAAAGATTTTTGATCATACCTTTGGAAACTTTGTCAATTCTTGCTCAAGGCTTCTAACCAGTTGCTCTTCTTTGATATCTTGGAGATGCCCCATGTCTTTAGCTCAATTACACCTGCATTTCATGATTATGGCACTAACAGTTGATTGTATTTTTGAAAACAGAGTGATGCTGGCTGCGGAAATCGTTTCTGGCTGCGGAAATTGCTTCTGGCTGCGGAAACGGTTTCCCAGCTGCGGAAACTGAGACAGCACCCCTTTAACTGCACAAAGATAGTTAGAGAAGAACTAACTAAATGAAAATAGTCCTGAAAGGGGTTTTTATTAATGAAATGAGATGGAATGAAGTGAAAATGAAGTGGAATGAAGTGAAATGGAGATGAAAATGAGATGGAGGTGAAGTGAAATGACAAGTGGGATGAACTGAAGATGGAAAGAGAAGGAGAGGAGATTTTTTGGAAAATATAGTGTCAGGTGTTCCTGATTTTCACTCTATATTTTCTGCATAAGACCGCCAATCTGGGATTGGTTTTCAGGCTTATACACATTTTTTTTTTTTTTTTTTCAAAAACTGAAGGAAACAAGATTAGGCTGGTGGGAGAGAAGGATTCTTCTCCACCAGCCTTATTGCAGAATTCTCTTGGAACATTTTGACAAACTCCTCTTTTGAAAGTGGCTTATGATAAATTTTCAATCGGTGGCCATTCACAATAAGAGGAGTCTGAAGTTCATCAATGGTCTTAATTCTTACTGCTCCATTGTTAAAGACTTTATCAATTTCATATGGCCCAAGCCAATGAGTCTGAAACTTCCCTTTGAAGTCTTTAAACTTGGAATCAAACAATAAAGCCCAATCTCCCTCTTGAAACTTTCTCTCTTTAATATATCTGTCATGCCACTTAGTTCTTTGATGTTGAACTAGATCAGTCCTTAAAATTGCATCTTGTCTGATCTCTTCTAGCTCATTCAGTTGCTCCATTCTGTGCTTTTGGGCTTCTGATAGATTCATCCCCAACTGAACTGCCATCTTGAAAGTCTTGACTTGAAACTCAATGGGGAGCAGGACTTCTTTACCATAAACAAGTTCATAGGGAGAATGTCCTGTTGTGTTTCTCTAGGTAGTTCTGTAGGCCCATAAGGCTTCAGGAAGCCTTTCTGCCCAATCTCTTCTGTGGAGATGAACAGTTTTGGTGATGATGCTCTCAAGAACTTTGTTTGTAGATTCCACTTGACCATTTGCTTGAGGATGGTAAGGAGTAGATTTTCTGTGCTTGATTTTGTATTCTTCCATCAGCTTCTCCATCAAGTTAGATGTGAATTGACTTCCCTGATCTGTCACAATTTCTCTTGGGACACCAAAACGAGTAAAAATATCCTCAAAAAGAAATTGAACAACTGAATTTTCAGTGGCAGAAGGCAATGCCTTGGCTTCTACCCATTTAGTGACATAATCAGTGCAAACCAATATATATTTCTTTTGTCTAGATGGTGGATTAATGGGTCCAATGAAATCTAAAGCCCTTTTTTCAAAGGGTTCGATGAGTACCTGTGGCTGTAATGGCATTTCATTTGAAAGAGTCAGTCTCCCAACTCTCTGGCAGCTGTCACACCTTCTGACATATTGTTTTGCATCTTTGAAGAGAGAAGGCCAATAATATCCTAAAGAAAGGATTTTATAGGCCGTCCTCTTGTCAGCAAAGTGTCCACCACATGGTTCATCATGACATGCCTTGAGGATGTCAGGTATTTCATCTTCCCGAACACATCTTCTGATCACACAATCTAGCCCTGTCTTAAACAATTCATTAGAAATCCATGAATAATTTGAACTCTCCTGAATAATTTTCCTTTTCTCATTAGGAAATAAGTGTGGAGGTAGCTTCCCTGTAACCAAATAGTTAGCAATATCTGCATACCAAGGAGTCTTAGTAGTTACTGCAAACAAATATTCATCTGGAAACTTATCCTCTACAGGAGAATCTTCGTTAGTATTTTGGATTCTAGACAAGAAATCAGCTACTGTATTTTGTTTCCCTGGTCTATCTAACACAGTAATATTGAATTCTTGTAAAATTAAAAGCCATCTTGTAACTCTGCCATTAGTAACAGGTTTGTTCATGAGATATCTAATTGCAGAATGATCAGTATGGACAAAAGTTTCATAGCCTGTTATATAATGTCTAAACTTGTTGATTGCATGAACAACAGCTAAGAACTCTTTCTCGGTCACAGTATAATTTAACTCAATAGGAGTCAAATTTTTACTGGTGTAGTAAATGGCATAAGGAACTAAATCCTTTTGACCCAACACAGCTCCTAGAGCTGTATCTGAAGCATCTGTAGAAATATGGAAAGGAAGTTTCCAATTTGGCCCTCTCAAAATGGGTGCTTCAGATATTCTTGTTTTTTAAGTTTCAAATGCAGATTGACAATCAGGATCCCATTTGAATTCACAGTGTTTTGTAAGTAATTTGAAGAGTGGATATGCTATTTTGGTGAAGTTTTCAATAAATCTTCTATAATATCCAGTAAATCCAAGAAAAATTCTAACATCTTTTTGACAATTTGGAATAGGCAACTTGGAGATGACTTCAACTTTTGATCTATCAACTTTAATCCCATCCCCTGAAATATGATGTCCTAAAACAATCCCTTCAGTAAACATCATAAAGCATTTCTCATGACTTGATGAAAGGTTTGTTTCTTTACATCTTATAAGGACTTTTTCCAAATTTTCTAATGCCTCTTCAAATGAATTACCATAAACTATAAAATCATCCATATAAACCTCTACACAATCATGAATTAGATCAGAAAAGATTCCTAGTACTGCCCTTTGAAATGTTGCGGGTGCATTACATAATCCAAAATGAAGTACTCGGTAAGCAAAAGTTCCCCATGGACAAGTAAATGTGGTCTTGTCCTGATCTTCAGGTGCTACCTGAATCTGATTGTAACCACTAAAACCATCCAAAAATGAGAAATACTTTTTGCCTGCTAAAGTATCTAATACCTGATCAATAAAGGGTAAAGGAAAGTGATCCTTCAAAGTTGCTTTGTTCAATTCTCTGTAATCAATTCAAACCCTCCATTTACCATTCTTTTTAGGTACTATAACCAAAGGAGAAACCCACCGGCTATCTGAAATTGGATAAATGAAGTTTACATTAAGTAACTTTTGGAGCTCTTCTTTCACTATCTCCCTAAGGTTTGGATTCATCCTTCTTTGAGGTTGTCTGATTGGTCTACTGTTTTCCTCAATGTAGATGTGATGAATGCAAGTCTTAGGGTCAATACCTTTCATATCGGTATACTCCCATGCAAATGCAGTAGAATGTTTTTGCAAGATTTTGGTTAGCTCTTCCTGTTGTGATTTTTCCAAGTTTTTGTTGATATTCAATGTTTTTCCTGGAAAAATCTCAATGGTGGAACTACCAAACTCTTCCATAGAGAAAAGAGACATTTGTCTAGATGATAGACACTCAATGTCAGAATCCAACTGAAATTGTGTGTGGTCATATTCTGAAGATGGTTCAAAGTTTTCTAATGTGTTCAGAATTTGACTATCTTCACTGATCTTAGAAATGGTAAGGACAGGTTGTATAGTATCTTCATCATCAACCCACTCATTATCTCCTATTTCTGTAATTTCTTTTGCTGGAGGATACAGATTGAACTTCTTTGTCGAATTACCATCAGAAATATACATATCCCCAGACCTACAACTGATAAAAGCATCAGCTGTGGCTAGCCAAGGTATTCCTAAGATGAGAGGATGTCCTCCTAAATTACTCTTGGGAGTTAAAATCATGAAATCTACTGGATATTCCCAAGAGTCTAAGGAGACTGAGATGTCTTCTAATACACCATTTGGTTTAATAATTGATCGATCTGCAAGTTGCAATAAAGTAGGTGTAAAAAGAAGATTAGGAAGTTTTAGCTGTTCCATAGTCTGTCTACTCATGATGTTGATAGCAGCCCCTAAATCAATCAAAGTATTTGGTATTTCTACCCCATTGATATGTGTTTTAACAATTGGACTACCAGGATCTACATACTTCTGCATAGTAATTTTTCCCATCATGATATCTGCAATTTTCCCTACCAGGTGGATTCTTCTTGTATCTCTTGGTTTCCTTCCTAGTTTTTTAAGACTCAACTCCTTTATTGTTTTTGCTAGAATAGGAATCTCTTTAATGGCTTGTAACAAGGGAATCTTGATACAGACATTCTTCAATTCATCTAGAAAATCATAGTCAGGCAACAAGATTTGTTTCTCTACCCCTTTGTCAATTTGTAATCTTTCAGGAAAAGGAGGTGTGGATGAAGATGCAGGTTGCTAAACTATAGGAGTTGTGGGGGTTAACTCTTTTTCTTTTTCTTTTTGAATGCTTGGGTTTTGAAGAGATGCTTCAGAACCCTTATTGGCTTCAAGAGAATCTTCCTCAGAAATGCTTTGCTTTTGAGCATCTATAGAAGGCTTATCTAGGACTCTACCTGATCTGAGTTGTACATCATTGAGAGGAACAATCATATAGGCAGGAAATTGTTGACCTTCCATCATGTAAGCATTTTGAGGGTTTTTGTTATTGGGGTTTGGCAATGGCTGAGAAGGAAGTTGATTTGACTTTTGTTGGAATGGAAGCAAGAGTTGAGAATTTGGATTCTGTTGAGAAGGTTGTTGTTGTTGAAATGGCAATGATAATTGTGGATTTTGATTTGGAAGTTGTGGAGCTTGTTGGTTTTGAAAAGATGGAGGATATTGATAAAATTGAGCAAATCTCCCATAAGGATTTTGCATACCTTGTACCCATGATTGAAAAGGATTTTGAGGTTGGGACCAAGGTTGTTGCCAAGGATTCCAATTTGGTGGGGGTTGAAAATTCATAGAGTTGTTAAACCCCTGATTTTGTTGCCCCTGCCAAGGTCTTCTTGCAACAAAACAGAGAGACTCGATTGTATCTGGATCTTCTTGAAAGACAGCTTTGAGCCCAGGAATTGAAGGACAATCCTTGGTCTCATGATTCTCTGAACAAATTACACATGTTTCTACAACTTTTGCATCCAAGGGACATTCCCTTAGAGCATGTTTCTTTCTACACTTTGGGCAAAAGATGGCCAAAGCCTCAGCTTCTGCTTTCTGCTTATTGTGAATCTTAAGAGTGTCTAGTTGCTCACTAAGACTCCCTAAGATGTCAGTCTTGAATTCATCAAGCATGTTGCCAATCTCAGCCCTACTTACTGATCCAGTTGCAGATTTGTTTGCTCTGATGAGGGAAGGATCTCTAGGCCCTTTTTGAGTTTTAGATTTCCCCCTTGAGAGATGGACACATAGTTCTGCTATATCATGAAGTGGAAGTTGAGATATGTCTCCTTTCCCCATCATGTTCAAAATATCTATCCATTCATCTCTAATGGCTTTTAATAGAAGGGATTTCAAGGTCTCCTCATCTAAGTTACTCATCTTTGCTCTTTCCAGATTGTATTGGAATCTTCCAAGTAAATCCTCCAAGTTTTCATCTTCTCTTTGCACCATTTTGAATACCTCATCCTTGTGATTGGTGGGCATACAATAATCCAGGTACCTATCCAAAAATGTTTGTTTCATATCATTCCAAGTCCTAATGGATTGAGTGAGTAATCCCATGAACCATTTCAAGGCTGCTCCTTTCAATGTTGAAGGAAACAGTTTGAGTTTTTGAGAGTCTTCCAGATAATCATAAGTTCGACACACGACCTCAAACTCAAATAGAAATGTTTCAGGATCCTCATTTCTTAACCCATGGAAGTTTGGGAGGACAGATGGTGAGATGTTTTTCATTGTGGCTCAGGAGTCCTCATCGACTATAGGAAATTCGAATGAGTTATCTCCATCCCTATTTCCCCCAATGTTACCTCTACCTCCTCCATTATTTCCTCCTCCTCCTCTACCTCTACCAAATCCAGTTGCTCCTTCCTCTGTCATGGTAGTTTCCCTGGAAACTTCAGAGTCCTCTGGTTCCTCTACTAAGGGTGAACGAGAAGGAATTTCTCCCTCTTCTTCTTCGGATGATTCTACTTCTTCAATTACAATTTGTCTCTCTGTAGAAAGAAGGAAAGGATCTCTTTCTAATTCAGATTCGATGGAAGGTGTGGGAGAGTCAACTACTGCCTCTTGAATTCCAGGAATCCTAGGGCTAGGAGTATAAGTTGGAGATGATGGAGGTGTCTCTTATCTATTCCTTGAAGTAGATGGAGTTGTAAAAATCGAACTCTTGGCTCTAGCTAAAAACCTTCCCCTAGAATCTCTTGCTCTATGCATGTAATTTTTTTTATTTTTCTTCAAGTCGGGCTAATAATTCTCTTTCTGATCTTCCAGGTCACTCTAGGTGCAAGAAGAGAGCATACTCAAGAAACTATTAAACCAATAACTTTCTCTTTTTTGATCCTCCAGATCACACTAAGTGCAAGAGGAGAGCATACTTTGAGAGGTTATCAATTTTCCTTCCTTGAAATTTTCTTGTTTTTTTTTTTTTTTTTAAGAAATTGGCTACCTAGTTTCACTTCCCCGGCAACGGCGCCAAAATGTTTGGTCAATTTAGTGTGATCTAAATTGCTATTTAAAATGTAAATCTGGGGTTCGTAAACTGACGAAGTGAAGTGTACTATATGTACTAGATAACCATTTCCTTAATCTTTTGTCGTTTTTGAGTTTTTTAGTTTATTTTTGGATTTATCTTTCCCTAATGTGTGATGGTGAGAGTGAAAGTGAAGTATGAAGTATGGATGGTGATGCTGGTTTCTACGGTGTTTTTCTCAAACTTGAAAGTGCTCAAGAAGAAAGCTTTAAAACAACTAAACTGAAATCAACTCTTAAGATAAAGTAAATGCATCAAAAAGTGAACTAATGACAATGGCCCAGTATCCTTGCTGCTGAATGAAAAGAAAGTAAAAACTGAACTTAAAGCAACTCAAACCAAAAGCAAAGCAACTAATTCACACTACTTAAACTCTTCAGATCCTTTGCCCTTCAGCTCAATCTACCTTGTGGGAAGTAATCATGAATAAGTCAAGCAATATGCTATCTAAATGGCAAGAAATTAAATTGCATCAAAGAAACTAGTCACACTA
The DNA here is from genome assembly GCA_031772625.1 of Pinus tabuliformis. Lineage (NCBI taxonomy): Eukaryota > Viridiplantae > Streptophyta > Pinopsida > Pinales > Pinaceae > Pinus > Pinus tabuliformis. The sequence goes on along the minus strand of CM062817.1, from coordinate 1,327,507,835 downwards.
CTTTAACTCTTCTGGTCCTTTACCCTTCAGCTCAATCTACTTTGTGGGAAGAAACCATGAATAAGTTTAAGCAATATGATAACTAAATTGCATAAAGGAAACTAATCACACTACTTCAACTCTTCTGATCCTTTACCCTTCAGCTCAATCTACCTTGTGGGAAGCAATCATGAATAAGTTTAAGCAATATGACAACTAAATCACACTACAGTTAGTAATATTCTGATTTCTTTCTAATAGAGTCACTTCACTATAGAAAGAAACCATAAATTGATGAGCAGTATGATATCTAAATAACAAAAAAAATAAGTAAGCAAATCACAACTTGAAAAAGACAGAGCTGAAATTAAACTTCAGAAAATGAAAGTTAGCAGGAAGGACAAGATGATCTCATATGCCAATAGTTATCAAAAAAAGATGAAAATTTTCTTGGGCTGCCTAAGAAAACCTGCAGAAAAGCACTGATCAGTTGACAGTTATAAGAAAACAGAGGTGAAAATCTAAACAACAGTGAGTTAAGAAACATCAAACGGTGTGTTATGTACAAGCTAATGATACAAGAACATAATAAAACCAAATGGAAACTTTACAAGGCTTCAGCGCGCAGGGGCCCTCTGCCACTTCAGCCGGTCAACAAGTAGTCACACGAATAAACTCAGAAAAGTCTTCTCATATATTAAAACAACAACATATATAAACAGTGGGGTGATAACACAACAGTTCAGAATTTACATATCAAGAAAAAAAACTTCTTTACAGCGTTCATCGACGCGTTATTTATAATGACAAAATGTTGAAACTAGCTAACTAACTCCTACGCTATTGACTGTGTTGCCAAAGACACGTAGATCCCTTCAGCCGAGATCTAGCGTAACTGTCATCATGTTTATTAAATCTCTGGAGTGGTTGTTGTTAGATTCCGGTTACATAAGTGATCTCCAGGTGTGCTGGTGTCTTCGTGAGCTGAGGACTGTGCCACGTAACGTTCACGTGCTCAAAACAGAGACGTGCCACCGCTGAACTCTTTGGTTAGCTCTGCCTTTGATCTTCGTTGACCGCGACCTTCCATGGATGATTTGGCTGCTTTGAAGGGACACGTTCCATGTATCGGTCACCTGGAGCTTGCCCATGTGGCTCGTTTCTTCATGGGACACCTGTAGCACAGCTTTTAACAAAATAGCTGCGGAATCCTGTGCTGGCTGCGGAAACTTGTTCTGGCTGCGGAAATTAACAAGTTTCCGCAGCTGCATGAACAAAAAAACTAAACCAAACAACAGTCATAAGTATAGTTAGAAAACCATGTAAAGAGCTCTTTTTAAACTACAATGCAATGATTTAATAGCTAGGTGGATGCAATAAGTGGAAAAGGAAGGCTGAGAGGCTGTATAGGAAGGTGCAGGTTTGAGGCTCAACACCAGCCAAAAATATATCTTCTTCAAGCTTTGTCAGTTGTACGAGCCTCTCTTCTAGGTATCCACGATCTGCCATTCTTATGAACACTACTATGCATAGACTAGGTACAATATACTCCATTGGCATCACAGCTTCTACACCATAGACCAGCTTGAAGGGTGTCTGTCCAATCAACTTCTTACAAGTAGTTTTGTAAGCCCATAGCACTGTGGTACGCACACGTCCCAATCATTCCTTTTTGCATTGCAAACCTTTGTCAGCGTGTTCTCCAATATCTTATTAAATGCTTCAACCATCCCATTAGCCTGCGAGTGATATGACATACTCTTCTGATGATAAACTTGGAATTCCTTTGTCAGAGCGTTGATCACCCCATTAAGGAAATGCATACTGCGATCGCTCATCAAAATCTTCGGGAAACCGAACCTAGTCAACACATACTCAAAAAGGAAATTCGCTATTATTGCCCCTGTACAGTCCTTCACGGGTTGCACATCTGCCCATCTGGTCAAATACTCCGTCACGGTGAGGATATACCGCGCACCCGTCTTCTTTCCTGGAGGCAAAATCGGGCCTACAAAATCAATTGCCCATTTCTCAAATGGCTACAACGACACTTGCAGATTCAGAGGCATCTCATCCCTCCGCAATGGCATGCCCTTCCTTTGACATGCATCGCATGCCTTACAATAAGCTTTGGAATCCTTATGCAGTGTCGGCCACCACAACCCAACGCATAAAATCTTCTGTGCTGTTGCTTTTCCTGCATAATGTCCTCCCACAACTCCTACATGACCTTCAGCGAGGATGTTGTTCTATTCAAACTCAGGCACATAACATCACAGAATTTTATCCGAGCCCATTTTATATAAATGTCCTGCAATGACATAAAAGTTTACCGCGCACACCACTAGCTCCTTATTTTGTTGACTATAATACCCTTCTGGAGTCGTTTTCATCATCAGTAAGTGTATGATATTTGCAAAGAGATTGTCAGCTATGCGCACTGTGAAGATTTTTGCATCAGGCAGTCCTTCCTCCAAATTAGTAGGCTCCTCTCCTGTTTCAATGTGTGACAGATGATCTAGTCCTGCATTCAATCGTCTTGGCTTCACAATGACTTCGAAATCATATTCCTGAAACAACAACAACCATCTGCATATCTTCCCCCCAACCATAGGCTTGTTAACTAGGTACTTCAATGCAGAATGTTCTGTATACATCTTAAAGTGTATGCCTAGTAAGTAGTGTCTGAACTTTTGGAGCGTATACACCATAGCCAAACATTTGTGCTCTGTCGTTGAATAGTTCTTCTCAAATTTAGACAACTTCCTACTTGCAAACGCTATAGGGTGATCCAACTCTCCCTCACTGACCTGTGTCAGTACTGCTTCGAGAGTAATACATGACGTGTCCACATGCACATGAAATTCCTTCTTCCAATCTAGGAAGATAGGATCGGTGCGGTGACCATATTTTCCTTTAACACATGTAGGCTCTACTGAAATTATTCATTCCAACAAAATGTAGCATCCTTCTTTAGCAGCTTCTCCATCGACGCAGTAATTTGGGCATAACTCTTGATGAACTTTCTATAGTATCCTGTATGCCTCAGTGTTGTGCATAGCTGTTTCACACTTCTTGGCACCTCCAAATTAATTATAACTGCTATCTTAGATGGGTCCACCATTAATCCTTTTCTGCATATCACATGGCCTAGCAAGGTTCCGAAAGGAACACAGAACAAAAATTTCTTCAAATTGAGCACGATCTGATACCTTAGGCATGTATCCAACATCAAGTGTAGGCTAGCTACATGGTGCTTCACCAACCCAAGCACCATCCAATCATCAAAGTATACCTGCGGAAACTTGTGAATGAAGTCCTTGAATGCCGCGATGACTATGTGCGAAAAAATCGCCGGCGTGTTCTTTAGTCCAAAAGGCATCATGGTATACTGGAAGCATCCCCATTCAGTTGCAAAGGTCATCTTACTCCTATCTTCCAGTGTGATATTGATTTGATGGTACCCTGAGAACCCATCAGTGAACGAATATGCTCCCTTTCCTCCTACATTATCCAACACTTCATTGGTGAATGGAGTCAGAAAAGGATCATACATGCAGACGTCATTCAACTTCCTGAGATCTATGCATATCCTTATTTCATCCTTCTGCTTCTTTTCTTGAACTACCATAGGAATTACCTAGCCAGACTCCTCCACTGGTTCAATGATTCCTTGCGCTAACATTTTGTCCAATTCTATGTGGACCCTTTCTTTGTACTTAGGATTGAGGCGATATGGTGTCTGCTTCACAGGCTTCGCGTCTAGTTCCATTGTTATCCTCATTACTCCTAAATCACCTATTATCCATTTTCAGTCTGAAAACTTTGTAGGGAACAAGTCCTGGTATTCGCAGAGAATCTCAATGACCTTATCCAGCGTAGCATCATCCTAGTAGTCCCGTATCTTCGCAAACTTCGGTTCCACCTCTGTCCCAATGTTCACTTGTCTTGTTTTCAGTGACACAGTGATATCTAGATTTTCTATCTATGGCCCCTCAACTTCACAATGACCTTCCATTTTCGGGATGTTAATGTTCCTCAGATCCTCGTCTTCCTCTTCAATGGTCACATTGTAGCACTCTAGCGCATGGTGCAGCTTTGCGGTCCAATCTTGTTTAATTAAATCCAAGGGATCCTACAGTATTCTGAAGATCGCTTCTTTGACCTCCTGTAGTGCTTTATCAATGCACTCAAATCCATCTTCAAAGTTGAATGTCATCAAGAATCCCTGTCTCAAAATATCCCATTCATTTGTGCCATGGCGAAGCTCTGTATATAAGTACCAATTCATAGGTATTACATCCAAGGTGTGACAGAATAGATGCACCCACTCCGGTTGCAATTATGCTCCATAAGCATCGATCCATTTGGCTAAGTGATCACGCAGATCACTCATTCCATTGTATTTCTATGTCAATCGTACCTTTGGGCAACCAAACTGCACCTTCATCATTCTTTTATATTTGCACCATCCATTGAAGTTGTCTTTATGTGTACCCCACCATTGTGCAGGTGTAGCACACAGTGCCAAGTCCAAGGCTTGGAAGCGATGCTTCTCTCACACTTCCCTTTCAAATGCATCTAGAAATTTATCTACGTCAGTTAAACCATCATAGTAAGGCAGAATTATTACCTCCTATGATATGCAACGCAGTTATTTGGTCATCATGTTATAGCGTAGCGTAGACACTTCATGCAATCGATTCTTCCAATGTTCCAATTCCTAACCCGAATCTGAGGTGCAGGAGCTATCGTGGTCCAATAAAATACATCTATCAACTGTTGGATTCACCCAGTCTTGATCTCGCACCATTATCTTATAAATCTGGTCCAAATCATCGTAGCTTTTCTTAATCGCAGACTGGTTTAGTGTAGCGCTATCCAACGATACTACTATGCGGATCTATTTTCTTTGAAATGACATCATCCTCTTTTTCAAATTGATCACCCCATTCATGTCGATAGCCTAGTCAATCCCAAGGAGTGCAGGGTAGGGATTGTTGTCATCCACAATCTCTATCACTTCAAAATAGGCCAATGTGATCATGCCTTCAATATCGACTATCACTCCTTGTAATCTTCCCATGGGGATAATATTTTGCTGATTCACCATCCACAATTGAATAGGAGACCAATGTAGCGTAGGTCTCCCCATTCTCTTCCATGTCTGTTTAGGAAAAACATTTGCATCGGACCTGTTGAAGCCCCGAAAATCGGGTCGACAACAAGGGGGATACCCACCCGGTCCGGACCTTGGTTGGCAGCTCCTTATCCGTTTGGTATAGCGGGTCCGACTGGGGATAATGGGACCAGTTTCCCAATCTAAGGGGTGTGTGTGTGTGTAGAGTTGGATGATGCTGATCTAGGAGTATTTTAAGCTAATTTAATTCAAACTTCTAAACTAACTCTATGCTATTGTAATCTAATAAGAAACAACACATCTAATCTACGCTAACACGGGGTGTATTTCTTTTATTATGCGATCTAAAGAGATTTCGAACAATAACTGGTAATAAAGATCATTCAGCTATCATAAGAATAGAAATCAATTAAGATAAACCACTTTGCATAAAAAGTTAAGCAAAACAGTTGTGAACAGCATACCGCATAATAAGTTATTCATATATCAAGCACAAATAAGTGACTCCACCGTACAGAAGTGCCAAATGGTAACCCACACATTCATGCATTAACATATAAACAACTGAAAACTGCATATCACTTTAAGAATATAAGCAGAAATTGGTCAAGAGATAAAAGTACCATTTATGACTGGTTCCACTCATAAGCTTCAAGAAATAACGATTTATCTCTACTTGTTCTAACATCTACTAAGAGTACAAAAGTGCAACATCAGTAGTAGACATTAAATGCAAACATTGATAAATCTCGATCCATCCATTCATCAAAAACCCCCTCCGAGGGTGCAAAAGTGCATGTTCTGAGGACAAGTTTTTTGACAAATTTCCGGACCCTTCTCCAAATGCCTTAGAAGGGTTTAAATACTACTAGCTAATTAATCTTAATTACATAAATTTAGGACATGGTTTCAAATGACCGCCCTTCTACTAAAGCAAATTTATTTCTAAAAATTGAGTCTAATTTCTAACCGTTTCTGTATTTGCTCCTTAGTGCTGTAAGCAATGCAACATTCGCCTGGGAAGAGTCGGTTGGTTGTCTTCTCCTTTCGTTTGAGCTATGAAAATAGAAATAACAAGAGCTGGCACCGTTTTCTGACAAACTAGAAGATATTTTCAAAAATCTTCCTCTGGCTTGGTGTATTTACTGTGTGTATACTTGGTATAACCCAAATTTCTTTCAAACTGATTGTGCTGTTGCTATTTCGGTTTCTGGCCGTGCGAATGACTGAATAAGTTAGGGACTTTGCTCTCTGAAGAATTTTCTGTATTGAAAACTGCTTCCATTCTTTGTTCCAAGCTTTTCTGGAGCGTCTTCCCTCTTTAGCATTTTTCTTTTTGCTTTACCCAGTCTAAGCTTCAGGATCTTTTGTAAACATGCTGCTTTTGTGCGCCTTTGACTCTGAGTCTTGGATAGTCTATTTCCATCAGTATCTGTTGAGTGATACTTTGGAATCCGCGGTCCTGCTGCATGCGGCATCCGTTTGCGAAGGCATCTCTTCTCTGTTCTCCGAGTATTGACGCTTTCCCCTTTTCCTTAGATGTTTCCTACACATTGATTTATATTAGTTGCTGCCTTACAGTTTACGCAAAGGAAAAGAGTAATGACGAAAAGATTGACATGAAAGCTTTAAGCTCTAATGAATGCATAATCATGACACTCATAACGACTTGACTCTTCGAAAAACACAACACAATCCTTCTTGGATACTTTGGCGTACAATCATTAATTTCTCTTAAGGCGCGCGCCCAATTTTGGTCTATAGACAGCTTTCCTTGAACACTATGTCGAGGAAATTTTGCGATGAGTGATTTTTGCGATTCGCATCGCAGTATCGAGGATTGCAATGTCAAGATGTGTCATCGCAGGAATTGATGGTCACATTCATCGCAGATCGCAAATCGCAGATCGCAAGATCGCAGATCGCGAATCGCAAATCGCGCTTAATCATCCAATCACTGTGTGCTGCTTATGCGATGTTGCGATATGCGACGTCGCATATCGGCCGTCGGTGATTCCTTAATTTTTCATTTAAGAGCGCTTCTCAATATATGCGATGCGATGAATTTCGCGTCGCTTCTTCGTAGCTTATTTATGCGCATAGGAAAATGCTTCACTCTCTCTTCGCGATGTGATACAGCTTTAGGGAGTTAAAATACAAAAAATTTGATAAAATGTTTTTTTTTTTTGGATTTTTGTTAAGGGTCCCCATTTGCTTGGTGTTATTGCTAATACCAAACAAAGAGGGGGGGTGTTGGTGACCACAACAGGACCCTAGATCCAGAATAACTTGGTCCATTTCATATTCTCCTATTTACGTGGTGAGCCTCATCTCATGCCTTGATCTTGCCTTATGCTTACCAATTTTAACAATGTAAACTTTGAAACGGGAACTATAAACTCAAAACGAGAACTCTGGCCAAAAAACCCCGAAAAAACATCAAAAACAGTGCTAAAAATGAAAAGTGTGTATGCTGGAACGATGATTTTATTTTTTAGGGGTCAATTTTGAAAATGTTTTAAAAATGGTAGTGACTACGAAATTTACTACGAAATTTTCGTGCAAAATATAGCTTCAAAACGAAAGTGATGATACTGGAACAATGATTTTTTTTTTAGGGTCAATTTTCGAACTTTTTAAAAAATCATAGTAAAAACAAATTTTTATGTGCCAAACAAAGTTGTTTATGAGGAAAAAAACACATTAATGTTTTTGGTAGGATATCATTTTTCTTTCCAAAGTATAAATTCAACATGTTTTCAACCATAACATGATAGATACAAAAGAAAAATGATTCCGGGAATCGCCCAGCCACCAGCCGGGCGGGCGAGCGGGGCATCGAGGTGGTTCCAGCCCAGGCAACGCCACCCCGGCGGCTAGCCTACCCACTCGACTAGTGGCTAGGCAATTCTGGGAATCGCCTAGCCACTAGCTGGGCAGGCGGGCAGGCCGCCGGGGTGGCGTGGCTGGTGGCTGGGCAATTCCCGGAATCGCCCAGCCACCAGCAGGGTGGGCGGGCGGGACGGTGGGGTGGCGCAGCTTGGCACCAGTGCAGGCCGCGCCACCCCAACGGCCCGCCCGCCCACCCGGGTGGTGGCTGGGTGATTCCTGGAATCGCCCAGCCACGAGCCGAGTGATTCCCAGAATTGCCCAGCCACCAGCCAGGCAATTCCCGAAATCGCCTAGCCACTGGCCGGGCAGGCGGCTGGTGGCTGGGCAATTCCCCGAATCGCCCAGCCACCAGCAGGGTGGGCAAGTGGGTCGCCGGGGTGGCGTAGCCCAAGCTGCGCCACCCCCGCGGCCCGCCCACCCGCTCGGCTAGTGGTTGGGTGATTCCCGGAATCGCCTAGCCACCAACCGGGCGGGCAGGCAGGTAGGCCGCCGGGGTGGCACCAGCCCAAGCCGTGCCACCCCGGCGGCCCACCCAGAATCGCCCAGCCATCAGCCAGGTAGGTGGCTAGTGGCTGGGCAATTCCACCAGCCAAGTAGGCGGGCGGGCCATCGAGGTGGTGCCAGCTCAGGTCGCGCCACCCCAGCGGCCCGCCCGCTCGACCAGCTGGTGGCTGGGTGATTCGCGCCACCCCGACAGCCCGCCTGCCCGCCCGGTTGGTGGCTGGGCGATTTCGGGAATCACCTAGCCACCAGCCGCCCGCGCCCGCTCGTACGGCTGATGGGAATCACCCAGCCACCAGCCTCCCGCTCGGCTGGTGGCTGGGTGATTCCCGGAATCGCCCAAGCAGCCGCCCGGCTGGTGGCTAGGTGATTCCCGGAATCACCCAGCCATCAGTTGGGTGGGCGGCTAGTGGCTGGGTGATCCCAGAATCACCCAGCCACCGGTCGGGTGGGCGGCTGGTGGCTAGGTGATTCTTGGAATCACCCAGCCAATGGGTGGACGGCTGATGGCTAGGTGATTCTCGGAATCACCCAGCCACCAGCCGGGCGGCCGCCTAGTGGCTGGGTGATTCCTAGAATCATCCAGCCACCAGCCGGGTGGGCGGATGGTGGCTGGGTGATTCCCGACGGCTGGTGGCTGGGTGATTCTCGGAATCACCCAGCCACCAGTCAGGTGGCCGCTTGGTGGCTGGGTGATTCCCAGAATCACCCAGCCACCAGAACGGGCTGGCGGTTGGTGGCTGGGTGATTCCCAGAATCACCTAGCCACTAGCCGGGTGGGCGGCTAGTGGCTGGGTGATTCTAAGAATCACCCAACCACCAGCCGGGTGGGCTATCGGGGTGGCGCGGCCTGGGCTAGTGCCACCCTAGTGGCCCGCCCGCCCGCTCGGCTGGTGGCTGGGCGATTCCAGGAATCGCCCAGCCACCAGCCGCCACTAGCTGCCCACCTGGCTGGTGGCTGGTCGATTCCTGTAATCACCCAGCCACTAGCCGGGCAGGTGGGCTAGCCACCGGGGTGGTGTCAGTCCAGGCCGCGCCACCCCGGAGGCTCGACCGCCTGCCCGGCTGGTGGCTGGGTGATTCTCGAAATCAGCCAGCCACAAGTCGCCCGCCCGGCAGGAATCACCCAGCCACCAGGCGGCCGCGCGACTGGTGGCTGGGTGATTCCAGGAATCACCCAGCCACCAGCCGGGTGCCTGCCTGGTAGTTGGGTGATTCCGGGAATCACCCAGCTTGCGGTTGCCTGGTGGTTGGGTGATTCCTGCCAGGCAGGCGGGCGGGCCACTCCCGGTGGCCCGCCAGCCCGCCCGACTGGTGGTTGTGCGATTCCGGGAATCGCCCAGCCACCAGCCAGGTAGGAGATTGGGTTCTGGATTTATTTTCTGGCTCAGGTAAGTTTTATTATATGGAATTGAATTTCAATATGTTATTTTTTAATTAATATGTCATTGTACAAATTTAGTTCATTATTCCTTTTGTGCTTGATAATCAGGTACAACACTAGCATGTTGCCTTCAAAAAGGAAGAAATTGCATTGAAATTGAAAAAGATCCACTACAGTGCAATTTCATTCAGAAAAGAATTAATGCTCTGCAATTTCTTCTAGATGCAATGCAAGAAATTGGGTTGAAGAAAGGGGACTTTAGTGAATCACGTGAGGCAAAAAAGGCAAAGGAACCCCAACCACCATTACATGGAATGTTTGGAAAGACATACATTGGGAGATTTGTGGACATCAAAGATCCATTAGAAGAGGAAAATAAGCAAAAGGAAGCAGAAAATATTGTGGAAGAAGACAATGATGAAACTCTAGAGGACGAAGAGTTTGGATTATGTGACATTGTTGATTAAATTTAAGTTATGCTTGTAAATCAAGCTTTGCAATGTTTTGACTTTGACATTTTATGAGAAGAAAAACACTCAATTAGGGTTGTTATCCGTTCAATATTTGCAATATGTGATTTTCGCATTGATTTTTAAGTTAATCATTATTTTTTGAAAAAAGAAAGTGATTATTATTATTTTTTTGACATGAAATTCATAAAAAAAGCTATTATTTAACCATTTTTATTTAAAATTATTGTATAAAAATTGTGATTTTGACATGTCAATTCTAGCAAAAAATTATTAAAACGTGTAGTTTTTTAGTTATATTTATGTTAAAAATGGTTATTTTTATGTCCATTGTTAAAAAATATTGTTTTTTAGAAACAATTATTTCATGTGGATTGAAAAATTAATTAAGGATGTATAAATATGTAGAATGTCGAAAATTCTAAATATCGATCTTCTAATTTAAAAATGCAAAACAATAAAAACCTCACTAAAAAAAAGTTAAAATAAAAATAAAAAACAAGAAAATGTGAAGAAAACGACCACTTCAAAAATGATCAAATTTACAAAATAATTATTTACATTTTATACATTATAAAATTTAAAGCCAAAAAACAGGTCTTTAAAAAAAGGGGGTGGTGCAGAATACTCACTTTTCAAAATCAGCGTGAAAATCGCTACCATTCTAAAACGTAATGTATATAAAACTATCCTTTCCATGACATTCCTTCCAAAAACTATGCTCTAAAAAAAACATGTTCGTTCTACATCACCCCTTTTCAAAATCAAGTTACTTTTTTGCTATCTCTACGAAATGGGTAACAGTATCAGTTCCCGTTTCAAAGTTTACATTGTTTTTTCTTGACCACACGCGGTCCCTCAGGAGTATTACTAGCACATTTATTGATCAACTCATGTAATCCTTTTACAACCTTTCTATCATATAACAGATTCATACAAGTCTCCAAAAAGGTAGTAAACACGGATGGGTCCATTTCTCCAGACTGCTTATCCTGACTTCCTGAGGTAGAAGCCTCAGTGAAGCTTTTCTTTGCTTCCATAAATGTTTCCCTCGTGCGCTCCAGATCAAACCTAACTTCCTTTTCTATAGATTTGCGGACCCATTCACCTTCTTCAGGCTGCTTTCCTTTGTATTCACTAGTTGTCATTCCAATTTGCAGCATGATGTTCACATTAGGATCCTCTTCGTGGGTTCATCCCTCATCATTTGCAGGTTCTGGGTAGGCTGCTAAGGCTGCACCCATTTTTGACATATCTTAGCTAGTAATACAGGGTAGTCTTCTATCATGTGGTCAAATTGAGTACAATATCGGCATGACAGATGCGGTAGTTTCGTACATTCTCGTGCGTAATGTCCTGGTCCCCCACAGTTGTAGCAAATCACTTGTCCTCGACCTCTACTAGGTCCTCCTCCACCTCGGCCTCATCCGCACCCCTGATATCCTCCTCGCACTCCCCCAATGCCTTGATCCAGAGGCCGAGTTTCTGCCTGCACTCTATATGCGGGTGTTCTATCCATCATTAGCTCATAGCTACAATAGTTACACTCATCATGACCCATCGATTGACAGAAGTTGCAGAAGAGATGTTGTGGTGTCTATACAAATTTTTGCAGCAAGTGACAATTGTCTGTCACATGTTTTCAAACTACCCCACAGATAGCACACCATAGTGTGGGCCCTGTACTTGGCCTTGCTTGAGCTTCTAGCCTCAGAGGCATTGACCCTCCTATTGCAACATAATTCATGAAGATTGGATAGTGATCTTTGTCATGCCCCTGACTTTTGCATTTCAGGCACAAAATTTCTTTGTGCACCTTTGGCTGAACTGCTCTATCCTTCTTCAAACTTTGAAACTCTAGGCAAAGGTTCTGCAACTGTGCGTGAATCTGCTAAACTCCAAAATTAGCATCTTACATTGGTGTCTCATGCAATCTCATCGAAATCTCTAGGGTTTCTTCCTGGGTCCCAATATTTTGCTGTGATAAAGCAACCCTCAGATGAGGCAAGAGGGAAGCCACAAACCATTCGCAGTGTTGCCCATTGGTAAGATTCATGTTAGCTTTGTGGATCGTGCACTTCAATCTATGATCCATATCCCAGGGTGTCTCAATAGGATTCATCATGATCTCCTTGAATCCCACAATTTATTGTGCTTCAGAATTAGGCCTACTTAATTCCTTATTCAGCATGGTCTGAATATCTGCTAATGAAGCCATCGGGTTATCAGTGTAGTACTTAATGTACCATGTTAGCGCACGTTCCTGTAAAGCAGTGACCAACATTTCTTTCTTCATCTGGTCATCCGTAATACCCCGAGCTTCCCATAAGGCCTTCATGATGAACCAAACTGGTATGGGTCCTCATTTCCCAAACCATTGAAAACAGGCAATTTTACTGAATTCGCCACATTGAATAGCGGTGGAGGTGGTGGCGGTGTGGGTGAAGGTGTATGCGGTGGAGGTGAATATGGAGGTAGTGTGGGTGGATATGGTATTTGCAGGAACCCTCACCTTATTAACTGGAAAACAATCTGCAGAGAAGCCTATGCTGCTTCTTCATCGTCACTCAAAGGAGGCTCAATCAGCGGGCTATATTCAGGCTCTGTTCATTTTCTATCCCTGAATAAATTTCCACTTCGCGTATCTCCAAACATCAAGGTAATTGCATTACCTGCTTTTCACACAAGAGCATTTTAATCCAAGTATTCAAAGACCTTAGGTACTTACCTCGTCATCCCTTGAAGAAGAGTCGCTCTGCTTTGCCGTAGCTAACCGAAGTATCGACCACGAACTCTGTCACAAATCCTCCTATGATACGATCAATCTAATGATCGACAATGTGTGCGATATTATCTTCAGAGGCTTCTAATCTCTGCACTAACTCCAGGTTCCACACTATCGGACTGTCAAGCTTCTACCTTCCTTGGTCGTTTTCAAATTTAGCGATCCACTCGTATAACTCAACAGGGAATGAACAAAAGAAGATTTTGTGTATCTCTATGTACAGGTATCTGTCCAACTATTGTTCTTTCATTAAGTGAGGGTTATTGTTTTCTTGCACCGCGAATTCATGGATCTTACTATCCAACCAGTCTTCAATTTCCTTCTTAGTTGGATTCCAGTGATGTGACATCACACATATCTTTATGCAGATCCTAGTCCTGGCAATGGAACCATTTATTGGCTTAGGGAGCCCTGACCCAGGTTCAATGTTAATTTAGCCAAACAAATCCCTACACTACTGGCCCTTTCGGCATCAATTCACGGAGCGTGGACTGAAGTCTCACCCGAAGTAGTATGGGGGGATGTTGGAACCAAGTTTCCGCACCTAGAGATGGTAGTGATGTCATTTTATGCCCTAATTCTGCCCTCATGTAGATAGATAAGTTTTTTAGGGCTTGTCGATATACTTCTCTTAATTGTCCTCTAGACCTTCGTGAAGGTCTACGACTGTTGTTCGCGGACACTAACCAAGCGAATCAACCACTTCCGCGCTTATTTAATTACTCTTACTTCCATATTTACCCAGATCAGCTTAAGTGTCTGATAACTTCAATATGCATTAACACGTTCTTTAGGTAAACATATATTATTACTTGTGTTCAAATAAAAATGTAAAACATATATATTTGCACATCAATATAGCATTAAATCATGAACCCATTATTCAGCATAACTTAACCGCATTTATTCATAATAGAAGTAAATAGATCAAACACAGATATTTCCAGAGTAATCTTCTTTATTAGTACTTCAGATCTTCTTACAGACTCTAACTACCCTGCGCACTCAGCTGCAGGGGTCTGCACACTCAACTGCGAACTTCTACCCTAGGCCTCTGCGCACACAGCTGCAGAGCCTCTCTTCTACTCTAAAACTCTTTTCTGTTTTTGCTAATGATCCATTACATTCATCATCATCAATACTACTTCTAACTTAGACTCTTCTAAGACTCTCCTTTTTATACAATCCCATGGTCTGTGGACCATGGGTAGATTTTCTAAAGCCGACACAACTTACATAAACAGAAGGGTAAAACCCTTTATGACACTTTACATCTATGCACTCCACGACCACAAATTGCGGAGACATTACACTTTACATGCAAAAAGTTGGCTTTCTGCCCCAAAACTTGGGCTTTTAACCCCAAAATTGATCATAGGGGACCCTGTCGCAACAAGGATGAGTTGGAAAGTGAAATTAGGGAGTTATTATGGCTTGATTTTTACTAAGCGTTGGTGAAATGTAAAGTTTAGTAGAAGGTGTATCACTTTTGATCAAATTTGATTGAAAAGTAGAGTTTAGTAGAAGGTAAATTTCAAAAGTTATGAAATTGTAGGAGCTTGAGCATGCAATTTTATTGAAGCTAGAGTAAATGGAGGCTAAGTAGTTATTTTATTCATACTCTGTGCCTATTATTTTTTATCTTCTATGCATGTATCTACATATGTGGGCCATTTTATACGATTTGTTTATACTTGGTAGGTTCTCCATTAAGAATCTTATGTAACTACTTTAGTTGTCGATACAGTAAGCTATATTAGGTTGTGTTGAGAACTATCTATGGACCTCATGTTTTTCATAGAGACAACATGACATGACAACATTACACTTATTAGACATGAGATTTTCTAACTTGAATTAACAACCATGATGAATCAATTACTTATCAATGACCCCATTTTAGGTGTACCAAGCACTTATTCGATGAATCCAACCTTGGTGGGGCCTATAAAAGTGTCTCACTTTCACTAACCTTGTTAATATCTCATGCCTCATGTAAGCCCTTTCCCCTTGTCCTTCTCACTACTATTGTATATATTTCCTCATTTTATGTCCCAAGATGGTCCTAACTAACTCACCACTATTTTCCATAAGCCCTATGGGAGCCTTAAATAGAAACCATTCCACTCAAGCTCAAAGATTATGTTCCATTTATTGGAGAGACTAAAAGTATTCTTGTATTTTATATAAATTATCATGCTTTTTAAACCCAAAACATATCCTAAGTTTATCCCTATAGTTTATCACAAGGAAAAGATAAAACTCTAGAGGAAATTCCCATTGAGATTTCACTGCTTGTGTGTGGGAGCGTGTGTAGTTGATATAAGGACCAACTACTACTTAAGTGTAGCCAAACCACAATGGAATTCCAATCTGGAACTTCTCCAATGACCTACAACCCATGATTAGTACAATAAAAATGCATAATGATTACATGTAGAAAATAATAACATCCATTGATAATTTTTTTTTTTTTTTTAATATGTAATAGGTCTATGCATTTTATTAAGATTATATACAATTACTTGAAGATATCTATGCTAAGTAAGTATACTCTATCAATATTATTTTCTCAAAATTTCTTAAATCAAATCCTTCTTTATGGATTCTTGAGTCTATTTAATCTCTTTGCCATGTAACTACGCTCTCACTATTTTGATCACTTTTCCTTGATCCCAACATTAATATCATCAAATTGTCATAATTGTATAAATTAGACCTTCATATTCCTTACACTTTTTGAAGACATTTTAAATCTGACATGTTGTCTACCTAGACCATTTATCAACTATCTCATGAATTTGATTGAAGGCCAAATGTCCCTATAATGCTCTTATGGTTCTTATATTGAGTCATATCCATTATAGATTGTTTATATTTCATCATATAATAATGATTGGGTTGTTGGGAAAGAATATTTGAACTACTCCAAATGATCTGTATATCTGTCATCAACTGTTGATCTAACAACCCTGGTGAACATTTCATGTAATAAAAGTTAATAAAGGCAAAATAATACCACAGGTAAGGGACATGTATTCCAAGTTGAATGTTGGGCAGGAAATCCTAGTGTGGATGTTCATTCAGTTTATTATGGCTAAAGGAAATTGGCAAACGAAATGACTAAGGCATTAAAAAGGAAAAAAGGTGTTTTGACACATTTATTTATGAAAATAAAGGAAATTAGGAGAAAAGGAAGGTGAAAGGTCACAGGTTTCATGTGAGGAGGAAAATGAAGGAAAATGAATAAAATGGAGGCCTAATTAATAAAAAGGTTTTTGAGGATTAGTTGGAAAGCTTTGGGCTCAAGTTTTTGCTCAGGTTTTGGAGTAAGGAAGGGAAAAACAAGTAAAGGGAAAGGAGAGGAAAGCAAAGATCAAGAAAGGAAGAGTAGGGTCAAGTAGCTTCAACGGGAATACTTGTAGGTAACATATTGCATGTGTGATTTCCTAGTTGGTTTTGACATGCATGGCTTTTCATGTTGGTGTATGGTTCTCTTGTTGTTAGTGGCATATTTTTATTGGCATATGACAATGGTTTTCAACTTATCCTTTCCTTTTCCAGATGCCATGGTGTGTTGGGATGTTATCTCAGTTTTTAGCTTTGGAATTGCAAGATGGATTTTGGAATCCGGGGAAGTGGTGGTCTCAAGGCTCATTCCCAAAGGCCTAGGAATCCCTTGATCGGTATTGGCGGGATACACGGTAAAGCCTGAGGGAGGAGTCTCGGTTTAGGGCACAATGATCCAATGTGGATTGTGGTAAATCCTAAGAGGCTGGTGTCTCGGTTTAGGGCCTAATGATCTAGGATTGGATTGAGGTAAAGCTTGAGAGACAAGGAGATGAAAAATTACTCAAGGATAGTGATGAATTCGGGATGGCATTCCAAGTTCAGTTCGGTTTGTGATCAGAGCATCAGTTTTGGTGTGATCAAGGTTTGGTGAGGGTGGAGGTGGTTTAACCTCTGGATTACCTTGGTTGTTTTTGGATTAGTTTATCCATGATATCCCACATTCATGCTTGGAATATGGCACGTGGGTGACTATTTGAAATAAGATTTGGTTCAGCCATGTCTACGGTAAGGTGGTACATGGAAGTCCTAAACCTGGTCAAATTTTCCTATGGTTAATAAAAGCTACATTCTCTTTCTTTTTTACTTGTTTATATGTGGATTTAATGGTTTTTATCTCATTGTTATTTCCATGGTTTTATGATGGTTATAAGCATGGTTAATTGACTGGTTCATGTCATGGTTACTCCATGTATTTATTTGTAATGGTTAAATGATGGATGCAAGACCTAATTGATGTCGTAACAGTTCAAGGGAGAAGGTGGTGATCCTTCTTGTCATGTTTCATAAGATTTTTTCAGTCATTCATGTTCTGTCTTGTATCATAGACATGTAGATTGCATTAATGCCAAGTGAACTTTGAAAGAATGTCAGTTTCGTTTGGTGATGGTCAGGCCTAGTCTTGAAGTTGATTTTTGGTTTATTAGTCTTATCATCATGTCTTTGATGGATTTTGGAAGTTACAACAAGTTATGGGCGGTGGATGAAATTCTAGGCTAGAAAAGTTCTTTAAATTCTGTCGACGCTGGTACATGTATGCTAGGAAAGGTCCCTAGACACAGGCATGTAGGCATGTGGGAGTGTCCAAAGGTTCCTGGACATTGGCATGCCCATATCATAAGAGTGTCTAGAGGTCAAGAGGTCTAAAAAGTCAACAGGACCCATGGGCAAGATGCTTGAGTGGATGGGATGCCTCCTAAGAGTGTTGTTGCTGATGTGGAAGGTATGGTTGATGTGTTTCTGTCGATCCATTTCCTTAAGGTCACCAAGGAGGTTGAATCATATCATAGTAGCCTCTTGTCACATGTTTATCATGGTTGTCTAGTTAGTTAGGTAGATGTGAAAGGAGGGTGTTACAATTGATATCCCCAAATTTAATGATGATTAGGATTTGTCTTTTTTTTTTCACTACTCCTGGTTGTCAATTTTCCTTCATCTGAGTAATCCTCATGACATCAACTCATATCCTCCAATACCAATATATGTTTTTGGTTTGTTATAATCCAATGGTCGTCTAAGTTCTAAGTTGAAATGTCATGTAATTTCACTAAATATCCTAATATCACACACTACCCATTGATTTATGAGAGATTGAAAAACACTAGAAAATATACATCGATCTTTATTTGGTTTCATCAATGTTTTCTAAACCTCCTTCACAACTTTAAACAAATTTGAATTATGTACCTTGAAGAGATTAGTGATAACATGGATACATGTTAGGTCCCTATAATACTAGTGATTACTCCATTACTATTGTAGTTGTATCCCTTAGTAATATCGTTGTGCCCCTATTGTCCCCATATTGTTATTACTGTGCCCCATAGAATCCCTCTATTGTTATTTTTGTGGCTTTATATTATTATTGTTAGTTCAGCTGGGTTATATTGTGACTCCTTAGACTCCTATATATAGAAAGGAGGTTTTGTCATTTGAATCATCCAAGAATTGTTCATTTATGTAATGTAAAGGAGGTTTCCCCCTCGAAGAGGCTGAATTCTAAGATGTTGATCTATCTTTTCTATCTTTTTGTGAGCTGGTTTCATAACATTTGGTATCAGAGCTTTGGATTCTAGGGTTTCACTGCTCTAAATAGGTCACCATGGCTTTTTTGCTATAACGTTTTTTCTGCGACATTTCAGAAGTTAAAAAAAACCCATTTGAGAAGAAATCGCACTGAACCTCGGGTCCAAATTTCAAAGTTTTTCGCATTATATTTATAGAGATATGATCTAAGGAAGTTGGTATTTTTGCAGACTCCTGAATTACATTCCAAACAGGTGACTCGGGGAAAATCATCATAACTTTCTCTCTGAGCATCAGATTGAAATTTCATAAGAAGGTATAGAAAGAGGACGGATTGTAGTTTCTTATATATATATTTTTAGAGCCAAAGGTCTAAACAGTGACTCGTGGCATGTCATACAAATTCGCTCTACTGAACTAGTCTATAATCAGGTCACTGTGAGAGATTTGACATAACTATTCCCTGGAGAATCCAATTTGGATCAAATTGGTGGCATTGGAAAGAGGATGCAGAGGGCTACTGCAGATAGCAATTTCAGAACTGGATGATTTGAAATTAGAGGGATACATCAGATTCAATATCAAGCTCCTACAAAGTGAAAACAGGTGTGTAGTTTTTTTTTAAATTTTTGCATAAGCATGGTTTGAAAAAATAGTTTGAAGGAATTCAAAGTGCATAGTAAAGAATTATTATCGGTAATTGATGCCCCAAGGAAAGAAAATGCAAACATCTAGTAAGCAACCTGAAAGCTCTAGCATGACTCATGAAGAAGAGGAAGAAATACAACATGATATGTCAAAATTACGAGACCAAGTGCAACAAGTGTCACTTGCACAAAAAATAATAGAATCTAAGATGGATGGTTTAAAGAAAGATGTAGAAGCTAAGATGGATGGTTTAAAGAAAGTCGTAGAAGCTAAGATGGATTATTTAAAGAAAGGCATAGAAGCTAAGATGAATGATGTGGAAGCTAAGATGGATGATTTGAAGATAGATTTGAAGACAGATTTGAAGACAGGCATGGAAGATTTGGAGACAGATTTGACAAAGTTTCTACAAGAAATGCTTACTAACGGTGAAAGGGTAGTAAAGGAAACTCATGATGAGAACAAAAGAAATGTTAATCATGATTTCATAGACTCTAATGTTGGACCGAAAACCCACCATATTCCAAAAATCGATATGAGGAAGTTTGATGGCAAGGATCCCGCAACATGGATATTACAGATGGAGCAATTTTTCGATCTCAATAATGTGAAAAACACATAAAAGGTACGTATTGCAACTTTATATTTGGAACCAAATCAGTTTGTATGGTATCAATGGCTTTACTCTCGTAAACAAATTATCACTTGGGAAATTTTTACGGAAGAATTCATAGCACATTATGAGGATACAAAAAGGAACATTTTTTTAGCCAATTGATAAGTCTCAAACAAAAGGGTTTAATAATGGAGCACATTGAGGAGTTCCAAAAATTGAACATGAGGGTAAAAAATATTCCAGAGGAGCATAGGATTGATGTGTTCATAGGGACTTTAAAGGATAATATCCAACATGATGTTCGCCTTTGGGAACTTGATTCATTAGAGAAGGCATTCAGGTTAGCAAGAAAAATGGAAAGCAAAATTATGGCAACCAGGAAGCATACCACTCACAACTATAAAGACGGGAGTGTTGTTGCCCCTAGTCTTCCACAACCTATAAGGTTGACACCACAACAATTGGAAGAAAAAAGAGCAAAAGGGCTTTGTTACAGTTGTGATAGCAAATACACTAAAGGTCATAAGTGTGCTGAGAATAAATTATTCTACATAGATTGTGAAGAGGAAGAAGAAAAGGAGCAAGAAAGGTCAAAAAAAGAGGACAAATCAAGAAGAAAAAGGTAATAGTGTTGATTGATTCAGGAAGTACCCACAATTTTATTCATTGTAAGATAGCAAAAGAATTGAATTACTTCCTATATCCAGCACTAGAGTGTCAAGTGATGGTTGCAAATGGAGGAACGATAAATTGCTTTGGAAAGTGCATAATATCAATCTATCCATGGGAGAATATGTATTGACTAGCCCAATGCTTTCCATTCCAATGGGAGGTGTTGATGTTGTACTAGGAGTCCAATGGCTACAATCCTTGGGTACAATAGCTTTTAATTTTCAAGAACTTTTCATGAAATTTTTTGCGGAAGGAAACGAAGTTGAATTAAGGGGTATTGTAGGGCAATCGGGAAATATAATAAGCTCTAACGGTATGAAAAAGCTTCTAAAAAAGGAACAAAGAGGTGTAATTTCACAATTATGTTCGCTAGATGTTTCCACATTGGAATCATCTATTTCTCTAGATCTCCAAAAAGTCTTGGACAATCATTCCAAGGTATTTGAGACTCCCAAAGGTCTCCCACCTATTCGTGATCATGATCATGGTATTCATCTGATTCCAGGAAGTGTTCCTCCAAACATCAGGTCGTACAGATATCCCTATGCCCAAAAGAGTGAAATTGAACATATGGTTGCAGAAATGCTAGAGGTTGGTATAATTCAACCTAGTCAAAGTTCTTTCTCTACTCTAGTAGTATTGGTGCACAAGAAGGATGGATCATGGCGCATGTGTCCAGATTATAGGGAGCTCAACAAGCTCACTATTAAAGATAAGTTTCCCATTCTGGTCATTGATGAATTACTGGATGAATTGCATGGATCAATTTACTTCACCAAGTTGGATCTTCATTCAGGATATCATCAAATCAGAATGAATACTGAAGACATTTTGAGAACAACATTTAGAACTCATGAGGGTCATTATGAATTTTTGGTCACGCCTTTTGGCCTTACCAATGCACCTTCTACATTTCAAGGTTTGATGAATTCCATTTTCAAACCCTTCCTTAGAAAATTTGTGTTAGTATTTTTTGATGATATACTAATCTACAGCAAGTCTTGGAAGGATCATGTTGAACATGTTGACAGGGTGCTACAACTATTGGAGGAGAAACAATTATATGCAAAAAGATCTAAATGTTTCTTTGGAGTACAAGAGGTGAAATATTTGGGTCATATTGTATCTCATGAAGGAGTTAAGGTAGACCCTAGAAAAATTAAAGCCATTAAGGAATGGAAAATCCCCACATCCATAAAGCATCTACGAGGATTTCTCGGGTTGACAGGGTATTATCGCAAGTTTGTTAAGAATTATGGGAGAATAACAGCACCTCTAACAACATTATTGAAGAAAGATGCATTTTCATGGACTCCAGAAGCAACAAAGGCCTTCGAACATCTTAAAGATGCAATGTGCCAAGCACCAGTCTTAGCTACACCGGACTTCACAAAAACCTTTATTGTGGAATGTGATGCTTCAGGAAATGGAATTGGTGCTATTTTAATGCAAGATGAAAGACCCATTTCTTTTGAAAGTCGTCAAATCAAGGGAAAGTTTTTACACAAAGCTATTTATGAGAAGGAAATGTTGGCAATACTACATGCACTTAAGAAATGGTGACCCTACCTAATGGGAAGACAATTCAAGGTAAAAACGGATCATGATAGCCTTAAATACTTTTTAGAACAAAGATTATCCTCTGAAGAGCAAAAAAAGTGGGTCACAAAGATGTTGGGTTATGACTTTGAAATCATCTACAAAAAAGGGAAGCAAAATGTGGTGGCAAATGCACTCTCAAGAAAGGATAAGGATGTGGAAGCATTGTTGTGTGCCATTTCTATTATCCAACCAGATTGGATAAATGAAGCAAGGGAGGAATGGAAGAATGATGAAGAAGTGTGGGCACTTATTCGAAAGTTACAACAAGATTCCAGTACATCTGATACATTTAGCTGGTAAAATGATTCGTTATGGTACAAAGATCGCTTATACCTTTGTAATAATTCCCAACTCAAACAAAAGATTCTTTTGGAATTGCACACTTCTCCCTTAGGAGGGCACTCACAATTTTTAAAAACTTACCACAGGGTTAAGAAGGAATTTTTTGGGATGGCCTTAAATCAGATATTCAAAAGTTTGTGGTGGAATGTTTGGTTTGCCAACAAAATAAAGTTGAAACAATTAAGACCCCGGGTCTATTACAACCTTTATCCATTCCAAACCAACATTGGGAGGAGGTTTCAATGGATTTTATCACAGGTTTACCCAAGTCTGAGGGAAAGAGTGTCATCATGGTGGTAGTTGACAGACTTACTAAGTATGCAAACTTTTGTGCATTATCACATCCATTTAGAGCCAGTATAGTTTCTACTGCATTTATGGAAAAAATTCAAAAGCTACATGGAAACCCAAAGATTATTGTAAGTGACAGAGATCCCATTTTCATTGGAAAATTTTGGAAAAAATTATTTTCTTGTCTTGGTACTCAGTTAGCTCATAGCTCATCTTATCATCCTCAATCTGATGGGAAAACTGAGATAGTAAACAAATGTTTGGAACGATATCTTCGTTGCTTTGTATCTGATAAATAGACACAATGGGTCAAATGGTTGCCTCTGGCTGAATGGTGGTATAACACTTCCTTCCATACAACAACAAAAATGACCCCATTTATGGCACTTTATGGATATCATCCACCATCCATCACATCATATTTAAGAGAAAATTCTAAGGTTCAAGCAGTGGAACATCACATCGAACATCAACAACAAGTCCTCCAACTCTTAAAGAATAACCTCATGTTGGCACAAAATAGAATGAAACAATAGGTAGATCAACATCGCAGCGAAAGAAGTTTTGATGTAGGTGATTGGGTATTCCTACAGCTACAACCATATAAACAAATATCCCTCAAGCAAGCTAAGAAGGATAATAAATTATCACCAAAGTATTATGGACCATACAAGGTGTTGCAAAAGATTGGTACTATGGCATACAAATTGGAGCTTCCTGTAGCTTCTCGAATGCACCCAGTTTTCCATGTTTCATGTTTAAAGAAGGTTATAGGAAACAAGCTCCCAGTTCAAACAATATTGCCAGAACTTGACAAGGAAGGAAAAATTACATTGGAACCAGAAGCAGTCACAGAAATAAGAACTTGATAGCTATGAAATCGATCAATTTCAGAGTATCTCATCAAGTGGAAGAACTTATCCACTGAAGATTCCACATGGGAGGATGATAATTTTATACAAAAGCATCCAGAACTACTCAAGCGTTGAGGACAACACTTTTTTGAAGGAGAGGGGCATGTTAGGTCCCTATAATACTAGTTCTTACTCCATTACTATTGTAGTTGTATCCCTTATTAATATTTTTGTGCCCCTATTGTCCCCATATTGTTATTACTGCGCTCCATAGAATCCCTCTATTGTTATTTTTGTGGCTTTATATTATTATTGTTAGGTCGGCTGGGTTATATTTTGACTCCTTAGGCTCCTATATATAGAAAGGAGGTTTTGTCATTTGAATCATCCAAGAATTTTTCATTTATGTAATGTAAAGGAGGTTCCCCCCTCAAAGAGGTTGAATTCTAAGGCATTGATCTATCTTTTCTATCTTTTTGTGAGCTGGTTTCATAACAATACATTCCTCCATTAATGAACATGATTGGGCTCAGGTTGTAGTAGATACTCCTGCATGAATCACCCCTTGCAATCTATGTGCTTCCTACATGCTCCTCTATTTTTCACCTCCTTTACATTTATAGAACTCTACTTCTAATTCTACTTTACTTCTTCCTTTTCTACTCTTAATTCTCCATCTTCAAATCTTTCTCTTATAACACTTTTGCAATTTTATTAGGAATTTTATTTAGTAGATGAACATGTCAAACAATCTTAGCCATTATTCATCCTTCCTCTTGTCACATCTCATTTGCATTGCTTCTGTTAAACTCAAACAAATTGGTAACATTAAAAATTGGTGAAATATCAAAATCCTTAGGAAATTCAATCTTATATGAATTATACTCAAACTTTTGTCTAATCATGTAGGAATTATCTTCTTCATCTTAATATATATGTATCTACCTCTCACATAACAATATTTCCTCAAATTAACCATGGATTCTCTATCATAATTTCTCTCACCCACGATAAATCAACTTTATCTGTGGTGTATGTGACTTTGCGAATTTTGTTTTCCTCCCTACATTTACTAGTTATCTAATCATAATTACAATAAAATCTCACAACCTTTATTTTTGTAATCTCACTTGTGGCCCTTTTCTTGATATAAATGTGGTTCAAGGGGGTTAAATGGCCATTCCACCACCCAATATCACTCTATAAACATGCAAGAATTTTATATTGAAGGAAATATAATTGTTAGAAATTGTTTTCTTGGCCCAAAAGTCACATTGAGAGGGGAGGTCAATCATTGTGAGGTCAATTTCACAATATTTTATTAATCACACAATGATATATCCATATAACAATGAACCATAAACATTATGTCACCAGTTATAACAATGCATCATCATATATGCAATGTAACAAGAAGTCATCAATCAACAAAAGTAGCCATCACATCACAAGGAGACAATTTTTTTAGTTATAAACCCATATGGGATAAAACCACCTATCTTCTTCTTGTTAATCTTCAATTCATTACATCAATTTGCAAGCCCTAACCTACAAGAGGAAACTACCCTAAAAAATATAAGTTGGCACTTGCAGTAGGCTACAACCTAATTAAGGAACCAACCTCGAAATATGCAAGCAATTGCTCAATGTAGGCTACAACCGGATCTAGGCTCCAACCTAAGTGATGAGCAAGATCCAACCTTATTGAGGCTCCAACATTGATGATGAGTAGGATTCAACCTACTCTAGGCTCCAACATAATTGAGGCTCCGACATCCTTCTTCAACTTCCTTGTGGAGCTCGATTTCATCTCATTTTTAAAGTGGATCCACTAACATCATATATTACTGAATTATAAGAAATATCATAATATGTAAACCACTATCACCATCACAATTTGTACCATGAACTTAAACTGCACAAATTGTCACAACCATAATCACTATCACTACAACTTGTAAGCGTTGTCCCTGTCAAAATCACTATCACTGCAAATAAAAATAATTGTTGTTTCTTGTTATGCTGCCATCCATTCTTTACATCAACTAGTTCTTAAATCTGGTAATTCAAACCCCTTCTAGGAACCTATATACTTCATGTATCCAAAACACCTGAAATATGCTCATAGTACTTAAAAAAACATTGGAGATTTTGGCCATCAAGTCGGAGATAAAAAAACATCAAACCCTTCTTGTTACATTCATCTCTAAACCCTGATCATCCAACTTCTTCTAGACCTCAATTTGGATAAGAAATGACTCCAGGACATCAAAATAGCCATATGTTGCTATATAATCAATTAAATGTTCTACAAGAAGACCTTTTCCTAGTGCCCCTCAAAGATATCATTGGATTCCAATGCTAGACACCAAATACTGTGAAACATGTGACAAAATGGAAAATATATGAAAAAGAAATTATGACCTATTCACCACTGAGGGTTGAATCTGTGACCAACCATACACAGTGCCCACACTCTACCAACTCTATTCCCTGGTGTGACTTGCTATGTATGAAACATGAATTTTATTTAACATAGAATCACTACATTTAACATCCCACCTCCATCCACCGTGGCAACCCAACCCTACATAGATCAATAAGGTTCATCACAATAGAACCATCATGACACAAGGATTGTATGTATTTTAGTAGGATCCCTTAGCCTGACGCTTAGAATAACTTTCATCAATATAAATAACAATGTGATCCCTTTGTGCTCGAATCAATATACCATTGTTGTAAGGCCCCATGGCCTTCCTTTGTTAACATAAACCACAGTGATAGCCCTTGGTGTTTGAATCAATATACAATAGTGGTTAGGTTTGCATGTCATGCTTCCGTCATCAGTAATCGCCCTTCGTGCTTGAACCAATACACAACAATGGTGAGGCCTACGTAGCCTGCCTCCATCACTAGTGATAGCCCTTCTTGTTGAAACCAATACACAACAGTGGTGACGCTTGCATAGCTTACCTCCATCAACATAAACAATAGAGGTAGTCATCATGCTCAAATCAATACACAACAGTGGTGAGGTATACAACTTAGATTAACAAAAAAACAATGGTGAGGCCCATGGCTCACATGGATAGTAGAAAACCATGGCGAGGCATGTGACTTGGATCAACATTAAAAATCTATGGTGAAATCCCGTGGTTTAGATCAACAATAGAACCCAAGATGGTCTAGTTGACCAAAGGCTTCATTGAATGAATTGAAAACCTTGGACCATATAACCCTCACGAATGCTCCATATGACCTATCCTTGGAGACAACCTTTTGATTTTGATTTGGCCCTCCAAACCACTATTTAACCACCCTACCTGACTCGGGGTTCACTGGTCCTTGCATTATGACATCAACATTATGTCATCATTGCACATGGTTTCCTGAGAGTGTACCATGTGTCATCTTTTTAGTGTCTATGCCAATCCAAATGGGCTAAATCAACTTTCCACGTGGTGGCCTCTAGTGGAACCATTTCATCATGCCGACTTCAAATGGATCCATGTCATCGCTCAATGAGACACTGCCATGTGTTGACATTCAATCAGTCATAATCATTATGCAACTTCAATATCATCTGATTAATGACCCATTGGAGGAACCATTTAATTGTTTGGAACATGCACACCCTTTAATGACATTAACTAGTGTGCAAATCCACACAATCATGGCCATTGAATGTTATGCTCAATGGTAGATTGACTCCAAACTTGCCCATTGTTTAACCTTTTAATAATTTGGGCTTGGCCCCATAGTTTTCACTTTTAATTTGATTCAACCAATGCTGATTATCAACTGGTTATAAATTCTCATCTGAGAGGAATTTTTTTAGTAGGATATACCATCTGAATGTTCAACCATGCTCTAGAGCAACACAACTTTATCAAAAACTCAAATAACTTCAATAACTCATATTTTCATGTGATGGAACCATGTAAAGGATTTGATTTTCATATCACTACATAAAGAGTCATCTTGTTTCTTGGATCATCAAAGACAATATTGTTGTTGTTGTAAAAAACACCCGCTTTGACATTAATGACATATTATTATCATCAATGGCAACGCTAAGTGCAACAATATCCCCCTTTTTCATTGATGGTAACACCTCTAAACATTGATTGTCATTTGATTTCAAACAATAATGTGATGTCAAACAGATTAAGAACTCCTCCTATGCACGTGTAATGTCTATAGTCTCTCCTTGGTCAAGTGTAAGTGTCTGCAATATTTCCCTGTCAATGTTAATGTCTACATCAATGTATGCAATATCTCTCCCTTTGACATCAATAGCAAAGGGTCATTGATATTTGTGAAAAAAATTCCATGCTGGTGATCATGTATGTTCCTAAATGATCCTGTGGACTTGATCAAATCATGTTTCCTTTCTACCATCATATAGTCTCCCCATGAGGCCATACTTCTGATGCCTTCTTGTGACTATTCCCGTACTCCCCCTAAGACCATGCTTCCATTATTGTTGTACTCCCCTTGAGATCATTCTCTTTTCTTCATCAATAGGTGATTTTTATATGCATGCTTTATTTTTACATCTAAGATATCATCATCAAATCATAGTCCACATATTACCTCCATGCAATAATTTCTTCTTCAGGTTTTGATTTGACAAGTAATGATCTTGATGAAGTTTTATTCAAAGGATTCGATTTGAGGAATCAAACCTAATTGAGGTCCTCTTTGACCTCTTCTCCATCTATCAACATTGATAGGAGATATTTCTCTATTGTACCATCTAGAGTTAAGTCTAAAATTTCATGCTTTATGATGTTCATTGTGACATATGCGACATTCAACATTGGGCTTCAACACTTGTGGAAATGGTTGGAAAATTCTCTTGATCTGGTCCACATGTATCCATCTAGGTACCTGATCATATCCTCTATACTTGACCATGTGATTGGTCCAATGATCCTATGCTTTGTGTCCAAAATTTTTGCATGAGAAACAATAACCAAATAACTTATTTTTATATTACATATAGAAGGAGATCTCTGTCTTTTGAAGTTTCTTCTTAGAGGAGCCAGTTTCCTTGTTCTTCAATCCTTTCATGGTGCCATACTCATTTGTTGATTTCCAATACTTGTTCCAATTTTTCTTGTAGATGATTTATGACAATCCATATTCATATTTTGTCCTGCATTATTCTTGCTTTAGGATCCTTTCTCTTCATCTTGATTCCTTGCATTATGCTCCTTTGCATAATTGATTTGAGTATCATTGAAGTGAACATGCATGGCTTGGTTTACTGCTTGCTTTGGATATTCAAGTGAGCTACTACTAGATGCTATAAATGTCTAATCAATCTTATTTGGATGACTTTGGGGGACCATTAATTTTGGACGCCTCACCTTCTTGATAGCCAAGATTTGTCTTAATAAGCGGGGACCTCTACATGCTGAGAATACGATCTATGGATTTATTCCCTTTGTTGAACTTTGAATTAAGCTACTCTAATTCTTCTCTTAAGAGGACAACTTACTCTTCTAGTACTTTTACATATTTGTTCCTTCTCATTTAGTTGTTCAACCAAAAACTCCTTTACCCTTTTTGCTTCTTCTGATTCAACTTTGAGAGCAATAATATTGTCTTCATTTAGACTCTTGTCTTGGAGCCACTAGATCAATTGAATTTCCATTTTCTCGAGAATCCTAATTAATTTTAATTCAATTTTAATTTCTCTTTCAAGATCCACTTTTGCTTCAGCTTATTCATCATAAAAAATGAATATTATTTCACTTCTTTCATCTTTATTCATGTTTGCATTACTTTCACTATCACTTTTCTCCTTTGAGTAAAAGTTCTTTTTCTTTCTTGTTTGCTTCTTATTTTGATACTTGGGTTTGAATCTTGATTCATCATCACTTTCACTAATATTAGCATAAGGACATTTAGATGCATAATGACCAATTTTTTCACATTCAAAACAATTGAAAGTAAGTTTACCTTTGAACTTGTCGGTTCCTCTTCTGATCTTTCAAACAAACTTGGCTTCTTCTTCATCAGAATTAGACTCTTCTTGATACTTTTGTTTTTTCTCTTCTTTTACTCCCTTAAAAGTTTCTTCCTTGACTCCCAAGTTATCTTCCTTGATTATTAAGTCATATACATATATATTTCAATGGAGTTGATCCATTGTCATCTTGTCAACTTCTGCTAGTTCCTTAAGGGCTAAAACTTTAGGATTGAATCTTGATGGAAGTGATCTCAAAACGTTTTGAACAACATAACCATCATAGAACCATTCACCAAGGCTTACGATGGAGTTTACTATGTTGTCTACTCTAAGGAAATATGAAGCAATATCCTCATCATCTTCCATATTCAAGGTTTAAAATTGTCCCTTAAGTGTTTGCAATCATATTTCTTTAACTTCCTTATCTCCATAATGATTTTGAAGTTTATTCCATACATAATGAGATGAATTACATTGCATTACCTTGATGAATTATGAATCTACTAATTCACTTACAATAACATGCCTAGCTTGTGCATTATATGTGTAAATGATATTCTTTTGTTGCATTCATTGGGATGACATTCAAAACTTTATATTTGGTGTTTACAATCACCCAAAATTCTACTCCCAAGGAAATGAGATATGTTTCCATCCTAACCTTCCAAAATGCATAATTGGTTCGATAAAACATAGGGGGCTTCCCCACTACTCTCGTAGTGGCTATTTCTTCTTAATATCCTACCTTCCAGTAGTTATCTATTCTTAAAGGCACCTGCTCCGATACCACTTGTTGGCCCAAAAGTCACTTTGAGATGGTCGGTGGGGGGGGGGGGGTGGTGTTGGTGGGAATCAATGTGAGGTCAATTTCATAATTTTAAAATATTTTATTAATCACACAATAATATATCCATATAGAAATGAACCATAAACATTATGTCATCAGTTATAACAATGCATCATCATATAAGCAATGTAACAGGTTTTTCCAAAGGTATCTCAAAAGGTTGTTCTTGAAATTTATCACAAGGTGCTAAGATTATGCTAATGAGATATGTGTTGAAATGATTGATAATCAATATGTTGTTATTTGTGGAGGTGTGAGATGTAAACTTCTTTTAGGTTACTTTGTAGGTCAACTTCACCTAAGTCTATCATTAGGGCCTAGGTTTAAGAGGTTAAGGAGTAGTACAATTGGATTTACATTGTCATTGAGAGATTATTGAAGGGATTATTTTAATTCTCCTTTAAAGGGGATAATGATGCCTTGTAGGTACCCATGAGTCACCCTTGGAAGTGTTGTAATACGTTAGATTTCTTGTTTGAGTGGTATGAGAACTTCTCAATAGATAAGTATGCTTAACCAAATTTTTAAATGTGGGTTGAATTCTTGGGCCTCACCATGCAAAAATTAGATTTACTCAAGCACATTTTGGCTCTTGATGGGAAAATGATTTGCAATGATCCTAAATTTTTCTTTAACCCTCACCTTCAATGACATGTCTACATTTGGGTCAACCTATTTCTAGATATGCATAAGCATGGTTTTATCAAAGTTGACCCAAGGCTCTTGCATCAACTTGTTAGGTACATCAACCTTCCAAACACTTGATTTCATTTCTAGAGTCCTAACTATAAGAGGGTGATTTCCCCTTGATATAAGCAATTGACTATTTTGATATCCCCTTGATAGTCAAGGTCAACTATTTTGATATCCCCTTGATAGTTACCATAGCTTCCTTGAAAAAAAAAATTTCTCCTCTGTGGAACATAGTGAATGGTTTTAAGTGGTTAAAAATGGCAATAAAGGTGATGTGGATCCTAGATCCTCACCAAGAGTATTGTAGCTTATGGGTTCCCTTGGTTCAAGTTTGATAGCATAGTAGTGATGATCCGAATTTAAACAAGAACACAACAAATTACAAATATAACCATAAATACAAAGATGCAGCATAAATAACACTTCATTTCATTAATATCAAATACTGAAGTATGCTTACAAACAAAATGGAAATAAGACTAGCTTGGGCGATGGTAGCTTATCTATGAGAAGAGATGTGGTAGCCACATGCCTTTTAACTGTGTTACAATGAGGCTTGAGGGCATATTTATTATTGAGAAGCAATGGAAAACCCCAAACATCCAAAACCTAACCCTAGGAGATGAAATGCCAAACTATGGGCCTCATTAGGGTAAATTAGTGCATCAACTTCTCAGGGTCGTAACTTTGGCATACGATCTTCGTTTGATGCGTATGATACCTCAATAGAAAGATCTATCCAAACACTAAAACTATTAACAAAAAATATCAGGCTTAATAATTGTATGCGCTACCTGTTATTTTCCCAAAAAATGTCATTTATGGCCTCAAAACGGCTCTCGAAGTTCAGGACCCAAAAAACTGCCAAAAATAGTCAATTGTGCTACAATTAAGGAAACTCAAAAATTGAAAGAAACAATGGTGGGGATCCAAGTGGAATAGGTAGGTGGCCACCAATATCCACCTAGATCATTCCTCCCCCCTTAGGAAGTAGTGGTCCCTATTGCATTGAGTTCCTCCATGGGATGAGGAAACTTTTGCTAAACTTGGTCCCTCGTGAGCCACTTGCCCTGGTGAAGGAGTTGGCTACTTTGACAACTCGATATAGTTGGATTCTTTGTTGTCAGGTGTTATTGATCTATGTGTCCATGATCTGATCAGTTGTGGCTTGTTCCATACAGTCTGGATTTAACTCTGTAGGTGTGAGTTCTTCTGCAATGTTTGATGTGTCCAACAATGGTGGGAAGTATGGTAGAAGGCTGTCCACATTGAAAAATGGATGAAGGCCAAGGAATGGGGGAATGCTGAGCTCAAATTCATTGTATCCCATAACCTTGTTAATGGTGTAAGGACCATATTGGAGTGGTCTGAGTTTTTGATAGGTTCTAGTAAGTCGTTCCTTCTGAAAATGAAACTAGACCTTGTTGCCCACCTGAAACTTGTGTGGCACCCGATGTTGATCATGTCACTGCTTGTACTTGGCATTTGATTTCTCTAGAATGTCATGAACCTATTGGAAGATGTAGTGAATGTTCTCAATGAAGCTATTTTCCTTATCAGCTTTGGATTGGACATGAGTCAAATCTTCCTGAGTAGCTGCAAATGGTATGGCCACATCAATGGGACATAGTGGCTGGAATCCCAAGCCCACCTGAAAAGGGTTGTGGCCAGTTGAGCTATGGAGAGCCTGGTTATAGCTGTGTTGGACATAGGGGAGGATCTCATCCCATGTGCGTGGATGCTTTGAGTTGTATATGCACAAATGTGTACGATCATCCTGTTGATGACCTCTTTCTAGCCATCAGTTTGGGGATGGAAAGATATGGACTTAGTGAGCTTGGTGTCCACCATCAACCAGAGAATGGACCAAAATGTACTAAAGAACCTACTGTCTCTATATGAAAGGATAGTCTATGGTATCCCAAAGTGTACCCACACTTGTTCAAAGAAGAGTTTAGTAGTGGCTTTTGCTATGACATTCTTCTTGCATGCCGCCATAATGGCCATCTTCGAGAGTTTATCGACGACCACAAAAACACAATCAATTCCATGCTTAGTAGAAGGAAGGCTGAACATGTAATCCATGGAGATGGATTCCTGAGGTTGACTAGGGGTAGGATACGGAGTATAGAGGCCTTGCTTCTTAATGGTTAGTTTGGAAAGACGTAGGCAGTGCAGGACCTGATGCACTTCTTGACATCCCGTCGAAGATTTGGCCAATAGAAATACTTCTATAGTACTACCACTATTTTCTCGACCCCGAAATGCCCAATGACCTGAATGTAGTGTGCTTCCCAAATCATCTTGGCTTGTTCGCTTGAAGGAAAACAAAGGTGTCCCAGGTGGCATAACACTACATCTTGGAGGTGAAAATCTGGAACTTGATGACCCTCCAAGATCATCTGGTATGTGTGGCCAAAATTTGGGTCGATTTTGTAGAGAAGTGGCCAATCAGAAGTCTTGTGCCCAAAAGAGTTGATCATAATGGTTAATGCCATGATCAGTGGCTAACTGAGGGAGTCTAAAACATTACTGGTTTTTCCCTTCCTGTACTTGATATTCAAATGGAACTGTTGTAGGTATGTGGACCACTTCAGATGGCAATCATTCTGCAACTTCCCTTGTGTCTGTATGAACTGCAGGAGTCGGTGGTCTATGTGGATAACCGTTTCCTTCCCCAAAATGTAACACTTCCATTGTCAGCAAGCTTGCACAATGGAATCCATATCTTTTTCATAAGTGGGATACTTCCAGACTGTGTTTGAAAGTGTCTCACTGTGATATGCCACTAGATTTCCTTGTTGAGTAAGGACCGCCCCAATAGCATAGTCAGAGGCATCTGTCTCGATCTCAAATGGTTTTTGGAAGTTTGGTAATGTGAGCATTGGTTCAGAGTAGAGGTGGTGCTTCAACTTTGCGAATGGCTTCTGTTGAGATTCATACCAAATAATTTTGTTTTCGCTCCTCCCTTGGTGACTTGACTCAAGGGCCAAGTGATATGAGAGAACCCCAACACAAACCTATGGTAGAAATTGGCAAGAATCAGAAAGTTGCAGAGCTTTGTCAGAGTGGTTGGGGTTGGCCAATCTCAAATGACTTGGATCTTGGCTATCTCTCCTTTTGCATCTTTGTCTTCATATGTTAGTTTTTTCACATCATCATCATAAACCAGTACTTGGATGTGACTCTTTCCATCTACCCAATTAAAAAGCATAGACATATAGCTATCATCTTTTGTCCAACTATCAATATGGATGAACTCACAATCATTTATAAATGGTTGATATTCACGGTTAAGAAGATTTGACTTTTGTCTATAACATGAAATAGTAAAGGTTCAATTAACTTGTACATAAATGAATTTTTAACATTAATCAAACATACATTTTCAACGTCTTACAATGTAAGTTGCATCCTTGAGTTTTTTTTTCCCTTGAAGCTTGACATTAACATTTCCAATTATGTGTCTAAATGAAATGTCACAAATATCCATAAATGTTCACTAATAATGTATCCCAGATACTGAATCTGGGTCATTCCAAAAGTGCATTTCTCCAAATTGGCACAGAACTTGTGTTGCGGCAGTGTTTGGAGAACCTATTAAATGTGGTGGAGGTGCTCTTCCCAACTCTGGCTGAAGATCAGGATGTCATCTAAGTATACCACTACAAATGAGTTGGTGAATGGCCGTAAGATATCATCCATCAACCTCATGAAGGTTGTAGGAGCATTTTTCAACCCAAAAGGCATAACCAGTCATTTGAAAAGGCCCTCCTTGGATTTGAAGGCAGTCTTCCACACATTAGAGGGTTCGATTAGTACCTGGTGATATCTGGACTTCAAGTTGATCTTGCTAAAATATTTGGCCCCCTTGAGTTGGTCCAGAAGGTCATCAATCTATGGGATTGAGTACCTAATCTAGACAATGATCTTGTTTAGCGTCCAATAGTCAATACATAGTCTCCAAGTCCCATCCTTCTTCTATACCAACATGATCGAGTTCCCACAGGGTGATGAACTTGGCCAAATGTGACCTTTTTGTAGTAGCTCCTGAATATGCCTCTTGATTTTGTCATTCTCCAGAACAGAGTGCCGACAGATTGGTCCATTGGGCAACGAGACACCTGGGGTTGGATTGATGGAGTGCTTGACTTAACAGTGTAGAGCCACCCCTGTAGGGGAGGTAAAGATGTCCTCATACTCCTCCATGACCTTGTCCATATGTTTTTTTTCGTGCATAGGGGCCCTGTCTGGAGGTGAGGTCGTGGCCACCGTATTCTTCTTTCCCTGAGGGTGTGTCCTCAGGAAAACAAATTTCCCAGTTTTGGAAATGATCTTATTGAATTTTTTTGCAGTAACCAAAGAGATGGCAGTAGGTGGTGCTACCTCTGGTATCCTATACAAATTATTTCCTAAGGTAACAATAACAATGCGAGGCCTTAACTCATACACAACATGTCATTTCCACAAGTATGGCTGGCCTAACAATGCATCACAAACATCAAGAGGAGCAACGTCACATAATACCTCATTCGTAAAGGGCTTCATGTTGTATGGAAGGCGGAATTGCTGACTGACGCCAAGATCTCGTCCTTGGTGAAGCCACCCAATGGTGTATGGTTGTGGGTGTGTTGTAGTTGTTAAGCCCAACCGCTTCATGACCTCTACTGAAATGAGGTTCTTTTGGCTCCCATTGTTGATAATTAATTGTAGCAGGGAACCCTTTACCCACATCTGGGAGTGGAAGATCCACTTCTCCTCCTCTGGATCTTTTAGTTCATTCTTCTGAATCTTCATGGTGGCAATAGTGGCGTTGGGCTCTACATCAATAATATGCTTCCCTTTTTCATTCTCCTTGTCAGGTTTTGACTTAGAGTTGGAACATGCATATGATTCAGAAGCCTTCAGCTCGACCACCAGTGACTGCTTGACCTGACACTCACTTGTGTTGTGAGTGGAGCTCTTATGGAACTCACACCACTTTCCCATGTCCTTCTTCGGCTTCATGGTGTTTTAATTTTCTTGTGGATTTGGTGGGTTGTCTTGGGCCATCCTACCTTGGCTTTGTCTTTTGTTCTTCGATTTGGGGGCACCTTTCTGTTGCTTCAGATTCACAGATCCAAAGTCTCTCTTTTTATGTTTAAGCTTCTGCTGATCTTGATAGCATATCGGTGCGACGTGCCGAGCGAGGAGATGTCCAGGAAATCCATCTCATCCTTCATGTACCTGTGTAGGCATCTGCGGTACTTGAGTACCAAATGTTTCTTAGAATACTTGATACCCAACTTCATGCAAAGGGTATGGAAAACATTGGTAAACTCTGGCACATCTTGGTCCCTTCCTTGTTGCAATGTGGTCCAATTTATGTATTTATCCTCATAGCTCCCAACAGGGTAGTACTACTCCTTGATGGCATCCCGGAATGATTTTCAAGTGGGTGTGGCTGGAAACAGTGAGGGCATATTTTCATCCTTATTCTCACAGTAGGTTTCCCACCAGTCCTTGACGTGGGGGGTAGCTTTGAGAAGAGAAAAAGTAATCTTGTCCCTGTTGGAAAAATCATGAACATAAAAATATCCTTCTTGCAGATTTAACCATTTATCTACGGTGTCTACATCAATTTGACCCTCAAATATGGGAATGTCAAAGTTTACTTGTACCTTAAAAAGGCGTGGTGCCTCCAGAATGGCTGCTGGATGTGGATGCGTTGCTAGTGGGCAACCATTGAAGGATCTGGGCAAAGTTATCCATCATTGCGTTCTTTTGTTTCTCAAGGGCCTCCTTGAGGAATATTTTGATAGGATCTCCTACTCCCTCATCTTTATTTTCTTCCCCCATGGGAGGCCATCAGGATTTGCGAGGCTGGTGTTGCAAAGGTTTGACCAGTTCAAGCCCTAACTCCTTATATCCCGACCTCATTGGGGACATGCAAATAAAAACAGAGAAAGAGCAGACCTCTCTGATACCAATGATCTAAATTTAAATAGGAACGCAACAAATTATAGATATAACAATAAATACAAAGATGCAGAAGAAATAACACTTCATTTCATTAATATCAAATACTGAAATATGCTTACAAATAGAATGGAAATAAGACTAGCTCGGGTGATGGTATCTTATCTTTGAGAAGAGATGTGGCAGTTACATGCCTATGAATTGTGTTTCAATGAGGCTAAGGTTTTATTTATTATTGAGAAGGAATGGAAAACCCCAAACATCCAAAACCTAACCCTATGAGATGAAAATCAAAACTATGCGCCCCGTTGGGGTAAATTAGTACATTAACTTCCTAGGGTCATAACTTTGGCAGACGATCTCCATTTGACTTATATGATACCTCGCTAGAAATATCTATTCGAGGACTACAACTACCAAAAATAGTAAATTATCAAAAATATTAAACTGTGCTACAATTAAGGAAACTGAAAAATTGAAAGAAACAATGGTGGGGGTCCAAGTGGAATAGGTGGGTGACCTATCCACTTGGATCAAGTGAGTAAGGAACCCATTGGCTCCTCTCACAATGATTCTTGTAGGGGGTGTTCCTAGAGGTAGGACTTGGTCTCTTCCTACTGGGATGGGTGCACACTTCTTTTGATGCAAAATAAAAATAGAGAAGAGTTAATATTATAAACTAGAAAGACAAGTAATGTGTGTGTTAGAGAATGCAATATTTAGGACTACAAACTCTTACTAGGGGTTAGGTGTTAAGTAGGTGTGGAAAGTATATTTTTGAGGAAATCTTACACCAAGGGTTGTATCATGGAATATTAAGGTTATCGCCTTCCCAACGAGGAAGAGATTGGTTCAAAGAATTCATTGATTGGTTTCAAAATTAAACATCTTATGTTCCTATAAAGCTAAAATTATTGGGTTTGCATTAAACACAACCTTGAACTACATATGACTTGGGATTGTTATGTTTCATATGATGGATGAGTAGGGATGAAGTGGCGTAGACACCCTTCTCTCACTTGAGTTATCAATGTGCATAATCAACCATGGAATGGACCCATCTAGTAGAGAAGTATGGGTGTTTCTTAATTTGATGGTGAGGCCCTTTGCCTTACCAACATATATGTACCCAATGAAGCAGAAGGGAGAGGGATGAAACAATATTAGCTAGCATAATATATACCATTGGTAAATTTGTTAATATGTGACGACTTTAATAATGTGGAGTCGCAAGATTGTAAAATTAAGTTTATCCTTGTTTGCATGCATCAACAGGAGCATATGACATGGAATAGACTTAAGGATCAAATTTTCCTTCATGACACCAATGAGTATTGGAAAAGTGATTCATAAAAGCTTTGGTTTGCTTATTCTAACCCTAGAGCCAACTTTTAGAGAGCTATGAAGTGTCTCGATAGAGCAATACTTTCAATGTAGAAATTGTTTTTTCTTTCACAACTATGATAACCTTATGCAATTGATAGGTCAAGTTAATTTTATAGAAAATTAACCTAGAATTTAGTCCATCCCATGGGGAGTAGTCAAGGGGAATATGCCTAAGTCCATATACCTATTTAATGTCTCTCATTTGTGTCCACATTGTTTTGTGGATATGAAACTTGTTGCCAAGGCTAAGGGGGCAGGGTGATTGATTAAATATTGGAATGGTGTCACTGATTTCTTAACAATGTTTATGCAAGAGTTCATCTAACAAATAGTATCCATTCAATGTTCATGTCATAAAGTAGGTAAGAAAGGATATGAAAAAGTATCTCAACAACTTCTAAATACTCCTTCTCATGAACCTCTCAAATCTTGAGTGGCCAAAGTTGGGAACTTTTTGAAGGTTGATGAGAATGGGCAATATATGGTTACCCAATTCAATCTTGGCTCCACTCACTTAAAATTGGATACTTTCTCACTAAATATTTTTTCTAAATCACCACTAGTTAAGGAGGCTTTTGAGCTAGAGCCTTGAAGATGTCATTGATAAGAGTAACTAAATGGGAGGTGATTGATAGCAAATTTGTTATACATTATCGTATTTTTTTTCAAATCCAAGGAATAATTAATACCTAAACGGTTGTCATGCAAATGTCCATTGGCCTTGTCCATTCATAAGCTCCCCTAAAACATGAAATAATTTATGACAAAAAATTGACATTGTTGGAGTTTACAAATGCCATGATGGTAATGGTTCACAAAAAATATCTTAGGTTGGATGAATTACCATGTGATTTTTTCAAAAGAAACTTAGGATGTTGTTGGGAATGGCCCACTCTTGGTTTGTAAAGGATTTTAGGATAAATCACTTGGGCCTTGTATCAATATAAGCTTTATAAACTTTGTATCAAAAGTGAATGACCTAAAAATTATTACTAATTGGAGGCCAATCACTCTTCTCAATGTTTAATAAAATATTCTTTCCATATGTGTGGCCTTATAACTTTGGTACATCTTACCTTAGATTATCTGACTAGACCTCACATATCATATGAGATGATGATTCATCCTTAACAATGTAGATGTTGTGTGGTAGGATATGGAATGGGTTTTATGCTTGGGATTGAAAGCCCTTTTTATTAAGGGAGAATTTGAAATAAACTTGATCACAATAAATGAAATTTTATCTTGTCCATGCTACAATAACTTGGCCTTGGCGAAGTTTTTATTTGATCTACGAAGGCTTTATTTCTAGAATCTTCAACCAAATTATATATATTTATCAAGATAAAGTGCAGAAATATGACATGTTTAGGTTGATTAAGAAAGGTTTCTCTATGTCCTTGTCCCTCTATGTGTTATTTATAGTGCCCCTTTGTTACCTTCTTCATTAATGTATTACTCATGATATTATCAAAGGTGTTCCCCTCCCATGGCCTAAAATTAGGAAAATGGTAAATCATCTTTTTGTCCTTAATTATTTTCTGACCATATTGGAGGGAAAAGAGTTAGTGGACAACATGCTGGATTGCAGTTAGATGTTAAAATAATTTGAGCTCCAAATTGCAGATGGGAGAAATACTAGGCTACAAGTCGGTCCATGGAGCGATTACTACTTGGTTAGCCAATCAAGAATGGTAATGTATTTTTCCTAGTCTAATGTTTAAGTTTTTTTGGGGGATCCCATTTTACCTCCAAGCTTTGTTGATAGCCCTTTGGGATTTGGTGATGCGATGAATTCCCAATATATTTGATAAGTATATTTCCAAAACTCTATCTCTAGAAACTAGATTCCAAATTATCTTGAAGGTGCTACTATCAGACATGTGTAGTATTTATCCTATTGGGTTCACTTTGTTGCACACAATAAAATATAAAAGAAGTTACTTTAAGACTTTATCTAGTTTCAATATAGGGAAGAAAGGGATTTAATTGGGTTAGTAGTTGACTCTACTATGGACCTAAGGAGTTTGGTGGCTTTGAGGATGATTTTTTCTTTCTAAAAATCTCAAGGATTTTGTGAAAAATGGGTGATTCAAGTTATAGAGGGTTGAGAAAAGTAAGAAGTTCTATTGTAGAAACACATATGATGAGGAGCTCCAAAAGGTAAAAAATTATGGAGGTAACTTCTAGAATTTTCTATTGAGTTAAGCCAAAGTCCAAATCAAGGGTCATTTGTGGCCCAAAGTATTTAAGGACAACCTTTACTAGAAGGGTGATTCAATTTACACATGTATATCCATTAATGATTGTTATAATTGGCGGTCTTCTCTATTTTGGTATGAGGGTACATCTTTGGCATGAGGGCTTCACCTTGTTCTAGTTATTTTTATTAGAATGATGTATTGGAAGGGGCAATTCAAAAAAAGGATTTTGGGAGTTTTTAATAAATATCTATCGATATTGGAGGTATCCTTTAATATCACATGAACAAAGGTGTTATGGCATACATTTATTGAGTGGATATATCATGATATTTGGTAGAAATAACTTCATTCTCAACTAAGTGTCTATTTGAAAAGGTGTTCTTAAAGCTAGGCATCTCTTTGATGGGTACATGCACAACTAGAAGCCATGGAATATGTTGAAAGACAAATTTTAACTAAGAATTCTAGATAAACCCATCATTTTGATGGATTTAGGAGTTGGTCAGGGAAAAATTATTTCTCAAGTTGGGCATGATTGCTTTGGCTAATTTGTGGAAATAATGGATGAGGAACTTCTCAAAAGGGTTCAACAAATTTAAACCTATTGATGGGTTGTAATAGCTTAGTTTCATGCCAATTTTTGATTTCAAGTTAAACTATCTATGAAGGGTGGAATCCAAGTAGTTTTCCATGTTGTATTGAATCCATATTTTAGTGTGAGAGGATTTCATTAAGGTTAGGAAAACCATATTTGATTGTTCCTTGCTTCTAGATGAGTTTTCTCTTTGCTGATCCATAAAATATTTTGGATTTTTCCAACCCACATTCCCTTTCCCTCACAAATATGAAACAAGAAATCCCTTTATATGGTTTTGTCACCATGTTATGTCAATCTAGGTTTGGGAATTAAAACTACGTTGTCATCTCATCCATGCACCCATAACCTAGAAGCATTTCTCCTTTAGGATAAGTTCCCATGGGTATTAAATTACTAGAAGCATCACAACTTATTACAATATATATTTTATTTTTTATTTTCAAGAAAAATGTAATGAATCTATTTTTAATAATGGTCATTTGGATAAGTTCATCTAATATGGTGAATTTCCAATGTTTTCCAACCTCCAATTATGTATGTAGGAGAAAATTGGAAAGGTTGACCTTGGATTGATGAATCTAAAGTGATTAGTAGATTAATAGGTTTTGGTTCCTTACACCACGAGTCAAGTTCACCTAGGGGCCTACTTGTCCTAGTTTAACTTTCTCACATACATCTAGTAACATGCCACACCACATAATAGATTTCCTGGTTTAAGCTCCCAATGATAGGTGGAGCCAAAGTCAAGAGGACCATAATTAGTCACATCCCCCTTATCCAATGTGACGAGGATTCTATTTATACTTTATTCATTTTTCCCTATAGACTGACCTATTTTAACTATTCAATCTTCGCTTGGTGTACTAAAAAAATTCACAACTTATTATTTAAGGACCATTAGAAGTTTTTTTTTTGTATGGTAGACACCCATGAGGGATTTTAACGGGTGACCTTTTCTCATGGAATTTCTTAATAGTACACCCATACCCATTCAATCCAAAGTCCTATGGGCCCATTACAAGTTTATTAAAAAATTATTATTTTAAACAATGTAAATTGGCTTAATGATGAGAAAGTGTGATTGAATGCTTTAAGTTCATTAAATACTTGATTTAAATGTGTTGTTCATTATGTTGCAATATGAAATTGTTTGTACCTATTCACCATTGTGGATTCAATTATAATGATATAGAATCACCATTGTGCTAATTAAAGCATTATCTCCATGAAAAAGCATGACAAAGGAAAAGGGAACCCTTCACAAGATAACTTCACTAATAAATTATATTGTAGATTCCTTTGACCTAATGAACACAAGTAGTGTTTTCAAGGATTAGTCACCCATTTTGTGGCGCAATCTAGTATGGTGTAAAGTGGATCATGAAGTAGTTGAAATGGTCAAACTAGAGTTCAAAATTCCATTACATTTAAATGTGCTTTTCATTATGTGGTGGTATGAAGTTGTGTGTACCTATTTAGTACCATTTTGAATTTAGTTATGATGCTCTAGAATCATCACTATGCCAATTAAAGGATTGTCTCCATGCAAAAGCACTACAATTGAAATGGGAGCCCTTCAATAGATATCCTCACTAACATCATGTTGTAAATTCTTTCAACCATACCAACACCAAGTTTCAAGGATTATGGCACTATCTAGTATGATGTGAAGTGGCTCATGAAGTAGCTTAAATGGTTAAACTAGAAAGCAAAAGTCCATGAGTTAGCTACGACTTAGAGTGGATTTTACGTAAGAAACATTTTGATTATTCTTTGGTAGTAATAGTATTAGGATCCATATTAGATTTGTTCCAATGAATCCAAGGAATTTCCTTATTAGTCCCCGCCTCTACTAGAGACTATAGCAATCGCTTCGTGGTCAAAGTCCCTTGACTGTGGATTAGTTTTCTGATTTTTTGTGATTTTATTGTAACTTTAACCAAAGTTTTTGGAAAATGATAAATATTTCTATTTTTTCGTAAATTAAAAAATAATTTCCTAATTTTTGAAAATCTTATTTCTAATTTTCCACTAGTTGAGTGAGCCTTGATGTGACATAATTCCCCTAGTGGAAGGAAATTTAATTTTGATATTTTTCAGTGCTTGGAAAATCATTTTTAAATTGAAAAAAAGACTAATTTTGTAAATCTCCGTTCCATCAGTGAGTGCTCTGGCACTAAAATTGACATTGAAACTATTATGCCTTACACTACTAGTGCTCTATGTTGAAAATGTAGCAAGAAAAGTCTTCATTTGACTTGTGCCATAGCTAAATGGAGAAATTCAATTTTCCATATCAGCAGGATGATTTGGATTAAAGTTAGCTAGAGTGACATGGCCTTGTCTACTAGTTAATACATTGAATTTGAGTTTGTAGACTATGCAACCAAGTGCCAGCACAAGAAATACAACAAGGAGACTACATCAGTATCAAGAGGAGATGCTATGGCATCTCAATTTGAGTTATATTTCACCCTTTTTACATGCACGATAAGCACAGTAAGAGGGAGTGAGTGGTACCTATATTCTGGTGCCTCATCTCATATGATACGAAACAAGAAATTCTTCAGTAGCCTAGAGGAGAAGGATATCAAATTGCACATAGACTTTGGAGATGATGGGAGGTATAGTACCATAGGAATTGGTACTGTAACCTTTAAGAGGGAATCATGCTCCTAGCTTCACTTGAAAAAAGTATTGTATGTGCCTGGGTTGAAGAATAATTTTATTTCTATAGATGTATTGGAGGACAGAGGCTATGATGTTGTGTTTAGTAAGGGAAAAGATTTTCTAAAGCATGTTACTACTAGACAAGTGAAACAAATTGGAGTTCGAGTGAAAAATATATACAAGCTAGAGGTAGATTTCACTATGCATTCAACTATACCTCCAAGAGTGAGGTGAGGTGATGCAAATCCTTAGTCCTAGAGTTGCAAATATTTGGGAAGGGTCCACAGGAGAGAAATAAAAGTTGCAGTATACTCTTCTCATGGATCATTACCCTTGCTATAGGGCCCCACAATATCCAGTAGCATAAGGATCAATGTCAATTGATGCAGTCAAATCGTGAATGACAATTGTAGGCTAGTAGCAGTCAGAGACTCAAGAAATAGTTGTAACTCAAAGACACAATTGATTTAGTATTTTGGATGTTTCTCAATCACAGTTGTTGTAGTAGAAACAACAACAGTGAGAGGGAGTTGTGTTATAGTAATTTCCTACAGGAGTAGGATTGGTATTGTGCAAAATCATTTTCTTGCTAAGAGGGAGTGTTGAAAATGTAGCAATAAAAGTATTCATTTGATTTTTTCCTTAGTCAAATGGAGAAAATTGATTTTCCACATCAGCAGGATGAATTGGATTGCAGTTAGCTAGAGTGACATGGCCTTGTCTACTAGTTAAGTTAGTAAATTCGAGTTTGTAGGCTAGAAGTAGAGTTTTGCATGAGTTGATTGCTAAGACC
Organism: Pinus tabuliformis; assembly: GCA_031772625.1. Lineage (NCBI taxonomy): Eukaryota > Viridiplantae > Streptophyta > Pinopsida > Pinales > Pinaceae > Pinus > Pinus tabuliformis. The sequence goes on along the minus strand of CM062817.1, from coordinate 1,327,462,932 downwards.
TAACAATATAGTTGAGTTATTGTTATTTGAACTCAATTAACTGAGTTATAGTCATTAGTTAATTCAGTTGAAGGTCAATTGAGTAGTTATGACTATTGTTAGCTCATTGATCTCTCAGTTAACTAGTCAATACTCTAAAAATAAACCCATTCATGCATGGAATTTGAATTTCCTAGTTAAGTGGAAGGAAAAGGCACATTTGTATTTATAATTGTATATTGTTCTGTGTACAATTATTTTGCATTGATCAGGTGATCAATTCCCCTTGTATTTGTGCAAGGAAATAGGGAATTACCCTATTTTTAGGAGCTTAATTCCTCTAGGATTGCACAAGGAAATATGAGGTTGGTTGCGGCTTGAATTGGATATGTATTGGCCAAAGCAAGTTAGGAAGTCGGAGAAAAATTATAGCGTAGGGTGTGTTTCAGAGTTGAAGCAAGACATTTTAATTGTTTCTCTTTCTCATCTAAATTAATATAAAGTAGCGAAGGGGTTTTTCCTAGTTGGGTTCCCCTGTAAAATCATTGTGGTCATTGTGTTTTGATGGTTGTATGTTATTTCATGTGTTTCTATTGTGTGTTTTCCTTTTTGGAAAATAGTAGAAGAAATTTGTGTCTCTTGATTACAGTTCGATTTCATTAGCAATAGAAAATTTCTTGCAATTTATACACTCTGCCCATGTCATTTATGGAAGTGGGGGTGGGGGGGGGGGGGGGGGGGGACATCCACAATCATGGTCAGTTGTCCCTAGCTTATTTTATTTCATTTTAAACTTTGTATCTCTTATTTCATTTTAAACTTTCACACATTCAACTGCGTGGAAAAATAGGTGTATGGAGTTGAGGATGAGTGCGGAATAAAGGATGTACAAAAGAGGGTGTGTGTGTGGGAGAACGGGTGTGCTAAGGGAATGTATATCTAGAGAAAGAATGAAAAATTTCTTCCGCATGTATGAAATTATTTTAACTTTAAGAAGAGACTTCAAATCATGGCTACTCAACATATGAATCTTTGGTCTAAGTCCTCCTTACGTTCCCCTGTTTGCCCCTATGTTCATATATCACTCTTTTCATATAAAAGAAATGAATATGAAAATATAAAACCACACAAATAATTGGGAAATAAAAAGATACCACAATAGTTAACATGATAAATAATTCACACATTAACACTTGGAAATTTGAATGGTCAGAGATTTGAATTCATAAAAAAAATAAACAAAAATATTAATGAAAGGTATTCCAAAAATATGTTAATATGTCTTACACATGCTACTTGTTCTTCCCTATACTAATTTTGGATTAACCCCAAGAAGTGAAATTACAATATAGTTGCAACAATGTAATTATATTATTGAGAAGCATATAAAAGAAAACATTGATACGATTGAGTACGTAAAATTACAAACTATTATTTCAAAGTTGGAAACACTCATGGAACCAAATGTTTTGATTCCACATACATAATTATACAATATATCCACCTTTTTTTCTCTAGATACATTGTCTTTGTAATCTCCTCTCTTTTGAATGACATGCATTTTTTCAAAATCTTAAAAGTTGTAAATCATCATTGTTGGATCGCTTCATTCCATATATATGAATACATAACTCTGGCATAAGTTTCTCTACATGTTCCTCGTATAGTGTTTTGTATTCATGTTGTAGGTCTCAACAGATTGCACTTTCTACTTACCAATGCCAATAGATTGACCCTAATTCCCTACCCTTAGGGTTTCTCCTATCCATGGGAATTATAATATGTCAGGAAAAATATGGTAATATAGATGCAAGCATAATATCACTGGTTAAAAATCCATGGTGGCAACAATGCTAAGCCTTAATGAAAAACTTATTTATACAATCATTTCTGGTGATTGTTCCAACCCTACGGATTTCTTGCCCACTGTACAATTAGAAAAATATATGTTTTAACTTAGGGAAATTCAATATTGAGATGTAAATTAATTATTGATATTGTGTTGTTTCTTCATAGGGAACCTTCAGTCGCGTAAAGTCATTAGCTCTAGAAGTTCATGACATCCACCAAAGATTTCAAAATTCGTGGATGATCCAAAAATCATGATATGAAATCTAGTTTTAACACAAAAACATTAAGGTGAGTTATTTCATTAGGTTCGTGCATGCTTCCCATATGTTGGCCATTTCTTTATCAAAGGAAAAATCAGTTTATCTAAATTTCACAGTTCTTCCTGGCATTATCCTTTGATACTGTGACAATATAGACGATTCTATCCACAGTATCAGGATTGGAGCAAGTAGTTTGGAAAAAACTCAAAAGAATTTGATGACCAATCAAGTGGCACCACATGATCTAAGTAGTGGGCCCATATTGCACACTAGGTAACTTGATTGAGTTAAATCCCTTCTTACTTTATGTCTCGATGTATCTTATCTACCATTGATCACTTTGGGGTGCTTTGGAATCCGCCACGTGCTCATTGCTTATCTCAACTATAAAACGACCTACACTATAATGGGCTATTACTTTATTAATATTTTATTCAATGCATAAAAATAGTAAATAAAGATTTTATGACCAAACCACTTTCTTATAAATTAGATGAAAATGGTAATAGATTCAAAATTTTACCATAATGTTTCTTTAGACCTTAGACCCTAGTGAGATCGGAAATAATAAAATTAGGTAATTGTTGTTAAATAAAAACAAATTCTGTGGTTATGAAGAGATTTGGTGACGGATTACACTTCACTACTTTCTTTTTATGTGATAAGCTTTTGTATGGAACTGGCATGCTACAGTGCCTAACGTGAAATCATCACAATATTATCATGTTGTGCTGCTGGAATAACTCTTGGAAAAACCAACAACATTTAATAACTCTATAACATGGCTACATAATGCGTGGATACGACACACATGTACACACGACTCATTAAAAATGGTGGTGACAGAGGTTTTTGTATGCCAATGTAATTCAAATGTGCAATAGAGTTTCATATTATTGGAGTGATTATGGTGCAAATGTACCATGAAGTTTATGGCCTACTAGTTAAAATTCCAACGGAATTCATCCAAAGCTCTAATTAGCTAATGGGTTCACCCTATACCAAGGGTTTTGAGGGGGGCATGAACATATAGCTCAATAAAATAATGATGGGCACAATTTCCAATAGCACAATGAAAAATAATACACAAATTTGAAATAACATATACCCATCAACCAGATTAAAGTGTGTCATTCATTATTCCCATCACCATAAATACAACACTAAATACTTATGAACAAGGTCAGGCGACACTCCGGAATGCACCAATTCAATGGTGTTGACAATATTTCTATGATATCTATGTTTTCCTACTCACATCTCTTCAACATCTTCTCTGTTGTGTAAAATCTAGGAAAAACAGGTGTATGAAGTTCGGGATGTGTGTGGAATAATGGTTCTCTCACACATACCCCTCTTCTACACCTCCTTAATTCTGCACACTTAGGAAGTTGAAAGATTATTTATTTCCGATAGAGAAAAGAAGCAAATTATCTGAAATATCCATTACTTAATCACATTGGCCACAAATAGATCCTTAGATGGCATCTGCCACATACTCATCGAGCCATACTTTGATGGGAATTCATTCAGAGGAAACAAAGATGGAGATCAGTGGTAAGAGCTTGTATATCACATTCCAAGAAAGGCCACCTTTGAAAATTTTACACTGTTATGAGGGGTCTAAAAAATTATCAACTTGTGCAATTCTTTTGTAGAGGAAGTAGTTATTAAATTTCAATTTCAAATCCAATCATGAATGCCCATAATTTTTCGTATTTCATTGTGCTGTCTATTATGTAATTTTGTTTCAATCCAATGTATTGAAATTCCTTTACACAATGGACAAAAATATTTCATATATCCATGTAGAATTTCCTGTAGATTCACAAGCTCATGCAATGTTCTAAGACAAAAGACAAGAAGATACTTCTACTTTCAACTAGAGGAAGCCATTGGATCGATGAAAATAACATGAAAAAGAAGAAGATAAATCAATGAAACATAACAAAATAAGTATACGGTGAAAGCCTCAGCTGAAAACCCCCACTATATATATTACATTAAATCAGAAATCCGAGATGATAATACAATTCTTGTTCTCACAAGAACAATCGCAACACTCAGTATGATCAATCTCCCTACTCACAAGAAAGCTCAAGCCAATCTCTAGCCTCTTCTACTTCTCTCCAAGCATATGATTCCTTGTGCCATTGGTCAAATAATTTGGATGAATACAATATGATCTGCTTAACCTTGAGCTTAACCTGTACAAATATTTCCTATCCTTTGCCTGATGACTTCCTTTGGCCAATACTTAGACAAATTTTCAAGCCTCCAAGCTTCTAATTCTTTGCACAATTCTTGAGATAATTAGCCCATATTTAAAGGGAAATTCCTCATCCATAACTATGCAATCCAAAATTAGGTCCTTCTTTGATTGCATGCATGATATTTACAACTCAGTAAATTATACAACTGATAGTACATTGTCCCTACACTCTAGTCTCAACTAGGTCTTTCTTAGAACCGACATGCATGAGTTTCCGCTGAGGGAATCTTCAGTTATCTAGAGTGATACTTGTGGATGTACTAGTGCACCAACTGACTGTTAACTCTCTTTAGTTCCACAAATAGTTTGGAACTAATTTAATAGAACATAACTCAGTAACCTGAGTTATCTAATTACAACTCATTGTTAAACTCATCTTGTACCCCTAAAACTTAGGGAGAACATATACATGACTTCCAAAAGACTCCAACTCAAAATTCCTAAGTTAACTAAGTCAACTTAAATTAGTTAACTATTACAAGTTGCTATGAGAAAAGAATTACAATTTTAATCCATAATTTAATTCAAGGAAAAATTAAATTGGAATTTATAGATTCTATTTTTAACATTTCTTGTTGCTATTTTCAACACACCCTCTCAACAAGAAAGGAATTCAACTCGATCCCGATCCCAAACCTTTGGAGTTTTCTACATGCAACAATTCTATCTAGTGTTGTTGCTCCAACAACTCCAGAAACAAAAAAAGCATCCAACCTGAATCAATATGATGCATTTGTCATCAAAGTCTCTGACTGCAATAGCCTTTGTCAACTGAAAACTCCACGCTTCTGCTGACTCTTTCTTTCTGTATTGTTGTCAACCTTTCTCTGCACTCTTCAGTATCTGACTGCTCTAGCCTTTGTCACTATGATCGCTGATTACATTAATAACCACTGATTCCTCCCGCTACTATGTACTTTGGTCTCCCTAGAAAGGTACAATCATGAGATAAAACCTCTCAATGAACCCTGCCCAATTTCAACCCTCTTGGGACTATCACTTCACATCACCCCACCTCACGCCTAGAGGTATGGATGCATGTGATCCCTCTTCCCACCTGGCTTGAAATCCCCCCATAGTGGAGGTATATGCATGAGTGGATGCCTCCACTTGGTCTCCTCTCAGCTTCTCTAGATGTGGTTGCTCCACAAATTCCTGAAACTGCTTTTGAGGCTTCTTTTGGGGTTTCATTTTGAGAGGTAATTTACTCTCCTTTTCAATCACCAAGCCTCTAACCTTTGCCTTGATCCTCAAGGCTTTACATGCATCTTGTACCTCAAGTGCATGCAGGTTATTAGCTAGCACACCAAATTATTTCATCTGTCTCGCCGTCATGCAATTTTTTGGAAAAAGAGATGATTTTAAATCAGTGATATCTCCCTCATCCGAACTCCGATTTAGCCGAATATTTTTTTGCATTCAGGTATTTTTTTTGTAAGGAATCCAGATATGCTATTTGTTTTGAAAATTTTGCACAAAAATGTTTAGATTTTCTCTGCAAACTCGTGGCCCAAAAAAATCTGGCTCCGATACCATGTAGAAAATTTCTACAAATCTAGCTTCGATACCATGTAGAATTTCCTATAGATTCACAAGCTCATGCAATTTACTAAAGAAAAATACAAGAATATACTTCTACTTTCAACCAGTGGAAGCCAATATATTGATGAAAACAATATGAACAAGAAGAAGAAAAATCAATGGCACATAACATAATAAGTATTTTGGGAAAGCCTCAGCTGAAAACCCCCACTATCTGTATTGCATTAAATTAGAAATCCAAGATGATAATACAATGCCTGTTCTCAAAAGAAAAATCACAGCACTCAATATGATCAATCTCCCTACTCAAAAGCAAGCTCAAGCTGATATCTAGCCTCTTCTGCTGTGCTCCAAGCCCCTGATTCCTTGCGCCCTTGGTCAAAGAATTTGGATGAATGCAATATGCTCTGCTCAACCTTGAGCTTAACCTGCACAAGTACTTCCTATCTGCCACCTGATTACTTTCTTTGGCCAATACTTAGCCAAATTTCCAAGAATCCAAGCTTCTAATTCTTTGCACAATTCTTGAGAGAATTAACCCATATTTAAAGGGAAATTTCTCATCCATAACTGCGCAATCCAAAATTAGGCCCTTCTCTAATTACATGCATGATATTTACAACTCAGTAAATCATACAACTGATTGTGCATTGTCCCTGCACTCTAGTCTCAACTGGGTCTTTCTCAGAATCGACATGCATGAGTTTCTGATGAGGGAATCTTCAGTTAACTAGAGTGATACTTGTAGATGCACTAGTGCACTAACTCACGGTTAACTCTCTATTAATTCCACAAATAGTTTGGAACTAATTTAACAGAACATAACTCAGTAACCTGAGTTATCTAATTACAACTCATAATTAAACTCATCCGAGACCCATAAAACTTAGGGAGAAAATATACATGACTTCCAACTCTAAATTCCTAAGTTAACTAAGTCAACTTAACTTAGTTAACTATTAAAAGTTGCTGTGACAAAAGAATTACAATTTTAATTCATAATTTAATTCAAGGGCAAATTAAATTGGAATTTTTGGATTCTATTTTAAACATTTCTTATTGTTATTTTCAACAATCCATGCTCTCTCATTTATTGTTTTGGAGTATACAATTTTTGTTGATCCTAATCCAATAATTTCATGTTAGTTACTTCAACAATTTCTCTGGATTTAGATTTGTTTTTTTTCAATAGAAAAAAAATAACATTTTGTTAATTTTTCATAGGGCTATATTGTTCTTTGCTTTGATAATTTCATTTATTCATTAACACATTACATTCAACCCATAATATCATAACATGATTCATATTTACATCATTATTCAGTAGCATATGCAACTATGTAGAAAGAACAATATCATCATCATCAGTGCAACGAAACATAAAGGAACAACATAAGAAAATTATTCACACATAGAGACACTAGGATTGGTCAGATATCAGGGAAAAACCCACTATGGGGAAACCCTTTCAAATTATTCTTCTTCTTAGATTGTCATCAAATGATTTAGAAAAAGAGAGTACAATGATCCATATATTCATCTATGTAATGAGCCAACAAAAACAACTACAACATCCATGAAATTAACCCAACAATGTTTCTACTCAAAATATGATTATGAAGTCTGTAAAGAACTACCTCTATCTGCAATCAACTTCCAAACCCTACGGTCACTGAGTGAAATCTTTAGACAACTGAGATTCCATCATTTGAGTCCCAGTCGCATGGATGAGGAGTCATCCGAGTGACTATATCTTCCTGGTCGCTCTCTGAAGCACTGTAGGTGAGCGACTATGGTTTCCAGTGGCATCCATGCTTGTTTTGGCCTAGTGATTTGGTGGATATCATGTTAAAGCCTGTTATTACCTGTTTATTGTTTTGGCCTAGTGATCCAGTGTGGATTGCGGTAAAGCCTAGTTTCTATTGATGAGCCTGAGGTGATTTAACCTTAGGATGCCCTAGTTGGTTCTTTTGATTTGAATCCCACATTCATGCTTGGAATATGGCATGAGGGTGAATGGATGAAGAGAGAATTGGCTCAGCCATTGTATGGTTGGGTGGAATGTGGTAGTCCCATACTAGGTTGGATTTTGCACCATTAATATGAGGTTATTTCTCCTTATTAATTCATGAGTATTATCCTGGTTTATATGTGTATTCTATGGCTGATGTATCCATGGTATTTATGTTGTTATTATGTTGGTTATAAGCATGTATTATGATAGTAATGATGTATGGATCTCCTCATGTTTTTATTTGTAAATGAATGAACAATGTATTTATGATCTAATAGATGATAATGTAAGTAATGACATAAGGGAACAATGCTTCTTAACGATTCTTAGAGAATTATGAGACCTCTATGCTCAACTTTGTTGTTTAAACCTATAGATTACATATTTGTGACATGTTTAATGAAATGCCTATCATGGCTTGTAGGGGTCCAATCTAGACCTTGTCATTATTTTTGCAGATGCATCAATGTTATTTTGTGTAAATTAATTTTTGAAAGTGTCATTGAGTTCTGGGCAGTGACCTGGGTTCCGGGCCTAAAAAAGTGGCACAAATCTCGGAATCGCATGCACAGGTCTAAGGAAAAAAGTCCCTAGACGCATGCATACACATGCTGTGGGAGTGTATGGATCCTCATGGATGCATGCTTGTCCATATCAAGGGAGCGTCTAGGGTTTTAATGGTCTAAAACTTCAGTTGGTCTCTGGGGTTGGTTACCTGAGTGGTTAGGATGGATCTTGGGAGTTATGTTGTTGATGTGGAAGGTATGTGTGGTGTGTTTCCATTGATTCCACTTCCTTAAGATAACCTAGGAGTTTGAATCCCATTATAGTGGTCTCGTCGCATATTTACCCTGGTTGGTTGGTTACTTGGGTAAATGTGGGATGAGGGTGTTGCAGAGTGGTATCAGAGCTGGTTTCGTTCTCTTTGGGTGGTTTTTGGTTTTCGTTCTCCTTGTGTGCTATATGATACTACAAAGTGGTATCAGAGCATAATTCACCCCTCATATTGGATGGGTGGTGTGCTGGTCATGCATTCATGTCAGTTGCGAATGTGCTCCTTATTATTGTAGTCCATGTGCTTGTTGAATTTGCATGGTGTTGATCATTGTTGTAGTGATGTCGCCATGTGAAGATTGATGATGTTGTTGTTGGGATGCTTTAGTCATGAATGCATGTTACTTGTATATGCATTTGTTATGCATATCAGTGTCCATATGTTATTATGCATGCATTGTCATGGTTATAGTTATGCATGTATAGTAAGTCAAGCATGCATTGGGAGGACATTGTATGCATTTTATGTCATCATGATGCTGTTGGGTGTTATAATGCTGACATGTTGGTTGAGATAGAGAAGGAGATGTAGATCACTAGAGCGAGATTGTAGCACTAGACTTCAGGGTAAGAGTAGATTTCCATACAAGTTTGTATGGTGGGCATGCAGGTATGTGGTTAATGGTTGTTATAAGAATTAGGGTTACTTATATACTTCCCATTCTATTGTTGTTTTGGTTACATGCATGGTAGATGCTATTTGATTAGTGTAGTCATATGCACTTGTGTCGGATAGTCATGAATGATAGTAACCAGTGGTTGTATGCATTGCTATTGTTGTTTTATGTTAGATAACTTGATGATTATGTTATATGTTGTTGGTAAGTATGTTATAGGTTAACTTGTTGTTGTTATATGATAGTAACTTCATGATTAGGTTTATTACATTAAGATATTGATGTTATATGTATCATACTAATTTGGATTGGTATATGCAAATGGTTAGGGTTATTACATTCAGGTATGAGTTAATATGTTGTGATATTATGCCATACTAATCTAGACTGACTATGCATATGTGATTCCTATGCATGAATGATAATTGTTTATGACCTTATGATGTGAACATGTTAGCTAGTGGCTATTATGGATATCATGACCTTATTTATGTCTGAGTTGATATGTCGTGAAGTTATATCATGCTAATCTGGATTGATTGTGCAAACAAGATAACCTCCCTTGAGATACATTAAGGTATGTGTTTTCTTATGTCGTCTATTTGGTGTTTGAGAGTTTGAGTATGTCATTTATTTGGTGTTTGAGTGTTTGGTGTCTATTGTGCCATCTATCTATTTTTTGAATGTTTGATTACTTGAATGATATGAGTATGTGTCTATAAGATTTCTTGCGAAAATGATCTTGTTTTAAGATGGTTGCACTAATACATGTGTGGAGACATTTGATATGTACTTGAGTGTAATTAGGTGATAGTTGTCGCATTATGTATTATCATTGATGAATGTGAGTTGATTGTTGAGTATGACATGGTTGTTAGACTTGGTAAAGGTTGATTTCAAATTAATATACATGATGTCTTGATCTTTGGAATGTGAGATTGACATGTGTGAGAAGTTGCAGGGAAACATGCTTGGTATTAGCTTGACAAGGTAATAGTTGATGTGTTTATATAAATAATAGTTGGGTGATGTGATAGTGCATAGTAAGACTCAATTGTAGCAAGGAAAAGGTAAAAGAAAGGAATTGGTTGAAAAATTCCTTTGGCTATGTTTGGAAACCACAATTCCAAACGAATGAGTGCTTTGCATATAGGAAGTCTGATTAAACTTGAATTTGTCTGACACTATGACGATACATGTTATATTCATAAATATGTATTTGACAGGTATAAAAGTTTCTTCTAGTTATGGATATATTCATCAAAGGATTGGAGTCCCTTGAGAGATGGAAGTGGATGTGTTCAGTTGCAAGAAACATGCTTATCACAACAAAGTAAGGTAACTAGTGTATTGTTATGTTTATTTATGCATTGATATTTAATTGTTTATGGCAATATGATGCAGGGGATTGCATGGCAAAGAGATTGCCATGAAACTCTGAAGAAGGCTCAGGTTGAGCTTTACTTTGGAAGCACTGGGAACTGTGGGGATTGAGTCATGGTGTCTACGGAGAGCTTTGTGATTTCAATTCCTTGTGCTTTGTTTGGGCTTGATTTTCAACATTGTTTATGTCTAGTGTATGGACATACCACTTTGTTCGAGGTGTTGTATTGTTATTAGTTTTCATGGTTTTCTTCTTGTTTGCTTTTTTTTATTTCCTTTTATGCCTTGAGGGTCTTGGGAATTGGTTGGGAAAGATGAAAGTTAATGGAACTCATGGAGAGTCGAATGAATCCTAGCATGTAATGTAAGACTTGAATGAAGCTCGGTGCATAAGTAAGGGAAGTTGAAGTTAATAATATGAAAATAGGTTGGATTGGTTCGGTCCATTGGTGTAAATTGATAGTGGCAGTACAGTCATGAGAAAGGTAACAAGAATGGTGAAGTAAATGGATCCGAGGCATCAGATGCCTTGGCTATGTTGGGAACGATTGTTCTCAATGTTGTGCATAGATAAAGGGAGTTATCTTGAACTTAATTTATGCTATTTGGTAATTATGTTAAGATCATGATTATGATGATGTTTATATGTATATATCTGTGTATGTATGTCATTGTCTAACATGATCATTATTTTTTTATGCTAATGTTTATGTATATGTATATATGTATCCATGTATCTATGTCATTCTCTGACAGGATTGTCATGGATCATTCTTGTGGAGGAATGATTGCTTATGTGGGTGAGTGGCATGAAGAGATTCCTAGTTCATGAGGAATCAAGTGGGAAGAGTAGCATGACAGATCTCTGAGGTTAGTATCATGTATATATCAATTGATATTGTATGCTTTTACTATGCCTATGTTTATGTTATGACAGGCAACTCTGAGGGATACATCAGCTGAATGAAAGTAGTGGGATCCGCAACATGTTACGATAAGCATGGATGGCGAAGAGACACTAGAAGCAATGTTTCCTAGTAGAGACAATGTGGTTTTGGATGTGCGGTACTACTATTGTGTATATGTTGTGCATTTTGTATATTCAAATATTGTACCTATGGTGATGTGTACATGGAATATTTGGATTATTGTGTACATATGATGTTGTGTTCCTATTGTATGTATGGTGTTGTGTGTACATTACATATGAAGTGTTGGATATAGATGGTGCTATGTACACGTTGTCTATGACGTGCTATGTACATATGGTGTTGTGTCCATGTTGTACATATGGTGCTATGTACATATGGTGTTGTGTGCATGATTGTACAAGTGGTGTTGTGAGCATGTGGTGATGTGTACATGTTGTACATATGGTGTTGTGTGTAGGTGGTGCTATTTGTAGGTGGTGTTGTGTATATGTCATGCATATGGTGTTGTGTACATGTGGTGTTATGCACATGTTGTGCATGTGGTGCTGTGTATGTATGGCATTGTCTACACATTGTACAGGTGGTACGATGTACATGTGGCGTGTGTACATGTTGTGTAGGTGGTACCGTGTACATGTGATGATGTGCACATGTTGTGCAGGTGGTGCTTTGTAAAGATGGTACTGGCGTACATGTGGTATTTTCTGCATGTTGTACATGTGTTGCGGTCATGCGTACTATGTATGTGCATTGTATAGTTGTGGCATTGTGACATGTGTATTCGTTGTGTTGTACTATATGTACATATATGTATTGTGTTGTACATCGGGTGTAGGTGTATGTATTATGTTGTGGTGTACACTAGATGTAGGAGTATGTATTGTGTTGTGTTGTACACTAGGTGTAGATGTATGTGTGGTATGTCAAGTGTAGGTACATGTATTGCATGGTGTTGTATGTCGTGTGTGGTTGTATGTGTTTGATACACACTATGTGTATGTGCACATGGTTGAGGAAAAGACAATGGGTGTTTGTCGGGTGTGGCAACCGATCCGGTGTGCATAAGGAATAAGGACAAAGGTAGAAGCTAAGGATTGATTAAAGCATAAGTATCAGTATTTTATTTCAGTTCTATTGTGCATGTGATTTATGATTCTGGTCTATGATGATTACATGTGATCTATGATTTTGGTTTATGATGGTTACATGTGATTTATGATTTTGACCTATGATGGTTTTGTTTTGAGCTAACCTGATGTGATATATTTATATATGATGATTTGGTCAAAGATGCTAGTTTGACTTGTTGTGACAAAAAGCGAACAGAATTGCAAGTGTACTTTGTTGACGGGCCACCAATGAGGTATGGTTTGAAGTTATTTCAGTTTATTTTGAATATAATGGAAATTATGTGCTTGGTATAGGAAATCATGAAATGCTCGGTTGTGTGTTAGAAACTGACAACAAGTATTAGTAGCGACAACAAAAGGAATTGGAACAGACAACAATATGCTGGTAAAGCATTCATGAGTAGGGTCATTGTGGGACACTAGTACCCAATTCCATAGAAATGGGCACTAAGGATGAAAGGGTACTAAAGGAAACTCATGATGAGAATAAAAGAAATGTTAATCATGATTCCATAGATGCTAATGTTGGATCGAAGACTCACCATATTCCAAAAATCAATATGAGGAAGTTTGATGGCAAGGATCCTGCCACATGGATATTACAGATGGAGCAATTCTTCGATCTCAATAATGTGCAAAACACACAAAAGGTACGTATGGCAACTGTATATTTGGAACCAAATCAGTTTGTATGGTATCAATGGCTTTGCTCTCGTAAACAATTTATCACTTGGGTAATTTTTACGGAAGAATTGATAGCACATTATGAGGATACAAAAAGCAACACCTTTTTTAGCTAATTGATAAGTCTCAAACAAAAGGGTTCAGTAATGGAGCACATTGAGGAGTTCCAAAAATTGAACATAAGGGTAAAAGATATCCCAGAGGAGCATAGGGTTGATGTGTTCATCGGGTCTTTAAAGGATAATATCCAACATGATGTTCGCTTTTGGGAACCTAATTCATTAGAGAAGGCATTCAGGTTAGCAAGAAAAATGGAAAGCAAAATTATGGCAACCAGGAAGCATACCACTCACAACTATAAAGATGGAAGTGTTGTTGCCCCTAGTCTTCCACAACCTATAAGGTTGACACCACAACAATTGGAAGAAAAAAGAGCAAAAGGGCTTTGTTACAGTTGTGATAGCAAATACACTGAAGGTCATAAGTGTGCCGAGAAGAAATTATTCTAGATAGATTGTGAAGAGGAAGAAGAAAAGGAGCAAGAAAGGTCAAAAGAAGAGGATATACTCCAGGAACAAAGCCTAGATGAAGAACAATTAAATCCGACCATATCTTGTAATGCATTGGTGGGAATTACCACTCCTCAAACCATAAAGATAGAAGGACAAATCAAGAAGAAAAAGGTAATAGTGTTGATTGATTCAGGAAGCACCCACAATTTTATTCATTGTAGGGTAGCAAAAGAATTGAATTGCTTCCTATATCCAGCACCAAAGTGTCAAGTGATGATTGCAAATGGAGGAACAATAAATTTCTCTGGAAGGTGCCATAATATCAAGCTATCCATGGGAGAATATGTATTGACTAGCCCAATGCTTTCCATTCCAATGGGAGGTGCTGATGTTGTACTAGGAGTCCAATGGCTATAATCCTTGGGTACAATAGCTTTTAATTTTCAAGAACTTTTCATCAAATTTTCTACGGAAGGAAAGGAAGTTGAATTAAGGGGTATTGCAGGGAAACCAGGAAAGATAATCAGCTCTAATGGTATGACAAAGCTTCTAAAAAAGGAGCAAAGAGGTGTAATTGCACAATTATGTTCGCTAGATGTTTCCACATTGGAATCATCTATTTCTCCAGATCTCCAAAAAGTCCTGGACAATCATTCCAGGGTATTTGAGACTCCCAAAGGTCTCCCACCTATGCGTGATCATGATCATGCTATTCATCTGATTCTAGGAAGTGTTCCTCCAAACATCAGGCCGTACAGATATCCCTATGTCCAAAAAAGTGAAATTGAACGTATGGTTGCAGAAATGTTAGAGGCTGGTATAATTCAACCGAGTCAAAGTTCTTTCTCTGCTCCAGTAGTATTGGTGCACAAGAAGGATGGATCATGGCGCATGTGTCCAGATTATAGGGAGCTCAACAAGCTCACTATTAAAGATAAGTTCCCCATTCCTGTCATTGATGAATTACTGGATGAATTGCATGGATCAATTTACTTCACCAAGTTGGATCTTCGTTCGGGATATCATCAAATCAGAATGAAGATTGAAGACATTCCGAAAACAACATTTAGAACTCATGAGGATCATTATGAATTTTTGGTCATGCCTTTTGGCCTTACCAATGCACCTTCAACATTTCAAGGTTTGATGAATTCAATTTTCAAACCATTCCTTAGAAAATTTGTGTTAGTATTTTTTGATGATATACTAATCTACAGCAAGTCTTGGAAGGATCATGTTGAACATGTTGACAGGGTGCTACAACTATTGGAGGAGAAAAAATTATATGCAAAAAGATCCAAATGTTTCTTTGGAGTTCAGGAGGTGGAATATTTGGGTCATATTGTATCTCATGAAGGAGTTAAGGTAGACCCTAACAAAATTAAAGCCATTAAGGAATGGAAAATCCCCACATCCTTAAAGCATCTGCGAGGATTTCTTGGGTTGACAGGGTATTATCGCAAGTTTGTTAAGAATTATGGGAGAATAGCAGCACCTCTAACAACATTATTGAAGAAAGATGCATTTTCATGGACTCCGGAAGCAACAAAGGCCTTTGAACATCTTAAAGAGGCAATGTGCCAAGCACCGGTCTTAGCTACACCGGACTTCACAAAAACCTTTATTGTGGAATGTGATGCTTTAGGAAATGGAATTGGTGCTGTTCTAATGCAAGATGAAAGACCCATTGCTTTTGAAAGTCGTCCAATCAAGGGAAAGCTTTTAAGAAAAGCTATTTATGAGAAGGAAATGTTGGCAATACTCCATGCACTTAAGAAATGGCTACCCTACCTAATGGGAAGACACTTCAAGGTAAAAACGGATCATGATAGCCTTAAATACTTTTTAGAACAAAGATTATCCTCTGAAGAGCAACAAAAGTGGGTCACAAAGATGTTGGGTTATGACTTTGAAATCATCTACAAAAAAGGGAAGCAAAATGTGGTGGCAGATGCACTCTCAAGAAAGGATGAGGATGTGGAAGCATTGTTGTGCGCCATTTCTATTATCCAACCAGATTGGATAAATGAAGCAAGGGAGGAATGGAAGAATGACGAAGAAGTTTGGGCACTTATTTGAAAGCTACAACAAGATTCCAGTACGTTTGATACATTTAGCTGGCAAAATGATTCGTTATGGTACAAAGATCGCTTATACCTCTGTAAGAATTCCCAGCTAAAACAAAAGATTCTTATGGAATTGCACACTTCTCCCTTAGGAGGGCACTCAGGAATTTTAAAAACTTACCACAGGGTTAAGAAGGAATTTTTTTGGGATGGCCTTAAATCAGATATTCAAAAGTTTGTGGCAGAATGTTTGGTTTGCCAACAAAATAAAGTTGAAACAATTAAGACACCGGGTCTACTACAACCTTTATCCATTCCAAGCCAACGTTGGGAGGAGGTTTCAATGGATTTTATCACAGGTTTACCCAAGTCTGAGGGAAAAAGTGTCATCATGGTGGTAGTTGATAGACTTACCAAGTATGCACACTTTTGTGCATTATCACATCCATTTAAAGCCAGTACAGTTTCTACTGCATTTATGGAAACAATTCAAAAGCTACATGGAAACCCAAAGATTATTGTAAGTGACAGAGATCCCATTTTCACTGGAAATTTTTGGACAGAATTATTTTCTTGTCTTGGTACTCAGTTAGCTCATAGCTCGTCTTATCATCCTCAATCTGATGGGCAAACTGAGATAGTAAACAAATGTTTGGAAGGATATCTTTGTTGCTTTGTATCTGATAAACAGACACAATGGGTCAAATGGTTGCCTCTGGCTGAATGGTGGCATAACACTTCCTTCCATACAGCAACAAAAATGACCCCATTTATGGCACTTTATGGGTATCAACCACCATCCATCACATCATATTTAAGAGAAAATTCTAAGGTTCAGGCAGTGGAACATCACATCGAACATCAACAACAAGTCCTCCAACTCTTAAAGGATAACCTCGTGTTGGCAAAAAATAGAATGAAACAACAGGTAGATCAACATCGCAGTGAAAGAAGTTTTGATGTAGGTGATTGGGTATTCCTACGGCTACAACCATATAAGCAAATGTCCCTAAAGCAAGCTAAGGATAATAAATTATCACCAAAGTATTATGGTCCTTACAAGGTGTTGCAAAAGATTGGTACTATGGCATACAAATTGGAGCTTCCTGCAGCTTCTCGATTGCACCCAGTTTTCCATGTTTCATGTTTAAAGAAGGTTATAGGCGACAAGCTCCCAGTTCAAACAATATTGCCAGAACTTGACGAGGAAGGAAAAATTATATTGGAACCGGAAGCAGTCACAGAAACAAGAACTCGACAGCTACGAAATCGATCAATTTCAGAGTATCTTATCAAGTGGAAGAACTTATCCGCTGAAGATTCCACATGGGAGGATGAGAATTTTATGCAGAAGTATCCAGAACTACTCAAGCGTTGAGGACAACACTGTTTTGAAGGAGAGGGGCATGTTGGGTCCCTATAATACTAGTGATTACCCCATTACTATTGTAGTTATACCCCTTATTTATATTGTTGTGCCCCTATTACCCCCATATTGTTATTTATGTGCCCCATAGAATCCCTCTATTGTTATTTTTGTGGCTTTATATTATTATTGTTAGATCGGCTGGATTATATTGTGACTCCTTAGACTCCTATATATAGAAAGGAGGTTTTTTCATTTGAATCTTCCAAGAATTGTTCATTTATGTAATGTAAAGGAGGTTGCCCCCTCGAAGAGGCTGAATTCTAAGGCGTTGATCTATCTTTTCTATCTTTTCTTGAGCTGGTTTCATAACATCCCCCCAATTCACCACCGCTTTTGTATCAGTGACCATGTGGAAACCACAAACACAAACAATTCGAAAGCGAAGGACTGCCCAAGGCTGTCTCTCCACTCTGGAAGGTGTGTCAAGGTATGTCTTCATGCCATTTGCAGCGAGTGAAAGATGTAAACGTGGATGCCCAGGTTGTGCTGAACACAATGGTTTTATTGTTAAGATTATACATGGTTTGATGCTTCTAGTTGAAATTCATTTCAACATCATTCAGAACTAGAGATAATTCTCTTGGTTATTTTGCAGATATCAACATTGTCCTGAACCTTTAGGTATGTTTTCCCATGGTAATTACAATCAACTGTCTTGCCCAAAATACAAGATGTACTCCCAACACTCTGTCTAACAATCCAGGAATTGTATGCTTCACCATCTTCCTCTTCGAGTAGGGCCCTAGTGAAG
Organism: Pinus tabuliformis; assembly: GCA_031772625.1. Classification (NCBI taxonomy): domain Eukaryota; kingdom Viridiplantae; phylum Streptophyta; class Pinopsida; order Pinales; family Pinaceae; genus Pinus; species Pinus tabuliformis. Next base: position 1,327,444,676 of record CM062817.1, on the reverse strand, counting down.
CAATTAAGAGCAACAACGCAGAATCATTGAACTCATAGTGCAGGAATGTGAATGTAGTTCATGAATCCTTCATAGTGCAGGAAGCCTGTTGATCCAGATCTTGGGAGGAGGCCCCCAAGATCTGAAAACTTCAAATTCCAGAAGAAAAATAAGGAGAATGCCCAATAAACAAAACCACAAAGAAACTTTTATTTAAAATAGTAATGGAAATAAACCAGCTAGGGCGATGGTAGCTTATCTCTGAGAAGAGATGTGGTGGCTACATGCCTCTGAACTGTAAAGGCTACATTGTGGTAGACAATCTGTCCTTTTACAAAATGTGACTTGTTACTTATAGTTTTTTTCAGTTACAATACCACGGGTCAATTCCATGGGTGAATGAATACCATGGGTGGATTTTACAATACCATGGGCAGATGCCATTTACAATACCATGGGTAAATTCCATGGGTGAATGAATACCATGGGTGGATTTTACAATACCACGGGCAGATGCCATTTACAATACCATGGGTAAATTCCATGGGTCAATGAATAATATGGGTGGATGAGTACCATGGGTTGATGCCATTTTCCATTTGGATCATTCCTCCCTCCTTAAGAAGCAATGGTCCCCATTGCGTAAAGTTCCCTCCTGCAAAGCCTTTGTTGAATATGAAGAGCCACTGAAGATAAGGGTTTTATGTGGTTAACCCAAATCCCTGATAAACGAAGATCCGAGGATAGAGATACCCTGTAATGCTTGTGACCAACTGTGATTCTGACAGTGTGCGGCCTAGCAAATGGAATTCAATGACAAGGATTTTATGCGGTTGACCCATAACCATGATGTTGGTTGCTGATGAAGTAGCAGGTGCCTACATAGCCTGGGGTGGGAGGGCACATCTCCAAATAACCCAAGCCGAATGCTGCTCCAGAATTAAAATGGACATAACTCGGCCAATATAACTCAGAATATTTATTATAACCTATTTTTGGAAGCAGAAGGATCATTTTACATCTTCTCGTGAGTTGGAAATCCTTATCTGGGCACTCTGAGATCTCAGATTCGCGCTGCAATAGTTCCGTCGTCACAAAAATTCTGATAAAATAGCGGATTTTAAATCAGCGATATCTCCCACATCCGGACTCCAATTTGACCCATTTTTTTTTTGAAATTGGGTTATGTTTCGAGAGGAATCCAGATATGGTATTTGTTTTTGTAAATTTTGTACCAAATGTTTTAGATCTGATCTGAAAAGTCACCACCCAAAAAAAATTCCTGCAGAAAAATGAAAAAAGAAAAATTCTTCCTGCTTGACCCAAGAAAGTGCTCTGTGGAGGTTGTAGCACATGCCTGAAGTTTGTTGAATATTGCTGCAAAATTTGAAACTGAAATATGCATCAAACCCTCATTCCCATGGAATCATAACCTGCTCTGATACCACTGATCCGGATTTAAACAGGAACGCAATAGATTACAGAGATAACCATAAATATAGAGATGCGATAACCATAAATATAGAGATGCAGCGGAAATAATGCTTCATTTCATTAATGGAAAATACCGAAATATGCTTACAACTAGAAATGGAAATAAACCAGCTAGGGCGATGGTAGCTTATCTCTGAGAAGAGATGTGGTGGTTACATGCCTCTGAACTGTAAAGGCTACATTGTGGCAGACAATCTGTCCTTTTACAAAATGTGACTTGTTACTTATAGTTTTTTTCAATTACAATACCACGGGTCAATTCCATGGGTGAATGAATACCATGGGTGGATTTTACAATACCATGGGCAGATGCCATTTACAATACCATGGGTAAATTCCATGAGTGAATGAATACCATGGGTAAATTCCATGGGTGAATGAATACCATGGGTGGATTTTACAATACCACGGGCAGATGCCATTTACAATACCATGGGTAAATTCCATGGGTCAATGAATAATATGGGTGGATGAGTACCATGGGTTGATGCCATTATCCATTTGGATCACCTGTTGTAACTAGTGCAAGAATCCCAATGCATGGTGTAGGTAGGTAAGTGCAATGGTGTAGGCATGTGAATGCACTGGTGCAGGCACGTCCCAAAGTATAATAAAACCAGCTTTAATCCTGTAACATACAAGCCTTAATTAAACTCACATTAATGCTTTTAATCCTGTTAAAACAAAGAAGTAGCAAATTCTCTTCAAAAATAATCATTTAGCCAATCGACAACATGAGAGCAATAGAAAAAAATAGGACAAAGCGAAGACCCAACATCCCCCATGAGAGAAATAGATAAAAAATAGGACAAAACAGAGACCCAACATCCCCCCATGCTGATCATCTTGCATGTCCTCATGCAAGGAAATCTAGTATTGTCACTTCCTTGCCAAAAAACAAAATTAGAAATATTTGTAGGCATTCAAAATGATGTTCCTGCAATTTTTCGTGATCACATTTCCTACGCTAGATAAAGCTTGCTCTAAAACAGAGTGTCTGCTGGGCTCTTTATTTGCTTAAACTGATTTCAAGAAAACCTAAAATGAAAGGTACCATTAAAAAACTAAATTGCATGGATGGTGTTATTACTTGAAAAAAATAGCTAACTTTTAAAATTTCCAAAAGAATATCTCACAGGCATCCCTTATCAGAAGTTACACTTTTAAAAATCCTCATTGTAAATGTGAGTGACATGATTTAAAAGCATGGTGTTAAAAGTAGACATAGTAATACCTTCCCATAGTGACTATTTTACCATTATCCATGTATAGTTGAAGCTCCTCTTTCCTGGGCACTGTGAATTACCTACGCTAGGGGTCTCCATGCCCATAAAAATCATTCCAAAAAGATAGAACCCCAAGGTATAACAACAAAAGGATTTTAAATCCATTCTCAAAGAGATTGATAGTGAGTTTAGGTAAAGCAAAAACAACCAAGTAAATTAGTGTAGAGTTAACTTTAATACCATAGGCATGGCCCTGCTACTAACAGGCGTCCATAGCCTCGACAAGGGTACCTTTTAACCTTATGAAATGATTTTGTCCCACCTATTAGATATAGATTCAGAGTCACTTGAGAAAATTTTACATTTTCTCTTTTTAGAAGTTAATTGAAGGTCGATGTCCTGGCTTGGTAACCAGTTATCGACAATGCCATTCACGAGAACTAACAAGAATGAATGAGCCGGCTCGTGGTGAGACCTCTCATATTCCAGTTTTTCAATTGAAAGCCATTACCCTAGCTTGGTGATCAATGTGGTAATGTGATTCTCCTTAGGACCCATGATCATAGTAGGTCAGCTCGCAATGAGACCTCCTATCCCTCAATTAATTAAAAAAAACTCTGATTATGATTAACCTTAGATGGGTTACTTAATTGGTGGGGAAGCAAATATACTCCTTAAGGGTGCAAGATGGCATGAAAAGTTTTTAATTACTATTCTTTACTGATTGGTCATGCTACCCTAAGAACTTATTTAAAAAATATCTTGGATAATGACCAAAAATATTCCTTGAGTTGATCATGTCAGGGTTCGTTATGAAAGTTTATTAGAGTTTTGTAGGCATGGTCCACCATAGGAGGTTTTTCACTAGTCCCTTCGAAGAGAAATTTAAAAAGATTTTCTGGATGATAGTTTGTTAGAATAGGAAAAAAAATGTTACATGTAACTTATCACAATACTTCACTGACATATTGATCAATAATCAAAGTCACTTTAAGAGATGAGGTATTAAGTGTGATTTTTTTCTTACAAGTCTTACCATAGGAGTGCATGCTAATAGAAATTTGAAAAGTTGTGCTTTTAGGGAATCACAGGTTCAAGAGTGTTATTATGCATCTTTATTCATTATTCTCCTATTATCCTACCCTATTTTTAAAGAAAGAAATATCACCTTTAAGTGAAGGCATACTTCCAATGAAGCCATGTGCATAACAAAATACTAAATATACTCACACTCAGGTTTAAAATGTAAACTTTAACCCATATCGGAGTATGAGAAACCAACTTACTTACTTGATATGGTACCAAGAGTTTTTGAATGATGAGGGAATGGGGTGTACTAACAATTGTTTGGAACCATGATTCAATAGGACACACATATTCATGGTTCTCCAACTTGTATAGGTCTTCCATAGCTTGAAGATTTCTCTCTTTAGATTGACAAGGATGGTTAAGGGAAACTCTAGGGTTTTCTTCTTTGTGAGCTTCAACAACAGTTTTCGAACAAGTTCCAATCATGGATTGCTTCTCTAATGGTTTATGGATTAAAGTTTCTTCCCGAGGTAAATGTTGTGTGGTAATAGGGGAAGTTTCTGGATTCACTCCTCTCGCCTCTCTAAAAGATATGACATTACATTTGATAGGGGAGCGAGTAGGAAAAATAGGTTTTTTAAATTGATGTGCAACTTGATTGTTGAAATTAGGTTTGGGTTGCACAAATGGTTGGGACCATAGAGAGGGATAACATGGTGGTACATTTGATGGGAACTGCAACTGTTGTGGCTCAGGTAATGGAATTTTCATGGGGAATTTCCCTAGATAGGAGGCTGCAAACCATGCTTGAGGCTGTGGGAATATCTGGCTCAAGGGAGAGGGCCATTGTGGGAATATGGTGGGTTATTGAATCAAAGGTGGATTATAAGTCCACCATGGAACTGTGGGGTTGTATATGTGTTGAGGAACCTGCTAGGGATAATAAATATTACTCCAAGTATTAAATGATGATGAGTTTTGAGTTATACCTAGCGGTCAATTTATTTCCTTAATTGATTCCTTAAATACCTGTTGAAACCCCGACAATGATGGGAAATAATTTGTTGAATGATCCTCCTTACACTGCTTCTGTTCTTCCTGCAAATCATCCAATTGTAAATTTAGAAAAGATTTTGTAGCTCCTATTTTTGTAGTAGATTCCAAAAATTGAGAAGAAAGTTCTCTAGAATTCTTACCGATCTTGGAGATTCCTCATGAATAACTAATGCATAATTTACAAACATCATCATATGGTAAGTGAGAAACATCACTTGCTCCTATCAGATTTAAAGGTTCTAAAAATTCATCTTTGATTCCTTTGAGTAGGAGTGTTTTCAAGGTCTCTTTTACCAAATTCTTATGTTTTGATTTTTGGATGTTGTATCTAAATCGCTCCACATAATCCTCCAAGATTTCATTTTCCCTTTGTTTTATTCCAAAAATATCTTCATCGGCCTAGCAATAGTCTTGATATTTCTCCAAGAATACATTCTTCATGTCTTCCCATGTTTGAATGCAGTTCCCACCAAGGCTCATGAACCATCGAAGAGCTGCTCCTTTAAGAGTAAGAGGAAACACTTACAACCTTTGAGAATTAGTACAATAACCATATCCTCTACAAAGTACTTCAAACAAAAATAAGAATGTATCTGAGTCTTCATTTTCCAAACCATGAAATTTTGGTAGTGCAGATGGATGAACATTATGCATTTGATCCACTCCTAGATCTTTGATAGGAAATTCAAAAGTAACAATGTTTTCCATTTCTTTCCAAACTAAAAGAGGTTCTCCATGTACTACTTTGAGACTCCTTCTTTGAATGTTCCTGGAACTAATCAGTGAAATACCATTTCTCTATCTTTACAAGCTAGTTGGTATATATTGTTAGCACATGGTTGAATAGATAAAGGGGGGGTCCTTACAACACCCAAGAAATGAAAAAAAATTAAAAAGAATGCATGAAAGAAACAAATTCAAAGTAAATAAAATTTGCAAAAAACTTGGTAAAGAGAAAACCAAACTGCAGCAGGTTACCAAGGTCAATCCCCTAAGTGCCTCCCCGGAAATGACGCCAAAATGTTGGGTGTTGTATAGGGTTTATAAATGTACCAACATTTAATTTGTCAATTCGGATAGTTCGTGAACTTTGACACACAACACTGGAAATGCCAGAGAAAGCCCCTAACAACCTGTAGAATAAATGCTAGTCTATCTTGAGTTTTAATCTCCTCAATAAATGAAACCCTACAAAAAAGAGAATTCAAGAAAAAATCAATCCGCACAATTAAATCATGCGGGAAATAAAAGGCAATTAATAATGCGAAAGGAAATTCTAATTACAAGCAAACAAAAGGAAAACTGAACTAGAAATCAAGCAGTGCCGACATAATAACAAAAAGACTGTAAATGCTGGAATAAATTCAAAAGCAATTCAAAACCATTCTGCTTGCACTAATTCTACCTGCACTAATTCTGTGTAAGGTTAACTTGAAAGCATCGTCAAGTAAATATGCTGCATAAATAGCTTATGAAATCAATTAAATTAATGTAAATCTCTCGCCTTCCCTGCCTTGAAAATAAATCTTGCAAACTCTCCAGAAGTTTAATGGAAAGTAAATGACACAATTTACTTTCATTAATATTGGCTCCGTGACATCCAAATAATATATGGTTTTTGTAAGCAGAGTTTTAAATGGATTTGTTAGTGCCTCAAAACCACACCCACTCACATCGTTTTCATATTCTAGAGTATAAATCAATTGCAGCTTATCAACACATAAGCAGATCTTGTTAATAAGAACAACTGGAGGAATATCCCAAGCGTAAGCACAAATAGGAATAATTTCTTAATGCAACAAATCAATGGAGTTTAAAGCTAAAAGGAAACACTACAACAATTTAAATAATGTTAACTTGAAGAAGGGAAAGAGACTTGAAACAATTAAGTCTTTCACACGGAAAATAATAATTTCGATGCTATTTAATCTAAAAGATGAGAGCAATATCGAGCTGGTCTGGTGGCCAACCTAACCAGCTCACACCCTCTTTGAGTGCCTGATTCACACAGAAATAGAAATCATTAGACACAACAAGTAGATAAACAGAACATGTTGGGAAATTGCTTCATTTAATTACTGAAACAACATTTACACTGTGCAGACATCCCTCAACTCCAGCAAGACCAGAGGAGTGATCCACAGCTGATGAATTGCATGAGGCTACATTGGGACAACTCCTCTTCCCTTCCGTGCCTTCCTCTTTTGCGCACTATCCCTGGCTGGGTCGATTTCCTTCCTTACTGTAATTAATTGATTCCTTTCCTGACTACTACTGCAGGCAGTTTATGTAGGCATCGATTTACAAATTGGGGCTTTTTCAATAGCTAATTAAAATACAAGAAGATTATTAACAGTTTGCCGAATTAGGAATTAATTTGAAACTAAGTGTCAAAAGAGGGAATGATTCTGGTGAATTGTTCCTCTTTTCCTGGAGTGGTTGTTGCCAGAAGGTGCGATTAACTGAGAGAAGTGGCCTTTAAATATGGTGCTGGAAGATTCGAGAATATGAGAAATATCTAAGTTGTTATTCTGTTGATTGATTTAATGGGGCTCGAATAATGTTATAAGTCATTGCGTTTATTAGCGCACTGATTACAGATGTCACCATGTATATCCAAATTGCATATTTGTTGCCAGTCACTGCAGATCATATTGTCCTTGCTAGATTTGCTGAGGCTCCTGAGATTGGTCTGGATATTGTTGTATTCATTGCAATGGTCGCTCCAATTGCTAATCCCCCTAATTCATCACTGCTTTTGTATCAGTGGCCACACGGAAACCACAAACACAAACAATTCGAAAGTGAAGGACTACCCAAGGTTGTCTCTCCACTCCGGCAAGTGTGTCAAGGTATGTCTTCGTGCCATTTGTAGGGAGTGAAAGATGTAAACGTGGATGCCCAGGTTGTGCTGAACACAGTGGTTTTATTGTTAATATTATACATGGTTTGATGCTTCTAGTTGCAATTCATTTAAACATCATTCAAAACTAGAGATAATTCTCTTGGTTATTTTGCAGATATCAACATTATTGTGAACCTCTAGGTATGTTTGCCCATGGTAATTACAATCAACTGTCTTTCCCAAAATACAAGATGTACTCCCAACACTTTTTCTAAAAATCCAGGAATTGTATTCTTCACAATCTTCCTCTTCGAGTAGGGCCTTGGTGAAGCAATTACGAGCAGAAACGCAGAATCATTAGACTCATAGTGCAGGAACGTGAATGTAGTTCAGGAATCCTTCATAGTGCACGAAGCCCACTGTAACTAGTGTAGGAATCCCAATGCATGGTGCAGGCAGGTAAGTGCAATGGTGTAGGCATGTGAATGCACTGGTGTAGGCACGTCCCAAATTATAATAAAACCAACTTTAATCCTGCAACATACAAGCCTTAATTAAACTCACATTAATTCTATTTTAATCCTGTTAAAACAAAAAAGTATCAAATAATCTTCAAAAATAATAATTTAGCTAATCTACAACATGAGAGAAATAGATAAAAAGTATGACAAAATGGAGACCCAACAATGTCCTCACCTCCCATTTCTCTGATAGTATGTTTGTGGTGCTTGACTCGACATTATTACACAACCACGAAAGCTTCATGTGCGCTTTGAATTGTGCAAAGGCATACTATTGAATAACATCTTTGTTAGTTCCAAGCCTTCCTGTTCTATTACCTGCTTGATTTGTTCAATGTAATCTATGATCTCTCGAAAGATTACCTCCTTGCTTCCGGTTGATTCAAGAGATTTGATGGCAGGAATGGTGGGAATCCCATGCTTTTGTGTAATAGACTCAAACCCATTATGCATTCAGTTGTAAGAATCATGGTGTTAGCCGACTTTGCTCCAAGATGTGAGTAGTTCTACAGGTGGAGTCTCAACTGCACTCTGTCAACCTCTATGGCAATCTTGTACTTCCTTTCAAAGTGTTTTAGAGCATCTCGATATTTGGAAGTTCACTTCTACATCTGGCCAATTGTTTTGGTTTCTATCATCAGGAGTTTCACCACTTTTTGTGCATTCTTATGAATTCCAATGAGAGGGGCCATGACCTACTATATAAGTATCATCTCATTGTATAGTCGTGCCATGGTATCATATATTGGTCCCAAATCTTCTAGCATTGCTGACTTCCACTCTATAGAATTGAAGTTTTGTGATCACAGTAGCTTGATGTTTGCTGCAAGATGCTCTACCTATTACTTCTTCAAAACAAGTTCTCTTCTCATCTTGACATTCTCATTTAGAAAATTCTCTAAGTTATCATGTGTTGCTGTAGTGAATGCAACATTTTCTGCCATAACTTTCCTCATATTTCTTCTAGTGTTGGAGGTGATCACCTTTTCTGTTGCTACTGAGATTGGGTTTTTAGGATCATTGGGAAAGTAATTATTCCTTTGCTAGGTGGTCCTATTCTTTAGCTAATCAAATGTTACACTGCAAAAATTCATAACTCTGTTTGTTGGCGAAGGTGTAATCCCCATCTCTCTTAATGGAAGATGTCCTCCTGTGAGTAGATGTTCTGTTGGAGTACTGGGCTCATCATCCATGGGTTGGATGATGTCTTCTTCCTCATAAATCTCCTCTGCTAGTTCATGATTCAAATGTTATTCTTCTAGCCTCTGCACTACTTCCTCCTCCTGAGGCTACCTCTGTCATTCCTTCTCTATCTGTCTCCTCTCTTCTTCTTTTACTAGTCGCTCCTCAAGAAATTCATCCTGCTTCCTGCTCTCTTCTTCACTTCCTTCTCCTTGTTTGGTTCTATTTGTGTAGCTCTAGTATTTAAATGAATGACTTTCCATTTTCTGCTACTCTCGCTTGATGAGTGATGAGCCTCGGTATTGCAGTAAGAATGTTGTAACTCCCAAGGCTATTGACTGTAATTATCAGCCTGGGGTTTGCACAAACTTAAGAGGTATCGACACTATATGTGTAGCATACAATGTGTCCTTCCTTTGCTATCATGAGAGAAAAGAAATGCTACCTATTTGCAAGAATGAAAGACTAAATTTTAAAATGCTTGTAAAGTAACATGAAATCCTCTATCTACTTATTAACACAATTTTCTTGCAAAAGGACTCTATTTTAACCCTATTTGTCACATGTGATGTTTTAAATAATAGAAGAATGAAATATGATCTAGAGAGTACTAACTGCTATATGCATGTGTAAATATAAAAGAACTCATTTTTAAAATCTTTTTGCTTTATAAATGCAAATGTTAATCTTTCCTTGATCTTTGGTAGGGGAGACACGTATGGAGGAAGAGGGGTGTTGGGTGCATATAAGGTGTCTTTTAGAACTCCTAATTGCCTCACATTAATTATCAACCTGGGTAAGTCTTTTTGTTTCAAGAGTGTACACAATATGAGCAAGTGATGGAAATCATTATAGCTATAGAGAGTAATGCTTTAAGATAAATTATCAATTTCAATACAAGAGTAAACAGATTAAACCATAAATATCAAGCTTGTAACTTCAAGGAAATTAACCTATTCAAGCATCAAAACTAAATCTTAATCTAAACCAAACAAAATCTTAATCAAGAGATTCTAATTGCAATTACATCAACTGAGTGCACCGTAGCAATAACAGAGCTCTTTCAGTTGAATGTAAACTACTGCATAGAAATAAATTGTCTAATATAATCAATAACACTCTGGCTTTCAATTAACAAGAAATGATTCTACAATTAAATCAATACATGACATAAATAAATGAAATCAATTGACAGAATTAAGAATTAATAAAATGAATACCTGAAATCCACACTAATGAAAGCAAATCAACTGTAAAACTATAAAGCAAAATAATTAAACTTGCAGTAAAGGAAAAGTAAAAGTATAAAATAGGAAATAATAGTGAAATCCACCAGTGACCAGGCCCAAGCCGCCAGCGAATATTGTTTAACTACTTCAAAATATCGCGAGTGAACAAAAACTCAAATTATATATTATTCATCAAATCCAAATGTCATTACAACACAATGTCTTTCAGAATAATGCTATGTATTTTAAAATTACAACTGAAGTAAATGGTGAAAAGTTCTCTCCCCCTCCTTTTATCTCTGTTTTCATTTAAATATACAGAGAGCAAAGGGAAGTTACAACAAAGTTGATTACAGAGTGATTTCCATTACAAATTTGGATTGTACAAAACAAATTGATCAACAAGATCATATCTGAAAGATCTTTCCATCAACATTCAGCAGGAACAAGTCGAATTTGGTATTGCAACTGGAAGAATTTCGAAAATGTTTGTAATAGCAAATCTGAGAAAATTGTCTTCGAAGAACCTTCTATTTCTCTTAATGCAGACCGAATTTTGGAAAACTGCTCATTGCAAAACTAATTCGGTCCGTTCTGGACAAAATCCATGTTTCGGACTTTCTAGATTCTCCTTCATTTATCCGAAACGTCCAATGCAAAACCGTCACTTCTTATTCCAGCGAATTTCTAAGTTGGAACATTTAATTGTGAGTTGGAGATCAAATTTGCAATCTAGAAAAGATCTTGGAGGCTAAAATCATGAGTGATGTTAAAACAAATCCATTAGTAAACCATCATTGGTAAAATCATGCATAATAATCATCAATTTATTAAAAATAAAAGAGAAAAATAATATTTATCCATAAAAGCATAAATAATTATAAAATAGAATTATATGATAAATTATGATAAATGATGTGATAAAGAATGGTAGAAATGGGTGAAATAGGCGTCAAAAAGTGATAATAATAATGACAAATTAGCGGCCCAACAAGGGGTACAATGATTTTTATGGCATGGAGGTCAATTATGGGCCTAATCCCAGTTTCAATGATGATTTTTCTCAATGCGGGCTTAAAACAGGGTGTACAAGTTCTCCTACAAGATCCCCTAGTTCTTCAACATGATCCACTGTTTTACTACATGATGTTACAAATTTACTATATGAAATTATAATTCATAGAATGACCAAGAAAATCAAATCCAATTGTATGAGACAAATTTTATTATTGAGTAGGATGTCGTAGGTCCCCATTCCAAGTGGAATCACTCAAAAAGACCTCTGTTAACCCATGCTAAAAAATAGCAAAAAGTTACTACTCAAAAATCTAGAAATTCGAGAACTAATGAGCTAGTAAATCTATAAAATGCCTAACCTAATCAAGTGAAAATGCAAATGGGTAATTTTTGTTATGAACTAGAATGTTTTTGTGATATAATTCAAGTGGAACCAACTCGATTGAAGCTCGTTAGCATTCTCTAAAAAATAGCAGAAATGTATTGTTCTTTGCCACAAAGGAATTCCAGAAATCTAGATTTGGGAATAAGAAAGCTAATCCAAGTAGCTCAATGATTACTATGACCTTCCAAATCTTTTCCAAGGATGAAATTATTCTTTTGATCCAGTAAAAGAACTTACATCAACCATTTAACCCAATCCTACAACAATAAATCATTAATACTAAATGCAGAAATAGAAGGAAATAAAAACAAGAGATGCATGTGAATAAGAAGTGAAAAGAAGGAAAGAAAATGATAAAAAAGGGCTCTGAGGCTCATGGGATGGCCAAGAACAAGGAAAATCAGAGACCTATGGAGGAGAACAATATTTGGAAGTTGAACATGACACCAATCTTCATTATTTTCATCAATACAATTACATCCCTACAAGAAAATACAATGGAGCTGCAAAAATATGAGTTCTCTCCACAAGAACACTAATGAAAATCTCCCTCTAGAGGAAAATCCGACTTGGTACTTATACAAAATGATTATGAATAATTCCCCATGAATGCAGGAAGCTTTCCCCACCAAAATCCCTTGATCAGTGGATCTAGTTCACAATACTAGGAATATGCATTAAATGGCAGGGAACACATTCCTAGATTTTCTCAATCATTGGAGTTTCACAATCTGTGCCATAATTCCATAATATCTTGTTGATTTATTATTTAATAGTGATCCTCTTGTAGTAGGGAGAAAGTCCCTAAATTATCTCCTCCTCTAAATCTTCATAATCTACCCAATATTCTCATAATATTACACAAAAATAAATAATATTAGGCACAAATATGAAATTATTCATAAACCTTCCTAATGAAAATATTAAAGTTAAAAATAAATTATCTAATGCAAAAAGAGAGGTTTAATGTGTTGAAGGATGGTCTTTATTTATGTTTAATTTAGAGGCATAGGCCTTAATTTATGTCTAATTTAGAGGTCCATCAATGAGTAGCTGATCCTTTTCCTGGGAGCTAACTTCTTTACTTGAGGTGTTGTTTTCTCCTCCTCCTCCTATTCCTACTACTATAAGTCCTTAGTTCGAGGATTGAGAGGTGAAATTGTATTCATGGTTGGATGTGTTTTCATTCTGACACTATACCAATTCTTTATCTTTTCATCCTCTATTTGGCATATTGATGAATACCTTGTATTATGCCTGACCCTTTCACAATGATGCCTGACAATTAGCCTAAGATCATATGCATGGAAATCTTTAGTGGTGAAGTGTAGGTGGTTTAGCTCTTCAGTTTCAGATGCCAATGTCTTGTGACCCTTTAATTCATATAATCCGATCGTTAATGGAAATATGGCCAAGGGAATTCTTCCTTCTATGAAGGGTTCCTGACAGTCCCTTGTCCAACTGATTTCCACCTCCTGCATGACCACCTTTTTTGTTACATATTGAAGCATAAGATGAGGGTCTGTTTGAAATCCGAAGCATTTGATGTAAGTTCCCTTAGGAGTTGCAAACCAGTCCGAAATATATTGAAAACACTCCTTCACTTTATTTGTTATGCATGGTGGATCAGTCTCGAATATCAGGTGGAAGATGAATACGAAGAAGTGTTCAACCAATCTGTTGTACGTGCCTCTGAAGCTTCCTTCTGATAAAACCCTGCAGTGGACATAAATTTGGAACTTCTCTGTAGGATTCCACTTCCAATATAGCTTCAAGAATGCATATTGTGCACAAATACCATCCAAGAGATATGTAGACATGCAAAATTCTGGAGCTTGATTTGCTTGCAAATATGCTTTGACTCGCCCCACCTGTCATTGTAACTCAAATGATAATATATCTACCCACTTAAAAGATTTTCCACAATTCACCACCAAATTGAGCGTATATATCCAATTCTCTTGGAATACCTCAGTGTTCTTGCACCCAAACATTCAACAATACATAGTTATAAAATACTGATATACGTCTCTCAAGATCTTTGTATGATAAATTGTTGTTGGGTGATGGCGAAACTTGGTGGGTTATTGACATCAATGGCTTGATAACATTGATCATGTTGAGGTTATCCCATCTTGTGTAAAAGAATCATTTTCATAGTCATTGGGCTTGAGCATCTTATAATATGTTTGCATATCCTCACCATAATAGATGGTGAGTTTGCCACTTTCATTACATAGCACAAGGTGCAAGTCATCCATATGTGTAATTATCCATTCAATAACTTTAGCTCATGGAATGAATGGGTATCTATGGGAGATCCTATGTATCCTGGAATTCTTAATGTTTATATATGCATGCACATCTTCTAAGTCCTCAGGAAATGTCTCCTGCATGAACGTGTTGTAGATCTTGCTCCAGGTAACCTCTGTTGCCTTGTCAATAAAACACTGCATCCACATATAGATGAATATTGGACTTTGCAACTTCTAGTGGCTCATGAGCGCTTGCTCTTGAGAGTTCTTTAGACGCTACTTTGTGCAGCGACATGTCCCCAATAGATGACAACAAAGTGGTAACACTTGTAGCACATAGACATGTTTGTGGAATCACAATCACAGCAACAAGGTCAACTTAAAACAACTAACTATGAAAAAATATTTGTAAATCACGTTCAAAGAGTCACCATGAATGATAGAGCATGAAAAAATATGAATTTCATCCAAAAATAACCTGCATGCAAGAAAAAATACACATGCAAACTAGGAGGGCGCACTCTCAAAGCACGAAGAGACATGCATGATCATTCGGGGCTTCGTGGTGTGCTAATGCGTTCAAGAAATAGGAAAAAATTAGTGAGGGTGCAGTGTAGCACCCTGAAGGGTTGAAGGAATGAGAAAAGTTGGCATCAAGTCTTTCCTATTCTCTCATGTGTCTTGGGAGACAAGGAGGGTGCACTGTCACACTTCGAATTGACGAAGGATGAGGAAAAGGGAGCTTCGGGTCTTCAAAGTGCGCCTATGCGCTCAAGACAAAGGAGGGCACACTGTTGCATGTTGAAGGGATGGATGTTGAGGCTTCGTGCCTTCATTATGTTCCCATGTGCCCTAAGGAAAATAGGTCACACTGTAGCACTCTGAAGGATCGAAGGGAAAGGCTCCTTGCCTTCGAGATGCGCCCATGTGCTCTGGAAGAAAATTGGGTTGAACATGGCATAGTTTTCAAGACTGAAGGACCTTCGATCTTAGGAAGTGTGATCTACCTAAAAAAAGCCTAAAAACAAGTATAGAAAGAAGAATTTGATGCTAATATAAGGAGAGGAATGATCTACAAATCTATATAAGTTGTTGTCGCATACATGTTGGAAGATGAAAATTTCCAAGAATGTGAAAGGTTTCTTGCATGCAATAGTAGTAATTGAAAACTTGCAAGATGAATATCTAGCTAAAATGTTAGAAAACACACTGCCAAACAAGAAATGGATAACAAAAAAAGCAAGATATGATAGTGAAATGATGAAAAACAGTAAATATTTGAGCATGCAAACTTACTTGCTGCATTATTTTATGAAGGGCTTGATGATTTTACAGCTGTGCGCTCAGATAAAATGATGATGAAGGAATGATTAGCTGAGTTTATTTAAAGAGATCATCATGAAAAAATAAATCATGCATGAGTGCCACTTGTCATCTAAGGAAAGGAGCAATTAAGAAGGAATTAAGGTGGTTCCTATTTTCTAGGAGTGCACCCTCATATAACAAGTTGGATCATGCATGCAATTGGATAGGGCACAAGTCTTATTCATGAAGGAGTGTACCTAGGTAGGGAGCACTTGCCCAACCTAAAGAATGCACCGAAGTAGACCACATTCCTTTGGCCGGAAGAAGTGCACTTTCTTTAAGTCAAACCTTCATCATCTTTAAGTGCGTTTTTTTTCTTTTGTGGGAGATTTTCGTGCTTTTGCTTGCCTTTATTTCCAATTTTTGTGTGATTTTTGAGTGTATGCATGACTATAAGGCAAGTTTCTAAGTGTATAATATATCACAAGCTCACCTAATCACAAGTTACTAACTCAAATACTTCTAACGGTTAAGTGACGACACTTGAGAAACCTTGACTTAAGAGGATTCGATATTAGGAGAAATGACACACAAATGACAAATCAAGCCATGTGATGAAGCAAGGGGGCTTGAAAAACAATTAGAATAGGCTCCAAAATTGACATAGGAAAAAAATTTAGAGAGTGGTTATCGCAGCTACAACATAATTATAAAAAATCTTTAAACTTTTTGAATTGACACAATCTACATATATGAATGTATACATGACTACATTCAGAAATCTAGAAATTGAAAATATTTTAATGAGTAATTCTGTCTCCATGGCACCCTTGTTTGTTAACCATTTGGACTCTTCCATTATGTGATTTTTCTTAAAGCAGGGTTATTGAATTTGCAGGATATCCATTCATGGTGTTAATGACCATGTTACACACCCTCGACATAGGTGATTCCATTGATCTAACTCGAATACCCAAAAAAATAACACAAAATTACAATATATGCTTTATTAAAATAGTTAAGTTGCCTGGAAAACTTTTATTTCCTTCTCTTTATTCTTATTGATAAATTGTAATGAATCAACCTCTAATGGATGTCATACAAATAAAGACAAATTCCCAACTTCAACTTCCAGGCATATACGTAAATCATTTACTGCAATTACATACAATTATATCTATAAATACTCTCCCTCTCCGCTCAACTATAACATAAATTAATGACATCACAATTCATTCATCCAATCTATATATCAATTTATCCATTGTTTTCTAAAGTTAAGGAGCTGAAGGTTTAATTTGAGTATATACCATGGCTATTTTTTTTAACAACATGGTGAATTGGTAACTACCAGGCCTAATCTAAGGGATATCCATGATCAATCCACATAGTTGCCACTATAACACTAAAATTACATCCAACAACCTAGCCAGATATACTAAATTCTTATGATTTTGGCAAGAGCCAAGACTCATGTTGGGGGGATCCTACTCCTTGAGTTGCACACCATAGCAGGACATTATACTCAATGAGATTTGAACCTTGACCTTGTAGGTTTCACCCAACAAACCCGACAATCAAACCATTGCTATTACTTAGAGAATTCTCCACCCGCTGATGGCCATATTATTACAATTCTTAGTATAAATTCTTCAATTGAATGGCCTACGTCGTAGGCCATTAGCATGAAGGAGAGTTAATGTGCAAATGGATTTCTCATAAATTAAGTCATCCTGTATTTTTAAAGCGACAACTATTTTTTAGAAAAGATCCATGTGAGTAAACAGTTGTGCACAAAAATACGTGTATACTTGTACAGAGTCGGGGATGTGTATGCAATAAAAAATGTGCAGAAAAGCGGTTATGTGAGGGAGAAATGGTGTGCGATAGGAATACGTGTGTGGAGTTGCTATCCACTCTCATTATGCATAATATGGTGCCTATGTATATCTTTTATTAGCTAGCATTCTAATAACTACCAAAAAAGAGTTTGAGACTGTGCTACTATGGAACTATCCTTATTTAATTAGGTTGGGTGGCTCAAATAAACTTCTTTTTTATTCTTGATCAGTTCAAATTGTATTAGAGAAATGTGAGCCATAGAGCAAAAATGAAATTTCAATAGTTTTGAATAATGGAAACTTTGTTATAATGATTTTAATATAAATTTCATTGAAGGATTCATTAGTATCCCTTAAGGCGGGTCCCACTTTAAGGAGGAAATTGGTTTATTTCCAGTATAATGTTAGTGTACTTTTGTTCTTGAAAATATAACTTTCATTTATTTCTTCACTTTGATTACTTATAGTAATAATTCTTAGCACTCTCATTTTAATCCATTGGACGAACCAAAAATGATTAAAATAATTGCCTTTTCTGCATTTTTTTGTGAACTTAACAAAGTTATTTATGTATATATCATCTATCCATATATGTTTACATGTTTCATAATTGGATCATAGACCAAGATCATTTAGAACGCTTTGACATCATACTTTTTAGTAACTTAAGCCTTATATTTGGCATATACAGTGCTTGGCTTCTTTGAAGTTTGGATGAACCTAGATTGATAATCAAATTTATCTAATGGGCTTAGCAACATATTATTGTATTTATATAACCAATCACTTTTCACACTATTGAATTTGGCATATACCGTGCTTGGCACCTTTGAAGTTTTTATGACCATATATTGATAATTAAATTTATCTAATGGGCTTAGCAACATACTATTGTATTTCTATAACACATCACTTTTCATGGGGAGGTTGATAAAAAATATAGTAAGTTATTTTCTCTTATAATAGAATATACACTATAGAATGATTACCAAAGTGAAAGTCAACTTTCATTTATTCTAATACTTATGTGTATTGTTTTGATCATGTATTGCTACAGAGATAAATTAGGATATTTTTATACCAAAGATATATATTTCTTAGGTAGGTCAAGCAAGAATTAGTAGGCACCATGAACAACAAGTGTTTGAAAGTTTCAAGGTAGAACAAATAAAATTTGAATAATATTTAAAACAATTTGTCCATATAATAATTTTTTAGGAATATGAAGGAAGGAAAGAAGGAATATTTGTTGTAGGAGTAGAGATATAACTTTTTCATTTTCTGCTACAAAAAGGTTAGAAAAATTTCAACTCGTGAAAAGATATATATTTTTTGAACAATATGACATATGAAACAATATATCAACTAGTTGTTTTGAATTTCAAATTCAAGAAATAGAGCAAGAAATTAGGATGTAAAGCATCAATTCCTCTATCTTTCTCCATTTCAATAGACTTCTTATAGAAGGCCCTGACCTAATATTCTTTGAACTTGAAGTTCTCTATAAGACATATTCTTATCAAATTGATGCTCAAAATTGTAGGCTTGACCCATCTACTTTAAAGGAAACAACATTATGTTGGTTATGAGACTCGATAGAAATAACACGAGTACTTGGAAGTAGATGAAACACGACTTTATAGAGAAACATAAAGAGTATTGTAAGGCTCAAGATACTAGAGATGAAATCCTTAGGATGACTTAGGGAAAAGTGGAATCATTGGAAGATTATGTTGAAAGATTTTAGTATAATTATAAAAGGTCTATCAACTATAGATTGGAATCGATGTCTATTAAATTGGTAATTCTTAGGGGCATTGGAGAAGAATGGATGATGACACTAGATTTGATTGCAAATGGTGGCATTTCTTAACTTTTTCATGAGGAAATAAAAGGAAGCCTTCAAAAACTAGTTAAGGGTCATCTTAAAGTTAATTGAAGGTTATAGAGGAACTATTGTAAAATCCTCAAGAAATACAACAACTAGGCTAACTAAATTTGAAGATGGAAATTTATAAGAGATATGAAAACGATGCCTTACATCCGTTTCCCATCAAATTTTACACTTTTGAGACTCCAAATTAAAAGGAATTAAGAAAAGGTTGACAAATATTTGGCAATTTTCTATTCTAAATGCACAAATAAGCATGCTAGGAATGGATGTCCATTACACGATATGGACATTTGTGGTATTTGTGATGAATGTTCATCCGTATTTGGTTTGACATATATATACCAAGGATTTGAAGGGAACATGGAGGAGTTGTGTTATGCCAATCAATGAAGGCAAGGTTCAATATGGAAATTTCCAAAGGTATGCCTTATACACACCCTCAATATTTTAATTCTAGCTAGAATGATCAAATGTATGTTACTCCCACAATTAATTATCCTTTAATCCAACAAAACTATCCCATGTTAATTCAAGTTTCATGGTAATTGAAATATCAACCTCAAGGGCTATCTTTCCAATTAAAACCTCAACAACAATCTCAATGACCTTAACTGCTAACAACTCTGAAGAACTTTGTCATAGTAGCAATAAGATATGCTCCCACCTCAATAAAAAATTGATTAATGGCCACTGGAAGAGTCACAAATGCTTTCCTAGTCGGCACTAAACCTAAATAATAGGCCAATTTAACCAATGTATAATATTGAGATGGTAAATTATGCATTTTACTCAATGACTTCTATGGATTACAAGGAAATTAGCCTTAGCTCAAGGATAATATTGGTAGATCCTTCACCTCCACTATTTGCCAAGAAATTAAAAGAAAAGCATACACACAACCAAAAAACAAGGTAAAAATAAACAACCTTGTCTTCCAAAAAAGAAAGTGAAAAATCCACCTTACATAAAGACAAAATAAAAGAACTCACCCAATTTGCATTTGACCTTTTATGGGAGATATAGTACATATGTGTTAAGTTTCCACTTATTCTTATAGGAAGGACAGTCCCCATCAATCAAGACATTTGTAATATTCTTCATTCACCTAGAATCATATGATTACAAAATATGTTTCTTCATTGGAGTGATATCAAGATCCAACAAAACAACATATGAATTTGCTTAGAAAACTTAATTGACACACCAATGATATGACTTCAACTTCGCTTTACTTTGACTCCATACCCTCGACAACTCTTTCATAATGACTTGAACATAAATTTGAATATTGAGCATTGTGTAATACCTGTCATATACCCTTATACATCAATGAATTCTTCATGACTCTTAAAATTGCACTGAGACTTGAACCTAACTTTCAACTGATCAAAAAATGAAACTTTGATCATCCTCTGAGACTTTACAAGCATGATAAACTTGGGTCTTTAACGATAAAATTAGTTTTCCAACCTCTTCAATGATGAGTGGTTAAGTTTTCACATGAACTTAAAAGTGAAACAAATTCATATGCAACTCAATATGATAAACATGCAGGGAAGAAAAATCAATTGATAACAGAGTTCACCCATCCTAGGCTATGTCTCCAGGCCCTGTGCCAATGGCTAGGCCACTTTATTGATGTCAACAACAAATGAGTACATTGGAAATTGTTTACTCTTGGAGTGGTATTGTTTCTCCTACAAGAAACTTTATTCTATGAAGAATATTCACTAAAAAAGGTGACTCCCTACATCAATTAATGATTTTGTCAACATAAAGAGGTCTCTCTAACAATAGGTCCTTGTACTCCACCTGAAATAAAAAATCATAAACATACAACTACTTCAAAATGAAATGTTGAAAATGGATTTCCCATAAAAACACTAAGGAAAGACTAAAAATGGTTTCTCTACTGAAGTAGCAACTTCTGTAGATGTAGTTGGAAGGATGGAAAGCCCCTATCTAGGTTCTTTCCATGCTCAAATAAGCCTCCATTTGGCCTCAAAAGTCTCTCTGTCTATAACACTAAAGGACTTGACTATGCAAAAATTCCATCATCCTATGTTCAAATTAGAAATATAGTGCTTCCATTGAGTTTAGAACACTCAAAAACCCATGTTTAGGTTCTTATTGAGCTCCCAAAGACTGAAAATCCACGAAGTTATGCCTCTTGGAAGTTTATCTTGTTGTCCTGCAAAATGGAAAAAATGGCAATTTGAGCAACGAAATCATCCCTTTGATAGACCATTGAGTGAAAATTTCGCCTGGGACCAACATTGATTTTGCCACAAATTGTGTAATTTGTCAAATAATTAAATTGCACCATAACCCTTAAGTGCTGAAATTTTGGCCCCTATCGATGGTCACATTGCCACATATGGTCGGGGACGGGCAATGGCCTTGCTCCGTCAATCTAGGTTGTGTGGATTTTAATATGGATGGGTGCTGGGGCTAATCACCCGCCCCTATTGATATCTCCTCTGTTGTGCGTTGCAGGTCACGTGGCATTTGATAGGACCGGGGGCTAGGGATAACTGCATGGGCCCCGCCACTTTCGCCTCGCCTTCGATTGTATGGGTGTAATATGCTCGGGGATAGGGATTAACTGTCTGACACCACTTTCTTCTACCATGGGTCACATGATGAACGCAAGACCAAGGGCTTAGGCCATGTACCCCGACCCTTCCCAAAATTGTCATGTTAATTGGAATTAAATAAAACCACCACCCATGTATGGTTAAGTCCTATAGCCATGGCGTAACAATAAGATGTGGGATTTATAGCAATGAGGTCATGGGGTCGAATTCAACGGGTTCAGGCAGTCAACCCATTAATATTTTGGCATGAAAAACAAGGGCCATGTGGTACCTCATGATTGGGCCACCTCAAACCAAGTAGCCAATAAAAATGTGGCAACGCTGCCTATATGATACTACCATTTGATGAGAGAAAATTGGTCCATATTGACTACTATGCTTGCCTAGTCAGCTTCGGAAATCAGTGCATAGCCTACCCAATCAACAACCCAGTTAACCTTGCAAGTTGAATTTTTTGTTGTTGCGAAAAAAATTCAGAACGTCATAACTCCCTCATACAACGTCAGATTGAGGTGATTCAAGCAGCGTTGGAATAAGGACAATAAAAACTATGACCTAGCACTAGTTTTGGGAGATTCTAAGTACTTTTTATTTTTGAGCCTATTTTTTTTATCTCTAGATCATATCTCCCCACTACAAACTTTTGAACCTACAAAAGCCCGTCTTCACTCAACAATTAAGTGAAGAAACAACTCATTTAATTTACCAAGCTCAATCCTTCTTGCTATGCTTGTCTTAGTGCCTTCTAGCCCTTATTTAAAGGTACTCCACATTGCCTCTGCATAAAGCCCTTATCCCCTTGTCAAGAATTGTGACTTGCTAAACTTCTTCTAAATGTTCAAGAGAAAAATTTTCAATGGATGGAATCTGAAGATTCTCTTCCTGACCATCTTTCCTTGGCAACTCATATGATCTTCACCTTGAAGTCTTTCCTTGCTGAAATCGAACTTGATTTTCCACTTGGAAATCATGATCAACTTGTTGTTTGTCCTGCCATTCTTTGTACATTGCATTGCTATCCTCAAGCTACACTTGTACTCTTAGATGCACTGACTACATTTGTTCAATAAAATGCTTGGCTTTTTCCACATTGCTATGCCCATATTCTGCAAAATCTTTACCAAATATCAAATCCAAAGATACTTTTCCAAATAACTCAAACAAGCTTCACATGGAAATACTTGCATAAGTGAGTGTTTGACACAATTGTAACATACTGAATGTGATGCAACTGTTCATCCCAGGGTTTAGGATGCTTACAACAATATCCATGAAGGAAAAGCATTTTACAATATCGAATAAATTCGACTCTTCAAATTCCATACAAATTGACTCATCAGCAAGCCAAAATAGCACAATAATGCCAAAAAAATTATTGTTGCATATAAGAGATTTATTCACAAACATCACTTTTACAAAATACTCAACTATGGGGATATATAACATGTGAAATACAAAAGAAATGTAGTCTTTAATTAGACAAATAGTCCAACCATTTCTTACCCAACCATGCTAGGGAATTTTCTTTCTACACTTCACTTCCTTTTGGAACTGCTTCTGGAACGGTTATGATGTGCCTTGTACATTCCTTTACCTTCTTGTTCTTAGGTGATTCCATTACCTGTTTTTCCTTCTTTTGATGAAGACATGGATGCAACTTCGAGCACTTTTCTTTCCAATACCCACTTATGTTGCAATGAGTGAAAAAGTTTTTGTCAGCTTTCCTAGGCAAAAAGGTCTTTGAACTTGGATGCAAAGTTTCCTTCTTGGTCTCACTTCTAATTGACATATTAATTTTCTTGATTAATGATTTCCTTTTGTGTCACTTAGCTACATAATAGTTAGGTTCTTGAAAAAAAGATAAAGGAAAAGCATTCCACAACATGTTATTCAAATCATCATGTTGCTTGTAATCATAGAAAGCCTTTGAATAACGAGGACACTTATACTTCTTATGGTTGTCCTTTGGCTTATGATTTTGGCGAGGAGAACTTGATTGTTGATGAGAACTTGACTTGGTTCTTCCTTTGAAGTGCTCATATCTCTTTGGAGATGTCTTGCCTTCAACATCATCATCACTGACATGATTCATCTTCAACTTGAAGGAGTTTTTTCTTCACAAATTTCACACTTGAAGAATTCTTTGACCTTGCATCTTTGGAGTATTCTCCAACTTCTTCTTAGACATATCCCAATCCTTCATGTCGAGGTTGTGCTCTTACATCAATGGGATTAATAATTCCATGACCATGGATTCTAAAACCCTTACCATTGTATCCCATTTTGGTCAACAATTTCATATGAATACCCTTGGTATGTTCCTCAAAGGATGCAAAAAGAAGCAAGATCATTATCAAGAGAATAAATTGAACAAGAAGTACCTTTTACCTCCTTTTCTGCTTGCGACTCTTGGTCCTCCTCTTAAAGCTTAGCCATGTCCTCCTCCTTCTCTTTTGTAGATGAAGTGGCAGATGAAAACTCAAGAAAACCACTCTTGTGATTTAACATGTAAGCAATGTTCTTCATATGGAAAATGATACAATCCACAATCATTCCATAACAAAAAACTTGTTGAGTCTTGGGGTAAGCTTTTATCGCTGAACATTCCCCAGTTTTCTCTTCAATGACATTCTATAACATAGGGCAAAATTTATTCTTTTCAACCTCTATTGCTTCGAGCAATCTTCTCAATTCCATGTTCTTGACTTGGAGTGAAGAATTCATCTCCTCCAATTCTAGGAGTCTTGCATGCTGCAAACTTTCACCCATATTTGCAATCAGGTCAAAACATGCTCTGATACCATGTGATCTGAAAATGAAACTTTGACCATCCTCTAACACTTTGCAACTCTGATAAACTTGGGTCTTTAAAGGTAAAATTAATTTTGCAACCTCTTCAAAGATGAGTGGTTAAATTTTAACATGAACTTAAAAGTGAAACAAATTCATATGCAACTCAATATGATAATCATGTAGAGAAGAAACAAGCAAGTGATAATAGAGTTCACCCATCCTTGGCTACATATTCGGGCCATGCTCCAATGGCTAGGCTACTTTATTGATCTCAACAACAAATGAGCACATTACAAATTGTTGACTCTTGGAGTGGTATTATTTCTCTTACAAAGAATTCTCACTCAAAAAATTGACTTCCTACAACAAGTTAGGATTGTTTCAATAGAAAAAGGACTCTCTCACAATACATCCTTGTACTCCACCTGAAATTAAAAAGCATAAACATACAACTACTTCACAATAAAGTGTTGAAAAGGGATTTTCCCATAAGCACACTAAAAAAAAATTGAAAATAATTGTTCTTTTGAAGTAACAGTTGCTGCAGATGTAATTGGAAGGTTGGAAAACCCTTATCTAGGCTCTTTCCATGATCAAATAAGTCTCCATCTGGCCTCAAAACTCTCTCTGTCTATAACACTAAAGGACTTGGCTATGCAAAAATTCCATCATACAATACTCACATTAGAAACGTAGTGCTTCCATTGAGTTTAGAACACTCAAAAACCCTTGTCTAGGCTCTTCTTGAGTTCCAAAAGACTAAAAATCCACCAAGTTATGCCTCCTAGAAGTTTTGCCTACTAACTACCCTGTAAAATTGCAGAAAAAGCAATATGGGCAATGAATTCGTCCCTTTGATAGACCATCAAGTGAAAATTTCACCTAGGACTGAAATTGATTCTGCCACAAATGTTGCAATTTATTGAATAGATAAATTGCGCCATAACCCTTAAGTGTCGAAATTTTGGCCCCTATGGGCAATCACATTGCCACATATGGCCGGGGGCTGGGCTAACCGCCTACCCCCGCTGGCTAAGCCCTCGCTTCGTTGTTCTGGGTCGTGTGGCTTTTAATATGGTTGGGGGCCAGGGATAACCTCCCCCCTCCGCTAGTAGCTCCTTCGTTGCACGTTATAGGTCACGTGGTGTTTGATAGGACTAGGGGCCAGGCACCTTCGGTTGTATGGGTGTCATATGGCCCAGTGCCAAGGCTTAAATGTCCGATCCCACTCCCTTTCACTACGGGTCACATGGTGAATGCAAGACAAGGCGCTGGGGCCACGTGCCTCACCTCTTCCCCAAACTTCCCGCTAATTAACATTAAATAAAACTTCCACCCATGTATGGTTAAGTCTAGTAGCCATGGTGTAATGGTAAGACATGGGAGTTATAGCGGTGAAGTTGTAGGGTCAAGTCCTGCGAGGTCGGCCATTTGACCCATAAATATTTTGGCATGAAAACCGAGGGCCATATGGTGCCCACTCATTGGGCCATATGGCGCCTCATAATTGGGTCACCTCAAACCAAGCAACCAATAAAAATGCGCCAACACCGCCTATACAACACTGCCACTTGTTGAGCCTAGATTGGTCCGTACTATCCACTGTGCTTGCTCAGTCAACAACTAATGTCAATGTATGTTTGCCCAATCAGCAACACAGTCAACATTGCGAGTTGATTTTTTTTTTTTTGTTGAGCAAAAACTTCAAAACATCATCCTTATAGGATGTCAAATTGAGGTGATTCAAAAGGTGTTGAAATCATGACAACGAACACTAGTTTCGAGAAATTCCAAGTAATCTCATTTTTGAACTTATTTTTGATCTCTAAATCATCAACTTACTTCATTACATTCAATTTTCACAACAACACTATGTTAACTCCAATGCACTCTTGACTTCATCTTTACTCCCAGAAATAAAGTGAATTTTCACAGCAACACTATTTTAACTCCAATGCACTCTTGACATCATCTTTACTCAAGACTTTATTGCATGTCCAAACTTTTTCAACTCCAAGCAAAAACTTTATTGCATGTCCAAACTTTTTCAACTCAATGACATCAAGATGACTCCCTCACAAATACATACAAGTTGGAAATTAGACCAATGCATGGTTTTTACAACTACAAATAAACAGGTTCGAAACTAGAATGCACTTGCACTTAGAACCATCTAGCAGTTTGCAATGGAGAAGCTATTTTAGATTCTAGAATATGCTCAGAGCCTATTTCAACATCTGACAGCTTCCTAGGAACAGTAATTAAAATTCTCTCTCGTAATGAAGAACACCAGCCGACTTAAACACTCCAACATAACCAATCGAATTTATGGAAATATAGTGAATTTCTCCATTGACTTGTAAATGATAATTTCTGAGAATTGATAACATCTTACGCAATTTTCACCATCACAACAAATAATTACAGGATCTGATGGCACAAACAAATAATTATCACAACAAATAATTACAGGATCTGATGGCATAAACGCTCTCATGTCTAATACTTTGAATAAAAAAAATCGTTTGAAAGTGGGATCTCCCATCACTTGTTCAATAACATTACGAAGCGGATGCCTGGGCATGATCTTCATCTGCATAATAAGAAAACATAATTAGAAAATAGTTTCATGCGTAATCTCTATTTTCTTATGGCCTTTCTTCTGCGCTCATGATCCTCCATTCTACACAACCAAATCCTTATGGCATTAGAATACACCAAGTCAAAGAGAGTTTCAATTAATACCACTGGATCAAAGGTTAATACCACTGTCTTAATGTTTTACACGTCTTAAGTATATGTCAATATTTTTATGCAGTAAGGCATTCCTCTGTGTACTTTTGGGCATCGTCGATACTATGTGCTAGACAATTAAAGTATTTTCCCCCGTCAGATCACAATATAGGTAGTGGGTGGAGAATGTTATGCTAAAGGTAATTATAGGTGTAACTAGAATGTTGACTTGGGGTCATTATAGTCACTCCAAGGAGCTTCGTGGTGAAGATTCAAGAGCAACTAATGAAGAAATGTAGAGGGAAAAACCCAGGAAAGGGAACCTTGAGAGTTGTTAACTTTTAAAATCTATTAGGGGAGCCTTAGTGCTGGTTGTGTAATAAAGTGTTGTTTCTCGTGCAGGTGCCCATAACCATAGCACCCATGCCCCCCATTGCGAGGTTCCTTGCGAGGCAAAGACTGATCAAGGATAACATTAGGTAGAGTTTTGGGTTTTATTTTTGATTGATGATGTCTGTGAGTTAAATCCTTTTGCTTTAAGGTTTCTTACATTGTCAATATGGTTTTCGATATGCTCCTTGATGATCTCCACTATTTTAAATCTGTGCTTAGTGGTCGTCTATTTTGCAGGTGTTTAAATCTTTGTGACAAAGAACAAAATCAAGGGTCTGTTCCTTTCTTTAAGTTTTCTTGTTTGGAGCAAGGACTTCAGGATCTTCAGATCTGCTTTGTTTTGTGTAGAATTTGCCACCATTGTGACAAAGAACAAAATCAACAAGTCCAAGCACCTGTTACTTTCTTTAAGTTGTCTTGTGTCTAATAAGGACTTCAGGATCTCCAACTTTGCTTTGCCCTATGTAGAATCCGCCACGATGCTCATCACTAGCGGTTTAAATTTGGTGTTTGAATTCGTGCTTAGTGGACATCTATTTTTCAAGCATTTAAAATATTTGCGACAAATAACAAAATCCATAAGTCCAAGCATTTGTTCCTTTCTTTAATTTGTCTTGCGTGGAACAAGGACTTCAGGAGCTCCGAATCTGCTTTGTCCTATGTAGAATCTACCATGATAAAAGAGGTTTGACTATATTCACTACCGTTTCTTTCACATATTTGAGAAACTTTCTTGTGGATCTCTAAGGATGGATCCTAAAGGTTTCATATGAAAATGATTTCACTATTTGCATTGCCCTATTTTGAAACAAATCTTGTGCTTCATAACCTTCGTCGGCCATGCTAAGACGTGGCTAAGACCTACCTGGGCACCAAAGAATGTGGCTTCAGACTCAGACAATACACACCTCTGCATGTCAGTAGTAGATTATCGATGGATAGAAGTTCCAAACCCAAAACTCCAGAGCCTAAATTTCCCAAGAGCCCATTATCTGAGGTTTTATCTTCTTCCCCTATCTAGCTGCTTTAAAAAAAAACACATTATCTGCAGGTTTATCTTCATCCTTTGTCCAGTAGTGTTTTAGAAGTCCTCATTAGTTGAGGTTTTATCTTCTTCCTCTATCCACTTTCTCATGCTTGCAACATCTAATGTTTCATGCTTGAGTAAATTTGGATGAGAAACAAATATCATGGAGAATAGAAGGCATAAAGGCATGCCTAGCGGTTTTAAAGTGAATTTCTTGGCAGATGTTAGAGCACTCTCTAGGAGAGAGTATTGATTGAATTTTAGATGGCACTCAATGACCTATATAGAGAACTTGGAAATAGATCAAATAATGATAGGGGAACTAAATTGAAAAGGTTTGGAAAGAGTCCCTTTGCAGGGAGTGTTTGGAGAGCCTCAAAGGATGATGCTACTCTCTTTTCTATGTAGTTTTTAGGGAAGAATGGAAAAACAAAAATGTTGGATCCATGAAAGAAAAATTGAAGACCAAATACATTCGACACTAGCACTGAGAAATTTAACTTCTAAAAGGACAGGGCATGAAAGTAATGTTTTCTGAAGTGTTTGGAAACTTGTTGTAGACTTTCTCTGAATGGGAGATATAGACTTTGTATTTATAAAGGTCCTTTGTCCTGGGGAATATCTAAGGGTATGCCTCTTCCAGAGTCAATGCTCAGTTAACCTTTGTTTTCCTTTCCAGAATTCTAGTGAGGAAACACATATCAAAGATGAATATGCTCACCTATTACTGTAAACATCTCCTTAGGCTTGTCATTCATGCGATGTTAATAATATTACTTTCTTTCATTAACAATATTACTATGGATTTTGTTCATGTTGTTTATCTGAAACTTGGTTGAAGCTTACTGGGGTGGGGGAGAACGGGTTGATTTTCTTTCCAGCCCTTTCCATGAATTGACTTAGGTAGGGTTTCCTACCCCATGCAAAGTGATTGTCATAAAGTCACTTAACTGATATAGTGAATATAAGGTTTTGATTGCTTGTTTATTTCAAGACGGGTTGATTTTGGGGTCTCTAGTGACCAACTTGGTTGTGCATGGGGTAATATCTGTAACTATTGTGGGATCATTGTTTGTTAATATACTGTACTGAATGAAACTTAGCTGAAAAGGATGCCAAATTTGACAACTTTTGTTGTTGTTTATTTGTTCTTTTAACTAATTTGTATATTCATGTTTCCTATCCCATGATATTTATAAGGGTTAAAGTTAGACACTTCATACAATGTGTTTAGTGTCCTCTTTTTCACCTTGTTATCTGTAAAAAGTTGGAAGTAGGTCACCAATGAAATTCTCAAAGAGTTATATGGAATGGTGATTCTTCTTCTCATTATTTGAAAATATTTGGGTAATTACAGCCTTCCTGGTGACTTTGGATTTTATTTGTTGGGCTTGATGGATCTTGAAGGACCTGGAGGTTTTATCAAACTAGTTTGGCTTTCTTATGGAGAAATCATGAACGAGAGAAACATAATGTTGCATGCAGTCGAATCCATTGCTCATGAAATGTTAGGCAACCTTGGGCTAATCCCACATGAGACTGCACTTCCCTAGTTCAAAACTGGTGTCATTCTTCCAACAGGGACATATGATTACTGGGTTGACCCTTTCAATCCTTTTGTGCTATAGATTTCCTTAGAGATTGCGTTGATGGGATTTGCAGAACACAAAATATTATTGGATTACAGAAACCCAAGATCGACGGGAAAACAATATTTCTTGGGATTTCAGAAATACTTGGGTGGCTCAGATAACACCAGAGGTCCCTTATTCAATCCTCTAGGATTAGGTAATGACGAGAAGTCCAAGAAAGATTTGAAGCTGAAAGAGGTCAAGAATGGAAGACTTGCAATGTTGGTTATCTTGGATTATTTCATTCAGGGCCTTATTACCAGATTTGGGTCATTTCAGAACCTCTTGGATCATTTGTCTGATCCAGTAAAAAACAACATTCTCACCAACCTAAAGATCGACTCCTAGGCCAAAAATATAGAAGGAATTCCACTCAGAAATTTCCTTTGGCTTTGGCTAGTTCATGTCGATTTATGTTTTGAATATATTGTATAATGAACCTTTTGTATTTGTAAAATTGCAATGTAAAAATAGAAGGATCATGTTCATGTTGAACAATATTACTATTTATGAAATGTGTAATGAAACATATCAAATTATGTTGCAAAGTGATATTCATTTATCACTGACTCCAATCATTGCTATTACAATAATATTTTGTAGATTGGATATAATCGGTAGTTACAACAACATTCAATACCTTTGGAACAACCTGGTGTGGCATATTGGATGTAAACATAGCTGGTTGTATGTCAGCAAGCACAAAAATCCTTAATATTTAGCTTAGGTAATCACTAGATTCAAGTTTCAACCTAACACAAAATCCAAACAATAGTATGCTTTGTTATTTTCAGAGTTTTTATAAGTTCTAAAGATTTAAAACTTACATATCTTATTCTCATATCATATGTTATGTATTTCTTGAAGTAGTCCACTGCAACCTTCCCATTCTCAGTATCTTCACAGTGAAGGTTAAGACTTTGAAGTACTTGCCAACTGTAGAAACCAATGCAGGTGTGTGTTCTTTTGTGATACAGGGGCACATTACTTCCATGATGCCACCAATAGGTAAATGGAAGTGAATCCTAAAATGCCCTCGTAATACTGTCTCATATGCTCATAATATCAACTAATAGGGGTTGTGTGTTAACACATAACACTAACAATTTCTTGGAATATTATTATGTTTAGCAGCATTGATAACCTCAAAACTATCTTCCACCATATTAAAATTTATAGGAACTGGATAATACTCTGTAAACAACATGCTTACATATTCTTTCCATGAACTATTCAAATACTATTTCACTCTAACATTGGAAAAAGTTACGGGCTTAATCCATATGATTAACGCTGTTATTTCAAAAACCGTCAATCCCAAAACTCAGCATCAACTTTGATCTACATGACATTGAACCAAAATAACACAACAATAATGACATTTAATAAGGAATTGAACACAATAAATTTCATTATGAGGATAGTTTTCGTCACTAATTGGGCACACCCATCACAATGCAAATGAACCCTGAGCAAAATTGTTACCACAACTCCCTGCAAAAACAAATTGGGGTTTTTTTCAAAATTTCGTTCATTGGCACAACTTCAAGGACAAAAATCATGCAAACTAACAAATATTCAATGTGCATATAAATTGGGCAGGTCTTGAACACACTTCTTGACCTTCATAGCACAACCTTCACAATGCATGTCCACCTTTATCACAACTGTGAGAGGCCTATCTTCCTTGAGTTAACCAACAGAGAATGTAGATCTCAATGCGTAACAAGCCAAATTCGCCAGATTCAAAGAAAAATACATAGACACTAGATGTGCCATATTTATGACTATTCAAAATCTGCCAAAAAACTTGAAGTATCTATCCAACATGTGGCTCCAAAATTTTATATGACCGTCAAAGAGTGCAAAGTTAGGTCATGATTTATATCGAAGGTATTTGCATCACTCATGAAACTCATAGATCAAGATGACACATATAATTTCAAGAGGTATTAGGGTTGATTCATCTATTGCAGAAGTCTATGATGCCTCTATATGCATTTCAATTGCAATTTTTGAGTGAGAGAGGCTTTAGGCTTTTACTGCTTATGTTTCGCATAAGCGACTTACCAAAATCTTGACATTTGATGTCGGGCCATCTCTTGCAGCTAGGTGACCTTTCACAATATGAAGGATTTTCATGTCTATGGTGGTTAGCAGAGTGGAATGGATAAGCAACAGTGAGATCATAAAATTGTCTAAATTTTTTACTCCTTTCTTCTATGCTACTCTTTCCTTTGCTATTGCCTACGTTCCTTTGCAACATGTGGTGCAATTTCTAGTTTAATCCTACATATTAAAATATTTTATTGATGACCCACATTGAATTTTTTTATTATTATGAATATTTTTGTATGTCACATATATTAATTTTATAGTAAGAATTGAATGAATTGCATATCTCCTTCTTAATATTCGTATTGGGAAGTACTTGATATTGTTTATTTTATTTTTTAACTTTCAATTTTTTTTCTTTAGACATTCATTATTTTATTATATGCAACATTAAACTATTTTGTTTTAACATTATTTTTTCTATATATAGATATATACAAATTTAATATTGTCATAAATTAGTTAAAGTGTTGAAATATTCTTGAAACATATAAGGATTAAAAATCTCACTCACTTTTTTTTACTTCTTACTTTATCTCTTTTTAAAGTTGATATGAAATTATATTACATCTAAATATTTTATTTATCACCGAAAGTAAGTAAAATATTTTTACCACTTTACATTGTAATATTAACAACAAATCTAGTGACCATAGCAAGGTTGGGACTATTAATTAAATCTAACTAAACATGCATATTCATTTTTGCATTGCTTTTATATTTAGAGAATGTTTTATTCTTTACCATAAATAAAGGGTGTAGTCAAACTTATAAATGAAATGACTTTTTCATCAGAATTCCACGATACAATTTCAAGCAAGATTTCGGTTTTTTTGTTATTTAAAATACATTTCTAAATGCATAAATGGATTTAATGCCCTTTTTATTAAGGGAGATTTGAAATAAACTTGATCACAATAAATGAAATTTTATCTTGTCCATGCTACAATAACTTGGCCTTGGCGAAGTTTTTATTTGATCTACGAAGGCTTTATTTCTAGAATCTTCAACCAAATTATATATATTTATCAAGATAAAGTGCAGAAATATGACATGTTTAGGTTGATTAAGAAAGGTTTCTCTATGTCCTTGTCCCTCTATGTGTTATTTATAGTGCCCCTTTGTTACCTTCTTCATTAATGTATTACTCATGATATTATCAAAGGTGTTCCCCTCCCATGGCCTAAAATTAGGAAAATGGTAAATCATCTTTTTGTCCTTAATTATTTTCTGACCATATTGGAGGGAAAAGAGTTAGTGGACAACATGCTGGATTGCAGTTAGATGTTAAAATAATTTGAGCTCCAAATTGCAGATGGGAGAAATACTAGGCTACAAGTCGGTCCATGGAGCGATTACTACTTGGTTAGCCAATCAAGAATGGTAATGTATTTTTCCTAGTCCAATGTTTAAGTTTTTTTGGGGGATCCCATTTTACCTCCAAGCTTTGTTGATAGCCCTTTGGGATTTGGTGATGCGATGAATTCCCAATATATTTGATAAGTATATTTCCAAAACTCTATCTCTAGAAACTAGATTCCAAATTATCTTGAAGGTGCTACTATCAGACATGTGTAGTATTTATCCTATTGGGTTCACTTTGTTGCACACAATAAAATATAAAAGAAGTTACTTTAAGACTTTATCTAGTTTCAATATAGGGAAGAAAGGGATTTAATTGGGTTAGTAGTTGCCTCTACTATGGACCTAAGGAGTTTGGTGGCTTTGAGGATGATTTTTTCTTTCTAAAAATCTCAAGGATTTTGTGAAAAATGGGTGATTCAAGTTATAGAGGGTTGAGAAAAGTAAGAAGTTCTATTGTAGAAACACATATGATGAGGAGCTCCAAAAGGTAAAAAATTATGGAGGTAACTTCTAGAATTTTCTATTGAGTTAAGCCAAAGTCCAAATCAAGGGTCATTTGTGGCCCAAAGTATTTAAGGACAACCTTTACTAGAAGGGTGATTCAATTTACACATGTATATCCATTAATGATTGTTATAATTGGCGGTCTTCTCTATTTTGGTATGAGGGTACATCTTTGGCATGAGGGCTTCACCTTGTTCTAGTTATTTTTATTAGAATGATGTATTGGAAGGGGCAATTGAAAAAAAGGATTTTGGGAGTTTTTTAATAAATATCTATCGATATTGGAGGTATCCTTTAATATCACATGAACAAAGGTGTTATGGCATACATTTATTGAGTGGATATATCATGATATTTGGTAGAAATAACTTCATTCTCAACTAAGTGTCTATTTGAAAAGGTGTTCTTAAAGCTAGGCATCTCTTTGATGGGTATATGCACAACTAGAAGCCATGGAATATGTTGAAAGACAAATTTTAACTAAGAATTCTAGATAAACCCATCATTTTGATCCCCCAAAAAAACTTAAACATTGGACTAGGAAAAATACATTACCATTCTTGATTGGCTAACCAAGTAGTAATCGCTCCATGGACCGACTTGTAGCCTAGTATTTCTCCCATCTGCAATTTGGAGCTCAAATTATTTTAACATCTAACTGCAATCCAGCATGTTGTCCACTAACTCTTTTCCCTCCAATATGGTCAGAAAATAATTAAGGACAAAAAGATGATTTACCATTTTCCTAATTTTAGGCCATGGGAGGGGAACACCTTTGATAATATCATGAGTAATACATTAATGAAGAAGGTAACAAAGGGGCACTATAAATAACACATAGAGGGACAAGGACATAGAGAAACCTTTCTTAATCAACCTAAACATGTCATATTTCTGCACTTTATCTTGATAAATATATATAATTTGGTTGAAGATTCTAGAAATAAAGCCTTCGTAGATCAAATAAAAACTTCGCCAAGGCCAAGTTATTGTAGCATGGACAAGATAAAATTTCATTTATTGTGATCAAGTTTATTTCAAATTCTCCCTTAATAAAAGTGAAATAAAAATATTCACTTTCATTCTTTACCATAAATAAAGGGTGTAGTCAAACTTATAAATGAAA
This sequence comes from Pinus tabuliformis, assembly GCA_031772625.1. NCBI lineage: Eukaryota > Viridiplantae > Streptophyta > Pinopsida > Pinales > Pinaceae > Pinus > Pinus tabuliformis. Next base: position 1,327,409,134 of record CM062817.1, on the reverse strand, counting down.
TGACTTTTTCATCAGAATTCCACGATACAATTTCAAGCAAGATTTCGGTTTTTTTGTTATTTAAAATACATTTCTAAATGCATAAATGGATTTAATGCCCTTCCAAACCCCTAGGGCACTCGAATTCTACAGATTAAACAAATTAAACTCAAATTTGTAAAAATATTTGTTGTATTTTGGTTAAAATTGACTAAGAACATTGCCCAAAAAAAGGTCATTTCGTCTATTAGTTAGACTAAGAGTAAATAAAATATTTAGATTTACATAAAAACCATATATTTTCATATTTTTGTGTGAGGAAGCTATATAGATCTTATATTTCTTTAAAATATTTCAACTCAAAACTTATATAAACTATTTGAATATCCATATTAACTAATTTATTTTAAGACCAACTTTTTATGTATGTATAAAATAAAAATGAAAAAGAACAACATTAACGTTGATAATAGCCCCAAGGTTTATCTCAGTTGGTCGAGTTCTTGTTGCTAAGTACCTTGTCGTTGGGAGGTCACATGGTCAGATCTCCTCGACGCCCTTCAATGTAGGCCCTACTTGTTTGATTGACGGGTAGATCCCTTTAGGTTGAACTGCTTGGATTTTCTCGTGGATGTAGCTACCACTGAGTGTCCGAGAACCACCCTTACAAAAAAAATTAATGTTTATAATAGAATATTTTGGTGTCCAAAAAGAAGAAATAATTAATATGAATTAGATGTATATATGTAATTCATCCAATTCTTTATAATAAAATATTTTAATGTCTAAAGAGAAGAAATAATTAATATGACTTAGATGGATATATGTAATTCATCCAATTCTTTATATAAAATTAATATATGACATTTAAAAAATAATAATATAATATAATAAAATTTAATGTGGATTATAAATAAAATATTTCAATGCAAAGTTAAGTAATATTGAGGCATGCTTAAAAATATATTAATAACAAAATAATAATTAATGTGGACAAGATCCACGAATAAAATATTTCAATGTGGATATTAAATAGAATATTTCAATCTTAAATGTGTATATATTGTTTATATGGTTTTAAAAGAATTGGGAAAAAATAAATTCTTATCGTTAAAACATTTCAAGTAGTTTTACTATTCTACATTTTGGCCCTCTTTTCAGGTATATATTTTTGTTGATTTTACCTAAACTTTAGCAAAGATTTGTTGGAGTTGTAAGTTTATGCTATATAATCTACACAACCTAAGTGCCCAATGATATTTTCAAGTCATTGAATCCATTTATGCATTCAAACCATAGATCTATCAAGTGCTAAGAGGGATCAAATCTCTCAAAGTGCAAACGATTTTTCAAGTTTTTCACTCTAAAAGAGGTTTTCATCTCGAGAGATTTGATACTTCTTGACGCTTGCTAGATCCTTGATTAACATGGATCTATACTAGTACTATCTCTCATAGACCTCACGATGAAACAATTTTGGTGATAAACATCCATTGGTTGATCATTCTTCTTCCATCCAATAAGAATATTGACCCTAGCCTAAGCTTAGTGTAGTGAAAAAACCTAAACTTAACCTAGTTAAAAAAAAAAAAGCACGACAACATGCTTTCTCAATTTAGCACGAATGTCCTTCTGAGAATCTGATTAGATGAACAAAGAACACATTGTTGGTAGCACATAACCCACCTTCACATTAGACACATCGACAATGGAAAAATCAAAACATCTAAATTCTAATACTTCCTCAAATCAAACCTCTCTTGAAAGTAACTTCTTCATCTTCATGGTTGAGAACAACTGGCCTTCGAGCCACACCTTTACCCTAGGCTCATTGATTGCTTTATGCTGGAAAATTGGACATCATAATTTCTATATTGTCATTCCATGATTTAAATTTGTATCACAATTTCTAAGCTACTTCGTCAAGCTTTCTTTATGAATTATATGTAGATATGTGGCATCCATATCTCTCCATACTAATTATTGAATATTGTACTTCGTCAAGCTGTCTTTGTGAATTATATGTAGATCTGTGACATCCATATCTCTCCATACTATTTATTGAATATCGTTACCTCTTCAACTTACTTTAATGCCACCTCACACAATAAAATATCAATTAAAAATAGTGAAAACTCAATTAAATGTTTGATACCATCTATTGGTTTTGATAGTCAATTAATGAAGCAAGGGACACAAAAAAATAACACTAAATAAATCAAGAAACTCGCAAAGTGGAAAATATATTAAATAAATATATCCACATGTGTAGTTTGTATTGTACCATGATCACTATATAAATGATAGGTGATCACAGTAAAATATATCATAATTAGATTTTTGGTTCAACCCAATTCCTTAATGTCCTCCATAATATCTCCATGAATCTCTCTATAAATATCTTAAGAAATATTCATCCCTAACATCACTCATTTCTCCCCGTCTCTCATTCTTCTATAGACTTATATTCTTGTTCTACCTCATTACATTTTTCATCACATAATTTACATATTAAATATTATTCACAAGTAGAATTTATGCCTTCAATTAAAAATGTTTCCATTTCAACAAAGCTCAGTAAGAATTATGTTTCATGAAGCTTAGAGGAAAGAAAGAGGATCCTATAACTATCAAAGCAGTAGGGCAACTTGTTGAACTCATGCTAGGGAGTATCTGTGATAATCCTCGAAATTGTGGATGTTTGAGGTTCATTTTTAGATGATATGACCCCTTCATGTAAAATATATACTTGCTTTGAATATGTTTAATATAGAAAATTTGGTATTTGTGTAATTATTATTGTAAAATGATGGTCTAGTTTGTGATTTTAACGAACTTAGGAATCTATAATGGTGTAGTAATTATTTTTTTAAGTAGGTTGAATCTTAAGGATAATCTTAATCAACCTACACTTGAGGCAAAAAAGGGTTATCCCCTTATTAATACTCTAGAGCACGTTGAGTCTTTAATGATTCAATACACCAAATCAACAATATCTCAATTTTCTGATTGAGCAAAAGATTGAATTATCGAGAGAATTTTACACTTGAAACAAGGATCCCTAATATTAGGGATCCTAGAGATAAGAACCCTTCAGTGAAGCATTGATTGAAAGGTTGATTGACGAGTCCTTTTGTAAAAATAATAGCTAGGGGTTAGCCTTTAGTTACTATTTTCTCATTCTTAGCATTAAGAACTGTCCTTGTAGCTAGTGCATTCAAATTTATCAAGTATATTTTGCTTGTATGAAGTGATTTCCTGATGCAAAATTTGTGTTTCTATATTTTAGGTACCAAGTGTTTTCTTTAGATTCCTTGTAGAGTCCTTGAACAGGGAAAATAATTGCTATACAAGGGACCTTTCCTTGCAATTATATTTGATTGTTGTAGTAGTTTTTAATTATATCATCATTGTTTGTTCTTATGTATAATTTCTACAAGTTTTCTTAGTTTCTTGAATAATTTTTCTTCATAACATTTCAGTGGGTTAGGTTGCTTCATGGTACTTCAACTGAGTAGATGGTTTTAACTCTATTTTGAAACACTCTTAAGTGGGTTAGGTTGCTTCATGGTACTTCTTTTTCATATAAGTGCATTACTTCATGGCATGATATTTCTAGTTGTTTAATTTCTACACATTTGCTTCATGTTCATTGTATTGTAGCCTTATTTCTCATCCTCAACTTCTCAACCTATCTTATGACTTTTGAGGTGATCATTCCTTAACATCCTTGGCTGTTTGGGTAGATTTATGATTTCCATTTTCTTCCTTTATAATAGAATGGAAAACACTCTTCTTACCCCTTGCTATTGGGGCCCTTAAATTTGAGTAGACAGTCTGTAGAACCACTAGCATTGGAAAGTGAGAAAATAGATGATAAGAGGTTGAAATTGAGAATACTCTTTTCTATTAGAAGAGTTATTACATTCCTATAATTAACACATTTCACTTTTTGTGGATGGAATCCTTGTAGAGGACCACCAAAATAACATGATGATGAAGAGGAATTTTAGCTTATAACACATGCACTTACTATCTACCAAGTCTCTATTAGAACAATTCTAAAGAAACTAGCATAGTGGCTTTGGTACACTCCTTTGAACGATGGAGTGAAACCCATGAGAAAATACGCTAAAGGAAAGGGGAACAATATTCAAGTCACCCTTCAACTTTACCTTAGATTTTACTAGTGTAGTTTGCACATACAATGCACAATACCTCATGAATGTAGAACATTGTTGGGATGAAAATTTAAAGTCAAGATGATGGGTTTGACAGTCTTGTGGAAATTCGTTGGATTATCACTTTTTGGTGCCATTGTCAAAGAGGCATTAAAAATTACATACAAGACCATAAATTTTTATCATGAAAATTGGAAAGGACACTATAATTCATGCATCAACCTAGAGATAGATTTGGAAGATTGTCATCAGGAATTCACACTATTGAAACATGTACAATCAAATAAAGACAAAAGCAAGAATTTTGTGACTTTTATAAGGAAAGCTCCCTTGTTAGCAGGTGAAAATTCCAACAGATCTTCCCAAATTTTAGACAAATAATGGATAGATCATTCATTGTTTATCCCTAGCTCTAATATCCAAAACCCTTTGACATACAGGGAAATTCAAGTGAGGAAATGGTTGAAAACCTTTATGTGAAGGTTGCATGTGTGATATTGACTGATATGATTATTGAAGACCTTGCTCCAACTCTTGAAGATCTTATTCCATCTCTCCATACTAATGATTTTTCATAGGATTTTCTAAACTGATAATTACTTCTTATGATTTCTTTAGTTACTCTTATCTTTTCATTTATATTCATCATAAATAAATCACAAACAAGATATCAAAAATAATTACTAAATTCCAATAGGATCATAAAGCTAAAACTAAACAATAACACACACATTTACCCGGGAAAACCCACACAGGGGAAAACCCAACAACCTTTTCCTTAGAAAAATTGTTCATTTCAACAAGAGACACGCCTAAATCTTCTAGTCAATCAGAAGGTCAAACTGACCAATAAAGTAGAGTTGGTTGAATCTGGTACAACTCCCTCCTAGTCAAATCAAACATCTTCCCAAGAGACTCGGTCTGTTTTTCTCTTCTTTGGTCAAATTTAAGCCTTCTTCTGCACCCAAAGTATTTGTCTTGCAACTCTGTTATACCTTAGAAGTTTGGTCCTTTCTGTCACACATGTGAGGTCATAGGAGGAGATAATATCCACACATGTGAGGTCATAGGAGGAGATAATATCCACACATGTGAGGGCTAATGGAGAGAGAGAGAGCTCGGTCTTCTTCTGGTCAAGTTCAACCATCCTTATCTTTGTCTCCTTCACTTGATGAACATAAATATACTTTCTTGTATGATCCAAATTGTGTGTAAAAATGATGGAGGACGAGGGTCTTTATGTAGAAATTCTCACTGTAGATCACCTAATAATGCAATATACTAAAGCAAAATACTTGATCTACTTCTACAAACAAACTTGTGGAAGCTTAATCAATTTTGAGCAAGATCAAATAAAACACATATAACAGATGAAGAAGAAACAATGACACATGAACACAAAAGAATACTCTGGGAAAGCCTCAGCTAAAAACCCGGCTATCTATATTATCATACAAGTGGAAATATCTCAGGATTACACAAAGCTTTAGCTCACAAGCTATCCATCTCTCAGTACAATCCCTCACTGCTACTCATAGATAGAATAGACAACACATATGCCTTTCTTTAGTCCTCCAAGCCTTCTATTTCCTTGCGCAATTTCTCCTGGGTCCTCTAGCTACAACCTGTGTGATTCTCACCTCACACACAACACTAACCTCTGAAATAACTGTGCAATCCTGAAGGAGTTAATTCCTTTTGCATGGATGAGTTTCCTTTATAGGAAAATTTCTCCAACTGATAGTACATCGTCCCTTCCTTTAATCTCAGCTGGGTATCTATTTGAATTGACATGCATGAGTTATTTATGAGAGAATATTTAGTTATTTGAAGTACACTAGTTGCATGCATGCATGAATTAACTAACTGAACTCACAATCAGTTCCACAAACTTTTAGAACTAATCTAACTCAGCTAACTAATTACAACTCAAAGTACAACTCATCTTGATCTCCTTAATTAAGGGATAACTTCCTCAACCAAAGGGATAATTGTTGCATGTCTTCACATAGACTTCATGTTTGATTTTCTCCAACTAATTAATTCAAGGTGAATTAATTAATTATTTTTCAAACAACTAGTGAGACTAAATTCGAATTTTAATTCAAGGACAAATTAAAATTGGAATATATCCCGAAATTCTATTTATAACAATGTTATTTTTAGCATTTCTATTTTATCATTCCTTGTTGCTATTTCAACATTGGTACCTAAAATGCTATTTATAGCATTTCTTGTTGCTGTTTTCAACACTCCCTCTCAACAAGAAAGGCATTCAACTCGAACCCGATCCTGAACTTTTGGAATGTTTTGCATGCAACACTTCTCTCAAGTGTTGTTGCTCCAGCAACTCCAGAAACAAAAAATATACAACCTAAATCAAAATGATGCCTCTGTCATCAAAGTCTTTGACTGCTATTGCCTCTATCAACTGAAAACTCTGCACCTCTGCGCTCTTCAGTATATGACTTCTCTAGCCTCTGTCACTTTGATCTCTAACTGCATCAATCACATTGATTCCTCCCGCTGCATCCATGTTGTTGTTGGTCCTGTCTCCCAGCACTGCATCCGCACTGCACCTCCTCTCATCATGTTGCATCATGTTGCCCACTGCTGCACTGCAACTCAGTTACTGAGAAGTAAGTAACTGATCTCCCAACTGACCTCCCTGTTGGGCTAGAAACACCCTTTGATGCTGAAGCTCCCTCTGCCACTGAAAAGTGCTCCCTCTCTGACCTCTGCATTTTTGCAACAACTCCCTGCATCTCACACCGTTGCACACCTCTATGTGCCATCTTACACTGGTGCAACACTCCTGTGCCTCTCACATTGCTACAACCTGCTAGCTCTACGATGTCTTGGGACTCCTGCACTGTAGCTCTCTCTACCGCTCCATCCGCATCTGTCTCTACCCACTCTGCCAGTCCTGCTACTCCTCGTTGGGGCTCTGGTAGCAAGATATAATCAAAGAGGCTGGGTACCTCAAGGGTCCTACCATTATTTCAGCCTTCTTGGGACAATCACTTCACATTGCCCCACCTCACACCTGGAGGTATGGATGCATGTGATCCCTCTGCCCACTTGGATCGAAATTTCCCCCTATTGGAGGTCTCTGCATGAGTGGATGCCTCCACTCAATCTCCTCTTGGCTTCTCCAGTTGTGGTTGCTCCATAACCTCTTGAAGCTACTTCACCAATTGTGGCTCCTCCACAATTGTCTGAGACTTCTTTTGGCGCTGCATGTTGAGAGGTAATTTACTCTCCCTCTCAACTACCAAGTATCTAACCTTTGCCTTGCTCCTTAAGGCTTTGCATGAATCTTGTACCTCAAGTGCATACATGTTCTTGGCTAGAATACCAATCTGTTTCATCTTTCCCGCCGTCACAAAATTTTCTGGAAAAAGAGCTGATTTTAAATCAGCGATATCTCCCTCATCTAAACTTTGATTTAGTCATTTTTTTTTTTTGAATTTATATATTTTTCCACAAGGAATCCAGATCTGCTATTTGTTTCTAAAAATTTTTCACAAAAATTTTCAAATCTGCTCTTAAAACTCACGGCCCAATTTTTTTTTTTTTATTTTTTTTTATTTTTTTTATTTTTAATTTTTTTTTTATACTTCGAATTCTCTTCTTTGTATACTGTTCACTGCTCCAATGAACTTGGCTCTGATACCATGTAGAACTTTTTCTACAAAACCTTGCTTCGATACCATATATAAATTTCTCTATAGATCAACTAGCTTTGATACCATGTAGAAATTTCTCTATGGATCAGCTAGCTCTGATACCATGCAGAAATTCTCATTGTAGATCACCTGATAATGCAATATACTAAAGCAAAATACTTGATCTACTTCTACAAACAAACTTGTGGAAGCTTAATCAATTTTGAGCAAGATCAAATAGAACACATATAACAGATGAAGAAGAAACAATGACACATGAACATAGAAGAATACTATGGGGAAAGCCTCAGCTAAAAACCCCATTATCTGTATTATCATACAAGTGGAAATATCTCAGGATTACACAAAGCTTTAAATCACAAGCTATCCAGCTCTCAGTACAATCCCTCACTACTACTCATAAATAGAATAGACAACACATATGCCTTCCTTTAGTCCTCCAAGCCTCCTATTTCCTTGCGCGGTTTCTCCTGGGTCCTCCAGCTACAACCTATGTGATTCTCACCTCACACACAAAACTAACCTCTGAAATAACTGCGCAATCCTGAAGGAGTTAATTCCTTCTGCATGGATGAGTTTCCTTTATAGAAAAATTCCTCCAACTGATAGTACACTTTCCCTTCCTTTAATCTCAACTAGGTCTCTGTCTGAACTGACATGCATGAGTTATTTATGAGAGAATATTCAGTTACCTGAAGTACACTAGTTGCATGCATGTATGCATTAACTAACCGAACTCACAATCAGTTCCACAAATTGTTGGAACTAATTTAAATGAGCAAACTAATTACAACTCAAAGTACAACTCATCATGATCTCCTTAATTAAGGGATAACTTCCTCAATCAAAGGGACAACTGTTGCATGTCTTCACATAGACTTCATGTTTGATTTTCTCCAACTAATTAACTCAAGATGAATTAGTTAATTATTTTTCAAATAGCTAGTGAGACTAAATTTGAATTTGAATTCTCAATTTTAATTCAAGGACAAATTAAAATTGGAATATATCCCGAAATGCTATTTATAGAAATGCTATTTTTAGCATTTCTATTTTATCATTCCTTGTTTCTATTTCCAACACTGGCACTTGAAATGCTATTTATAGTATTTCTATTTTTAGCATTTCTTGTTGCTATGTTCAACACTTTATATAGTCTTTTGGATGGCCAAGTGGGCCCCTCTTTGAATGGGGCCGACTTGACTATGATGAAGTTTGACTTGGCTTATTTGGAGCCAAAAAATCAGTTTTTAAAATTCAATTTTTCTCTTTCGAAAAGGACATGAAGAACATGCCTTAAAATTTTCCTTATGACAATAGCATGAATAAAAGGCTTTATATTTATTATCACAAATAAATCAAGGGCTAAAATATTTATTATGAAGACCGATCATAGGTACAAAATTCAATACTCACTCTTACCTAGGGAGTTATTCATAATGACTATCTAGATGTTATGATGTTGACAAATTTCTCCCAAAAAAGGTTATAAAAATTCATCATCAACATCAACATCAACATCAATATCACCATCATCCATTTTCCATAATCCTAGTCAACAACTTTGACACATGATAAATCAACAACATCAACAAGTTACCATAATTACAATCGATACCTCTAATATATGGTGTATTCTCACCATAATCTTCGTCGACTCCTGACACATGGTACAACATTAGCATCAACAAGTCACCATGATTCTGGTTGGCGCCTCTAACCCAAGGTATACTACCATCATCCTAATCAATCTCTTGACTTGTGGTGAAACCATAGGAACACACTCAATCCACTTGAGTACTATGGTCCCAAATCCAAAAACCTTGCTCTAAGCCATGATGCTAAATGGGCTCATGCAACCTATCTAGAGAGTACATTAAGCTTGTTGCTAGAAGGAACCCTCTCAACTGAGTGATTCTGGGCCTCTAAGACCATTCTTCCTAATTCCAATCAACATACTTGACATAGGAATAATGATTGTCCTCTCCAAAACCATTTTCCATAATTCCGATCAACATACCTGACTCAGGGAGAATGTTTGTCCATGATGCTATCATATCAACACTTTGGACCATTTTCCCTAATCTTCATCAACCTGACCTAAGGTGAGTGATTGCCTTAGATGCTATAGTTTCATCACTCTGTCTTGCTAAGAGAGACATTCTCAATCACTCCAACCTTGTCCTAAAAGTATATATAGTTCATACTAGGATAGAGGCTTTGTAAACAATACTCTTAACTAAGGAATAATACCGAAGCCACATTGCTTCCTTTTGTACCATGTCTTGGTACTATATCTCATTGTGCTTAAGCTTGTCATCATGGTCGTCACCTTCACTTGATCAAGAAAATCCTACAACTAGCCTCTCAAGCCACACTGCTTCTCAACTTTCCAATCAAGTTGTAATATACTTGACCTTTGCAATATTAAGTGTGACATATATCTACTTCTTGCTTATCCAAGAAATCACAACGGAGCCCAAACTAAAGGAACATCTTGATAAACTCTTTTTGTCTTCCCCACTCTCTTCCCAATCAAAATTTGTGAATTTTTGCAGCTGTACTTCACTAATTGAGACATATATCAAACCATAATTGGTTGTTCCATAACCAACTATACCATGATGGTACTTCAACACATGTTTAGCTTCATACCTTGGCTTAATCATATGTTGGTTGGCTACTTTATAGTTCCCCTAACTAGATTCTCTTTCTAAAACAACTTATGCTATGAAAACCCCTGGTTGCTCCCTCTTCCATCGCTGCTTTCTAGCATACAAACTATCTATCATAACAATGTCAATGACAATCCATCATCTCAAACTCAAAGGCCAACTTCCTTTGAAGCTAAAATAAGGCTCTATGATTACTCCCTCTATTACAAAAGAAGTTCTTTCTTCCACAACTGCTCCCTCTGACACATAAGTCCTTCTGCTTCTGTCAGAGACAAATCATATAGGATCAAACTTGATCCATAAATCCAAAAATACCGATCCCAAAATGTCTTCTTTTTATCATACAAAGCCTTCTCCAATCATGAGAATTATTCTCATGTACATCAAAGCCTTGAGGTAGCTCTATGTACACTTATTTCTCCTCAATTACTCCATTGAGAAAATCAATCTCTGCATCCACCTAGTGCAATTTTCAAAGAAAGGATAATAGTTCTTATAGAAGTGTATGTCACAACAGGAGAAAATGTCTTGTCACGATCCTCTCCCTCTTTATGGGAGAACCCTCTATTCTCAACTCTTGCTTTGTACCACAATTTTTTTTCATGATTCCCACCTTGTTTCATAAGTTCCTCCTCGAGAAGAGTCTCGGACATATCATCGAATACCAACCACCTTTGCAGACTCCAATAAACACTGACTACCAACAAAGGAAAACTGATTGGCAGAAGTTCCTCAACGCACAGAGTAAGGATACAAAAAAAGAGTGGGACTACTTCCTAAGTAAATCAACATGGTTGTTGGGTATTCCCTCTCCATTGAAAGTAGGTAGGGATGGCATGGGGGGGTAACGATGCCTAATAAATACATAAACATAAAAGAAAAGAAAAAGAAGTGAGATTGGAGAAGTATAAAAGAAAATTATAAATAACAAATATGGAAGGGAGGAGGTCGATTGCTAAGAAACAATGAGGAGAAAGTAGCCAACAAAATAATATTCAACAATATAAGAAGTCGACTGACATTCAGAAGATAGCATGGGGTAAAATACAAAAACTACGTGAAGAAATAAGAGAAGAGTACCAAAGGAACAAAATCCAAACTCAAGTGTGTGAGAGCAAATATGCACGAGAATCCTTAGATGAGTTGAGAGGCATAACACCGCCCATTCAAACAAAGAGTAATGGTCTACAAATAAGTCCTAGAAGGCAGGTAGAGGAAATGGAAGTTGGTGACTTTTGTTTTGCAATACCTCGAATACTGACTATATCAATATCAAGTCCCACCATTAAATAATTCCTTCAACAAACATCACTTATTTATTAAGGAATACCTATTGTATGGAATAAGGAGGATGAACAAAGAAATAAGCCATAAAGTGAAAACCTTGTTGAAAATCAAACAAACAACAAGAACAAAGAAATGACAAAATACTTCTCGAACTTAGAAATTTTACGATCACACCCCCGCTTCCGCAATTAGTATCTATTGAGGAAGTTGAAAGTACAAATCCAGTCGACAAAGAGTCATGACTTGAAGCAAGTCAGTGTACCGAGTATATAGATAGAGCATGCCATAATAATGAGTCATTTCTTGAAGACAATGTCAACAAGCAAGCAAGTAGCACACCTTTGAGAAATCAACCAGTGGTCGATCCTGCCAACACTGCCCAATTAAGAAATCTTGGAATATCTGGAACATTGAAGCCTTAAAAAAATAAAATGGGATTAAATCACATACCCCTCTACGAGAGAGATGAGTGCCCTAAGAAAAATTGGTCCGCCTATGAGAAGTTTTGGTCTGCGGATGATATCACTGATGAACATAAATAGTTGGCACAATTTGTAGTGGCTTTGAGGAAACTTGCATTACCATGGTTTATGAATATTAATGAAAATCAACCAAAATCAAAAGATGAAATCAAAACCATTTTTCTTACTTTCTTAAAGGTCCAAGATGTAAAACACTTGGCGACACAAAGGTTAAAATAAATAAAGTAGTGACCCAATGAAATAGTGCGTGAATATGATAAAATATTTAAATATTTATTAAGTCAAATCGCATATATCATCAACAAAAAATTATTAGTTCAATGGTATGTGCCTAGTCTCCTCCAACATATTTGTGAGTCGTTGAGAATGCATGAAGGTGAAGAAGCTCTCAAGTTGGCCCAATGAATTGAAATTGACGATGAAGGATAGTCAACTAACTCATCGACTGACAATAAGATTGAAGATAAAATTGATAAATTACAAAATATGTTGATGGCATTAACATTTCAGGGAAATAATTTATGGTGCAATAATTATCGAACTGAAGGGCACAGTAAGGATAATTGTAAATTTTCTGATTACTTCGATCAAGACATTCGATTGGTACAATATAAGATATACTGCAACATATGTCAAATATCATTGAAGCATACTACTAAATATTGTCAGTGTAATCTTTGTAACTCTAAGCCAAAATGGTGCGCAATTTGTGAAGAAAATAGCTATTCAACACAATAATGCCAACACAATGGGAAAAATAAGCCGAATTATCATGTTGTCTATCATACATAAAAAATGGATCAGTACAAAAAGTCACCGATGCATGACGAAAGAGGAAATGGTCGAGGAGGATATGGTGATCGATGAGGTGGATACAACAACAGAGGTCGAGGATGCGGTTGGGGACGAGGAAGGTTTTATTGCTTTACTTGTTGGCAAGAGGGTCATACAACCCCTAATTGCCCCTTAAAGGATAATATCGACTTGTGCTTTTGTAATATGTGTGGTTTGGGGGATCACTCGGAATATTTCCCTAAGATCATTGAAAAAGTCTTAAACAAAAGAATTGTAAATTTACTTCAAACAGTGCCTAAGGAAGGTATTATAAATTCAAAAAACCTTGATGTTGTTACAAGGTAGGGGGTAGGAAGAGATAATAGTGTTCATAACAAGTAAATCATCCGACCAATAAGCAACATGACTAGATATCCATATATGCAGGTGCAAAATGATATAATGAAAAAATCGGTCGAATTCTTTACGAAAGAAGCTTACAAATAGAGACTTTTGAAGGATATTATTCTATAAGAATTTTTGGAGCTCTTAAAAGAAGAACAATCGGTCGGCCACCTAGTAGAGCTTTTAAATATGTTAAAAGATTGTAATGAGAGCAGGGAGAAATGTAAAAATGTATGACAACTCTCGCATGGAAAGAAAATGGAAGATCACGATCCATAAATCAACTTGGAAATACGTGGTTATATGGTAAGACAAGTTGTTTTCGACTTTGGGTCGCAGGTTAATATTCTCCCTTGTGAAACATGGATTACTATGGGAAGGACGAATTTACATAGAATGACCAACTATCTCAATCTTCCTGACTAAAGGTTCATTGAACCCATTAACACATTGAGACACGTAAAAATTCAATTATGGGAATCGTGATGACAATCGACTATGAGGTCACCAACTTAGTTGATGGTATACCTACATATCCTACGCTATTTGGTAAACCATGGGATTGAAGGATGGAAGCGACCATTTCATTAGAAAAAAGACAAAATCAAACTAAAGAGAAATGATAAGAAAATCACCATCCCTTTAGACCCCTATGAAGGAAAACCATGGTTTGAACCATGTGAAGAAGAGTCATAAACAAGAAGGTTGTATCAAGTGCTACATGAAGATAGGAATAATGTGGAACCTAATGCCTTTGGGGAAATTTTAACAGGGTCACCTCTTTCCATTGGTCAGAATTATGATACAAAGTTATATGAATGGCAAGTTGATAATTATGAATCAAAAGCAAAGGAATGTTGGACAATTGAATAAATTCCAACAACAAAGTCCGACCCTATTATTCTATTAAAGCAGTGCCTATACTTAGAGAAATAATTTGCAGACAAACACCATCACTCCTAATGACTTAATCAAAACAAAATTATAGCAATATGATTAAATTCAAGGAATAAACTTCCCATGATAATCATGTCGAATAAAGAACCAAATCTATTGGAGAATAGAGGAGGATGAAGAGTCTGGTGCAATATTTTACATGTCAAGTGACAAGATGGTGGGATACCCACTCATGTTGACTCTAAATGTGGATGAAAATAATGCCATATTTCTTAAACGATCTAGAGGTTGTAAGCTTTCAACCCAAGAAAATATACCTATTTTTAGTCCCAAATAAGACCCCGTCCTTCATATACATAATTGTGAGTCAAAATGGCACAAAATTGGATATAGAGGTGAGAAAGTCTGGTCCCACATGTTTCCAAATACTTTAGACAACTTGCCTAACAAATAGTATAAATTAGAAGAAGCTAGAGGAAAATATCTACAATTGAAAGAGTTGAAAGAAAATTTCATTAAGGATTTTGAGTTCTGACCTGATGAACAAGAGATGCTTGATGCAATTCAACAGATAAATAATTTTTAAAGACAAAATCACTAGACAATATTAATCAAGAAGCAACAACAGACATATCATCGACAAAGGAACAATCACTTGAAATGAAAAAGGAACATCTTCAACAATTGAAACATTTAGAATAAGATTGACTTCACGCACTCTGTTGGGTCCCTATAATACTAGTGATTACCCCATTACTATTGTAGTTGTACCCCTTATTAATATTGTTGTGCCCCTATTATCCCCATATTGTTATTACTATGCCCCATAGAATCCCTCTATTGTTATTTTTGTGGCTTTATATTATTATTGTTAGGTCGGCTGGGTTATATTGTGACTCCGTAGACTCCTATATATAGAAAGGAGGTTTTGTCATTTGAATCATCCAAGAATTGTTCATTTATGTAATGTGAAGGAGGCTGCCCCCTCGAACAGGCTAAATTCTAAGGCATTGATCTATCTTTTCTATCTTTTTCTTGAGCTGGTTTCATAACATTTGGTATCAGAGCTTTGGATTCTAGGGTTTCGCTGCTCCAAACAAGTCATCATGGCATTTTCACTATAAATTTTTTTCTGCGACGTTTCAAAAGTTGCAAAAACAAAACCCATTTGAGAAGAAATCATGTTGAACCTCGGGTCCGAATTTCAGAGCTGTTCGCGCTATATTGGTGGAGATATGATCTGAGGAAGTTGGTCTTTTTGCAGACTCCTGAATTACATTCCAAACAGGTGACTTGGGGAAAAGCATCATAACTTTCTCTCTGGGGATCGGATTGAAATTTCATAAGAAGCTACAAAAAGGGGACGGACTGTAGTTTCTTGTATGCATTTTTCAGATCCAAATGTCAAAACAGTGACTCGTGGCACGTCATACAAGTTCGCTCTACTGAACTAATCTATAATCAAGTCACTGTGGGAGATTTTGCATAACTCTTCCTTGGAGAATCCAATTTGGGTCAGACTTGTGGCATTGGAAAGAGGACATAGAGGGCTACTGAAAGTCACAAATTCAGATCTAGATGATTGGAAAGTACAGAGATACATCAGAGGCAATATTAAGCTCCTACAAAGTGAAAAATGGTGTGTAGATTTTCTTAAATTTTTGCTTAAGCTTGGTTTTAAAATTTATTTTGAAGGAATTCAAAGGGCATAGTAGAGCATTATTATCGGTAATTGATGCCCCGAGGAAAGAAAATTCAAACACCTAGTAAGGAACCTGAAAGCTCTAGCATGACTCATGAAGAAGAGGAAGAAATGCAACATGATATATCAAAATTACAAGACCAAGTGCAACAACTGTCCCTTGCACAAAAAGGAACAAAATCTAAGATGGATGGTTTAAAGAAAGGCGTAGAAGCTAAGATGGATTGTTTAAAGAAAAGGTGTAGAAGCTAAGATGAATGACATGGAAGCTAAGATGGATGATTTGAAGATAGATTTGAAGACAGACATGGAAGAATTGAAGATAAATATGAATAAGTTGCTACAAGAAAGGGTCACTAATGGTGAAAGGGTAGTAAAGGAAACTCATGATGAGAACAAAATAAATGTTAATCATGATTCCATAGACTCTAATGTTGGATCAAAGACCCACCATATTCCAAAAATCGATATGAGGAAGTTTGATGGCAAGGATCCTGCAACATGGATATTACAGATGGAGCAATTTTTCGATCTCAATAATGTGCAAAACACACAAAAGGTACGTATTGCAACTTTATATTTGGAACCAAATCAGTTTGTATGGTATCAATGGCTTTGCTCTCGTAAACAATTTATCACTTGGGCAATTTTTACAGAAGAATTGATAGCACATTATGAGGATACAAAAAGCAACACTTTTTTTAGCCAATTGATAAGTCTCAAACAAAAGGGTTCAATAATGGAGCACATTGAGGAGTTCCAAAAATTGAACATAAGGGTAAAAGATATTCTAGAGGAGCATAGGATTGATGTGTTTATAGGGTATTTAAATGATAATATCCAACATGATGTTCGCCTTTGGGAACCTAATTCATTAGAGAAGGCATTCAGGTTAGCAAGAAAAATGGAAAGCAAAATTATGGCAACCAGGAAGCATACCACTCACAACTATAAAGACGGAAGTGTTGTTGCTGCTAGTCTTCCAAAACCTATAAGGTTGACACCACAACAATTGGAAGAAAAAAGAGCAAAAGGGCTTTGTTATAGTTGTGATAGCAAATACACTAAAGGTCATAAGTGTGCTGAGAAGAAATTATTCTACATAGATTGTGAAGAGGAAGAAGAAAAGGAGCAAGAAAGGTCAAAAGAAGAGGATATACTCCAGGAACAAATCCTAGATAAAGAAGAAATGAATCCGACCATATCTTGTAATGCATTGGCGGGAATTACCACTCCTCAAACCATCAAGATAGAAGGACAAATCAACAAGAAAAAGGTAATAGTGTTGATTGATTCAGGAAGTACTCACAATTTTATTCATTGTAAGGTAGCAAGAGAATTGAATTGCTTCTTATATCCAACACCAGAGTGTCAAGTGATGGTTGCAAATGGAGGAACAATAAATTGCTCAGGAAAGTGCCATAATATCAAGCTATCCATGGGAGAATATGTATAGACTAGCCCAATGCTTTCCATTCCAATGGGAGGTGTTGATGTTGTACTAGGAGTCCAATGGCTACAATCCTTGGGTACAATAGCTTTTAATTTTCAAGAACTTTTCATGAAATTTTCTGTGGAAGGAAAGGAAGTTGAATTAAGGGGTATTGCAAGGAAACCAGGAAAGATAATCAGCTCTAACGGTATGACAGCTGCTAAAAAAGGAAAAAAGAGGTGTAATTGCACAATTATGTTCGCTAGATGTGTCCACAGTGGAATCATCTATTTCTCCAGATCTCCAAAAAGTCTTGGACAATCATTCCAAGGTATTTGAGACTCCCAAAGGTCTCCCACCTATTCATGATCATGATCATGCTATTCATCTGATTCCAGGAAGTGTTCCTCCAAATATCAGGCCGTACAGATATCCCTATGCCCAAAAGAGTGAAATTGAACGTATGGTTGCAGAAATGCTAGAGGCTGGTATAATTCAACCAAGTCAAAGTTCTTTCTCTTCTCCAGTCGTATTGGTGCACAAGAAGGATAGATCATGGCGCATGTGTCCGGATTATAGGGAGCTCAACAAGCTCACTATTAAAGATAAGTTTCCCATTATTGTCATTGATGAATTACTGGATGAATTGCATGGATCAATTTACTTCACCAAGTTGGATCTTCGTTCAAGATATCATCAAATCAGAATGAAGATTGAAGACATTCCGAAAACAACATTTAGAACTCATGAGGGTCATTATGAATTTTTGGTCATGCCTTTTGGCCTTACCAATGCACCTTCAACATTTCAAGGTTTGATGAATTCAATTTTCAAACCATTCCTTAGAAAATTTGTGTTAGTATTTTTTGATGATATACTAATCTACAACAAGTCTTGGAAGGATCATGTTGAACATGTTGACAGGGTGCTACAACTATTGGAGGAGAAACAATTATATGCAAAAAGATCTAAATGTTTCTTTGGAGTACAAGAGGTGGAATATCTGGGTCATATTGTATCTCATGAAGGAGTTAAGGTAGACCCTAGCAAAATTAAAGCCATTAGTGAATGGAAAATTCCAACATCCATAAAGCATCTGCGAGGATTTCTGGGGTTGATAGGGTATTATCGCAAGTTTGTTAAGAATTATGGGAGAATAGCAGCACCTCTAACAACATTATTGAAGAAAGATGCATTTTCATGGACTTCAGAAGCAACAAAGGCTTTCGAACATCTTAAAGAGGCAATGTGCCAAGCACCGGTCTTAGCTACACCGGACTTCACAAAAACCTTTATTGTGGAATGTGATGCTTCAGGAAATGGAATTGGTGCTGTTTTAATGCAAGATGAAAGGTCCATTGCTTTTGAAAGTCGTCCAATCAAGGGAAAGGTTTTACACAAAGCTATTTATGAGAAGGAAATGTTGGCAATACTCCATGCACTTAAGAAATGGCGACCCTACCTAATGGGAAGACACTTCAAGGTAAAAAAGGATCATGATAGCCTTAAATACTTTTTAGAACAAAGATTATCCTCTGAAGAGAAACAAAAGTGGGTCACAAAGATGTTGGGTTATGACTTTGAAATCATCTACAAAAAAGGGAAGCAAAATGTGGTGGCAGATGCACTCTCAAGAAAGGATGAGGATGTGGAAGCATTGTTGTGCGCCATTTCTATTATCCAACCAGATTGGATAAACGAAGCAAGGGAGGAATGGAAGAATGACGAAGAAGTGTGGGCACTTATTCGAAAGTTACAACAAGATTCCAGTATGTCTGATACATTTAGCTGGAAAAATGATTCGTTATGGTACAAAAATTGCTTATACCTCTGTAAGAATTCCCAGCTAAAACAAAAGATTCTTATGGAATTGCACACTTCTCCCTTAGGAGGGCACTTAGGATTTTTAAAAACTTACCACAGGGTTAAGAAGGAATTTTTTTGGGATGGCCTTAAATCAGATATTCAAAAGTTTGTGGCGGAATGTTTGGTTTTCCAACAAAATAAAGTTGAAACAATTAAGACACCGGGTCTAGTACAACCTTTATCCATTCCAAGCCAACGTTGGGAGGAGGTTTCAATGGATTTTATCACAGGTTTACCCAAGTCTGAGGGGAAGAGTGTCATCATGGTGATAGTTGACAGACTTACCAAGTATGCACACTTTTGTGCATTATCACATCCATTTAAAGCCAATACAGTTTCTACTGCATTTATGGAAACAATTCAAAAGCTACATGGAAACCCAAAGATTATTGTAAGTGACAGAGATCCCATTTTCACTGGAAATTTTTGGACAGAATTATTTTCTTGTCTTGGTACTCAGTTAGCTCATAGCTCATCTTATCATCCTCAATCTGATGGGCAAACTGAGATAGTAAACAAATGTTTGGAAGGATATCTTCGTTGCTTTGTATCTGATAAATAGACACAATGGGTCAAATGGTTGCCTCTGGCTGAATGGTGGTATAACACTTCCTTCCATACAGCAACAAAAATGACCCCATTTATGGCACTTTATGGGTATCAGCCACCATCCATCACATCATATTTAAGAGAAAATTCTAAGGTTCAAGCAATGGAACATCACATTGAACATCAACAACAAGTCCTCCAACTCTTAAAGGATAACCACATGTTGGCACAGAATAGAATGAAACAACAGGCAGATCAACATCGTAGCGAAAGAAGTTTTGATGTAGGTGATTGGGTATTCCTACAGCTACAACCATATAAGCAAATGTCCCTCAAGCAAGCTAAGAAGGATAATAAATTATCACCAAAGTATTATGGTCCATACAAGGTGTTGCAAAAGATTGGTACTATGGCATACAATTTGGAGCTTCCTGCAACTTCTCGATTTCACCCAGTTTTCCATGTTTCATGTTTAAAGAAGGTTATAGGTGACAAGCTCCCAGTTCAAACAATACTGCCAGAACTTGACGAGGAAGGAAAAATTATATTGGAACTGGAAGTAGTCACAGAAACAAGAACTCGACAACTACGAAATCGATCAATTTCGGAGTATCTTATCAAGTGGAAGAACTTATCCGTTGAAGATTCCACATGGGAGGATGAGAATTTTATACAGAAGCATCCAGAACTTCTCAAGCGTTGAGGATAACACTTTTTTGAAGGAGAGGGGCATGTTGGGTCCCTATAATACTAGTGATTACCCCATTACTGTTGTAGTGGTACCCCTTATTAATATTGTTGTGCCCCTATTATCCCCATATTGTTATTACTGTGCCCCATAGAATCCCTCTATTGTTATTTTTGTGGCTTTATATTATTATTGTTAGGTCGGCTGGGTTATATTGTGACTCCTTAGACTCCTATATATAGAAAGGAGGTTTTGTCATTTGAATCATCCAAGAATTGTTCATTTATGTAATGTAAAGGAGGCTGCCCCCTCGAAGAGGCTGAATTCTAAGGCGTTGATCTATCTTTTCTATCTTTTTCTTGAGCTGGTTTCATAACACACTCCATCATCAACAAGCCAACAAAGACCAACAAAAGGTATTTTAGGAAAGAAATCTACAAACAAAAAACTTAAAAGTCAGTAATTTGGTACTATTAAATGATAGTCGAGTGAAGGGGAAATCAAGAAAATTAGAGATTACATGGCTAGGACCCTTCACTATTGAATATATTCACACTTTAGGAGTTGTGAAACTGAAGACATTAGAAGGGAACTTGTTCAAGTCACTTATCAACATGTTCGACTTAAGAAGTACATCTCTTAACATCATTGGCATGTTCCTAGTGAGAACCTCTTTGGGACACCAGGGACATGGGTTAGCTTGAAAACCACTTTGTCGCGGTCTAACTGACCAAAATATTTGTAAAATTAGTAATTTTCTTTTTTCTAATCATAATTTAGTAAGTTTATTACAAAAGGTAGTTATAAATTAGAAATAAAGTAACTGAAATAACAATTGGAGAACCATTAAAAAGAGGAATCACAGATCAACCAGGAAGATATGATAGAAACATGGAGCAAGAAACAAATCTATGCAATATATTAAATAATAGAGCTCAAAATAATATAGATCGACACCAGTCTAAGGATGAAAGAAGAAAAAAACAATGGCAAATATTTAGAGATCTATATAATAAAAGAACTGACTCAATAGGAATATTCAAAGAATAAGGTAGAAGTCGATCTGAAGAAAGAAAAGCCCACTCAACACAACATAGACATAATGAACACTTTGACAGGACAGGTGATCATGAGAAGAGCATTGACCATGCATTAGAAAGAAATATCATAGAATAAGTTGGAAATAAATACCATTAACATGAGTATGAGAGGACAAGTCATAAAAGACAAAAAATAAAATTTAAAAATAAACTTAATAGAATGCAGTAATCTATTCATGACATGCCACATACCCAATGAGTCCCATCACCATTAGAAGCATGTCTTCCCTCATATCAAACTATAACAAAATCATTTAACGTCGCTTAAAGAAGGTGGCAGACATGTGGGATGCACACGCTAAGTGATGTTGAGAAATTCAATCACGATTCAATTAGACAAGTGATGGAGGAGGTAGTGAGAAAGAATGATGGCACATTTAATTCAAATTCCATAAAAAAGAATGAAGGATTAATACACCCAACATTTTTCTAGAAATTTCGTTAAGTTTCAATTTTGATCTTGATGATATACTAGAAATTCTGAGCCCTATAATTTCTGAATTTGAGTTACTATTGTTAGAGCCTAGATTTGCCTCAGGCTGAAAAGACAAGGTTCTAGGTCCACATCAAACCACGCTCAGCCTCATAGCTAGCCCTACGAGGATAGGAGAGGGCTCTCTCTGGGTCAATCTCAGCGAAAGATAATCAACGGGGCTTGAGATGACTGAATAACAAACTAATTTTAGGCTAAGTATGAAGTGTAAAGGATTTGATTTGAGTTTTTGAGGGTTTTGTTGGAAAAAAGGGAAAGGCAAATTTGGGTCCGGGTATGAGGCACAGTTTCTGCAGAGTTCTGATTAGGGCAAGGAAGGCAATCGTTTTGATGCTTTAAAGTGAGTGAATGGATAGATCAGACCGGTGAGGAGCTAAGGAGAGCAAGAGAGTCTCAAGAATTCTCCTTAAATAGATGAAAACATGGAAATTTAAACAAATTCAAAGGTAGAGCATAGCAGTTAATGGATTCCACCTTAATCACTCATTTGTTCAAATTCAGAAGAAGAGACAGGAAAATGATACACATAACACTAATGAACTTACAATTACTTAGAGAATAACACAATAAAAACATAAAGCCACATGGATCCCAAACAATGTTGCAAAACCCTGGTCTTTCCTTAGCCAAAAAGGCAGAGATAGAATGTACAATGATATGCCAAAGCAATCCCTAGTGTCCAACCCTGAAAATGACTTAGGAATTACATGATATAGATTATCCCAACCCATTCCCTTGCCTCTAGGGTCGAGCTCATCATTCTAGGAGCTATTTCAACCAATTCTAAACAAAGCACTAAAATCTAGGCAATCAAAACAACTTGCCTCTATAAGGTAGGAAACTGATTCATTCATTAAATTTTCACTTTTCAGTGAATGAATCCTCTAGAACAAGTAAATAAGTGCTAAAATTACATCATTTTTATCCAATTACATCAAGATAGATAAAAAATTACATCACAAAGCAAAACTAGTCAAACTGGCCGAATTTCTAAGCTAGAAGGTGAAAAATTGAGCAAAAATCCTCTATGCGCCGCGCCAAAATCTGTATGCATCATGCCACTTTGGAGATGATTTTGAGGCACTTCCTGAAGTCCAAATTAAGCCCAAGTGTGCTTTTTGGAAAGCCCTACCTGTCTACTTTCCAACCCAAGTGTAATTTCTGAATTTGGATGTCATTTTCCCCTCCAAAGCTTCAATCTCCCAAGACTGCTTCCTGTGTGTCAAAATAGGGGTAGTGAGGTCATTTTTGAGTGTTTTTGACCTCCTGGGGACTCAAAACTTGCTCAAACTTCTTGGCCATGCACCAGAAGTCATGTTTTTTCATGCCAAATCCAAAAATGTAAACGTTTTGCAATTTGGAGCTCTCTAGCAAAACCGCGGGCTAGGTGGTGTGGCGCACAGGGAGAAAAACCCTGTTTTTTGTACCAAAATTTGCCAAAATGCCAAAAATGCCCCAAATTTCTTGAAATTTGGGTTGGAGCTTCTTCATTAAGTGTTATTATGGGCTAAAGAGGCTTCAGCCAATATCTGAAGACGATCAAGCTCCCTTTGCCTCTTTTGCTTCCTTATTGCCTTCCTCGACTTTGCCTTTAAATTCCTGATTCGTGCCTTGCAGACCTTGTTCTGTGCCATGTAGTGGAAAGCCATGTGTCTCAGAAATGCATGGTCCTTGTTGGCCTTGTCCAATAGCCTCTCTAAGTGCATGTTAACTCTCTCGAGATTAGCCTCCCGATCCTCATTAATCTCTTGCTCCAATGACGTGAGCTCAATTCTTCTCCTTTGTGCAGCCTGGCGATTCTCGCGGATGTTCTATAGCTCCATGATTGCTTGCTGATCTTCAAGCTATTTGTTCCTCTGCTCCAAATATTTCATGGTCCACTTAGCTCTCTCCAAGTCAAGGGATAAGGCTTGGATCTCTGTTTGCTGCTCCTCGATGATCTCCCTAAGTTTGGCACTTTGTGTGCCCGTATCTGTATCATCATCATGAATGAGAATGAAGTCAGTATTTCTTTCACCTGAAGGCTCACCTAGAGGCCCCTCATCTTGCATTGGCCTCTTGCCTTTGTCCTGTACCTCTGATGTTGATCGAGGAAACGAGGCCCCTTCCACCCCGGGTGGAGATAACACTCGCTTTGCCGCTGCAAACAAATGGCTGGTACCTCTTTGATATGTGATGAATACCGGCACACTAGCGGTCTCATGGCGCTCATACTGATGAGAAGGTCCACCTTCATGCTTAACCTCTGATAATCAGGGAGAAGCTCTGAAGATGTCACGAGAGATGAAATCATCCCAAGTGATGCCCTGTACTCCAAGCTGATGAACCACCAAAATTTTAATAAGAGCAAAATGATAAACACTGTTAAGTTGCTGCTGAGGGGTTTTATACTGCACAAGGGTGGTCATCCTCTCTATGTTCCAGCAAATGAAATATGGAATGTTCATCATCCATACCCTGGTGAAATGCATGAGAAACTTGATGTGATAAGCATAGAAACGAGAGAACCGTCCCTCATAGCTGAAATATTTCATGATCAATTTCATTAGTGGAGCATATTCATCTTTTAGATATTGAAATGGGAACACTCCCTTGAGCTGCCTCAAGAAACTGGTTTTAATGTATGGCTCATAATGCTGTCGGTCAATCTTCTGCTTCTTGTTCCATGGTTCACCAATGTTCGGTATGTCGGTTGCTAATGAGACAGATTCTGGTGTAAGTGTGAAGGTGACACCAGCTAAGATAGCTTGATTTCCATGTAAGTGCAACACAAAAAGACAAGCCAACTCATGATGAAATTGAACACTAGCCACCTTTTGAAAAAACTCATAGCATGACTGATGCTGAAAACAAAACATGGCAAGAGGGCAGCCCTGCAATTCTGTAAGGGTGGTCGGTTCTTCTCTAACATGTCTGCCACTCTTATGAGGCCTACGGGGTGCCCGTTCTTCTAAGGATGAGTCACTTTGGGTTTCCACTTCATAGTCCGATGAATGCTCAGATGCCATGACTGCTGTTTTTCAAACTGCCTTGAAGATGAAGATGCTGATGTATGAAAAATGTTTAGATTGCTCTTTTAGTAATGTGTGCCAACTCTGCCACCAAAGGGGAAAACCAATAAAACAGGGAAGTCTGTTAGGAAGGGGAAATAATATCAACGGATTAGGAATTATTGGCAGAGATTTGTTTGGGAAATATGGGAAGGGGTTTAGGATTTAGGTGTGGGAATAGGGTTTTAGGGTTTTTCACATTTGACAGTTTTGGGAAAGGGAATTTTAGGATAGGGGTTTAGTAACTTTTGGGGATAGGGAAGAATGAAATCTAGGAGAAATGGAATAAGGGAGAAGGGAATGATGGAGAAGTGACTTTGGTAGCAAAACAGTGAATTGTGGAAACCACAACAATTTCCTTTGAGGCACGTTTGAAGTAGGGTTTGGATTTTTGTTTCAAACATTAACATCCATAAACCACCATCCCTTATCACAAAAATGGATGAAACATTGAGATGTCGACCCTACCTGGCGAATCCACGCAAATAAATGGAAATTTAGAGAAATTTAAAGCAAATTCGGGCTTTCAGGTGTATGCGCCGCACCGCTCACCCAACGCGCCGCGCCGTGCTAGCGCGCCGCGCCTGTTCAGATTTACACTGGAAATTTTTTCCCAGTGTGCCGCGCCGGCCAAATTTCCTCCAACTTCACCCAAATCGCACACTAACTCTACTAGTTTGCTTTGAATGGCTTCTCTTTGGTCTTGGCATACAAATGACATTGATTTTCATGAAAATATCTTTATAAAGACATGGAATTAATTTTTGACTCTTCAAGACCCGTCTTTGTAATGTTTTGGCATTAGCACTTTTTCCATTTTAATACAACTCTGTTTTTGAATTTCCCTTTTTGATTTTTTGACTAAAATGATGAAATGCTTGGCAATTTTTTGCAGGGATAGCTGACATGGAATTTGGCAACGGAGACCAGGGCTGCGCTTGAAGAATTCAACAACTGAAAACTTTTGAAAATTATTACAAAGGACAAAATGTTGACTTTTCTTCAAAACAGAGTTTTGAAGAACAATCATAATCCATCCATATGATAATGAAATTCGCGAAATAAAAAACATGTGTAGAACCTCCCTCTGAACTGTTGGCATTTGGACACTTTAATGACTCAATTTTTGAAACCCTATACCTATGATTGATGTGACCCTTCAATACCCATTAAAAGATCAAACATTGGCTGTCATGGACTTTAATAAACATCGATGAAAAGACCTAAGCCAACAGGTACAAGACATGAGGGGAATGAATGACAAAGCCCTTCCGTCAGATTATGGCCTGCTCCTAGCGAAATGCAACTGAGTGAATCGAGCGAGACACCTAAAAATGAAATGCAAAAAGAGTGTTGATCTCCAACGAAGGGATGACCAGACCGACTCTAACAACTATATTGCCATATAACCGAAGAGTTTCAAGGTGATTTCACAATGTCAAAGAGGAAAGTTCATTTTGAAAATGAGGATATCAAACTCGAGTCAAGAACGAAAGCCAAATTTGATATTTTGGGAAAAAAAAGCTTGAAGTAAGAATGCATCACATAAAGCAGGAAAAGGTGGATGAGCTGCATTAGGAGAAACACAATCATTCATTCCTCAGTTGGGAAAAACCAAATAATCAATGGAGTACGCAGTCAAAGCTATTGTAGAAAGCTAAAATTCATAATATTATCAATGCCACATTAGTCGCTGACATGCAAGGCATGAAGGAGGAAGCTGATAAATTCTTGGTCAGTGGACATCATAATGACAAATTATGGCTTGCACAACCTGTGTTGATTTCTAAAACTACCATTCATATAATTACTGGACTCCCATTTCAAAGTGAGAAGGTGCCCAACACAATTGACTTTAATAAATGGACTATTAAATTCACAAGAGGCTTAGCTGACAAGAATTCAAGGGGAATAGTAATTGGATAAGTCCAGGATCAACTGGTTAAATTGACTTGCATGATTGTATCTCTCTGCCTCACACTAGCTAGTGAAGCGTCATATGTCAGATTAAAAATGTTGGAAGTAACTGGAGAGATATCAAAGTTGGGGAAAATATACAAATTGATAGATCATGTCACTGATTTGATCAAGACCAATATCCAAGAGTACAAAATCTTTGGTAAATGCATTCATTCCTCCCCCCCTTTTTTAGAGGTGGTTCATGGGTGGCCACTACATCCATGGAAAATATGGGCAGATCAACCCTGAAGGGAATATTTTAAAGCCCATCGGCCAGACTACTAGGGCCTAACCCCAAGGGTGTCAAGGAGAATTGACCCTATGACCTCCCAATCGAAAAGGTACTTAACAACAGGGACTCGACCTGTTGAGCTAACCCTTGGGGCCCTTTCCCTCCCTTCTTATTTGGTTAGCTATGAATTTTAGTCCACTTGTTGGAGAGGCTAACTTCACTAAGAAAAATGATCCATTAATGGAAAATTTTAAAATTTTCTCACATGGATGGTTAGGGAAACCCCGGTCTTTGGGACCCCAAAATATATTTAGAAATTGGCTATTAAACATCAAAGCATATTCGAATAAATGGATGGTTCCACAACATGTTTTTTGTGCATTTCCATCTACTTCACATATACAATTATGTTTTGATGTTACTAAAGTCTTATACACTAACACATTAGAGGTAGACCCCCAATAGTTAATGTACCAACCCTCAGTCAAGAAAATATTTGAAGAATTTAATTGAAATTCCAATAATTTGATTTTGAATCCTTTTGGGGTTCTCCATCCATATAGAAATATCATTACCCCACTCTCTAATGCAGAGGAGGAGGAAGAAAGAGAGGTTGCATTCTATCTACAACCTTTTAAGGTTGACTTGTCAATTCCTTTAGCATAATCAACTAAGAAATATAGTTGTAAGGAGTCACAGAGTCCAAAGGCTACATTGAATTGAATTCCTTAGTAGGAATTCAATGAGAATAAGTCTTATTAGACATCAAGATGGATGACACACATCAACAACAACAATTAGATTCAATTGTCCAACAATTGTTGGAATCAACTAAGGAAAAGGGCATGGTGGTGAAAAAGCCCAGGAAGGAACAAGTTTTATGTTCAACTATTGAAGTACACTTCCTACAAGAATTTTTATAATCCAAGGATGTCTTCATTGAAAATGTCCAACAAAAGATGAAAGAGGTTAAAAAATATACCTTAGGGCACAACTTAGTACAAAAAAGAATTCCTACCCAAGTTTAGAATCAAATGCAGATAGGTACAAGTACTCAACAAAATAGTCAAATCATGGAGATTGATTTAACTAAATATTCACCCCCTATATCTCTGATGCATGTAGAAGAGGATAAACAATAGTTAGATCAAACCTTGTCAGACCAACCATACTCATAATAAAAATTTTCAGAACGTACTCGGCTGGATGACACAATTAGGATGGACAATGTGAAACCATAGGATACATCGGTCATGCCAACAAATCAACAACAAGCACCATTGACTGAGTCGATTTTGACCAGACTACTAGTAACTGAATCCATCTTGATCGAAACACATCAACTGAGCCGACTTCGAAAAGTGCACCAGTCACTCAAGTCAAGAAGGAATTCATTGACATTCCAAGTAAGTAATCTGAATTAAGGTTTGCTAGCGACAAAAATATTTTTGAAGTTCCAAAATATTCTATAAAATAAGCAAAAATAAGTATGAAAAAAGGAAAAAAGATACTAATAAGCTTCAATGGAAAGAGGAACAAGAAAGGTAGATTTGGTGAGATTGTCAGCATTGGGTAGTAGAAAAATAAAATATTGACATTCCAACAAAATTTGATGATCATCTCATTGCTTTTCAACAATTAGTGCATCATGTGATTGACAAGAATAAGAAATGCAACATACATATAATTGAGTTGTAGTCAAAGACAACAGTTTCAGGGAGCCAATTATTATCAAAAGTAATTTACAAAGCTCACCATGAATTTCTAATAGCCAAGCAAGGATTGGAACACACACTTGATAAAGGATCCACTCTGAACAATTCGCTTACTTATTTAGCATCAACTCATGACCATATTAGAACACAAGAGATTCTTATTCGCGACCTAGCCTTCAGAGAACTCACAGATCCAAAGGAAAAAATGGCATTGGATAAAATTATAGATCATGAAAGAAAATTTCAAGCCCAAATGATGTAGGAAGAGCGACAATAACATAGAGAGGGAAGAAAGCTCAGTTGGAAGCAACCAATGCTTCATTTTTTTACAAGGGGTTCTCAATCAGGTGCAACAGTTGGAACATGAGGGTCAACCTCTCGACCAAAGGTTGTCAAAAGAAAACTCATTGTAAGAGAGTTAAATATATTGTATAACTTAAGGAATTGGATGCATAAGCAAGGTTAGTAGTTCGATAATGGTCGATCTTAAAAAAACATCTTCAAATTCTCACACCCGTCATATATCAACTACCTTCCAGGATATGCCACCACCACCACCATTTTAGTCTTCACCTTCAGAACCACCATGACCTACCCATCCATTCTTCGAACCAAGTGTTTTAACATGTGTTGCAACTTCAGAACAATAGTCTTATGAGGTGGAACTTGTTCAAGTAATGCAACATTTGATAGATCTAGCTCAAGAACCACCGATCGATCATCTGAAAGTACATGTCGAAGAACCACAAGTTGTATGAGAATTTCCAAGTCTAGTATATCTTTATTTTTTGTCTTATGTTGTAATCAATTTTGTATCAAATTTTGTAATATTTTTAGAATCTCTAAAAGAGATAGCAAGTGAACATAAAATTGTATAGTTCATAATGTTCTATGTTGTAACAATTTTGTATAAAAAAAAATTATATCACTCCAAATCTCCCCTTCCTTGGGATGAAGAAGGCTTTGAGGGTGGGGGAAATGTTGGAGGGGTTAGTCAATCTAGTTGACTAGACCAATCGAGTCAAAAAACCATAGTGTAAGTTGTTCGACAACCTTGTTGAGTTGAATACTAAGTCAGATTAAGTTAATATAGGTCAGACAGTTAAACTGTTGTAACTATCTCGACATAGTATAAATATCCATGAAAGTATCAATGTATCAGTTCCATTCAACTTTAAGAGATATATAATAAAAGTGTGCTTCTGCTAGTTCTCCACTACTTGTGTCTCTTCTCTTCTATATTTTCTTATGTGCTTTTCCATGTGAATTCTTGATTTCCTTACTACTAGTAAATATGCATACTTTACCCTAAATTAAAACAATTGTCAATTTCAATAGCTCAACTTCCAAGAGGCATAACTTTCTCATATGAGCTCTGATTGTGGCTATTCTTGGGCCCTTGTAAAGGTATCGCTATGTATATTATGGAATCTAGGTCCATAGTAAGGTTGGGACCAAAAAACGTGTTCATTTAAGGCATCAAAATTACTCATGACATTTTACACCTAAAATTTTCAAACTGGTAACGCTGGTAAAAATGACCCTACAAGTTGATTCCTCTAAATTTTCCACTTTAAAAGCATTAAGATGGACGAAAAATAATATATTGATCTAATTTTGATCGATATAGGTGAATAAAATTATGATTAGTAGGGTCTCAGGACTCCCATTGGTGTTGCCACGGGATAAATAAGACCAATAACATACTATAAATGTTAAGAAGTTATTTTTACTATACAACATGGAGTTTAGGGAGAAAAAGAATGGGGTGAAAGGGAGAGTTTTCTTGAACCTAAGATGATGTTGCCTACCACCTCTTAAAATACATAACATGTAAAGGAAGGATGAACATTTTATATTCCTAAAATTCCATATTTCTTCATTAGCCGAGAAATCTATTTCATTAGAAGATCAACGAAAACCTCAACATTCCTTTTTTCCTACTATAGTACCTAGTGATGATGAATACTGAGGTAAAGAATGTAAAGGAGAACTTGGTCCACAATGGTTTGATCAAGTTGATAGTATGTGATTCCTTAGAAAGGTATCTAGTCACAGTGTCTTCACATGATTTCACCAACATGAGTACGTAAGATTTTAGAGCCTCTGAAAAGGTAGCAAGAGCCTAACCATGAGAGAAATCCCAGGAGAATAAGAATATTTGTAAAGTTGTGACATCTATAATAATGAAAGTGAAAAATAAGGTGAAGGTGAATGATGAAGATAGATATATTAGAAACACTTATCAAAATGGGTGCACCCAAAATTAGTCCCCTTAAAATAAGAGAGGAAAGAGCTCAATGAGTTATATTTGCATAAATTTTCACAACATCCTTAGCTAATAATAACTCATATTTCCAAAAAAGTGCTCTAGAAGAGGATTCAAGCCCTACCAAATAAGAAATAGAATTACAAGAGGAGAAGAAATAAAAATATTCAAGGAGAGATGAGTCAACACCATAGGATATTTTGAGTGAATTGGAAGTAGCAAGGGTTGAACCCTTAAATGGAGGAGTTTGGTTGAATCCAAGTGCACAACATAATGGAAGATATTAGTGCAAGAAATAGTGTGTTTGTCTTAGAGTAATATCTTTCCATCCTTCTAAGAACTCTAGATCATGAAAATGAAAGTCATGGACAATAGTTAGAAGCTAAGAATAAATCCTTAAAGGAGGAGCTAGCCAAGACCAAGAAGTAACTAGATAACCAAAGAAAAAAGGTTGAGGTCATGGAGGCCTATACAACCAACATGAAAGACCTTTGAAGTACATGCTCAATTGTAAGTAGCTAGCCAACATTTACATCCTCTTCCTTAAAGAATAATGACACAAATTCCATATGAGAAAATTGAACAAATAACTCCCTCATAGGGTGGATACCATTAAACAATTCAAAAATACTTTTCATGAGAGCAATGTGGAATAGAGAATATAGCTCAATGAGTTTTATTTGCATAAATTTTCACAACATTACCTCTACAAATGGTCACCTAACCCATATGTAGGGGAGGTTCATCTTAGATCCTTACACTCCTCGATGCACCATGAGGAGATGATAACAATTTAATTTCAAAGTTATGGAGAGGAGGAGATATTTAGTGGATTATAGCATACGCCAATAGGAATGTTGAGCTTATTAGCATCCATGTATCTCTCACCTTTAGTACAAAGTTCATTCCCATTCTGGATGAGAAATAAAGTGGGGACATTTCCCATTTTGAAGGTACCATCATAATTTCTACGGAAGGGTCAACATGAAAAGATAGATGTAGTGGTGTTCCCCATTATCTTCAGAGAGTAAAGCCTTGATCCACTCATATTTTACAAGTTGCCCCATTTATGGCCTAACTATGAAAAGAATCCTTGAGCAAACTAAAGCTCAAATGGATTGGGTTTATATTCAACTCTCCTATCTTATTGCATCCTATACCCATAAGAGAATTAGATGAACCAAATGTGAATTAAGAATGGAATATGGTGGCGAATAATGTAAGGTATCATGGAAAGGGTTCCATTGGCCAATTTGTAGCATATGAAATTTGATATGCATGTGGGGAACAACAAGATTGGGGCAAAAAAAAAGGACAATATGGGAAACATTAGGTACAAGTATCATTTTTGGTTGCACAAGGGTGTGTAATATTTTTAGTTGGGGGTGGTGATGGGCCAAGGAATTGCAACAAGAATGTTGAGCCCCTTATTTTGAATTTAAATTGTCAACCTAGGCACATGATAATTTGATGAGGTATTGTCCATTGCATGTGAAAACCACTTTAGTACAATATAAGGTAAAGGTGAAGGATAACTTGAATATTGTTGTTCCTTTCTTATTAGCACCTTTACTCATGACCTTCACTCACTCAAAGGAGGTTATTATAGTCACTGTGTTGGCTACTTTAGGGTTACTCTAATATATATTTTTGTAGATGGTAAATGAATGTGTCATAGGCTAAAAATACTCTTCATCATCATGCTATTTAGGTGGTTTCTAATATCATATTTAGGGATGCCCATCTACTAGAAATGAAATGTACTAATTATAAGAATGTAGGAACTATTCTAATATTGAATAGGATTCCTAATATCGTTCATTTATCCTTTATTTCCTCACTCTCCAAGGTTGATGGTTTTGCACTTTTTATACCCCAAGGTAAAGGCACAATGCGTAATGCGTAAAAAGAATGGTTTCCACAATTTTATAAAGGATGAAGACAAAAATAATAAGGCTACCTAGTTAGTGAAGGATGTTAAAGAATGACCACATTTGAAGTCATGTGGTAGTAGGAGATCATGATCATGAGAAACAAGGCTATAATAAAATTAACATGAAGTAAATATAAGAAATTAAACCACCTAAAATGACATG
The DNA here is from genome assembly GCA_031772625.1 of Pinus tabuliformis. Lineage (NCBI taxonomy): Eukaryota > Viridiplantae > Streptophyta > Pinopsida > Pinales > Pinaceae > Pinus > Pinus tabuliformis. Next base: position 1,327,375,614 of record CM062817.1, on the reverse strand, counting down.
CTATGAAGTAAATGTATTTTCTTGGAAAAAAAAGGAAAATATTGATACATGATATACTTAAAAAATTCTACTAATGAAGTACCATGAAGCAACCTAACTTATTGAAACATAATGAAGGGAAACTACTTGCAAAAGTGATACGTGACAACATATAATGATGAGGCTAACTAAAAATTACTGCAAAAATAAAATATAACAATAATAAAAGGTATATTTTATAGCCTTGAGTGGGTTGTACTCAAGATATTTACAGGGAACATAAAGAAAATACTATGTTCTTGAAATTTGGAATCACAAATTCTACATTAGGAAATCACTTTATAGTAGCAAATTGTAATTGGAAAGTTCAAATGCACCATTTACAAGGAGAGTTATCAATGCTAAGAATGAAAAAGACTAAGATTTTGTACATGGTATTTATGCAAAAGTGCTTATTAATTGGCCCTTCAATTAGTCCTTCATTGAAAGGATCTTGTATTTATGATACCTAAAATCAGAGATCCTTGATTCAAGGTTAAATTACTTCCATGATTCAATCTTACTTAATCAAAACATTGAGCTCAGTTATTGCTGTCTGGATGTTTTGTGTCATTAAAGACTTTGCATGCTTTGGAGGTTAAAGAGGGGTCATAATCCCCCTTTTATATTAGGTGTAGGTTAATGAAAGCTATCTTGAAAAATGATTATTACACCCTAATAAATTGATAATTTCATCAAAATCACAAACTAAACAAAGGCATATCACACAAATCAATATTCAATTATTTCCCAATAATTAATGCACAAATCCCAAGATGTTCATACCAAACATGTTCAAAGTGTAGAAATTAATGTGTAGATTCAAAACTGCTCATGAAATTTACTAAATCACAAGACTTGAAGGTACTCTACTAATCTACGGAAGTTAATTCACCATCTAGAACACAAATCGTAAACATGCAAAATCAAACATCACACATGCATAAAGATTTATCTATGGGAAAGAAACTGCTCAAAACCCCTTACTATCTATATTGCATTAATTAGAGAATAGAGATGAAATGCATATGCTTGCTCAAGCTTGAGCACACCCTACAAGTGAGCCTATCCCTCTGTCTGACTGACTGACTCTGGCCAACACTTAGCCATTTTTCAAGCCATCCAAGCACTTATTTCCTTGCATTGTTCCTTTTGGAAATTGGCCCCTATTATTTAGGAATTTTTATCACTATTGAATTGTGCAATTCCTTAGCTCCTTCCTCTGACTGCATACACCACCTGTACACATTGGAATATGCTACAATTGACAGTGCATTGCCTTGGAATCTCCATCTCAATTGGGTAACTCAAATTCTCTTCATGAAACAATTATTTTGGGTTGTTTTATTAGTTAACTGGTTGATCACTAAGTGTGGTTGAATTTCCACTTCCACAACTTGACCTCCACTAGTTCTTATGACAGTTAGAACTAATTTAACTGACAATAACTCAAATTAACTGAAATAGATTACAAAAAATTAGAAACCAATCATATTTAACTGAAATCAAGCTTCCCGAACTCAAATTAACTGAGTTAACTGAGTGACAAGTGCTATGTCACCTCACTTAACTACCTCCAATGTTTCTTCTGAAATAGAAATTCAAATTTTCTCTAGTTTTACCAAGGCAAAGTCAAACTGATATTTTCTTGTTGCATTTTCAACACTCCCTCTCAACAAGAAAGGGATTATCAACCACCACTATCCTACACCTGTGGAACTCAAACTTCCCTCTTGACAAGGCCTGATCCAGGTGGATATTGGTGGCCACCTGCCAAGTCCACCTGGACCCCCACCATTGTCTTTCTCAGCATTTTCAGTTTCCTTAATTGTAGCACAACTTACTATTTTTAGCAGTTTTTCGGGTCCTGAACTTCCGGAGCCGTTTTGAGGCCCTAAACGACGTTTTTTTGGGGAATCCAGGGGCAACACGAGTCCATGGAATGGACTGGTGTTGCCCGTTCCAACAATGATAGTGCTCGGATAGATCTTTCTAATGAGCTATTGTACGCGTCAAACGGAGATCATATGCCAAAGTTACGACCCCGGGAAGTTGATGTACCAACTTACCCCCAAACGGGGCCCACAGTTTGGCGTTTCATCTCCTAGGGTTAGGTTTTGGAATGTTAAGGGTTTTTCCATTGTTTCTCAACAATAAATAGGCCTTCGAGCCTCATTGTAACACAGTTCAGAGGCATGTAGCCATCACATCTCTTCTCAGAGATAAGCTACCATCGCCCTAGCTAGTTTATTTCCATTTCTGTTTGTAAGCATATTTCAGTATTTTCCATTAATGAAATGAAGTATTATTTCCGCTGCATCTTTGTGTATATGGTTATCTCTGTAATTTGTTGCGTTCCTGTTTAAATCCGGATCAGTGGTATCAGAGCGGTCTGCTTTTTCTCTGTTTTTCTTTGCATGTCCCCAACAAGGTCGGGATATAAGGAGTTAGGGCTTGAACTGGTTGAACCTTTGCAAGACCAGCCTCGCAAATCCCGACGGCCTCCCATGGCGGACGAGAAGAAAGACGAGGGGGCAGGAGATCCCATCAAAATCTTGCTCGAAGAAGCGCTCGAGCGACAACGGAACGCGATGATGGACAGCTTTGCGCAGATCCTTCAGCGGCTACCCAGAAGCGGCGCATCGACTTCCAGCAGCTCCTCTGGAAACGCCACACCCTTTAAGGTACAAGTTAATTTTGAAATCCCCATATTCGAGGGTCAGATAGACGCCGATGCCGTAGATAAATGGTTAAATCTGCTAGAGGGTTATTTTTCTGTTCATGAATTTTCGAGTCGGGAAAAGATTGTTTTTGCTCTTCTCAAAGCAGCCCCCCACGTCAAGGACTGGTGGGAAACCTACTGCGAGCAGAAGGATGAAAGTACTGGCTCACTATTTTCAGCCGCACCCACCTGGGATTCGTTCCGGGATGCCATCAAGGAGCAGTACTACCCTGTCGGAAGCTATGAGGATGAATACATAAAGTGGACCACGCTGCGGCAGGGAAGGGACCAAGATGTGCCGGAGTTCACCAATCTTTTCCATACCCTTCGCACAAAGTTGGGTATCAAGGATTCGGAGCAACATTTGATACTCAAATACCGTGGCTGCCTGCACAAGTACATCCAGGAAGAAATACAGTTCCTAAACATCCCCTCGCTCGGCGCAGCATACCGGTATGCCGTCAAGGTCGAGCAGAAGTTTAAACAAAAGAAGCGAGACTTTGGATCTGCGAATCCAAAGCAGGGGAAAGGTGCCCCTAAACCACAGAACAAAGGACAAAGCCAAGGCGGGACAGCCCAAGACAACCAGCCGAAGCTGCAAGCAAAGAGCAACGCCGCGAAGCCGAGAAAGGACACTGGAAAATGGTGCGAGTTCCATAAGAGCTCCACTCACAACACAAGTGAGTGTCGGGCCAAGCAGTCACTGGTGGCTGAGCTAAAGGTTTCAGAATCAGATGCATGTTCCGACTCTGAGTCAGAACCCGATAAGGGGTATGAAAAAGGGAAGCAGATCATTGATGCGGATCCCAGCGCCACTGTTGCTACCGCAAAGATCCAGAAAAATGAACCCGAAGATCCAGAGGAGGAGGAGCGTCTCTTCCACTCCCAGATGTGGGTAAAGGGCTCCCCGATACAGTTCATTGTTGATAGCGGAAGTCAAAAGAACCTCATTTCGGCAGAGGTCGTGAAGCGGTTGGGCTTACCGACCACAGCACATCCACAACCATACACCATTGGGTGGCTTCACCAAGGGCGAGATCTTCGCGTGAGCCAGCAGTGTCGTCTTCCATACAACATCAAGCCCTTCACGGATGAGGTATTGTGTGACATTGCTCCCCTTGAAGTTTGTGATGTATTACTAGGACAACCATACTTGTGGAAGCGACATGCTGTGTATGAATCAAGGCCCCGTGCTGTTATTATTACATTGGGAAATAAGTTGTTCAGGATACCAGAGGTAGCACCACCTGCCGCCATCTCTTTGATTACTGCAAAACAATGCAGTAAGATCATTTCCAAAACCAGGAAATTTGTTTTCCTGATGATACGCCCTCAAGGGAAGAAGAAGACAGTGGCCGCGGCCTCCAAACGGGGTCCCTCTGCACGGCAGCTACAGATGGACAAGATTGTGGAGGAGTACGAAGACATCTTCACCTCCCCGGCAGGGGTTCCTCTGCACTGTCAAGTCAAGCACTCCATCGATCTGACCCCAGGTGCGCCGCTACCCAATGGACCAATTTATCGGCGCTCCGTTCTGGAGAACAATGAAATCAAGAGGCAGATTCAGGAGCTCCTGCAGAAAGGTCACATCCGTCCGAGTTCTTCGCCCTGTGGGAGCCCGATAGTGTTGGTACAGAAGAAGGATGGGACGTGGAGACTCTGTATTGACTATCGGGCGCTGAACAAGATCACTGTCCGTAATAGGTACCCGATCCCGCGGATTGATGACCTCCTAGACCAACTAAAGGGGGCGAAATATTTCAGCAAGATCGATCTGAAGTCAGGATATCACCAGGTACCAATTGAACCCTCAGATGTGTGGAAGACTGCCTTCAAATCCAAGGAGGGCCTCTTCGAATGGTTGGTCATGCCTTTCGGATTGACGAATGCTCCTGCAACCTTTATGAGGCTAATGGATGACATCTTGCGGCCATTCACCAACTCCTTTGTAGTAGTATACTTGGATGACATTCTGATCTTCAGCCAGAGTTGGGAAGAGCACCTCCAACACATCCGACAGGTTCTCCAAACACTGCGGCAACACAAGCTATGTGCCAATTTGGAGAAATGCACTTTTGGCATGACCGAGGTTCAGTATCTGGGATACATCATTGATGAACAGGGGGTGCATGTTGATCCAGCCAAGGTCCAAGTCATTCGGGATTGGCCCTCTCCAACCACTCTAACAGAGCTCCGCAGCTTTCTAGGTCTTGCCAACTTCTACCGCAGGTTTGTGTTGGGATTTTCTCATATTTCTTGGCCCTTGAGTCAAGTCACCAAGGGCGGGGCGAAAGCAAAATTCTTTTGGTCTGAATCTCAACAGAAGGCATTCAGGGAGTTGAAGGATCGCCTCTGCACGGCACCAGTGCTCGCGTTACCAGATTTACAACAACCATTTGAGGTCGAGACAGATGCCTCTGACTATGCTATTGGGGCAGTCCTTACTCAACATGGACATCCAGTGGCATATCACAGTGAAACACTTTCAGACACAGTCCGGAAGTACCCCACTTATGATAAAGAGATGTATTCCATTGTACAGGCCTGCCGACAATGGAAGCATTACATTTTGGGGAAGGAAACGGTCATCCACACAGACCACCGACCTCTGCAGTTCATACAGACCCAAGGGAAATTGCAGAATGATCGCCATCAGAAGTGGTCTACATACCTGCAACAGTTTCACTTGAATATCAAGTATAAAAAGGGCAGCACCAATAATGTTGCAGATTGCCTCAGTCGACCACCGATCATGGCGCTAACCACCGTGCTCAACTCTTGCGGGCACGAGACTTCTGATTGGCCACTTCTCTACAAAAGCGACCCAGAATTCGGCCACACATACCAGACACTCTTGGAGGGTCGGCAGGTTGCAGATTTTCACCTCCAAGATGCCCTATTATGCCACCTCGGTCACCTTTGTGTTCCTTCAAGCGAGCGTGCCAAGATGATTTGGGAAGCACACTACAGTCGGGCTGCTGGGCATTTCGGGGTCGAGAAAACAGTGGCAGTACTGCAAAACTATTTCTATTGGCCGAATCTTCGACAGGATGTTGGGAAGTACATCCGATCATGTACTGCCTGTGCCATTGCCAAACCGACCATTAAGAAGCAAGGCCTCTATACCCCGTTGCCTACCCCTAGTCGACCTTGGGAATCCATCTCCATGGATTACATGTCAGGCCTTCCTTCCACTAAGCATGGAAATGACTGTGTTTTTGTGGTCGTCGACAGGTTCTCAAAGATGGCCATTATGATGGCCTGCAAGAAGAATATCACAGCAGAAGCCACTGCTAAACTCTTCTTTGAACGAGTGTGGGTGCACTTTGGGATCCCACAGTCTATCATCTCAGATCGGGACAGTCGGTTTCTCAGCACCTTTTGGTCCAGTCTCTGGTCAATGCTGGACACCAAACTCACGAAGTCCACAGCCTTCCATCCTCAAACTGATGGCCAGACAGAGGTTGTCAATAGGATGATTGTGCACATTCTGCGCATGTATAACTCAAAGCATCCACGCACATGGGACGAGAGCCTCCCCTACGTTCAGCACAGCTACAACCGAGCTCTTCACAGCTCCACTGGCCATAGCCCTTTTCAGGTGGGTTTGGGATTCCAGCCACTATGCCCCATTGATGTGGCCATGCCACTTGCAGCTACTCACATGAATTCAGCTCATGTCCAGTCCGAAACAGATAAGGCCACCAGCTTCATTGAGCGCATCCAACATATTCGCTAGCAGGTCCATGACATTCTTGAGAAATCAAATGCCAAGTACAAGCAGCGACATGATCAACATCGGGTGCCACACAAGTTTCAGGTGGGCGACAAAGTCTGGTTGCATTTGCAAAAGGAACGTCTTACTGGAGCCTATCGGAAATTGAGACCACTCCGATATGGTCCTTACACCATTACTAAGGCTATGGGAGACAATGCATTTGAGCTCAACATTCCCCCATTCCTTGGCCTGCACCCAGTATTCAATGTGGACCGCCTTCGGCCATACTTTCCACCATTGCTAGACACATCCGACATTGCAGAACAGCTCAAACCCACAGAATTAAATCCAGATTGCATGGAACAAGCTGCAACTGATCGGATCATGGACACACAGATCAAGAACACTCGCCAACAGAATATCCAACTGTATCGAGTTGTCAAAGCGGGCCAACTCCTTCAGCAGGGCAAGTGGCTCACCAGGGAACAAGTTCAGCAGAAGTTTCCTCATCTCATGGAGGAGCTCAACGCAATGGGGACCATTGCTTCCTAAGGGGGGAGGAATGATCCAGGTGGATATTGGTGGCCACCTGCCAAGTCCACCTGGACCCCCACCATTGTCTTTCTCAGCATTTTCAGTTTCCTTAATTGTAGCACAACTTACTATTTTTAGCAGTTTTTCGGGTCCTGAACTTCCGGAGCCGTTTTGAGGCCCTAAACGACGTTTTTTGGGGAATCCGGGGGCAACACCAGTCCATTCCGTTCCAACAATGATAGTGCTCGGATAGATCTTTCTAATGAGCTATTGTACGCGTCAAACGGAGATCATATGCCAAAGTTACGACCCCGGGAAGTTGATGTACCAACTTACCCCCAAACGGGGCCCACAGTTTGGCGTTTCATCTCCTAGGGTTAGGTTTTGGAATGTTAAGGGTTTTTCCATTGTTTCTCAACAATAAATAGGCCTTCGAGCCTCATTGTAACACAGTTCAGAGGCATGTAGCCATCACATCTCTTCTCAGAGATAAGCTACCATCGCCCTAGCTAGTTTATTTCCATTTCTGTTTGTAAGCATATTTCAGTATTTTCCATTAATGAAATGAAGTATTATTTCCGCTGCATCTTTGTGTATATGGTTATCTCTGTAATTTGTTGCGTTCCTGTTTAAATCCGGATCAAGGCCTTTGTCAAAATATCAAAATCTTGTTCCTCTGTTGGAATGTACTCCAACAACATAATCCTCTAGTGCACACAATCCCGTAGATGGTGATACCATATATCAATATTCTTAGATCGATTGTTAAAAAATAGGATTCTCATAGAGTTTGATGCAACTCTAATTATCACAGTAAATCACAGTTGGATCCATCCTCTAACCAAACAATCCAACAAATATCTTTCTCATCCAGATGGCCTCACATGCTGCTTGACCTATAGCCATGTATTATGCTTCTACTAAGTTGAGTTCCACAAATATTTGCTTACTGTTGTACTAAGAAACCATTATGGACCCAATATGCCACTTGATGTACTCTTCCAGTCTGATGGAATCCCCACCCAATATGCATCTGTTAAGCCACACAACTTCACTTCCTCTTTCCATTTGTACCAAAGTCCAAACTAGGTAGGGCCTCTGAGGTACCGCAGAACATTATTAGTTGGCCTCAAAAATAGTTTGGTTGGCCTAATCATAGTTTTTCTCATCTAGTTGATTTCAAAGCACCTATTTGATCATGTGTTCACAAGATACATGAGTGAACCAACCAACTGTCAGTAAATAGTCACATCCACTTCCTCACCCGAAGTGGCATCCTCCTTCCTCTAGTTGGTCGCTAGAGGAGTCTCCATGGGTTTGCACCTGTCCATGTGGAACCTCTGAAGTATCTCATTGGCATACTTTCCCTGCGAGACAAACACTTCCCCATCACCTTTCCATACTTCCAATCCAAGGAAGTAGTGCATGACACCCATGTCCTTAATTTCAAACTCTCTTGCAAGGTCCTCCTTGAAAGATCTGATAAGGTACTCATCACCAGTCAAATTAAAGTCATCAACATATAAACAATAATAAAAAATTTACCTTCTACCAAAATATGATAAAGGTTTTCATCCACTTCAATTTTTGTAGTTTTTAACCCTGTATAGAAATTACCTGCATACGAATTATAAAAACAAAAAATAAACAATGGAGAGAGAATAAAACATAAAACAAATATATGCAAAGATTTTCCCTTGAATCCCAAAATCGAGACTACTAGATTGCTTTTTCATTATATTCCTTTCAATGTTACAATACATATATATACATGCCGAAGCATCCATAAACCCCAAACCATTAACCCTGGATTAAAACGTAATCATAGTTCCCTTGACTGGATCTACAAAATACCATGGGTAGAAAACCATCATGCTCAAAACTATGTGCGAAAACCATGCACTGAACCATAGGTAGGTCCACCCACCTAATATAGGGTCCAAAAAAAAAAATCCCTGAAGCGCTGCCCCAAACCTCGTAGAGGGGGGCTATCGGCCGCCCCCCCTCCCCACCCCTTTTGGCCCCCCTTCTCCACCTGGTGCAACAAACAGGGGGGGCTATTACCCCCCTACGCGTGGGGCTAGTCATGGAAAGAATATAACACACACCCAACATTATCCCACTTGTTGTTTTCTTTCCATAGGGGGCCATAGTAGAGCATATTCATTGGTCCATCCCTGTAATGACCATTATTTCTCTACACCAAGAAAACTTCTCAGTGCTCACAAACTTTGTCAATGCATCTAGAGGATTCTTCAAAGTGTCCACTTTTAATAGCAACACCTTTCTATCCTCAACCATATCCCTCACAAAGTGATACTGAACATCAATGCACTTTGTCTTTAAATGATAAGTAGGGTTTTTTGCCAAGAAAATTGTACTTTGGCTGTCATAGTCTATCCTTATAGCTCGTTGTACCAACCCCATATTTGAACAAAATATCTACAACCAAACTACTTCCTTGCTTGCATGAGTGGCTGCCATGTATTCTGCCTTTGTAGTTTAAAGTTCCACTACAGATTGTCTCTTGCTCATTCAACTGAATGCACCTCCAAACAGGTTAAATACATACCCACTTGTAGATCTTCTCTGATCCAGATCTCCAGCCTAGCCTACATCAACAAATCCACGTATGTCCAAAACTCTATCCAATCATGGTATTCCTTGGTAGCACAGACCATAATCACTAGTGCCACACAAATACCTAAAAATCCGCTTCATTGTTGTCCAATGCTCTTTCCGTAGTTTTGACATAAACATGCGAAATACTCCCACTGCATGTGTAATGTATGGTCTAGCACATACCATTGCATGCATCAGGTTACTGGCTGCACTTGGGCATGGAACACGGGACATGCCATCTTCCTCTTCTTGCATCTTGGGACATTGTTCAACATACAACTTTACACCGACAAGAATAGGAACCTTCACTGGTTTACTATCCTCCATATTAAAAATTTGCAATATTGTCTCGACATACTTCCTCTAGTTTAACCAGAGATTCATTTTTGCTTGATCTCGTTTAATTTCCATGCCCAAAATTAGGTTTGCAGCACCAAGATCTTTCATGTTGAATTTGGAGGACAATTGGGTCTTCAATTCTTGGATAATTTCTTTGTTATTTCCAATCAACAACATATCATCCACATACAAGACCAAATAAATAACACAGTCACCAATTAATTTAAAATACACATGATGATCTTCTTTTCTTCTGGTGAAGCCAAGTCCTTGTATATATGTACCAAATTTCCGATACCACATCCTTGGTGATTGTTTTAACCTATACAAATACTTTTTTAACATGCATACCAGTTCTTTCTGACCCTTCACCGCAAATCCTTTAGGTTGCTTCATGTAGATCTTTTCTTCCAGATCCCCGTGAAGAAATGTTGTCTTCACATCCATATATTCTACCTTAAAATCAAAAGCAACAACAACCTATAAAAGTAATCTAATAGAAGCTACCTTGGCAACAGGAGAAAAAATATCCCCAAAATCAATTCCCGAAACTTGGGAATAACCTTTTTTTACCAACCAAGCTTTGTATTTCTCCACCTTGCCTTCTGGATTCATCTTCTTCTTAAACATCCATTTTCTGTTAATGGGTTTCCTTCCAGCCGACAACTACAACAAATCCCAAGCCTCATTTTTGTGCAAAGATGTCATTGCATCAACCATGGCCTCTTTATAGAGTTTATCATCCTCTGAATCTATTGCTTCGCTGATAGTTCTGGGATCATCATCAGTAATAGATAAAGAAAAATTTGAATAGAAAGCAGTTGGAGTATACCTTTCTGGCTTCCTTCTTTCTTGAACTGATCTTCTCACAGTTGGAGTTTGTGGCTCTTCATCTTCTGATTCCTCTTCTATTGTAGAGTATGATTCCTCCTCCTTTAGCTCAAACTCTATCTTCTCATGTTCCTTTGGTAGGACTTCATGTTTAATAACATCTTTCACCTCTCTAAACACCACATCACGGCTGTACACAACCTTCCTTGTTTCTGGGTTCCAAATCTTATAACCTTTTAAACCATCCTTATACCCAATAAAGATGCACCTTTCAGATTTACTATCCAACTTGGTTCTTTTCTCCTTTGGAACATGTGCATATGCATCACATACAAATACCCTCAGATGTGAAAGAGAGGGTTTCTTACTAGTCCATACCTCTTGTGGAGTCTTATCTTCCAACGCTTATGAAGGTGATATGTTGACCAAGTAACATGCAGTCTCCACTGCCTCTACCCAAAATTCCTTTCCTAACCTAACACTGCTAAGCATACTTCTTGCCTTTTCCATCAACGTATTGTTCATTGTTTCTGCAGCTCCATTTTGCTGAGGTGTATATGGAGTAGTATTCTGCCATGCTATACCACACTTCTTATAGAACTCTTCAAATTCCTTCTTGCAAAAATCTCCATCGTTATCTGTCCTCAACACCTTTATCTTCTTCTCTGTTTGTTTTTCCACTAGAGCCTTAAATTCTTTAAACCTGTCAAAGACTTAAAATTTATTCTTGAGGAAATATATCCATGTATTCCTTGAGAAGTCATCTATAAATGATACATAGTACACAGACTTACCCAGTGATGGAACCAAAACAGGTCCAAACACATCACAGTGCACAAGCTCTAATATCTGTTTCGCTGTGTTAGCACCAGAGGGGAAACTCACCTAATTATGCTTCCCATACATACAATTTTCACAAAAATCAAAATCTAGAGAGAAATTAAACATACCTTCTACCATACAATTACCATGAAGTATTCGAAGGCCCTTCTCTCCAATATGTCCAAGCCTTTGATGCCATAACATAGTCTTTTCTCTAGAGACCACTAGATTTTCTGCTCCACTTTTAGGAACCACATAACTATTTCACCCATCGATAATAGTGCTACCCTAAAGTTTGTACAGAGTTCCAACCCAAACTTCTCACATCAATACCAGTGCACCCCAAACCATCTTGCAAATATCTTTCTCCAACACTATTTTTACACCTGCATCATCCAACTTGCTTATATAAATTAGATTTTTGGCTAATGCAGGAATATGCAGAACACCCGGAAGTGTTCTAATCCTTCCACCTTGCAACTTCAACTTGACTTTTCCATGATAAAAAATTCTAGCCTTTGTGTCATCCCCTAAGAAGACATCACCACCATTATATTTATCATACTCGCAAAACCACTCCCTTTGGGGAGTGAAGTGAAAGGATGCACCTGATTCAATCATCCATGCCTCATTATCTACTTGTGTACTTGAAGAAGAAGTCAAGTATACATCCCCACCTTCATCTGAGGTGGTTTTTACCTCTGTAGAAGGAGCATCATCAGATCCATTTCCATTCTAAGGAGATTTAGATCTCCAATCACTTTTGAAGTGCCCTTCCTTTCCGCATTTCCAGCACACCTTTACAGTTTTTCCTGGAGATTTAGATCTCCCACTCGAGGATTTATTTTTGTTTATGTTTTGGGACCGTCCTCCTACATACAAGGCATCACCATTTTGGCCCTCCGTATTTTTCCGTCTCATTTCCTCCGGTAGTAAGGATGAGACTATTTCATCAAACTTCAAGGCAGTCACATTTCTACCTATTGCAACAACCAGACTATGCCATGAATCTAGTAGAGAACACAAAAAAATGATGCACTTATCTTCATCTGAAACTTTTATATCAACAGATAACAATTGGCTTACCATAGTATTAAAGGAATTCATATGCTCTATCACCGAGTCTCCATTCATCCTAAGGTTATGCATCTTTTTCTTTAGGAACATTTTATTCACTAGAGACTTAGATTGGTACAAAGTCCCTAATGTGTCCCAAAAATCCTTTGCCAAAGCTTCCCCTAATATATTCAACAATACTGAATCTGAGATGCACAACCATATTGTTCTCTTTTTCTTTCGATCCAACTTCGCCCAGTCTTCAGCTAACATTGTCGTTGGTTTAGTACCCGAATCTACCGTGATCCACTGATCTTTTTCCACCAGCAGATCCTTCATCTTGAGTTTCCACAACTCAAAAATATGACCATTACATTTCTTGATCTCTATATTTCCACTGCTCGCCATATTCTTTCACCACAAGTGTTAGGAACGGGTCCCCTGGGGGTCAATTTTGGGGTTAAACACCCAAGTTTTGGGGCAGAAGGCCTGAATTTTGTGTAAATATATGCAAAGTCTCCGAATTTTGTGGTTGCGGAGTGTGAAGATGTCTAAAGTTAAAATGGTTTTCCGCCCTTAGTCTATATAAGTTGTGTCAATTTTGGAGATCTACCCATGGTCTGCAGACCATGGGATGTATAAAAAGGGAAGTCTTACAAGATCTAAGAGGACAGCAAGTAAGTTAGAAGTCATGAGTCATTGGTGAGTTTGGGTGAGCTAAGAGCAAGAGTCTTAGCGTAGGAAGAGGCTCTGCAACTGAGTGTGCAAAGGCCTAGGGTGGAAGTCCACAGCTGAGTGCACAGACCCTTGCAGCTGTGTGCACAGGGTAGATAGAGTCTATACTGGGAACTTGAATCATAAATAAAGAGAATTATTTTGGAATCACTACGTTTTTTGTCTATGATTATTGCATCCGATTATGATATGTTAAGTTTTGGGGTTACGTTATAATGTTAAATTGTTGCACAAATGTATCTATTTCTATCTGTTATCTGAAGGCAAGTAATAATGTATGTTTGCGCAAGGGTAATCTTAATTGCATGATAAAGTTGGCTAACCACTAAGATAATTAGGGAAAGGAGAACAGAGGTGCGTAAGTGTGTAAATCATTGTTTAGGGTTGCGCGAAGGACAGTTGGATACCTTTGCAGAGATCCTGAAAGATGGAAGAGGAAATACATCGATAAGCCCTAAAGGCTTATCCATTTACATGAAGGCAGGGATTAAGATATAAAACCGACATCAAAACCATCTCAGGGTGCGGAAACTTGGTTTCTGCATCCCCCCATACCGCTTCGAGTGAGACTTCAGTCCGCGCTCCGTGGACTGATGCCGAAAGGGCCAGTAGTGTAGGGATTTGCTTGGCTGCCTAATGCTAAACCTGGGTCAAGGCCCATCAAGCTAACAAATGGAAAGGCATGGCATGATCGACACATCAAACTGTGCACCTTCAAGGTAAATTGTCTTGTTATATGATAGTAAATTTGATAAATTTCCAGGGAAGTTTCGAATGCACTGGCAAGGGCCATATGTTATCAAGGAGATTACCAATGGTGGAGCAGTTTAGTTGGTCAAATTGAATGGAGAACCCTTCCTAGGGAAGGTGAATGGTAGTTGATTGAAGCCAAACACCAGTGATCCAGCTAGGTGACTATATGAGGGAAGCACAGTCTTAGCACTCTAGGCAGCTAAAAGGAAGCGTGAGACTCTGAAATACACTGCCCAGGTCGGAGAGTTGCGCGATCGAGGAATTGTGTGGAACAAAGATATTTCACAATGCCCATCGAAGCACGCAGGGGGTTATGCTACCAAGGAAGAAACCATGCAAGGTAGCCAAAAAGTGACCTTAAAGTCACTGTTCATGATTTGATGACGAAAAAACGGCCAAATGGAGTGGGGGGACGGAATTTAAGTCAGACTTTATGGACTAGATATCTGAAAATATTCCACTAATCTAGCATTAATGAACCAATTTTGGGGGGAATGGTCAGATTTGAATTTGAAAGTGCCTATAAATTATAGATGGCTGCCCAGCGAAAAACACTTGCCATTTTGAGAATTGAGTTGTTGAGCTCTCAGGTGCACATGAACCGTGAAACCTTCAAACTTTTTCTTGTAAGCTCTATGTTTGAGACATTACCATAGGCGAATCAGGAGTTATTACGTAGAATTATGTCGACGCCCACTGAAGCTATGAGTGCAGAAGTAGCGACAACAGAGGGAGTTGTTCCAGAGGTGGCTATGGTAGCAGAAGGAGCTACCCCAGAGGTTGCAGAAATACCAGCTGAAGTACCAAAGTCTCCACGGATGCCTAGGCCAAGGCCTACCCCAACTACGGAGAGTCCCAAGATCAAGAAGGGCAAGCAGGCCGCGCCATCGTAGCTGGTGCGCAAATCTCCCAAAAAACAACCCTAGAAGGTTAAGCCCACTACACAGGAAAAGGGCAAGACGATTAACCTAGAGCTAGAAGAAGAGGAGTTTTAGGATATCCCAATGGATGATGAGGATGTTGGGGTGGAAACGGAGGATGTCGAAATTGTGGGGTTTGACCCCATCATTAAGCTGCCTGAGTATGTTCCTCCGTGTAAGGGAAAGACCAAGGTGCCCAAAGACATTGACGAGAGTAAGGTCACTCTGCATACACCCCTCTTTTTGGACCAAATTGTGTTTGAAGCAATGTGCTTAGGGTGTGTCCCCCTTTTGAAATTAGAAGAATGGGATTTAGAGGACATAGAGCGGTTTCCTCACCTAGCAAGGGATCAACTCATGCACCACATGTTCCACAAAATCGTGAGAGTAACCGTGTTGGAGCCGCGGAAGTGGCTGAGAGGCATGGATAAGGCAGAACTGCTTAACCTACTATGGGTGTTGCACTACAACTGCACCCCCATCACAATGGTGGTAATCAAGCAACTACTGTGCTTGGTACAAGATGGGTGTTTGTGGCTAGAGGAGCCAATACCCATCACGAATAGACTGATCCATAGGATCACGCAGTTGTCGTACACAGGGGAAAATTCGGCCATGACATTTGGCAGAAAGGCTAGCGAGCATGTCCTCATGGAGGCCATGAAGGAAAAGTTCAAGCTAGTGGAGAAGCCATGCTGCTACGCCATCTCAAGCATTTGTGACTCGGCGGTAAAAGTAGCCACACAACTCTTAGCAGGGAAGTTCATGCGAAAGTGTCACGCAGATGAAGTGCTGGCACCAGTTATAGCTTTGGCGGCCCAATGTGCGGAGGGACTTCAATTTAATTGGGCGTGCTACCTCTATGGTGAGTTCCTCGTGAACTACTGCGAGGCATAAGATCTCAATAAGACATTTCACTATGCATGGCTCTTGCTGTCCATAATGCTGGTAGCATGGGAGCTACCCGAAGACAGTTAGTTCCCTTCAGTTGCGTCGGACCTACCAGAGGCCGCAAAGTACGCTTCGCTATGGGCGACCAAGGATCCTTAGTGGATAAAGGACAACAAAATCTTTTGGACCTTAATGGAGATGAACGTGCACATGGCCATCAATTGCAAGCCGCGGTTATCGCCTAACAACTTTGAGATATTGCAGGAGTATGCAGAATTCAAGGCTGATTTCCACCACATCTCAATAAGGGCACGAAAGGATCCTGAGCAGCAGTGGCACGACTTTCCCTACTTGGCGACAGATGACGCGATTGACATGGTCCTTGACTGCTAGCTGGCAGAATGACGTACTACCTTGGATTTAACTACGAGATCTAGCAAGACTACCGCGCAGCAGAAGAAGGAAGAAGCCAAGCTGAATATGGAGCCGTTGGCTGCGAAACAGAGAAAGGAGGCCGATGCTGAGGCTAAGGTAGAGTGCGCTACCGTGCAGGAAATAGGCGGACAGGTAGGAGGAGAGGAGTGCGACTCTGACAAAGAGAAATCGCCCTCACCAGAGACAGAGGAAGATGTAGACGAACAGACAAAGCATGGACGAACAGACCCAGAAATGACTCTGTTCCATATCAAGCGCACTAGGGCTTCAAAAATATAGGGTCGGGGAAGAAGTCTAAAGTGAACAAGACGTCTTTGGATCCGATCACCTTGATAGATGGAGATCTATATGATATAGGGAATACGGTGCGGGATGCCACCGCAGAACTACTACAACAGTTCGAGCAGTAGCAGCAACAGGCACTGGGCACTAATCAAACAGGTCTATGTGAGCTGTAGATCTATGCCTCACACATACAGGCCAGCGTGGTGCCCACCAGTGTGGCCATTGGAACCTCAGAAGCTACGCAGATGCTGCACGCTAGGGACCCTCGAGCCATAGTGCTGCCAGACGAAGCATTGAAGATGACGACTAATGTTGATAGACCCGATGTCAGCGCCCTCAAAGGCGTGGGACTTCATTTGGTAGCGTTTCCTAGCGAAGTTATTTACCTTTTGCAGGATGGTGTGATAGTCGAACTTCAGGTCCATGATCATCGTGCTTTGCAGGTGATCAGTGAGCAAAATGTGAACAATGTTCAAATGGTTATACAACATGACTACGCCATCAACCTTGTGTCCGACCTCACAGATAAGAATCAGTGCTTCACTAAGGTTTTGGATGAAGCACGTTGAACTATCCTGAAGCTAGACATCCCTAAGGCTGAGACAGTCCTTGTGCGAGTTTGAAAATTCAATGCGGGAGTGCGCGACGCACGCACAAAGTTGGCCAAGGTTCATCTGGAGTTGAATCTCAAGATCACAGAGTTGCAATTGATGGCCCAGCCTTCGACTCCGCCAAAAGCCAGGGAGCAGCATGTGACTGGTGTGGTAGATGTGGTAGCAAGTGCAGTGACAAACAGCACGATAATTTTTGAGTAGTTTCTCGAGGTCCTCACCGGCCTACAAGGGGACCCCAATGTACAGAGGCCGTAGATAGAAGCACGGGAACTGCAGCAGCGTTACGACGAGGTTAAGGAAACAACGTGAACTATTGTCATCAAGCAAAGGCTCGTGAAGCTACAAGAGGCCAAGGCACTGAAGGAATAGGTAGACATCGCGCAACACAAGGAAGTCATGTTGAAGGCTTGCTTGAGCCTTGGTTAGATGAGTCCTATGAGATCAAGAATACCATTGAAGGCAAGTTGGCCAGTTTGCAGGAGACTCAGCAGAAGCTACAGACTGCTAGTGCAGGGCCATTGACAGAACAGTTGGTTGAGGAGCTGAAGCAGGCAACAATGCAGAGTGTCACTGAGGTAGCAATTGTTAAAGTCAAGCTGGGAGGTCTTCGAAATAAGATCTCCACACCAGCTGAGTGACTCAAGGGCATGTCACCATGTTTGTGTTGGAGGCTTGTTGGGAACGGGCCCCTTGGGGGTTAATTTTGGGGTTAAACACCCAAGTTTTGAGGTAGAAGGCTTGAATTTTGTGTAAAGATATGAAAGGTCTCCGCATTTTGTGGTCGCGGAGCACAAATATGTCTAAAGTTAAAAGGGTTTTCCACCCTTAGTCTAGATAAGTTGTTTCAGTTTTGGATTGTATAAAAAGGGAAGTCTTAGAAGATATAAGAGGAAAGAAAGTAAGTTAGAAGTCATGAGTCATTGGTAAGTTTGGGTGAGCTAAGAGCGAGAGTCTTAGTGTAGGAAGAGGCTCTGCAACTGAGTGCGCAGAGGCCTAGGGTGGAAGTCGACAACTGAGTGCGCAGACCCTTGCAGCTGTGTACGCAGGGCGAATAGAGTCTGTACTAGGAACTTGAATCATAAATAAAGAGAAGTATTCTGGAATCACTGTGTTTTCTGTCTATGATTATTGGATCTGATTATGATATGTTAATTTCCGAGGTTACATTATAATGTTAAATTGATGTGCAAATGTATCTATTTCTATATGTTATTTAAACGCAAGTAATAATGTATGTTTACATGAGGGTAATCTTAATTGCCTGATAAAGTTGGCTAACCACTAAGATAATTAGGGAAATGAGACAATAACATAGTTACAGAGGCGCATAAGTGTCTAAATCATTGTTTAGGGTTGCACAAAGGACAGTCGAATACCTTTGCGAAGGTTTTGAAAGATGAAAGAGGAAATACATCGATAAGCCCTAAAGGCTTATCCACCTGTGGAAGGCAGGGATTAAGATATAAAACTGACATCACAACCATATCATGGTGTGGAAACTTGGTTCCTGCATCCCCCCACACTGCTTTGGGTGAGACTTCAGTTTGCGCTCCATAGACTGATGTCAAAAGGGCTAGTAGTGTAGGGATTTGCTTGGTTGCATAACGCTGAACTTGGGTCAGGGCCCATCAAGCCAACAACAAGAATCAATCCCACAGATCTCCCATAAAACATGGTCTACCACAGGCCCAAGAAAAACCCCTCAGCAACAAAGGCGTCCCCTTGAAGCCAAAACGACTCTAATACCAAATGAAGGTTTTAACCCCATACATAAATTACCTGCATACGAATTCTAGAAACAGAAAATAAACAATGGCAAGAGCATAAAACGTAAAACAAATATACACAGAGATTTTCCCCTGGATCCCAAAACCAGGACTACCATATTGATTTTTCATTATATTACGTTCGATGTTACAAACCATAGATATATATATATATATATATATATATATATATATATATATATATATATATATATATATATATATATATATATATATATATATATATATATCGAAGCATCCATAAACCCCAATCCATTAACCTTGGATTAGAACATAACTGTAGTTCCCTTTACCGAATCTACAAAATACCATGGGCAAAAAACCAACATGCCCAAAACCATGTGGGAAAAGCACGCACAAACCCATAGGTAGGTCCACCAACCTAATATAGGGTCCAATTTTTTTTTTTGTGTGGAAATAATATAATACACACCCAACACTTTTGGTGAAGCCCAAACTAATGAGATAGCTATTAATCATGGTGTACCAAGCACAGGGTGCTTGCTTGAGACCATACAACACTCGCTTGAGTTTGCACACATGAGACTGTTGATTAAAAATATCAAAGTATTCTAGTTTCTCGATATACACATCCTGCTCAATAAATCCATTGACGAATGTTGTTTTCACATCCATCTTCTGGATCTTCCACCCCGTCTGTGCACCTAGAGCAAGAATTTACCCGATGGATGAGTTCCTTGATATAGGAGAAAAGGTATCCTCATAGTCAATCCCCTCAACCTTAGAGTACCCCTTGGCCACAAATATGGCATTGTAATTTTCTATGCTTTTGTATGTTGCATGCTTCACCTTGAAGATCCATCTTGAACCCACAATTGATATGTTTGTTGTTCTTGGGACCACTTCCAAAACACTATTGTTTACAATGGATTTGTACTCCTCCACCATTGCATCAACCTATACTGGTTTATTTACTGCTTCCTTGAAAGAGGACGACTCAGTCTCTACTAGCTCAGTCATTAGATCCATGTAGCCAGTGTACTGATCTGGTGACCTTCTCTGCTTGCGTTGATTTGAAGGAGCACCCAGATTTTCCCTCGCATCCTGCACTAGTCTCTAAGATTCCTTGGTTCTCTTCCTGCCTTCTCTGGTTGGTTATGCTTGAGTGGCTGTCTCCACTGTCTGCTCATAAACTTGTGGTTGCTCCACAACATCTTGAGGCTCCTCCTTTGGAGCTAAAATATCCTTCTCAGGTGGCATCTGAAGCTCCCTCTCAAGAGAGCACTACATGGCTTTGTCTTTATCAAATTTTACATCCCTTCGCACAACTATCATTCTGAGGGATGACAAGTACACATGGTAGTTGTGGGGAGTTTCTGTGTAACCAACAAATACCCCCATTTCTGTTGTCAACTCTAACTTCTTCCTTGATTTTTTGGAGACATGGCAGTAAACAGAGGTTCCAAAAATCCCGAAGTGTGACACATCTGTCTTCCTCTCGGAGAAAGCCTCCTATAGTGTGATCATGCTAAGAACTCGATGAGGACTCCTGTTCTACAAGAAGACTGCTTTGTTGCATGCTTCAGACCACACGTGAAGAGGTAGGCTTTGGTCATGCAACATTGCTCGTGTTGCTCCCATAATGCTATGGTTCTTCCTCTCATCTACCCCATTCTATTGTGGGTTGTGGGATGCTATCAATTATCGTTGAATGCCTTATTTTGCACAATTTTTTTTAAACTCATTCGACACATACTCACCTCCATTATTGATCCTGAGAGCCTTCACCTTCTCGCCCATTTCTTTCTCTAACAATGCCTTTAAATCTAATAACTTCGAGAAAGTCTCATCCTTCTTCCGCATCAAGAAGATCCAACACTTCCACTAGAATTCATCAATAAAGATGACAAAATATTTGAGCTTGGAAATGGAGGCTATCGAGAAAGGCCCACAAACATCAGAGTGGATCATTTCAAGGACTATAAGTGCTCTGCTATCCCAATCATTGACATTGGTTTTTGTGTACTTCCCCAAGGTGCACCATTTTCATGTATCTTGCTACTCTAGGGATCCTTTGGGGAGGCCTGTGGTTATTCGCTGCATGATCTTCAAAGTGTTATGATGCAAATGGCCAAGTATTCTATGCAAAAGTTTTCCAACATCACAACTCTGCAGCTTCTTTGCCTTTGTGCTTAATGCAACACAATCCTCCAAATTTAGCTTGTAGAGGTTCTTCACACAAATCTCGATTTGCTTCACTTGTCCCATCGATATGTGTCTCAGGAATGCCTTTCCTTTGCTGAATATCACAGCATAACCATGATCTTCCAAAACTGCAATAGAGACAAGATTCTTCTTTAGACCTAGAACAAACATCACATCCTTGGGTTTGAGATGGGAGTCTGACTCCCTCTTAAAGGCGACTGTACCAATCTTTTTCGCATTGTACCTTCCATCATCTCCTATATCGATGTGCATATGAAGATCCTTCTCGTCCAAATCACTGAAAATATATCTATTCCCTATCATATGGAACAAGGCACCGCTGTCCAGGTACCACACGCTTCCCATCACTATGTTGTCCATGCATGCAATGAGAGTGAAGTCAAGCTCGAACTATGAAGCCAAGGCTTCACCTGCTTCTCCTCCTGAGGTCTTCTTGCTTGTCTTATTGTGTGGACACTTTGTGGCATAGTGCCTGAATTCGTGACAGTGCAAGCACTTGATTATGGACAAGTCTTT
Source organism: Pinus tabuliformis (assembly GCA_031772625.1). Lineage (NCBI taxonomy): Eukaryota > Viridiplantae > Streptophyta > Pinopsida > Pinales > Pinaceae > Pinus > Pinus tabuliformis. The sequence goes on along the minus strand of CM062817.1, from coordinate 1,327,353,829 downwards.
CTTCCTTCCCTCTTGACTAGATTCTTCTTTGGATTGGGATTTCTTCCCTTTTCCTTTATTTTCCTTTCCATCCAAGGCACAATTCTCCTCATCCTTTATCTTGGATGAAGTCCTGTCTTTGGTATTCTACCTTATTTCCTCCTATACCAGGCTGGACCATAAGCACTCCCAACTTGGTAGTTTCTCCCTACCATTTACCAAATCTTAATAGCTATGACATCTCTTGGGAAGGCCTAGAAGGGCTAGAGCTACCAGGTCTTCTTTAGGGACATTAACACCGGCCCCGCCAAGTTAATCATGACATTGTGTAAACTTGCTCAGATATTGCGGAATTGTCTCATTCTTCTGCATCTTGATACTTTTAAGTTTGTCCTTGAGTGCCAGCTTCCTGTGGTCGTTGCTATTATTGAAAAAAAATCAGTGATTTCCACTTCGCAAACGAAGTCTCTTTTCCATGGATATTCGACACAATATGATCTTGTACTCCCTCCACTATGACTCTCCTCGCCTTGGCCACATGTTTCTTCCATTGAGCAAGATCCTGGGCAGCATATGCTTGGGGTTTTCGACATTTGTCTTGATGTATTCTAGCAACCCATTTTCATCTAATACTACCTCCATGCGGTCCTTCTATGCAACAAATTTTGAGGTGCCTTCCAAGGCATACTCTATCATGAGTCCATTGAAAGCCATCTTCTCAGTCTTGAGAAAACCTCCAACACTAATCTTCAAATTTGAGCCTCTTGTAATGACAAATTCAAAATCTCTGCTCTACAATGATTCGAACTCTAATAACATGTAAAAATTAATGTTTAGATTCAAATATGCTCATGAAATTTACTAAATCAAAAGACTTAAAGCTACTATACTAATCTGCAGAAGTTAATTCACCATCTAGAACATAAATCATAGGCATGCAAAAGGAAACATCACACATGCACATAGATTTATCTAGGGGAAAGCAACTTCTGAAAAACCCCTTACTAGATATATTGCATTAATCATAGAATAGAGATGAAATACATATGCTTGCTCAAGCTTGAGCACACGCTGTAAGTGTATAGCCTATCCCTCTGCCTAATTGACTGATTCTAGCCAACAGTTGTCCAATTTTCAATCCCTCCAACTTCCTATTTCCTTGTGTTGTTCCTCTAGTAAATTGGCCCCTATTATTTAGGTATTTACCACTATTGAATTGTGCAATTCATTAGCTCCTTCCTATGAATGGATGCACCACCTGTACACATTGGAATATGCTACAACTAATAGTACACTTCCTTGGAATCTCCATCTAAACTGGGTAACTTGAATCCCTACATGAAACAATTATTTTGGGATGATTGATTAACTATTTGGTTGATCACTAAGTGTGGTTGAAGTTCGACTTCCACAACTTGACCTCCACTAGTTTTTCTGACATTTAGAACTAGTTTAACTGACAATAACTCAAATTAACTAAAGATAGATTGCTACAAATTAATAATCAATTGTACTGAACTGAACTCAAGCTTCCCCAACTCGAAATAATTGAGTTAACTAAGTGACAAGTGACATGTCATCTTAGTTAACTACCTCCAAGATTTTTGCTGAAATAGAAATTCAAATTTTCTCTAGTTTGACCCAAGGCAAAGTCAAACTGATATTTTCTTGTTGCATTTTCAACACAAAGCATGTCTTCAATTTACAAAAGAGGGTCATATTATCTACCAAATGGGCCTCAAAGTTCCATAATTCGAATGCCCCTCAATAATTACCCCTAAATACACTGATCTATGTAGTCTTGTATTATAGCTAGACATATCTAGATGCCTAATTCAAAATTCTTTGTTATATTTGGGAATAATAGTAAATGTCATGACCAAGGAAACATGCTCATACTAAATTTATTATATTTTGAGATAAATGTTGACAATTCTTGAGTTAGTTGATACATCTATTATCAACCCTTAATACACTAAGGGGAATATCCAATAGAATTTGTTATGCTCAAACTAAATCTAGACTTAGTGGATGATCCTTGATTCTATCTAGATTTTGGATAACAATAATAGAGGGTTATATCAATTGCAAAAATGAAATACGAATATTTCCCATGGGAAATATCAAAGTAGGTTAACATTTTATCCTTATACCAAACTCTTTATAGAAATTGAAAATTCGTTTTAGGTAGCGCAAGAAGATGAAGAGGAAATTTTTAAACTTGTTATCCAAACTAGTCTAACTATTGAAATGATCCAAATTTAAACATGAATGCAAAAAATTACAGATATAAACATAAATAAAGAGATGCAAAAGAAATAACACTTCATTTCATTAATATCAAATATTGAAATATGCTTACAAACAGAATGGAAATAAGACTAGCTTGGGCGATGGTAGTTTATCTCTGAGAAGAGATGTGGTGGCTACATGCCTCTGAGCTGAGTTACAATGAGGCTAAAGGGCCTTTTTATTATTTAAAAATAAGAGAAAACCCTAAACAACCAAAACCCTAACCCAAGGATATGTAACACCAAGATTTTATGGGCCTCGTTGGGGTTAGTTGGGCAGCCATCTTCCCAAGGTCGTAACTTGGTCATATTATCTTTGTTTGATGCGTATGATACCTCGTTGGAAAGATCTATTCGAGGACTATAGTGTTTGAAAAACTACCAAAAATAATACACTGTGCTACAATTAAGGAAACTGAAAAACTGAAAGAAACAATGGTGAGGGTCCAAGTGGAATAGGCGGGTGGCCACCAATATCTACCTAGATCATGAAAACACCTTGGTATTGAAAGAAGTCGATGAGGTCACACTAATTTTAAACTTCATGTAGAATATTTATCCTCTGAATTTGTAAATTTAAGATTTATTTGATGATGAATATGATGGTGAAAACCAGGTAAACTTAGCAACTAGTAGCTTGAGATCAACAAGTATTTGGATGACTTTTTCATCCCTAAAACTAAACAACCTTTGATTACTATAATTGAAATATTTCCAAGAAAAACTTTAAAAATCAGTAGTAAACTAAATTATGTTTGGTGGAAAGAAATAATAAATGTATTACAACTCATAGTATTGCATTTTCTTGGGATTGTGAAGATATGAATTATGTTGACCCAAAATTTATAAGCACCATATTTACATAAAAGATAACTCTTTTCTAATTAGACAACTTCAAGGGAAAATGAACCCCGTGCTCAAGAATATAGTAAGATCAGACTTTCAATTTTTTTTTAGCATTGGTTTTATATATCCCATATTTAAGAATGTGTAAGCATACCCTTTAGTTATCATCTTGAAAAAAAAGGGTAAATGGATAGTAAGTGTGGACTATAGTGAACTTAAAAAACCCATTGGGAAGAATCACTTTCCTTTTCCATTTATTCAATCAAGTCTAAATGCATTATCTAGAAAGAAATATTTTTCTTTTCTTTATGGATTTAATGGCTATAAGCATATACAAATTACCCCAAAATATTATGACAAGAGAAAATTCTTGTTTCCTTTGGGTACATTTGTTTCTAAATTTCTCCTATTTAGACTATATAAAGCTCTTGCTATTTTTGAATGTGTTGCTTTAAGCAGATTTTCAATTTTGATTCATGATAGTGTAGAAAAATATGTAATTGAATTCAATATTCATGGGAACATTGTTGAGGAAGCCTTAACAAAACTAAAAAATGTTTTGCAAGGTTTGAAGGCATGAGTATATCTTTAAGCCGTGAAAAATGCTTAAGGTTATTGAATGAAGGAATTTTATTTGGAAGGAAAATAAGAGGTAGAGGTGGCTATTCACTTTCCCACTCAATCTTATATAAAGAGGAGGATTAGGACTTGTGTCAAAGAGGGAGAAAAAATAATAGAGTAGGTATAGCTTCGTTTTTATACTTGCATTATATCTAAGTTCATTCTTTCTATCTTTAATAGCCTAATAGTGCTAACAATTGAGGTCATGTTACAATCTAAGGTTTACATTAGGGTGAAAGTAGAGATGGTTCCATATGGAGGTAAATTATATTTAATTGGTTCATGAATGCATCTCTTTGCTAATGTCTATATGGCTAGCATTTCATGAATGTAGATGCCCTTAAGATAATCTAACTGTGGGGTTAGTAATGGATATACATTACTTTGGGCTTCACCCCATTTGGATTTAAATTGGAGTAAACAACATATTGTCTCATAGACATGCTATTTACTAGAATCCATGTTGATTATTGGGACTAGACTTAGGTTACTATTGGCTATGTGAAAAACGTTTTATGAATAAATAAATATTGGGTATACTTGTAATCATCCATCTTTTTATATTTTAATTCCTTCATTACTTTTCTTTTTTAGCTTGCACACAACTTTTAACTTCTATTATTTATGTAATTATTGTATATATCCTACAATATATAATGATTTTAATCAATGGTTTTCTATTAATGTTTGTTGATTTTAATGGCCAATTGTATATTTCTAGTCATTCATTATTTACTCAACTTTGTTTTTATAGTTGGAGTTTATTATGCAACTGTGTTGTGGGTCTATAGTCTGGTTTTTCATTTTTAACATTATTTGATGTAAAATACCCATGATGTGACTCTTTTTTAATCACTTTGACACTAATATAAATTTTATTTATTTATGAGTTGATTCTTTGCATTAAAAATTAATTTGTTAAGTAGTTTTAGATTTAATCTTATACTCTAATCATGCATTTAAAGAAAACTAATCACTAACATAAAACAAATGGGAAAACTTACTTGCACATAATTGGAAGATTAGTACCCTTAATTAGAAATACTCCACTAACTTCTTGACTATTAGAGTTAATTCTATAGTTAGTGGCTTTAGTGCTTCAAGCAAATCTTTGGTTTCATACCCACTATTACCCTTAGAGCCCTACAAGAGTGTTTCTGAGTGGTGTTTTGATTCCATTTATAACATAAATAGGTAAACAATTAAAGGTGAGTTGTAGATTTCAGTACTTTCTTACTACAATTGTGTAGCATGTCACTTTTTAGTACCATTTTTGGGGATGTTGCTAATAATCTCATTGGATATAATCTTTAAAAAAATTGGCATTGTAGAAACATTACTAGGTTAAAAGTGAGATTTTCCTTAATAACCATTATGTACAATGTTCTGAATTTTCTTTTAGACACTTAAGTTAGAATGATTGCATTGACATTAAGAAAAACTTCAAGAAACTCCTTAAATTTATAATGTAATAACTAGGGGAATCCCCATGATATATAAGAAAATTTGAAGGCCATTTTATTATCAAAGTAACATGTATTTATAATTTTTGGTGAAACTTTCATTGAATTATAAAAGCTTGTAAATCCTTAATGAATCCTTCACTAAATAATAAGACATTGTGAATTCTTAGTGAACCTTTTGTTAAAGTATAAAACCATAAATAATGATAGTGAAATATTTTCATTAAATTGTGAAATTCTCATTTTTCATGTTTGCAAAAAGAAACATAATTTCCCCTCCTCTAGGAAAATTTATAAGCACAAGTGGTTGCATTCATTGGGGTTTGAAAGTGTCATCTCACCCCCCTTCCCATCCTACAAGATGTAGAGTTAATTCAAGATTAAGGAAATTATAGTATAACTTTCAAACATGGTATAATATTCCCTAATTTATAGTTTAAATATTGATTCTTTATAACTAAGAAGGGTACTCATAGGTCCTTGGGGTGTAAATCGGTTGGTGATAAGGTGGATTGTGAAGGCACTGCTTGTGATGTTGCTATTTCAAACCTCAACCAATTTGTGTTCCATGTGTGGGGTTGTGTCGATACACCTAGAGGTTATAATGTAAGAAATTAGAATCAACCCCATTTCACATTAGTATGAGCTTGACCTAGTTTCAAATTCCACTAGTCACAAAAAATAAGAAAAATCATAGATAGTTTACTAAGAGTTTTTAACCCAATTAAATCATGCCAAAAGTGTTTACACAAACAACAATGATGTTATCTCTTGAAGCTCGAGACATTATTTCTTATTTTTATTTCTTCTTTTTGGCAATATGGATAAAATATGGAAATGATGGCTATAATTTGTTTTCCTAATTAGATCCCATGAACCTATTCAAGTCCTTAAATAAAAAAATTCAACTTTTAACTTTTCCCAAAGAAAATTTATTGCTTGAGCCCTCATTGGATTGGATCTTACTTATTACATAGCCAAAATTTGCTTGAGTCCTCATTAGATAGATCATGATTACTATATAGATGAAATTTGTAGTGCCAAATATTTTTGGAGGCTAGCTATTATAATAATTGATTACATGGATATTCGAAATAGAAAAGGGAAAAAGGAGAAAAAACACATAAAGGGATAAGATTAAGAAATCATTGTCTTTCTAACTAATGTGTGAATGTATAAGAGACATAGTGAAAATAAATAATCTACTTATGTGGCCAGGTGAAGATTCAATTGGAAATATATAATATGAGAACCGACCATACAAAGGGAACAAAAACATCAAGAAACAATACTATTACAAATTTACAATTCAATATCACATAAGATATATGTTCATGTTATTTTCAAGATTATTTAACCATATATATACATATATAATGTTATATTAGAACCGAGGGTTTATAGTACAATTATTGGCACTCATTTAAAATAATGAAGAGAAAGTTATTGGAATTCTAAAGAACACCTATTAAAAGGTAGGTAAGTTGACATTTGTTCACTACTTCTAGCCCAATTATGCTCTATGGTGTGATATTGAAGTGTATTTATTCCTAATTGATTGAATACCATGGCTTATGTTTTGGTTTTCAACATGTTATTATATTTCTCAAAAGGAACTAGACATTATTAATGGAAATTTTCTAACCTATATTTTGATCAAAACAATTAAGAATCTTTGTACAGGAAAACACAAGGAAAATAATTAGCTAAATCTAATCTCATATAAATGTATACATCTAATCTCTTTAAGAAATGAAAGACAAGATTTAAGTTCAATGGATAAGATAATTCCAACACACATTTTTCTTTCCACTCTTATTATAACAAAATTCTTCAAATCCGCGAGACGTTTTTCTCACAACAAATAAATGTTATTGATTCTGAACATTTCCAAGACTTTCATTTTGTCTAGGCGAGAAAAAAATATTCTCACTATAATTTTCTCCCTCATTCTAACTAATGTCATCATAAAATGTTTGTCAAGCTTTGCACCACTTGCAATAAGACGGATATTGGAATACCTTAATTTAAGTTCACAATTTTCCTATTTATCCTTATTAACTAAAGACCAAAGAGGGTTATCCTTGTCTATAAAGCTATCCATTTATGTTGAAATGCATCTAAACTTACTTGTGTCATTAATTCTAAAAGGAAGTGAATATAGAGTTTTTCTTTACTTAACATGTCATTTTCCATTGTAATTCTTGATGTTGCATTTTTTAGATCAATATTTTTCCTAAAAGTTTGTTTTTTTACTCTTATCGATTTCTCAAACAATTTTGATCATTTTTCATACAAATTTCTTGTAGTGCTAATCCTAACCTCCACTTCACTCAATCTCATGAGAGGTTAATGTTTTCTCTTCCATTTCACGATTATTAAACCTAGTAACTAGAGTAGATATTTTGACATCCATCAAAGCTTTTGTTATCCATGTTGATTTAAGTAGATGTCACATTAAACTCAAATTAATAAAGTAGGATCATGCCAGTTTTTGTCACGTTTGTCCCAAAGGTGGTAAGATCCCACAAACTATTTGTTACATTCACTTCTACTATGTGTTGATCTCCATCTTTCTTTTTGTGATTGGATGACCTGCTCCTCTTTGATGTCTTTTTAGAAAACATACTTTCTTACACTCTAAATGATATTAAGATTGCTTTCAATATGATGTCTATATAATTTTGAAAAATTTAACTATTGCATCTTTCTCCTCAAATTTATGAGCTGCACCATCATATACATTAAAAAAAACCTCTTCTTTGGTATATATGCCCAAAAAAATCCTCTTTACTCCAAGAACTTGTATTTTAACCCCTAAACTCACCATTCTCTTTCTTACCCCTATAAATCAATGAAAAAATATAAAACAATCATTTTCCTTAAGAACTAATTCCTCATCCCTTCTTGTATTTTTTTGCTTTTAAATTTGTTGAGCTTCGCCTTCACTCATGAACAAGACACTTTAAAAACAGTTCAACGATGTCCAAAGCTCCTATATATATGATAAATATTAAATGGATTTGAAGAATCCTTTCCACTACATTGTAACAACTTCGCAAATATTCGCATCAAACCTACATTGTAACAACTTCGCAAATATTTCCACTAAACAAGACACACCATGGAATAAAGAATCTCTTCTCTTAAAAAATTAAGTTTGACAATTAAAACATTCACAGGGATCCTTTACGTTTCTCAAAACATATTTCTTTAACAACATTATTTTTGAGATCCATATTTTCCATTTCAACATTACTTATATTCTTTAAATATTTGTTATACATAAGCTCTTATCCTTAATACTAGTTTCATCTTATCATTAACATAATATGCTCTATCATCCCAACATAACTCTTTCCATCGTGGTCAATGCTAGAATCAACACAATCAATAGTAATGGGAACATATCAATATCTTATTCTTTTAATAAAGTTTGTTTGAACTACTAAAGTTCCCTCAAACACTTTTCATTGTCTTTCTTGACCTCGATACTTTCACATCATATTGAACATAAGAATTACATACCTCCAATGTAATATTTGGATAGAACCTGTCAACTATTCCTAAATGATCCGTGTTTTTTCTCATAAGAAAATACTATGTAGGTAACTTATTTCTCCACTAACTTGGTCTTCTTTTATGTATCACACACCTATTGGAAGAACTTAAAAAATGTCTAAGGAAAAGAGCAATGTACCAATGTTTCTATGATCCATTGTGACATATAAAATAAGTTAATTTTATTAATGTCTATGTAATTGCAACTTGCATCATGGTTGATTAATATTCAAAGGGGACACATAAATGTTTCCTGGTATGACTGTCAAATTTTATTGGGATAAGCTTCCATAACAAAAACCAGAGTTTAAAAGAAAAAAAATAATAATAATTTTTAAATTAAAAAAAAAATAAACTAGTTAAATGTAATGATCAATCCACACTATAAATATAAATAAAATGCGTTAAAAAAAACATCATGAAACAATTGAAAAAAATAATAAATAAAATAAAGATAACTAATAAGATATCAAAAGTGAAGAATAAAGGTTTTATAAACGAATCTTCAAAAATTTGAACAAAGCTCAAATTTATTGCCAGTGGTAAAGTAACGAGAAATGTAATTAAGAATTTAAGAATACGACCTTGATTTTTTAAACTGTGTAGAAGCAGTGAAATTAATATAAATAGAGATAAACTTTAATATTATATCCAAACTATATGTCAAATACAAAATTATAATTATGTCAATATTGCAAGCTTTGTTTCTAGACTCAATACATTTTTTTATTGCTGAAATATAGCATAGGCCATCACCATAAGTGTTGTACCTATATTTAATTCTAATCAGATATTTTCTTTAATTATGGATATAATTATGGATATTGATATAATTCATTTATGGATTTAATGGTATATTAGTGGCATGTTTAAAAAAAAAAGGTAAATTTATAGGAAAATTAACAAATTGAATATTAATTCAGATCTTTGTTAATTTATGATATATTAAGTATTAAAAGAGATAAGAAATAATCAACATGCACTTTTCTAAGTGCTTAAAAGTTGAAGAATTAAGACGGATATTGTAGATTTTAACCCTATACAACTATTTGTTGAAAACATATTCTTAATAAAACATAAAAGAGTTGATGACAAACATACATATAAACATATATTTTTTTTCAAACCCAAACCAGGAAAACCAATATGATTTTTTCAACATATTCTTTTGTATAATATTACAATACAATCTATATTCCACACGATCCATTTTTTAGAAATAGTGACTAGGAGGTGAATTAGTATTCGTGAAATATCAACTTTTACCCCAATTTTATTCTTCTTTACAAACCATTAACAATACCAATGATTAATGAAAATAATACACATATCATGAGCATCTATATAAGAGTAAACATCAACAAACACATGAGAACATCATCAATCACACATAGGCATCAAATATTAGATGGAAAACCCAACTGGGAAAAGCCATTGTTGTTGTTGTCTTTGTCTTTTTTTTATTGATATTAAAAATTTTCTATTACATCTTACATTGGCTTTACCAGTGTGTAGGCCCCTACCTGCTGGAGGCCACTACCTCCAATAGATTCTCCAGCTACCATTAGAAGAAAGCCACCACTCTGTGATCAAGTTCTCCGCCCACCATTAGAGGGAAGCTACCACTCCCTTAGCCAGTTCTTTGGCTACCACCAGAAGGAAGCCACCACTCCCTTAGTAAGTTCTGCGACTACCACCAGAAGGAAGCCGCCACTCCCTTACTGAATTTTCCAAGCCTTAAACTCTTGTGGATGTCGTTTCACAATTTTTCATATTAGATCCACCTACAATAAACTCAAACATTGTAGGAAAGGTTTCATCCAATTTTCAGATTGGTCCCACAGAAATTTTATGCTCAATAATTGCATTCAAACAAAACTTTCTTAACTAATTTCTACTCATACAACCAATCATGATATTCTCTACTCATAAACATTGAACACGACTTCAATAAACTCAACCAACTACACATTATTGGTCATATAATCATTGGAAACAAAACTACCCTCAAACTACATGATAACAACTCAAATAGGATACTATGCAACAACAATAATAATAAACAAGTCAAGGCCTTCTACCACTGATCTACAGAACAGTGTCATCATATAAACTTCTATCACAACTTGCCCATATTCAGTTAATGATTTGTGTCCAAATATATCTGCAACAAACAATATTTTGATTTCAAAGTACCATTCATAAGGAATCACATTCATCAAAATTAGCATACAAGTCATCACAACATTGTAAAAATGTATGCCAAGATAGCCCTTGCACTCACGCACTATTAGTCCTTCAATAATAGTATATCATAGGAAAATTACACTATAGATCTGTGCACTTTGATCCATCTCTATCTCTCAAACATATACCAACATATCAATCACTCTCTCTGCTCATACAATTCTTTTTACTAATAAAAACCTAGAAACTTTCATCTATCTCTATCATCTTGGCATAAAAAGCAACATGCATTTTCTCTACTCATGTAATCTAACTCCATTGATAAAAGCCAACACGTATTCTGACCTTGCAAGGATCATATTCAACATTGCATGCCTTTAGCACAATATACAGGGCATGTATATGAATCTATGCAACACAAAAACACCCAGCTCTCTAAACATGAATAACCGGTACTTCAAGCTCACCGATAAGCTTTAGCAACGACATATTCAAGCCTTATTCAAACAAGCGATGTCAGGAATGACAATGCACAAGGACTCTAGCTAACAAAACCAAGGAAAAACAATTCAACACTTAATCCTCTACAGTCTTACAACATAATATTATATTAACAATACACTAGACTGAAATGCTCTCAACTCATTGGTACAACACTTCCAATTGCACTAGATGTCTCCATTGGGCTCCTATATGCACACCACACTATCGACTTTTCTCTGCATTGTGTTTATCACTCCATAGGCACAGGAATATGCACCAAATCAAATTTTGATCAACCTTTCAGTACATTGTTAGTCTTTGGTCTACATATGCACAATTGAGTCAACATCTTCTCATAATTGTTCATATTCAATCTCTAATGTGCACTATGAGAAATTTCTAATCGATCCATTACAGGAAACAATTTAAAAACTATGCACAGGTTAACATCGCACATCATTACACATCAACTCCACCCTTAGACTTTCGATATAATGCTATTTTATTTTGCAATTGAAGTAATATTTTGGTCACACAAGATCTTTTGGAAAGCTATAATCAAACCACTACACACTAGCATTGTGCACTAGTTCACACTACTCATTCTCTACACACATAGTCAGATCGATCCATACAAATTCTTACTTGATCTTCCATCATTAATCTACATGATTACTAATAACACATTCGTCATATAAACTATATATCAACTCAAACCATGCCCATATCACATTCATAACAAATTGACGATGTGTTAAGTGCATTCCTTAGATCGATCAGTGATCTGACCCTTTAACAATCAATTGATCCTTGTCAAGTTATGTACACACCAGGTCAAATACCTACATACATGATTGGATCGAGTGCTACACCCTACATCAAAACACAACAAGAGACAAACCACTATGCCAAAAGTTGAGTCTCGCCATCGCATCATTATGCAAACCATATTAGACACATTAGCACCATCCAAAAGGAGTCTGAACCCACAGAGGAGATTGGGAAACAAAACCCAGATTCTTCAAGCAAAGGCACTCCTTTAGCCTCCATTAAAGACACAAATGCTGAAAATCCCAAAAGCAAGAATGATGAAGACAATGAAGAAGAGCAGATCACAGATGACTCAGAGGAGGAAGGAGAAATAGGAGAGTCCCAAGCCTTGGTAAGAAGATCCACGAGAGGCCGCAAAATGGACAGAGAAAAAAGAGAGGAGGAGACGTATAAGGAAAAACTACAAGGCAGCCAGCCCACTCTGGAAAAATTGCTAGCCTCAAAGCCTAGGATGCCGAAAAGCCAGCCTCAAGGCTCCAAGGGAGCCCATCAGAAACATAAATAATGAAGATCATCTCCTGGAATTGCAGAGGTATGGGGAGCAAGGTCAAGGAAGAAGCCATGCGAAGTCTGATAAGAACAGAAACCCCAGACATACTTCTCATCCAGGAGACCAAGCTGGAAGACTCAGTCTTCCTGCAAACAAGCAAGAAACTTTGGTTCAAAAGTGAAGCAAGAGCAGTCTCCGCTAGGGGAGCCTCGGGAGGTATTGGTACTCTTTGGAACGATAACAAATTTGCAGTCATCAGTGAGGCCAGCAACACTCACTGGTTGCTGCTGAAAATGCAGAATCTGAACACTAAAGAAATTCATTGCATCTTTAATGTCTACTCTCCAGTCAACGCTGGGGAAAAAAAGCATGCTGGGATTCGATAAGACTTCAAGCAGATCTCATGAATCTGGAGAATACTATCATTGCCGGAGACCTCAACCTTACCCTTAGCTCGTCTGAAAAAAGAGGTGGCAGTGTTGTTCGCGATCCGGCAAGAGAATGGGCGGAGGACCTCATGCAAGACTGGGATTTGCTTGACATCAAACCCTCCTCCGGTAAGTACTCTTGGTCCAATAAAAGAATAGGCCCAGGTCATATTGCTGCTAGATTAGATAGATTTTTCATTCAAAGCTCTTATTTGTTGCTGGGATTAGAACCAAGAATGCACATTCTCCCTAACAGTATCTCGGATCATAAACCCATAAAGCTAGAATTACTAGCTCACCTTGATCTGGGCCCTATTCCCTTCAGATTCAGCCCAATCTGGATCAAGGAACCAGACTTCATGCAGCTAGTTAAGGAATGCTGGAACCAATCTATTAAAGGATCCCCCTTCTACATATGGGAAGAAAAGCTCAGAAGGGTAAAAAGAGCTCTAAAATATTGGGCCAAAAATCTACCTAAACCTGATATAGAAAGAAAAAATATCAAAGTCGCCCTTGTCAATCATCAATCTCATATGGAAGATACTTCAGTCACCAAAGATCTGCTTGACCAAGAATCCCATCTCCAATAGCACTATAATAAGGCCTGTCTTGTTGAATAGGAATACTGGAGATTAAAATCTAGAAACCTCTGGCTCAAATTAGGGGACAGAAACACTGCTTTTTTCCATAAACAAGCGTAGAGCAGAAAATGTCATAACACCATTTCCGAGATCAATGTGGACAGCGAAACTTTCAAGGAGTTTGTAGACATAAAGAAGGCAGCCCACTCTGACTTCCTAAAGTTGTATAGCAAAGAAAAGGTTCAGCATCAAGCTTCAGATCTTTTAGACATGATCCTAGCTACAATTTCTCCAGGTATGAATGAAATCTTGGAGGCCAAAATAACCAAAGATGAAGTCAAAAAAGCCTTATATGACATGGATCCGGACAAGGTCCTTGGGCCGGATGGTTTCTCTGCCAGATTTCTCCAAACATGCTGGTCCATTATTGAAAAAGATCTGATCAAAATGATCCAAAAATCTCAGAACTCCCAGAAAATAGGCGGAAGCACAAATTATGCCTTCTTAGCCCTCATTCCCAAGGAAAAAGGTGCCAGCAATTTCAACAAATTCCGGCCGATCTCTCTATGTAACATTGGGTATAAGCTAATCACAAAATTCATAGCAAATCGATTGAAGCACATCCTTCCCAAAATAATCCCGGAGAACCAAGGAGGCTTCATCCAAGGGAGGCAGATAGTGGACAACTTCACCCTTGTTCAAGAGGCAATCCACTCAAGTCTTCAATGAAAAGAGCAAGGTATGGTAATTAAACTTGATTTAGCAAATGCATTTGACCGTGTAAATGACAGTTTTCTGTTAAAAGTTATGAACAGGTTTGGGTTTGGATCAAACTTCATTAAATGGATCTGGGCTTGCGTCTCGAAGCCATGGATTGCTCCACTTGTAAATGGAAGAGCCACGAACTTCTTTAAAGCATCAAGAGGGCTCAAGCAGGGGTGCCCTCTCTCCCCTTTGCTTTTTGTCATTCAAGCCTCAGCTCTCAGCTTCCTGCTGGACAAAAAATGCAAGATCAAGATCTTATGGGACTGCGTATAGCAAGAGGAGTCAAGAACATTAATCATGCTCTGTTCGTGGATGACACCCTGCTTCTGGGCGCTGCCTCCCTCTCCTCCGCCTCCAAATTCAAAGCTGCCCTGGAAGAATTCAGCATGGCCTCAGGCAGCGTTGTTAACAAGAATAAGTGTCACATTTACAGTTGGAATACCCCGCCCAGACTTCTCTCTGCTATCTCCAGGTGCCTTGGATTTGCAGCCTCCGCTTCATGGACCTCCTTCAAATATCTGGGCCTCCCGGTTGTCCACAAAAGAATCTCAAGCAAAGATTGGCTACCCCAGCTCGAAAAATTCCAATCAAAAATTCAGGCCTGGGGCTTCACCTAGCTCAACTATGCTAGCAAATCCGTCCTTATCAAATTTGTGCTCACTAGTCTTCCTATTTTCCAATTTGCAGGGATGCTTGCTCCATCAATCATTCTAAAAAAAATGGACGAGCATATTCGGAGATTCTTCTGGAAAGGAGGAAAGCAGAACGAAAGAAAAATTCCCCTCATCAGTTGGGAAGTTATATCTAAGCCTCTATGGGAGGGAGGACTTAATTTCAAAAATTTACGCCACCTGAATGTAGCAATGGCTGCAAAGGTCATCTGGAGAGTTGTCGTGCCCAATCCTGGCTGGGCCCAAACAGCTCTCAGAAAAAAATATTTTCGTGGTCCTCGCTCTAGCTGCTTAGACCGAGTGATCTGCCTGCCTAATTCGCCTTTCCTAAAGCTTTATGATAAGGCCACCTCCCTGATCAAAAACCACTGTTACTGGATCCCGGGTAACGGCAAGAAAATAAAAATATGGACTGATAAAATCCTGTCCACAGATCCGATCAGCGACAGAGTGCAAATGGGAGAGCTGCGGGAGTGGATGGAAAGGAATAAGTTACGAACTCTTTGGGATATCTCCCTCTGGAAAGACAGCGATTGGACAAGCTGGAAGACAGTGGATCTGCCAGAACACCTGGTTAATGATTGGGCCACGATGACAGGCCTCCTCCACGGTCTTGCGCCCATGAACAAGAATATTCAAGACGTAATTGGATGGGGGAAGAAAACTAAAGGTTACACTGTCGCCGAGGGCTACGCCAAGCATCGTGAGAGACCACACATCCCCTTAAACCCAGCTCCATGGCAAGCGATATGGTGCTATCAGGCTTGGCCCAAAATAGATACATTCGCATGGATCCTATGCCATGGTAGAATCCTCACCTTCGACAGATTACAGAAGTTGGGATATAACAGCCCCTCCATCTGCCTTCTGTGTAGCAATAGTGAAGAATCAACAGCGCATCTCTTCCTGGAATGCTGCTACACCAATTAGATATGGTGCGCCCTACTTTATTCCTTGGATACCTCCTTCCAGCTTCCA
Source organism: Pinus tabuliformis (assembly GCA_031772625.1). Lineage (NCBI taxonomy): Eukaryota > Viridiplantae > Streptophyta > Pinopsida > Pinales > Pinaceae > Pinus > Pinus tabuliformis. The sequence goes on along the minus strand of CM062817.1, from coordinate 1,327,337,654 downwards.
CGTTCCATGGTTGATCTCTTCTCTAGCCGGGCATCCAAATACCCTGGTCCTCCCCCTCAAAATCAGTTAATCAAATCAGCTTGGGCCATTCTACCAAAGGTCATTTGCTGGCAGCTATGGCTAGAACGCAATAGAAGAACCTTTAGGAATTTCAAACAGCACCATAAGACCAATGAAGTTAAGATCAAGTGCCAAATAAGGGAATGTATGTCCCAAATAAACGATGATGCTAATCTCACCCATCATGATAACGTTTGGGGCTCCTTCCTGGGATTACAATTTCTCCCAGCAATCAGAAATGCACCACCTCTCGGAGATTGGCAAATAAGGAAAACAGAAGCAGACTTCCAAGACTAGCTCAAATCACAATCAAGGTACTCCCTTTTTTTCGATGGAGCAGCTAAGGGTAATTCGGGAAGAGCAGGTGCTGGAGGTGTCGTCCTAAACTCAACAGGAGAAAAAATTCACTCATTCGCTTAGGGGCTTGGACACATGACCAGCACTCAAGCTGAGGCTTTGGCCCTCCTGCAAGGCCTCAAGACCCTAAAGGAGCTAGACATAAGGGAAGCAACTATTATAGGAGACTCTCAAATCATCATAAGTGCAATGGTATCTAACTCCCCTACTGTAGATCTTAAACTAGCCAGGATGATTTTCAGAATCAAGGGCCTTGAAAATGCTTTTTAGAAGCTGAACTATTACCATGTTTTGAGAGCCCACAATAAAGAAGCGGACAGCGAACCAAATAAAGCAGCCCTCCTCTCCGCCGGGGTTAAGCTGAAAGAAGGAAAAGAATCATGGGAATCCATCCCTTAAGTCGCGGTCCGCCATGTTTTACTACTTGATCTTAAAAAAAAAATTCTGTATATCCAAGTGGGGGAAAATAGCGGATATAGAATCTATAGATCTTCATGCTATGAAAAAGATCTCAAGCCATAATAACATCCTCACTTCCATAAGTGAGACTTTTCAAGATTTAGACATCCTCATTGTATCCAAACATTTTGCATTTAAGCCAGGAGGAATATAAATACAATATAAATGTTTCTGTCAAAAAAAAAAAAAACATAGGTTTTCTTCCTTTAATCAATGTTCGTAACTATTTTTAGGGAAAACCATAAAATCTCTGCTCAGATATGAACCTGCTACCTTAATCCTTCTTCCCCCATCTTACCAAGCACCTATAAGCCTCCACCATCGCTATCAATCAATAGATCAGCATCACAAGATTACTAAGCCTATTTATATCAATGCCAACATGAGTGACTAGAGGGTTGATATCAATTCCAACACCATGCTACCAACATCCATAAATTGCCAATCCATTTACCATGGATTAGAATACAACCATTGTTGTTATAGATATGACCCAGAAATATATGAAAATGGAAATAAACCCAATAACTATAAATAATCTCAAGAGAATTACAAACACAAAATATAGAAATGCTTCTCTTTATTGACCAAACCCTTGAGATAGGGCAACACCATACAATCACTCCTTAAGGAAGGAGAACTCTCCACAAGCCATATGCTTGTACATACAATATTCCTTGACATCTCTCAACGGGGAGTCGCTGGCCTCTATATAGGCCTCATACATACAATACCATGGGTCATTACCATGGTTCCTTCAATACCATCCATCTAATACCATGGACTTATCACATTATTGCTAACTACTTGTGGACCCTTACATGATGTGAGTTAAACACTTTATTTATTAACTATGGCCCATCCCATTATTACATTATTCCCTTGGGTACCTCCCTATGTACCCCATACTATCCCCCCTAGGTATACTACATGTTTGGTCAATTTAGTGTGTTCTAAATTTCTGATTAAAATGTCAATCCGGGATTCGTAAACTGACGAAGTGAAGTGTACTATATGTACAAGATAACCATTTTCTTAGTCTTTTGTCGTGTTTGAGTTTTTTTAGTTTGTTTTTGGATTTATCTTTTATGGATTCCCTAGTGTGTGATGGCGAAAATGAAAGTTAAGTATGGATGGTAATGGTGATTTCTACAGTGATTTTCCAAACTTAAAAGTGTTCAAAAAGAAAGCTCTAAAATAACTATAATGAAATCAATTCTTAAGAGGAAGTAAATCTATCAAACAGTGAACTAATGACAATGGCCCAGTATCCTTATTGCTGTATGAAAAAGAAAGTAAAAACTGAACTTAAAGCAACTCAAAGACTGAAAGCAAAATCAACTAATTCACACTACTTCAACTTTTCTGATCCTTTACCCTTCAGCTCAATCTACCTTATGGGAAGCAACCATGAACAAGTTAATCAATATGATATCTAAATTGCAAAAAATTAAATTGCATAAAGGAAACTAATCACACTACTTCAACTCTTCTGATCCTTTACCCTTAAGCTCAATCTACCTTATGGGAAGCAATCATGAACAAGTTAAGCAATATGATATCTAAATTGTAAGAAAGCAAACTAAATCACACTACAATAAGTAATATTCTGATTCCTTACTAATAGAGTCACTTGACCATAGAAAGAAACCATAAACAAATGAGTAGTATGATGTCTAAGTAGCAGAAAAATAAATAAGCAAAACACAATTTGAAAAATGACAGTGCTGGAATTAAACTTCAGAAAATGAAAATTAGCAGGAAGGACAAGATGATCTCATATGTCAGTAGTTATCAAAAAGATGAAAATTTTCCCGGGCTGCCTAAGAAAACCTGTAGAAAAGCACTGATCAGCTGACAGCTATAAGAAAACATAAATGAAAATGTAAACAGCAGTGAATTAAAAACATCAAAACAGCATGTTATATACAAGCTAATAATTATGAAAGAAGAAACATAATAAAATCAAATGAGAACTATACAGGGCTTTAGTGCACAGGGGCCCTCTGCCACCTCATCCAGTCAATGAACAATTACAAAAACGAGCTCAAGAAAGTAGTCTTCTCATGTATTAAAGCAATAGCAGAATATGTAAAACAGAGTGCAGTGGGGTGATAATAACAACAATTCAAAAATTACATCTCCAAAAGCTTCTACACAGCGTTTATCAACGCGTTATTTATAATGAAAATTGCTGTAACTAACTCCTAAATCCTATGCTGTTAACTGCGCTGCCAGAGACACGTAGATCTCCTCAGCTCGAGATCTAGCGTAATGGTCATTATGTCCATTAAATCTTCAGAGTGGTAGCTGCTGGATTCAGGTTACGGGGTTGATCTCTAGGTGTGCCGATATCTCTGTGAGCTGAGGACTGTGCCATGTAAACCTTCACGTGCTCAAAACAGAGACATGCCACCGCTAAATTCCTTGGTTGGCTTTGCCTTTGACCCTTGTTGACCGTGACCTTTTATGGATGATTTGGCTGATCTGAAGGGACACGTTCCATGTACACGTCACCTGTAGCTTGCCCATGTGGCTTGTTTCTTCATAGGACACCTATAGCATAGCCTTTAACAAAATGACCGCGGAAACCTGTGCTGGCTGCGGAAACTGACAAGTTTCCGTAGCTGCCTGAACAAAAATCTAAACCAAACAACAGTCATAAGCATAGTTAGAAAACCATGTCAGAAGCTCTTTTTAGACTATAATGCAATGATTTAACAGCTTGGTGGATGAAATAAGTGGAAAAAGAAGGCTGAGAGGGTGTATAGGAAGGTGCAGGTTTGAGGCTCAACATACCCCCACTGTGAAGGTGTTGCATGTCCTCATGCAACCAAAATTTAATCATTTCCCTCTAATCCATATGTTCTGAGGCTTCTGCTAGGACATCTAGCCCTCTTTTCTTCTTCTTTGGTGCTAACATCATCCTGGGTTTCCTGACTAGACATTTGAACTTGAGATTAATCAATGCTCTGCTTAACTTTTTGCACTTTTTCTTTAGTTTCTTGTTTTTCTTTTGGCACAGTCCTAAATGGAGCATAGTGTTATCATAGATAATCTTATCTACCTTGCTCTACTCTTTGAGTGCTTCATTTTCTTGCTTGATATGCCTATTTAGGACTTCTAATTCAAATGCCTCCTGTTTCAAGGACTGAACTTGTGCGTTTAGTGGCAGAGTGGTACTCAGACCTGCAGCTGATTGTTCTAAGGATTCCAGGTAGTTATATACCTCTTGCTGATTAGGATCTACCTTAGGTGTCTTTCTCGGACTAAGCTCAAAATCTGGTGGAGGAGGAGGACTGCTTTCTCTTTCCGGCCGAAAAGGGCTTTCATCATGTGGAGGACTTGGTTCAATGCTTGGCTAAGCTGGAGATTTCTCAAGTGTCTCTTCACCTAAATCGATAAAGTGAGGCTATTTTTCTTGGGTTTTACTCACCTTTCCTCTTAGCCTAGTGCTCCTCCTTAAGTATGGACTAGTACTCTTTTCTTGTGTACTCTGTTTTCCTTTTTGCTTTTTCTTTGCTATAGCAGTAGCCTGAAGATGTACTAATGTTTCTGACAGTGGTTGATAATCCTCCTCTATGGATTGCTCAGGGGATGGATAGACTTCTTAGATGGTTCTTTTGCCTTTTTCTTTCTTCTGTTTCTTGCCTTTAGCTTTATCTTCTTCTTCTTTTTAGTTAGTTTCTTGAGTTTCTATAGTAGGGGAGTCTTGGATTGTAGTGTTCTTTTCTCTCCTCCTACTTTTTCTTGGAATCTTCGGTGGACTACTTACAGAGGCCTCAGATGGCTCTTGGAAGTAGTTTCTTATCAAGAATTTCTCCCAAATATCTTTAGTTTTCTTCAGCTCTGAGCTGATCCTCAATAAGAACTTTTATGAGTCCATGATGGTAGAGATGAGGTTCAATGTTGCCTATGTGTTTTTGAACTGTAATACTCATCTTTTTCAAACTCAATAGCAGAAAATGAGGCAAATTAAGAGTGTGACCCTCTAAGAAATTCATCATCAGTCTAGCATGATACATATACATATAACCAAAATGTTCTTCACACGTGATAAATTTTTGGATAATTAATAGCAGACTAGACCATTCCTCTTTTAGTGCATGAATAGGGATGCCTCTTGTAAACACAGTGGTATCCATACCTTGGTTTTGTAGCATAATTCTCCATATCTGATCGTCCACACTTCTATTTTTAAACCACCTTTCACCTTCTTGAGGTAGGCTTGTGGCAGCTGCTACTGTGGCCTCAGTCACCGTGAACTTCAAGTCTCCAATCTCCACTGTTTGACCATCAAAAGATCGTGCAAAAGCTTTGGTCACCTCCTTATTATGGCCTTTAAACTTTTGGATAAATCGTAGCCATCTGGCTTTCTTCAGCAATTCTTTAGTTTGAGGATAACCTTCCAAGTATTTCGGTCCTTCTGGCTCTGCTCTCAGTAATTTTCCCATCCTCTGTTTTGAATTTCAACTGAGAGCTCTTCTGCGTGTGAGGGTTCAGAGAAATATATGGCTCAGTTACAGGGTTTAGGATAGACTGTAGTGGCTGCAATTGGGGTTTAGAATAACTGTAGTGGCTGCAATCGAAAATGGAGAACAGGGAATGGGAATACCTAAATTATAGGAGGAACAGAGGGTGAGCAGCAGTAAACAAGTTCATAAAATAAAATGCGGATGCATGCGAGGAGTATGGTATTAATGGAGTGGTAAACGAATGGAGTAACGTCGGGATTCTTTTGAATCGGATGACTGTGTATGAAATTTTTACACGTCTCAATGGACGGCTGCGGAAAATACGGCTAAGAAGAACCGTAACAAAATAGGTCACGTCTCAAGAGTACGGGTAATAAATGAAAGTGCAGTCAGTCTTGAGTTTAAACTCGAAATAATCATGAGACCGTTGGAGAAATGAATGCAAGGTGTATGGAGTGATGTTGTGGGATAGGAGTGGGTTAATGGAGCCATCGTATCAAATCATTGCATGTAGTAGAACTTTTTATGGTTTGATAACTATGCGTAATTATGACTTGAATTGTTATTTGATAAAAAAATTTGCTCATACCTTTGGACACTTTGTCATTTCTTGCTCAAGGCTTCTAACCAATTGCTCTTCCTTGATGTCTTGGAGATGCCCCATGTCTTTAGCTCAATTACACCTACATTTCATGATTATTGCACTAACAGTTGACTGTAAATTTGAAAACAGAGTGATGCTGGCTGCGGAAATCGTTTCTGGCTGCGGAAACGGCTTCCAACTACGGAAACTGAGACAACACCCACTTAACTGAACAAAGATAGTTAGAGAAGAACTAACTGAATGAAAATAGTCCTGAAAGGGACTTTTATTGATGAAATGAAATGGAATGAAATGAAAATGAAGTGGAGTGAAGTGAAATGGAAATGAGATGAAGTGAAGATGGAAAGAGAAGGAGAGGAGATTTTTTTTTATAGAAAATATAGAGTGTCAAGTGTCCTTGATTTTCACTCCATATTTTCTGTATAAGACTGCCAATCTATGATTGGTTTTCAGGCTTATACATATATTTTTTTTTTATTTTTTTTAACTGAGAGAATAAAAGGCTAGGCTGGTGGGGGAGAAGGATCCTTCTCCACCAGCCTTATTGTAGAATTCTCTTGGAACATTTTGACAAATTCCTCTTTTGAGAGTGGCTTATGATAAATTTTCAATCGGTGGCCATTCACAATGAGAGGAGTTCGAAATTCATCAATGGTCTTGAGTCTTACCGCTCCATTGTTAAAGACTTTGTCAATCTCATATGGCCCAAGCCAATGAGTCTGAAATTTTCCTTTGAAGTCTTTAAACTTGGAATCAAATAGTAACGCCCAATCTCCCTCTTGAAACTTTCTCTCTTTGATGTATCTGTCATGCCACTTAGCTCTTTGATGTTGAACTAGATCAGTCTTTAAAATTGCTTCTTGTCTGATCTCATCTACCTCATTCAGCTGCTCCATTCTGTGCTTTTGGGCTTCTGATAGATTCATCCCCAACTGGACTGCCATCTTGAAAGTCTTGACTTGAAACTCAATGGAGAGCAGGAATTCCTTCCCATAAACAAGTTCATAGGGAGAATGTCTAGTTGTGTTCCTCCATGTAGTTCTGTAGGCCCATAAGGCTTCAGGAAGCCTTTCTACCCAATCTCTTCTATGTAGATGAACAGTTTTGGTGATGATGTTCTCAAGAACTTTGTTTGTAGATTCCACTTGGCCATTTGCTTGCGGATGGTAAGGAGTAGATTTTGTGTGCTTGATTTTGTATTCTTCCATCAGCTTCTCCATCAAGTTAGATGTAAATTGACTTCCCTGATCTATCACAATTTCTCTTGGGACACCAAAACGAGTAAAAATATCCTCAAAAAGAAATTGAACAACTGAATTTTCAGTGGCAAAAGGCAATGCTTTGGCTTCTACCCATTTAGTGACATAATCATTGCATACCAATATATACTTCTTTTGTCTAGATGGTGGATTAATGGGTCCAATGAAATCTAAAGCCCATTTTTCAAAGGGTTCAATGAGTACATGTGGTTGTAATGGCATTTCATTTGAAAGAGTCGGTCTCCCAACTCTTTGGCAGCTGTCACACCTTCTGACATATTGTTTTTCATCTTTGAAAGGGGAAGGCCAATAATATCCTAAAGAAAGGATTTTATAGGCCTTCCTTTTGTCAGCAAAGTGTCCACCACATGGTTCATCATGACATGCCTTGAGGATGTCAGGCATTTCATCTTCCCGAACACATCTTCTGATCACACAATCTAGCCCTGTTTTAAACAATTCATTAGAAATCCATGAATAACTTGAACTCTCCTGAATAATTTTTCTTTTTTCACCAGGAAATAGATGTGGAGGTAGCTTCCCTGTAACCAAATAGTTAGCAATATCTGCATACCAAGGAGTCTTAGTAGTTACTGCAAACAAATATTCATCTGGAAACTTATCCTCTACAGGAGAATCTTCGTTAGTATTTTGGATTCTAGACAAGAAATCAGCTACTGTATTTTGTTTCCCTGGTCTATCCAACACAGTAATATTGAATTCTTGTAAAAGTAAGAGCCATCTTGTAACTATGCCATTAGTAATAGGTTTATTCATGAGATATCTAATTGCAGAATGATCAATATGGACAAAAGTTTCATAGCCAGTTATATAGTGTCTAAACTTATTGATTGCATGAACAACAGCTAAGAACTCTTTCTCAGTCATAGTATAGTTTAACTTAGTGGGAGTCAAATTTTTCCTGGTGTAATAAATGGCATAAGGAACTAAATCCTTTTGTCCCAACACAGCTCCTAGAGCTGTATCTGAAGCATCTGTGGAAATATGGAAAGGAAGTTTCCAATTCGGACCTCTCAAAATGGGTGCTTCAGATATTCTTGTTTTCAAAGTTCCAAATGCAGATTGACAATCAGGATCCCATTTGAATTCACAGTCTTTTGTAAGTAATTTGAAGAGTGGAGATGCTATTTTGGTGAAGTTTTCAATAAATCTTCTATAGTATCCAGTAAATCCAAGAAAACTTCTAACATCTTTTTGACAATTTGGAATAGGCAACTTGGAGATTACTTCAACTTTTGATCTATCAACTTTAATCCCATCTCCTGAAATATGATGTCCTAAAACAATCCCTTCAGTAAACATCATAAAGCATTTTTCATGACTTAATGATAGGTTTGTTTCTTTACATCTTATAAGGACTTTTTCCAAATTCTCTAATGCCTCTTCAAACGAATTACCATAAACTGTAAAATCATCCATATAAACCTCTACACAATCATGGATTATATCAGAAAAGATTCCTAGTACTGCCCTTTGAAATGTTGCGGGTGCATTACATAATCCAAAAGGAAGTACTCAGTAAGCAAAAGTTCCCCATGGACAGGTAAATGTGGTCTTGTCCTGATCTTCAGGTGCTACCTGAATCTGATTATAGCCACTAAAACCATCCAAAAATGAAAAATACTTTTTGCCTGCTAAAGTATCTAATACCTGATCGATAAAGGGTAAAGGAAAGTGATCCTTCAAAGTTGCTTTGTTCAATTCCTTGTAATCAATGCATACCCTCCATTTACCATTCTTTTTAGGTACTATAACCAAAGGAGAAACCCATCGGCTATCTGAAATTGGATAAATGAAGTTTACATTAAGTAACTTTTGGAGCTCTTCTTTCACTATCTCCCTAAGGTTTGGATTCATCCTTCTCTGAGGTTGTCTGATTGGTCTACTGTTTTCCTCAATGTAGATGTGATGAATGCAAGTCTTAGTGTCAATACCTTTCATATCAGTATATTCCCATGCAAATGCAGTAGAATGTTTTTGCAAGATTTTGGTTAGTTCTTCCTGTTGTGATCTTTCCAAATTTTTGTTGATATTCAATGTTTTTCCTGGAAAGATCTCAATGGAGGAACTACCAAACTCTTCCATAGAGAAAAGAGACATTTGTCTAGATGATAAATACTCAATGTCGGAATCTAACTGAAATTGTGTGTGGTCATATTCTGAAGATGTTTCAAAATTTTCTAATGTGTTCAGAATTCGACTATCTTCACTAACTTCAGAAATGGTAAAGACAGGTTGTATAGTATCTTCATCATCAATCCACTCATTATCTCTTATTTCTGTAATTACTTTTGCTGGAGGATACAGATTGAATTTCTGTGGCGAATTACCATCAGAAATATACATATCCCCAGACCTACAACTGATGAAAGCATCAGCTGTGGCTAGCCAAGGTCTTCCTAAGATGAGAGGGTGTCCTCCTAAATTACTCTTGGGGGTTAAAATCATAAAATCTACTGGATATTCCCAAGAGTCTAAGGAGACTGAAATGTCTTCTAATACACTGTCTGGTTTAATAATTGATCGATCTGCAAGTTGCAGTAAAGTAGGTGTAAAGAGAAGATTAGGAAGTTTTAGTTGTTCCATAGTATGTCTACTCATAATGTTGATAGCATCCCCTAAATTAATCAAAGTATTTGGAATTTCAATGCCATTGATATGTGTTTTGACAATTGGACTACCGGGATCTACATATTTATGCATAGTAATTTTTCCCATCATGATGTCTGCAATCTTCCCTACCAGGTGGATTCTTCTTGTGTCTCTGGGTTTCCTTCCTGGTCTTTTAAGACTCAACTCCTTTATTGTTTTTGCTAGAATAGGAATCTCTCTAATGACTTGTAACAAGGGAATCTTGATACAGACATTCTTCAATTCATCTAGAAAATCATAGTTAGGCAACAAGATTTGTTTTTCCACCCCTTTGTCAATTTGTAATATTTTAGGAAAAGGAGGTGTGGATGAAGATGCAGGTTGCTCAACTATAGGAGTTGTGGGGGTTAGCTCTTTTTCTTTTTCTTTCTGAGTGGTTGGGTTTTGAAGAGATGCTTCAGAACCCTTATTGGCTTCAAGAGATTCTTCCTCAAAAATGCTTTGATTTTGGGCATCTATAGAAGGTTTATCTAGAACTCTACCAGATCTGAGTTGTACATCATTGAGAGGAACAATCATATAGGCAGGAAATTGTTGACCTTCTACCATGTAAGCATTTTGAGGGTTTTTATTATTAGGGTTTGGCAATGGCTGAGAAGGAAGTTGATTTGACTTCTGTTGGAATGGAAGCAAGAGTTGAGAATTTGGGTTTTATTGAGAGGGTTGTTGTTGTTGAAATGGCAATGATAGTTGTGGGTTTTGATTTGGAAGTTGCGGAGCTTGTTGGTTTTGAAAAGATGGAGGATATTGATAAAATTGAGCAAATCTACCATAAGGATTTTACATACCTTGTACCCATGATTGAAAAGGATTTTGAGGTTGGGACCAAGGTTGTTGCCAAGGATTCCAATTTGGTGGGGGTTGAAAGTTCATAGAGTTGTTAAACCCTTGATTTTGTTGCCCCTTCCAAGGTCTCCTTGCAACAAAACAAAGAGACTCAATTGTATTTGGATCTTCTTGAAAGATAGCTTTGAGCCCAGGAATTGAAGGACAGTCCTTGGTCTCATGATTCTCTGAACAAATCGCACATGTTTCTACAACTTTTGCATCCAAGGGACATTCGCTGAGAGCATGTTTTTTTCTACATTTTCGGCAAAAGATGGCTAAAGCTTCAGCTTCTGCTTTCTGCTTATTGTGGATCTTAAGAGTGTCTAGTTGCTCACTAAGACTCCCTAAGATATCAGTTTTGAATTCATCAAGCATATTGCCAATCTCAGCCCTACTTACTGATCCAGTTGCAGATTTGTTTGCTCTGATGAGAGAAGGATCTCTAGGCCCTTTTCCAGTTTTAGATTTTCCTCTTGAGAGATGGACACACAGTTCTGCTATGTCATGAAGTGGAAGTTGAGATATGTCTCCTTTTCCCATCATGTTCAAAATATCTATCCATTCATCTCTAATGGCTTTTAATAGAAGGGCTTTCAAGGTCTCCTCATCTAAGTTACTCATTTTTGCTCTTTTCAGATTGTATTGGAATCTTTCAAGTAAATCCTCCAAGTTTTCATCTTCTCTATGTACCATTTTAAATACTTCATCCTTGTGGTTGGTAGGCATACAATAATCCATGCATCTATCCAGAAATGTTTGTTTCATATCATTCCAAGTCCTAATGGATTGAGTGAGTAATCCCATGAACCATTTCAAAGCAGCTCCTTTCAATGTTGAAGGAAACAGTTTGAGTTTTTGAGAGTCTTCCAGATAATCATAGGTTCGACACACGACCTCAAACTCAAATAGAAATGTTTCAGGATCTTCATTTCTTAACCCATGAAAGTTTGGGAGGACAGATGGTGAAATATTTTTCATTGTTGCTCGAGAATCCTCATCGACTATAGGAAATCCAAATGAGTTATCTCCATCCCTATTTCCCCCATTGTTACCTCTACCTCCTCCATTATTTCCTCCTCCCCCTCCTCTACCTCTACCTCTACCAAATCCATTAACTCCCTCTTCTTTCATGGTAGTTTTCTCAGAGATTTCAGAGTCCTCTGGTTCCTCTACTAATGGCGAACGAGGAGAAATTTCTCCCTCTTCTTCCTCAGATGATTCTACTTCTTCAATTACAATGTGTCTCCCTGTAGAAGAAAAGAAAGGATCTTTTCCTAATTCAGATTCGATGGATGGTGAGGAAGAGTCTCCTAACTCAACTACTGCCTCTTGAATTCCAGGAATCCTAGGGCTAGGAGTGTAGGTTGGAGATGATGGAGGTGTCTCTTGTCTATTCCTTGAAGTAGATGGAGTTGTAAAAATCGAACTCTTGGCTCTAGCTAAAAACCTTCCCCTAGAATCTCTTGCTCTATGCATGTCATTTTTTTCTTAATTTTTCTTCAAGTTGGGCTAATAATTCTCTTTCTGATCTTCCAGGTCACTCTAGGTGCAAGAAGAGAGCATACTCAAGAAACTATTAAACCAATAACTTTCTCTTTTCTGATCCTCCAGATCACACTAAGTGCAAGAGGAGAGCATACTTTGAGAGGTTATCAATTTTCCTTCCTTGAAATTTTCTTGTTTTTTTTTTTTTTAAATTGGCTACCTAATTTCACTTCCCCGACAACGGCGCCAAAATGTTTGGTCAATTTAGTGTGTTCTAAATTGCCGATTAAAATGTTAATCCGGGATTCATAAACTGACGAAGTGAAGTGTACTATATGTACAAGATAACCATTTTCTTAGTCTTTTGTCGTGTTTGAGTTTTTTTAGTTTGTTTTTGGATTTATCTTTTATGGATTCCCTAGTGTGTGATGGCGAAAATGAAAGTTAAGTATGGATGGTAATGGTGATTTCTACAATGATTTTCCAAACTTAAAAGTGTTCAAAAAGAAAGCTCTAAAATAACTGTAATGAAATCAATTCTTAAGAGGAAGTAAATCTATCAAACAGTGAACTAATGACAATGGCCCAGTATCCTTACTGCTGTATGAAAAAGAAAGTAAAAACTGAACTTAAAGCAACTCAAAGACTGAAAGCAAAATCAACTAATTCACACTACTTCAACTTTTCTGATCCTTTACCCTTCAGCTCAATCTACCTTATGGGAAGCAATCATGAACAAGTTAAGCAATATGATATCTAAATTGCAAGAAATTAAATTGCATAAAGGAAACTAATCACACTACTTCAACTCTTCTGATCCTTTACCCTTCAGCTCAATCTACCTTATGGGAAGCAATCATGAACAAGTTAAGCAATATGATATCTAAATTGTAAGAAAGAAAACTAAATCACACTACAATAAGTAATATTCTGATTCCTTACTAATAGAGTCACTTGACCATAGAAAGAAACCATAAACAAATGAGTAGTATGATGTCTAAGTAGCAGAAAAATAAATAAGCAAAACACAATTTGAAAAATGACAGTGCTGGAATTAAACTTCAGAAAATGAAAATTAGCAGGAAGGACAAGATGATCTCATATGTCAGTAGTTATCAAAAAGATGAAAATTTGCCCGGGCTGCCTAAGAAAACCTGTAGAAAAGCACTGATCAGCTGATAGCTATAAAAAAACATAAATGAAAATGTAAACAGCAGTGAATTAAAAACATCAAAACAGCATGTTATATACAAGCTAATAATTATGAAAGAAGAAACATAATAAAATCAAATGAGAACTATACAGGGCTTTAGTGCGCAAGGGCCCTCTGCCACCTCAGCCAGTCAACGAACAATTACAAAAACGAGCTCAGTAAAGTAGTCTTCTCATGTATTAAAGCAACAACAGAATACGTAAAACAGAGTGCAGTGGGGTGATAATAACAACAGTTCAAAAATTACATCTCCAAAAGCTTCTACACAGCGTTTATCAACACGTTATTTATAATGAAAAATGTTGTAACTAACTCCTAAATCCTATGTCGTTAACTACACTGCCAGAAACACGTAGATCTCCTCAGCCTGAGATCTAGCGTAATGGTCATTATGTCCATTAAATCTTCAGAGTGGTAGCTGCTGGATTCAGGTTACGGGGTTGATCTCCAGGTGTGCTGATATCTCCGTGAGCTGAGGACTGTGCCACGTAAACTTTCACGTGCTCAAAACAGAGACGTGCCACCGCTAAATTCCTTGGTTGGCTTTGCCTTTGACCTTTGTTGACCGTGACCTTTTATGGATGATTTGGCTGATCTGAAGGGACACGTTCCATGTACACGTCACCTGTAGCTTGCCCATGTGGCTTGTTTCTTCATAGGACACCTGTAGCATAGCTTTTAACGAAATGGCTACGAAAACCTGTGCTGGCTGCGGAAACCTATGCTGGCTGTGGAAACTGACAAGTTTCCGCAGCTGCCTGAACAAAAATCTAAACCAAACAACAGTCATAAGCATAGTTAGAAAACCATGTCAGAAGCTCTTTTTAGACTATAATGCAATGATTTAACAGCTTGGTGGATGAAATAAGTGGAAAAAGAAGGCTGAGAGGGTGTATAGGAAGGTGCAGGTTTGAGGCTCAACACTACATTCCAGCCCCCTTAAACATGTTTCGTCCCCAAAACATAAGAAGAACACAAATAATAAGATCTACTCAAAAGAATAGTCCACTCGTACCATGCACATGCATCTAGCCATCCAAGATAAAGGTGAACCCTCAATCTAGCTTGTGCCTTGCTCGCTTGAGATGGAAGTTGACCCTAGCGGCTCTTCTGTGTTGATGTGTTGTGGGTGGATCATTGCCCCTCTCTATCTGTCATGCAGGGGTTGTTGTCCTTGTTTCTGATTCATTGTTATCTTGTAGGTTGTTGTCTCATTGGGTGATGTGGGTGGTGATATGTTGAAGCTTTAACTGATCAAATATATTTCTTGAATTCCTCTACTATTGGTGCAAGAGTGGTGTCTGGTGCTTTTTCTGATACCAGATTTGATGTTTGTATTTGGTTTTCGACCATCAAAGGCTCATCAGCTGATGTGTCAGTGTCATTAGAGCTTTGTGCTTCTACCTCCATAGCCTCTGCTTCATCCTCCTTGGACTCTACCTATTTATTGATGGAAATATCCTGTAATGTAATTTTCTTCTTTTTATACCATAGCTTCGGGAATTTCTTCTACACATTAATATTGATAGTATCAACATATTCCATCTAAGGGTATCCCAAAACAATATCCACATTAGCCATATCTGAAGCATAAAAATTAGAATGCAATACATACTTGTCCATAGAAATCTTCAAATCTTTATAAACTTGCACTTCTTCATTATTAACCTGTGTGTGTTCCATTTGTTTGGCTGGTACTTGAAATATTTTAGCCAAATGAATATTAATAAAACTATATTTGCAACTAGGATTAATAGACACAATGATCTTCTCCTTCTGAATAAGTCCATGAACCTGTAATGAAAAGATATCAGTAGAAAATAACCCCTTACATGTCTCATTCTCCTGTTTTCTAACATGAGACCATTTTTCTAAAAGAAAAAATTCAAACTCTTCATCTGAAAGTTTGTACAACTTCTTGCTAGCAAGTGATCTAAACCATTTGGTAGCCTCATCCTCCAAACCAAGCCATACCAAATTTTTCCACCTTTTCCCATATAGTTACTTTTCACAGATTATGAATTCTTCAATAGTAGGGCCATCATCTTTGTCCGAAAAAAACATCTTGCTAGAAGCCACAAAGAGGATTTTGAAAAAAAATCACTTACTTGGTGAAAATTTAAAGTGGCCATAGTTCGGTCAATATTGCTCAGAATCTTTATTATGACCTGTTTTTGGAAATGGAACGACCATTATACATCTTCCCATGTGTTAGAAATCCTGATCTAGGCACTGGAATTTCATATTTGCGCTGCAATTGTCCTGTCGTCACAAAAATTTCTGGAAAAGAGTTGATTTTAAATCAACGATATCTCCCTCATTTGGACTTCGATTCGACCAATTTTGTTTTTTGAAATCGAGTAATTTTTTAAGAGGATCTTAGATCTGCAATTAGTTTCTAAAAATTCCCCACAAAAACTACAAAAATTAACTAGAGATCTGTTGTCCACGAATATTCGTAAAAAATTTTTAGCGACACAGCTGATTTTTAAATCAGCGATATCTCCCTCATTCGAACTCCGATTCGGCCGATTTTTTTTTTGCAATTGCATATTTTTTTGCAAAGGACCCAGATTTGCAATTATATTTTGCAAATTTTTCACAAGAACTTACATATCTGATTTGCAAACTCGCTGCCCCAAAAAATTCCTACAAAAAACAAAAAAAATCTCCGCTTTGCCCAAGAAAGTGCTCTGATACCACTTGTTATAGATCTAACCCAGAAATATATGAAAATGGAAATAACCCAATAACTATAAATAATCTCAAGAGAATTACAAACAAAAAATATAGAAATGCTTCTCTTTATTGATCAAACCCTTGAGGTAGGGCAACACCATACAATCACTCCTTAAGGAAGGAGAACACTACACAAGCCATATGCTTGTCCATACAATATTCCTTGACATCTCTCAATGGGGAGTCTCTAGCCTCTATATAGGCCTCATACATATAATACCATGGGTCATTACCATGTTTCCCTCAATACCATCTATCTAATACCATGTACTTATCACATTATTGCTAACTACTTGTGGTCCCTTACATGATGCGGGGTAACCACTTTATTTATTAACTATGACCCATCTCGTTATTACATTATTCCCTTGGGTACCTCCCTCTGTACCCCATACTATCCTCCCTAGGTATACTACAATTGTTCCATAACCAAAATTACAAAACCATGGGAAAAACCACCACGGACCACAAAAATGCTAAAGATCATGAAAATTGTGTTTAAAACCGCTAAAAATGGGTTAACAAAACTACCCTTTTTTTTTTGGGGGGGAATCATCCTTGAACCCCCATGCAAGGGGATTCCATCCCCTTGTGAACCCCCCTCGATCAAGGGTGGATTCGTCCTCCCATGACCCCCTCGAACAACCTAGTGCTACACACAACACATGGGGATAGTCGTGTAAAGAATATGAAATATGTTGAAAATTATGCCACTTGTTGTTTTGTTTACACATAGGGGGTCACAAGAGTACATGATCAACAATGCAGGACAATAATGTTTCTCTAAACCAACAAAACATTTCAGTGCTCACATATTTTGTTAATGAATCTACAACATTCTTTAAAGTGTACACCTTCACTAGCAACGTATTATTTTCTTCAACCATCTCTCACAAAGTGATACTAAACATTAATATGCTTTGTCTTAGAATGATATGCTAGTTTCTTCACCAGGAAGATTGCACTTTAACTATCACAATCTATTCTTAGAGCCCACTAGACCAACCCAATACCTGGACATAATCTCTACAACAATATTGTTTCCATGCTTGCATAGCTGGCTTCCATGTATTCAACCTATGTAATTGAGAGTACCATTATAAATTGTTTCTTACTCATCCAACCGATTGCTCCTCCAAATGGGTTAAACATACACCTAGTTGTAGATCTTCTAAGATCAAGATCTCCAACCTAATATGTATAAACAAACCCATGTATGTCCAACACTATGTTCAATCTTGGTCTTCCTTAGTAGCACAATTGATAGCCACTAGTGCCACACAAATACCTCAAAACCCTCTTTACTATTGTTCAATTCTCCTTCCTTGGTTCTGGCATGTACCTGTTCATTACTACCACTACTGTTCAATGTCCAGTCTAGTATAGACCATTACATACATTAAACTTCCAACTGCATTGGCATATATAACATGAGACATGTCCTCTTCTCTTCTTGTGTTTTGGGATACTTTTCTGCAAATAACTTTACACCTACAACAATAGGCACCTTCATTGATTTACATTCCTACATATTAAATCTCTACAATATTATCTCGGCATACTTCCGCTGTTTTAACTAGAGTTTCTTATTTTCCTGATCTCTTTTAATTTCCATACCCAAAACAAGATTTTCAGAACAAAGATCCTTCATGTTAAACTTAGAGGACAACTGAGTTTTCACTTCCTAGGATGATTTCCTTGTCATTTCCAATCAACATAATATCATCTACATACAAGAAAAATAACACAATCCCCAACTAATTTGAAATACACACAATGATCCACTTTTCTCCATGTGAAGTTAAATCCCAATATATAAGTATCAAATTTTTGGTAGCACATCCATGGTGATTTCTTTAATCCATACAAAGACTTTTTAAGCCTACATACCAATTATTTCTTTCCTTTCATAACAAAACTTTTTGGCTGCTTCATGTAGATTTCTTCTTCCAGATCCCCATGTAGGAATGTTGTCTTCACATCCATATGTTCTACTTCAAAAAAAGAAGAAGAAGAAAAAAATATAAAATAAATCTAACAATGAATATCACCAAAGCCAATTCCCTCTACCTAGGAATAACCTTTTGCTACTAACCGAGCTTTATATTCTTCCACTCTTACTTCTACATTTAGTTTCTTCTTAAACACCCATTTTCCAATGGGATCTCTTCTAGCTATAAATTCCACTAGATCCAAAGCCTCATTCTTGTCAAAGGCTACCATTTAATCAACCATGGCCCTTTTCCAGAGTTTTCCATTACTAGAAATGAATGCCTCCCTAATGGTTCTAGGATCATCATAAATAATAAGAAAAATATGAAAATAAATCAAGTGGAGTATACTTTTTTTTTTTGCCTTATTTATTGAACTTATCTCCTGAGTGCTAAAGTATGTGTTTCTTCTTCTTTTGGTTCCTCTTCTTTTGTAGAGCCTGATTCATCATCCTTCAATTTAAACTCTATCTTATAAGGTTATTTCTCCCTTTGTAGGACTTCTAGTTTCACAACATATTTGAATTCTCTAAATATGACACCTTGACTATACACTACCTTGTTAGTGTGTAGGATCAAAATATTATAATATTTCAAACCATCTTTACATACAATAAAGGTACTCCTTTTAGATTTCTTATCTAGCTTACTCCTATTCTCCTTTAAAACATTTGCATAAGCATCACAACCAAATACATTGAGATGTTTAAGAGAAAGTACCAGTGCATTCCTCATGTGGAGTCTTATCATCCAATGCTAATGAGGGTGATCTATGTACCAAGTAACACACAATATCCACTACCTCTACGTAGAATTCATGTCCTAACTTGACATCACTAAGCATGCTCCTTGCTTTCTCCATCAACATCCTATTCATCATTTATGCATCTTTATTCTGCTAAAGTGTATATGGAGTAGTATTCTACCTTTTTGTACTACACTTCTTACAAAATTATTTGAATTCATTCTTGTATAATTCTCTAGCACTATCTGTCCTCAACACCTTAATTTTCTCCTCTATTTGATTTTGCATAAGATCCTTAAAGTCTTTGAATTTTTCAAATACTTTAGATTTATTCTTTAGGAAATAAATTCATGTATTCCTCAAGAATTCATTTATAAATGTGGCATAATACATAGATTTATCCAATAATGGAATCGACACAGGTACAAACAAATCATTGTGTACCAATTGTAATTTTTCCTCTAACCTCATAGAACTAGAGGAGAATCTTACCTGATTCTACTTCCCATATAAAAAATGTTTATAAAAATATAAATCTAGAGAGAAATTAGACATAGCTTCTACCATACAATTCCCATGCACTTGAAGGCCCTTCTCTTTGATATGTCCTGGTCTTTGATGCCACAACATATCCTTTTCTCTAGAGACCATGGGAATTTCCTTCTTTAGCTTCACTCTTAGGAACAATGGAACTGTTGCACCCATCATTAAAAATGCTTCTAAGAAATTTATACAAAGTTCTAATAATAACTCCCCTTAACAATACAATTTCTTTAACCATCTTGCAAGTATCCTTTTCAAACACTATTTTTACACCTACATTGCTCATCTTGCTTACATAAATCAAATTTCTAGCCAATCTCGGGATGTGCAAAACACCAAAGAGTGTTCTAATCCTTCCACCAATGAGCTCCAACTTGAATTTTCCCAATCCTATTATTTTCGTTGTCAAGTCATCTCCTAGGAAAACATCACCACCATCATATCTTTCATACTTGCAAAACCACTATTTGAGGAGTCATATGAAAGGATGCATGTGAGTTGACTAACCATGCCTCATGATCTACATGTGTACTTGAAGAAGATAAGTACACATCCCCTCCTTCATCTGAGGATATTTTTTCTTTTGTGGAAGGAGCATATTCATATTTCTTCCCTTTAGTAGTAATTTTAGATCTATAATCTGTCTTATAATTCCCTTCTTTTCCACCTCTCCAACATACCTTAATGAATTTTCCTAGAGATTTAGATCCTCCTCTATATTTATATCTCTCATCAGAGTACTTATTTTTATTTCTACTGGGAGCATACTCTTACAAATAAGGTATATGAGTTTTTAATTTCCATGTTTTTCCATTTCATCTCCTCTGATAACATGGATGAGACTATTTCATCGAAACTTAAGGTAGTTGTGTTACTACCTATGGAAACAACTAGACTATGCCACAAGTTTGTTAAATAAAACAACAAATTGATACACTTATCTTGATTTAAAATCTTAATATCAATAGACAATAGTTGAATTACCATGGTATTGAAGGCGTTCATATGCTCTATCATCGGGTCCCCATCCTTCACCCTTAGGCTATGAAACTTTTTCCACATGAACCTTTTGTTCACTGGGAACTTATATTGATACAAAGCCCCTAACTTATTCCACAAAGCCTTTGTTATATCTTCCCCAAAAACATTTAGTAATATTGAATTTGAGAGACACAATCATATTGCACTCTTTTCCTTTTGATCGAACTTGGTCCAGTCTTTTGTTGACATCCTCATCATTGACATCCTCATCAATACAAAATATGGATCCACAATGATCAATTGACCTCTATACATAAACAAATCTTCCATTTTAAGTTTCCCTAGCTAAAAAAAAATCGCATTGAATTTATCGATCTCTATCTTTGAACTGCTCCCCATTTCCTTTCATCACAAGAATCTCTTCCACATATGCACCACTATAAAAAGGTCTACCACAAGTGGAAGTCAAATCCCTTAGCCACAAATGCATCCCCTTGGAGCTAAAACTATGCCAATACCAAATGTAGGTTTTAACCATGTATAGTTAATTTCTGCAAACATATTCTTAATAAAACAGAAAAGATACAATGGAAAACACACACATTAACACAAAGATTTTATCTTGGAAACTCAAAACTAGGAAAACCAACAATTTTTGTTTTCAATATATTCTTTTGTATAGTATTACAGTACAATATATATCCCACAATATCCATAAAAAACCATTCCAATTATCATGGATAAGAATACAACCATAATTCCTTAACCAAAACTACAAAACCATGAGAAAAACCACTATGCACTACAAAACTACTAAAGGAAAAAATTGTATGCCAAAAATGGCAAAAATTAAATGCAAAAAACCACCCATTTTTTTCTTTTCCAAGGAATTTTCCTGAAACTCCTAAACAGGGGGGATTTCCCTCCCCTATGAACCCCTTAAGAAAGGTGGGATTTGCCCCCTTGCTACCCCCTTAAATAGAGGGGTCTATTGACCCCCCTTTGACCCCCACTATATTAAGTGCAATGTACAATGTGTGGGAATAACCATGTAAAGAATACAACACATACCCAATAAATATTTGTTGGTATACTATATTATTTTAATACTTGTTTTAAAAGAAAAAGAGATTTATTTTAATTTATAAGTGTTGGGAATATTTATTACACACTTTATCCAAATGCATATCACTTTTCTCAATACAAACATTATATGCTTCATTAACCTTAAGTTAATAAAAAATTAAAAATATATTGAAATATGTGTACACTAGTTATATGCAAAATACACATATAAACCACATATATCTATATAAAACCAAATCAAATCCTCATCCATTATTGAAGCAAATTAATAAGTGGCGTCTATTTTTTAAGGAGTTTATTTTTTCCCTAATGTGGCCTAAAAGGATCTTTAGTCTAAATTCAGATGATTTATGTCATCTTAAAGTGTGTTAATGCCCTGAGGAGAAAATTTCCATGGTAGAATAGTCTTAGCATGACTCGAAATTTTGTCGCAGAAAATGATAAGTTATACAATGTATGCTGAAAAATAAACATAAGGTTGTCAGACATGGTTAACTATCATTTCTTTATCCTCCCTCTTAACTCTTTAACTAAAATTTCTTTATTCTCCCTCTTAACTCTTTACAGGGTTTTGAAACCTCACCATTACTTCAAGTAGGACATCATCTAATATAACTGTAATATATACAATTTATATTTATCTGCCGACATTGTTATCTATCTTTTCTTTATTCTTCCTCTTAACTCTTTACAAGGATTTTAAAATTTTATCATTGCTTCACTTAACACATCATCTGCTATAACAATAGTATATACAATTTATATTTATCTATGTACATATGTATATATATTATATATGCTTTTATGATTAATTAACTATTTATATGCTATAAATAGTATTCCAATTCTCAAATATGGTTGATATAAGTTCATTAAAGTTGTTTGTTTATAGGTAATAAATAGTGTAAATTTATTTTAGCTCTAGATTATCATTTGTCATGAGGGATCAAAATTTTTTAGGGGCCAAGGTCATCTAACAAGAAGGTTCAAAATCATTACAACAATATACTCAATATGAGATAAACATGTCTCTTGTGGGTGGGGAGGATAATCGTCATTCCTCCTAACCACCCAAGACAAACCCAATACACTATATTTATGTATGTATGTATGTTAGCTCCATGTACGTTAGCACATCTCTCTCATATTAGGCTATAAATATATATACAAACTCCACTTTAACTCTAGATCTATCAAAAATAAAAAATAAAAACGATAAAATCTCTCAAAATACAAACCCTTCTGCTTGTCTCATAAATAATACACTTTATATCATGGTTACATGCTGTTAAAATCTCAAATTATTAAATAACTTTGAAAAATCTTATTTGCTACATTGTAACAATAAGTGTCCACATCAAGCTTAATCACATTAATTTATTAATTCACATTTCCATTAAAGAAGGCACAACGTGGAATAAGGAATATATTTCCTTGGCACCAAGTTTGACCATTAAAATATTAAAAGGCATCCTCTCAGTTTTTCCATAAACATGACATGATTGTAAAAAAGTCAGGTTTACAATCATGTCATATGCATGAAAAAATACTAATGATCATATCAGACTAATGTTTCCATGATCCAATGGAACATGTAAATTAAGTTAATTTTATTAATGTTGTTGTGGCTTTAACTAACCGCCCTTATCAGAAATATATAATTAACTAATAAAAAATAAAATTCCTTCCATTCCTTTAACAGCTTTTTAAGATAAATCCTCAGGAATGCAAATAAGAATAGGACATTAATGAGAAATATTGTAACTCTGGGGATAAATAAAAATAAATAAATTATTTAACAGGAGTGCAATGATCAATAAACATTAAACTGAAATAAGCATAATGGGCTCAAGAAATATGATATAGCCCTTTAAAAAAATATATCATTTTTATTTTTTATTTTAAAAATAACGTGTTTAAGATAACACAAGCAAAGAAAAAGTCTTTAAAAAAATGCTCAACTTTGTCAACTAAAAAATTTAATAATAAGAAATTTAATTGAAAATTAAATAATATAATTTTGAATATTATAAACTTTTGTTATCTTTCTAATAAAATTAATAGACATAAGTAAACTCTGTTGCAACAAAACTATATATTAAATAAAAAATTATATTTATATTAATATTTAATATTTTGTTACACGGATGAGGTGATAAACTAAGGTAATTATTGAAAGTACAATTTAGTAAAAGTTTATGTGAGCAAGTGCATGTGGTGCGTCTGTCGAGGTGAACTCACTTGGAAGAGGGATTGTTGGGGTATAATTGTTTGTGGATAGTTCTGGTGTGGTGTGTTGGTATGCTATGGGAGATGAACCGATACTCAGTGGATTGGAGGTCTAATCGAGGGCTTTGGAAGGGTTGCGTGAGTAACCTTTCAGAGGATGATTACCCAAGGAGAATTTGCAGCAGTGAGACTGAGGTCTTGAGTAATTTCCATAGGGAGAGTATGAGCTTTCAATCTTGGGTTTGTGACCTTAGTTAAAAGGTGGTGGGCTATTTGTCAAGGTGGAGTCCATTAGCAGAGACTTTTGGTTTGAAATTCCCGTGGGCGGTCTTTGTTCAAGTGGCAATGCCTTCATCTTCGACTAGATGAGATGAGAATTTCCTGTCAAAGGTAAGTGGATTCACTTTAATACTATGTTGGTTGTGTATGCTAAGTATGGAAGCAAGGGAAGTGTATGGCGAGGCTTATTGTTTTGGTATTGGTTTGCGTTTATGAGTAGTGACAACTTTGGGAGTAAGTCTTGTCTAAGTTTTTGTGGGAGTTTACCTTGTTCTC
This sequence comes from Pinus tabuliformis, assembly GCA_031772625.1. Classification (NCBI taxonomy): domain Eukaryota; kingdom Viridiplantae; phylum Streptophyta; class Pinopsida; order Pinales; family Pinaceae; genus Pinus; species Pinus tabuliformis. The sequence continues at coordinate 1,327,313,372 of CM062817.1, read as the reverse complement.
GAGGGAGGTAATTTTTTTCTTAAAGTGACAATGATATTGGTGTCTTTTGTAGTCATCTTGGTTATTCAGTGGGACTCGACGTTGGGGGGCTACCTATTTGGTCGTGTAGCCTTCATAGCTTGTGTTAGTCGTATTGTTACTTGTGGAGCTGAAGCTGTGGAGTCTATTGTTTGGGGACCCCTCTTCTTAATCATGTTCTCCATTTTTTGCAAAGATGCTTTTTGTGAAGAGTCAAATTTTTTATGGGAAGATAATCGGGAAAAGGAATTCATTGTTTTTGTTCTTTGGATTTTGAAGGTCTATGTGGGTGGGGATTTTCCAATAGGAAAGTGTCTGTGCAGTATTATTTTCAATCCTAGGGTTAAGGAGGTATGTGTTGTTTCGTCTAGCAGTGTTGTCATGTCAACTAGGGGCTATAGGTTGTATTTGGACAAGAGGGGTGCTAGGATATTTCCAATTGCTTGGGCACCTCTCTTGCTGAAGTTGTTGGTCTTGGGTGGTGTATGGTTGAGTGTAGGTATGGAATGACAATGTGGCAGGGCTTACAGGGGGGTGGGCAACGAAGAGATCCGTGGCCTTTGCCCTAGCCTCCCATCATGGATGATGATGGGGATATGGACAACAGTCTAGAGGAAGAGAGGGGTCTAGTTAGAGATCCATGGTAGGCTGATCAAGCCCCATCATTGGAGCATCTAGTGGGGTGGTTAGGCCTCTTGTGGGTTTTTGTCAATGGGCTTTGTAGGAATCGTCATGATGACAAAACTGAGTTGATTGTTTATATCAACGACTTGTAGAACTCTCAAGTAGAAATCCTTGACCGTCTTCTCTCCTTGAAGTGCAATCTCCGTTGTATTCAAGAAAAAATAACTTATTTAGAAGCAAAAATTGATCATTTGAAGTTCCATGTGCATAGGGTTCATGGTCCACCAAAAGGACCAAATGATGGAACAAATATAGCACCATAATTCTGAGACAACTTAGTGGTTTTTGGACGCCTTATATTTTAGTCTTTTTATATCAAAATATATACTTAGTCTTTCTATATTGTGTTGTCAAGCTCTTGTTTTTTGTAAATATGTCTTGGAGTAGTCCTCTCCTCACCAAAAAATCTAGTCAGAGTGAGGTGAGGAAAGGCTACAACAGAAATCACGATGTAATCATTAAATTTTTGAAAAAATAATAAAACCAAAATTAATTAACAAAAAAACATTTAATATTTTGTTTATAAACTTGGTAATTTTAAATTTTCATTATTTATTAAAATTGATACAATTCATTTCATAAATAGATAAGTGTTTTAAAAAAATGATTTTTTTGTAAATCCAGGAAATAAATTTATAAAAAATTAACAATTTGAATACTAATGTAAATCTATTTCAATTTTTTGATACTAAGTATCAAGAAAGATGAGAAATAATCGAAGTGTACATCTCTAACTGCTTAGCAACTCAAGAATTGAAAATCTCGGGGGTCTGTCTATTTTGTAAAAGTTCCTGGTTTTGTTAATTTCACTTTTTTTTATTATATAGTTTTTCTTATGTTTAGTTGCTATGTAATATTTAAAATAAATATATATTAGTAATAAAAAAATATTTTATGGTTATTTATAAATAAAATATTTCTATATCATATTAAATAATAGATTTTTATATTAAATTTATATAAATAAAAACAAAGTAATTTGTTTTATTTAAAAATCAATTTAATTATTAGTATGTATAAATATAATATAAATTTAAAATATAAAGAGCTTTACGAACACTAAAAAAATGTATGATAAATAAATATACATAAACTAGAGGTATGGTAAATAAATAAAACCTCCTTTTACATTTATTCCATAAGCCTCTTTATATTAACTAAAACTCAAAAAAATATGTTTTATTTAGATGAAGGCTATGACCCAAATACCATGGGACAAATAATTATTAATACCATGGTTCAAATACTATAGTAAATAAAAGAGCTATGCTAAATAAATAAAAATATAAATAAACCAGATGTATGGTAAATAAATAAAACCTTTTTTTATATTTACTCCATAAACCTCTTTATACTTACTTAGAACTAAAAAATATGTTTTATTTGGGTGAGGCCTATGGGCCAAATTATTATTAATACCATACCAAAAAAAAAATTATTAACCCTAATATTAATATTAAAAGATTATTATTATTATTGTTAAATATAATATTCATATTAATATATTATAATATTAATATTACTAAATTTAATAATTTTGGATTAATACAATATTAAATTTGTTATATTATAATATATATTCATGATATATATTAACTCTAGATATATATGGGAGGAAAGAACACATACATAGAGTGATAGAGGTGGAGAGATAAGGGGAGTGACAAGGGAGAGATGGATATAAACTTAAGGATAGGGGAGAAGAGGAATGAAGAGAGAGAGAGAGGGAGATGACTGAGAGATGTAGAGAAGGGTAAGAGAGGGAGAGGGAGACACAAAGATGGAGGGGGAGAGAGATAAGGAGAGAGGGAGGGTGATAGTGAGAAGATTGGAGGACGGAGAGAGAGAGAGAGAGAGAGAGAGAGATGGGGGAAGAGAGAGGAAGGTGCGATAGAAAGGGAGAGAGAGGAATTGCAAGAGTGGAGGAGGGATGGAAGAAGAAATACATAGAGAGTGAGAAGTGGAGAGAGAGGGAGTGACAATGGAGAGAGAGAGTATGTTTAGGGGTGAGATAAAGAGACAAAGAAAGAGAGATAGAGAGAAGGGGGGAGAGAAGGAGAGAGGGAGGGATATAGTAACATAGTTAGAGAGAGAGAGAGATAAGACTTGAGAGAGAGGAGGAGATTGATGAGGGCAGAGAGAGGATTGGAGGGCAAAGAGAGAGATTGATGGGGGAAGAGAGATGGGGGTAGGAGAGAAAGGGAGAGCGAGGAAATACGAGAGAGCGAACTTGAGAGAGAGGAGGAGAGAGGGAGGGAAGAAAAAATACATAGAGAGCGAGAAGTGGAGAGAGAGGGGGAATGACAAGGGAGAGATGGAGAGAGAGTGTGTATGTTTGGGGGTGAGATAAAGAGATAAAGAAGGAGAGATGGAGAGATGGGGGAGAGAAGAAGAGAGGGAAGGATATAGTAACAGAGTTGGAGAGAGAGAGAGAGAGAGGTAAGAATAAATAAATAGAGAGAGAAAGGTGGAGAGAGAGAGAGGGAGTGATAAGAAAGATGGAGAGAGAGGGAGAAAGGATAACAAGACGGAAGAAATAAAGAAGCGGGGGAGAGGGAGAGAAGGGGAAGAGAGAGAGTGGGGGGAAGGGGAGAGGAGGTGGGAGGGATAAATAGATAGATTGGAGAAAGAGAGTGTATGTTTTGGGGGTGATATAGAGAGACAAAAGGAGGTAGAGATATATATCAAAAGTGAAGAAAGGGAAGGAGAGAGAGATGGATAGAGAGAGGGAGGGACAGAGAGATTGATAGATATGGAGTGAGAGAGGATGTGTGTTTGGGGGGTTGAGATAGAGAGACAAATATGGAGAGATGGAGGGATATATATATATATATATATATATATATATATATATATATATATATATGTATATATGTATATATGTATATATATATATATATATACATATATACATATATATATATATATATATATATATATATATATATATATATATATATGGGGGAGAGAGGGAAGAATATTTATTGCACTAGATGCATTGATTTCAATGTAGATGTCGGTTTATAATCCTATTTGCTTACTTTCACTAGATGCATTGATTTCAGTGTAGATGTTGGTTTATAAACCTATTTTCTTACTTGCACTAGATGCATTGGTTTGAGTGTAAATGTTGATTTCTAATCGTATTTGATTGCTTGCATTAGATGCATTGATTTTAGTGTAAATTTTGTTTTCTAATCTTATTTGATTTCTTGCATTAGATGCATTGATTCTAGTGTAGATGTTGATTTCTAATTTGATGTAATTGGATGTATGATGGTAGATTAATTTTAAAGTGATTGGATTAATATTGTGCATTGATTTTAGTGTAAGCATAAAAAATTATTGATAATGTACATTGATTTTTGTGTTATAGTAATTCAACCTATTAATATTGGAGAGAAAGAGAGACAAGGTATGATGTTTACTACAATATCTCGAGCTAAAGATTTAAATGGTTTACAATTTAACATGTCCTTTTCATATAATCGATATGAAAAGACGACAAAAGTAACAAGGGTGACAATAAGAATAATAGAAGAAAATAGTTTGAGATTAATCACAATGAAAGACTATTTGTAATTTTCTATATTCTTATTATTCACATTTTCTATCATTAACACTATTATATTGCCACTTTACATTCAAAATTTTTATTTCATCATTAAAGTTATCACAATATTTATCATTTCAACAAACTGAGATAACTAAGAAAATATAAAATTAAAATGACATATTTAGCATATTTAAAATGATTATATTTAATATTAGATGATTTTACATATTATTAATAAAATCAATCATTTGTTTGTTAGATTTTTTTTGGCCACACATGACTGAATCCACCGTAGATCCATCTTAACTCCAGATCTATCAAGTGCGGAGAGGGATCAAATCTCTCGAGGTGCAAACCTTTCCTCCAGTTTTGCACTTAAAAAAGAGGTTTGCACCCCAAGAGATTTGATCTCTCTCAGCACTTTAGATACTACGTTAAGATGGATCTAGGCTGGTATATATAAAGAGAGAGAATTCTTATTCCTTTAATAGGTTTTTTAGGGAGATATTTATTCATTTTTTAATATGTAGTGGATCTATAATGCTTTAAATATTAATAAGAAAAGTTTAAAAACAATTTATAACAAAAATAATTAGAGAGAGTCTTATGGATATATATTTTCTACTTTCAAATATGATTGGAGCCATGTATTAACATTTGAAAGTGTAAAATGTGAATCATAAATAAAATATTTCAATATCAATTATATATATAAAATTCTTACTCCATCAATAATTTTTTTTAATCATTAATTTTTTTAATATGGAGTCGAAATGCAATATTTTGAATATCAATAATAAAAATTAAAGAGAAAATTCCAATATATATATATATATATATATATATATATATATATATATATATATATATATATATATATAAAGTTTTAATGACATATGTTTTCTATTTTTAAATATGATTGGGACATGTATTAAAATGTATAAAATGTGAATCATTAAAAAAATATTTCTATGTCAAACACTTTCTCTATATATATTATTAATTAAAAAAAGTAAATAGATTTTGTATGTATAACATAATTCTTATTACATAGTTATTTTTTAGGATATATATATATATATATATATATACTTTTTGAAAAATATTTATAACAAACATTAATTATATATATAAAGAGAGAGAATCCCATGGATATATGTTTTTTATTTTCAAATATGATTGTGACATGTATTAATATTTTAATGTGTAGAGTGTGAATCATAAATAAAATATTGTAATATCAATTATGTATATACTATATAAAACAAGATGTGTGTTAAAAAAAATTAATATAGATTTTATATATAGAAAAAATTCTTCTTTTATTAATAAGTTTTTTTAAGGGAAATTTGTAATTCATTCATTTTTTAATATGGAGATAAACCTGTAACATTTAAAATAATATTTATATCAAAAGTAATGAGAAGAAGAGTTGTAGTTCTATGGATATAAGTATTTTACTTCCAAATATGATTGGTGCATGTATTAACATTTTAATATGTATAATGTGAATCATAAATAAAATATTTCAATGTCAATTATGTATAAACTATATATATATATATATATATATATATATATATATATTGTTTAAAATCAACATAAATTTACATTTTGAAAGATGTGATCTTTCTAAGTACACAGTAAACCTAAAATTAAAATAAATCTATATTAATATATAATTTTCAAATTAAAAACTTATTATCTATTATATATAAATATATATAAATATATATATATATATATATATATATATTATTTAATAAAATTTTATTTTCTATTTCCATAAAATATATATTTTTAAAAAATAATTATTAATATGTGAAATAAAAATGAAAAAAATTATCATACAATTTGAAAGTTTATAATCTATTTAATCTACACAAAAATTGAATAACATATTATTTATAATAAAATTTCTATATTCCGTTTATATAAGATACACAATTCATATTATTTATAATAAAATTTCTATTTTCCATTTATATAAGATACACGATTTTTAAAAGTAATTAGAGATGCTTAAAATAAAAATACAGTGGTTTTAGAAATTTTTCAAACTCATTCTTTTTACCACATATCATAGTTTTCGATATAAAATTTTTACTATTTTCAAAATGTCTTAAAATAAAAAATAAAAGTTCACAAATGTTATATTAAATATAATTATTAACATATTGAAACCGAGATCTTTATTTTTGAAATTATTTTTTTTTTTAAGATTTTATATATTTATCAATTCTATATGAATGTTACAGTAATTAACAAGGGAGCTACTGGCGTAGCGATAGTCCCTGTCGAAGAGAGTTTTTACAACGCCAATCCAGGTGCAAGCACTGGGGTTTCAAGTGCAAGTGCCGGAATTGGTGCAAGTACTGGGGTTTCAAGTGCAAGTTCCGGAATTGATGGCTACAAGGTCTGGTCAACAACCTATCGATGTGGATCTTCCAGCGTGCGCAGAATTCGTAGAGCTTGCTTTAGAGGCAGAGAGGTTGTTTGAAACGTTCTAAGTGATTAGTTGAATGGTGATATAGGATAGGATATGATACCACACGTTGTTGTTAGAGATATAGGTTATTAGAATCTGACTGTTGTGCATGGTATATAGGCCTTCAAATTTGATGGTCTGCGTACCAAATCCAACCACAGGGCCAATATTACTCACCATTCAAAGATACCAAACAGAAATACATTATTTGTACCTGTGATGATATAATTACAGGATACGAAGGATGTAGCATGTATTTAATTTTGAAATAGAACGATCCAGACATTTCTGACTTTATTTAGGTAATTCAGACTTTTACTAAATAGTTATGTTAATTATATATATGTTATCGTTATGTTTGAATTACTATTATTATACTCTATTCCAATTTGTTATGATATTTGTAATGTTCATTTTTGTTGTTGATATTATGATTAAATGGTATCACAAGTCCAAACAGAGTAATATGCACGGTTAACATTTCTTTTATATGATGTAAATGCTTGAAACATTAATTTTATTCTTCCTTGCCAATTGCCAATGTTCTAAGACTAATTTAATGTGTCTGATACTCATTTCGCCACATTATTCTTCATCAAAATGTTATTTTTAATTAGTAGATGTTGGTGAATGAGGAAATATTAAATTTGAAGTTTGGAGGAGATATTTTGAGAAGTCTCGAGACAAAAGAGATCATATGTACAAAACGGTGAGACAAAAAAAATTACACTTCATCTTACAGTCAATAATTCCCTGGCTGACTGATATCGTATGGAGGTTGAATGACAAATAAGGGTGAAAACAATTGCCTTCGTTTATTAAAAAAAAAACTGAAATTGTTTTAACTTTCGCAAAATTATACACTGGAAGAAGCTTCACAACTTGTTTGGCTCTATTGACTTCACATGTTGCTAATTATAAATTTTATTACTATACAATTTATTGATAAATACGTATCAGAATTAATAAAAATTAGAAACGTGGTGGACATAACTTTTGGAAAAATGGTTCGCGCTTCTGGCGTTAAGGTGATCTGTCAACCACTCGTCCACAGTGAAAGACATCAACATGCATGTTTACCAGATGTCGCCAACACAGTTCGAACAGAGTTCAACATTTGTTCATCTTACCTCATGGCGCGGACACTCGCGGTGGAGTTGAAGGCTTGATACCAATTGTCTTATGTGCAAAAATCTTGTGACTGGTATTCTTCCGACCTCCTTTGAAGATTGAGTAGAAGTGATTAAAGGAAAACTTCATAACAGTGCGACCTTATTGTCTAATCTCTGCAGTCATGAATATTCATCCTTCGAGGCCTTCTATCTGAAACATTTGGCATTGCATTCTCTAGTATTGCAAATTCACAAAGTCTTGAAATTGATCACTAAAATTTCAGCCAAGGGAAACTTCTGATCTCGGTCCTGAGGTACAACAGTGAGGGTTTTGCTTGTTAAGACATTGTGATCACCTTAAAGCAGCAGTTTTTCTTGAAGTCCAAAATTCTGAGCATAAGTACCTAATTACATTAACCTCTGTGGCAGCCTTTAGGGCATATATATATTTCTTCCTGTACATGCATCTATTTTTGTGTAGATTTGACCTCATGGGCATCAACGGAGCAATAAACTTGTTGCCTGTGATTTGAAGCTTGAATCAGTAGTGGCTACTTGAAGATCAGCATCACTGTTGACAATGATCTTGGTATCATTTGGGATTGCACACCTCAGATAGGAGTAACTTAACACATGTATGTTTTAATGATCTGAATCATGCTTCTTATGCCTTAGATATTAATTCTTGGAGCTATGGGATATACATTCCTCCTTGCCATAATTACTCCTGCATTAATGCAGTTTTATTACAGATTGATTGCTTTTACTGCATATTTGAAGTTCAAAAATCTTGGTGTTATGGGACAAACTTGGAATAAACTTCAAACCAACTAAATCTGAGAAGTATAACATGAGGGACAACGACTTATTTTTCTTTATATCTGCTTCTTCCTGTGGTCTGGTTTTGCCACTTGTTTTATTGCAAGAATCCTGGTGCTGTTTGATTTGTGTCCTCAATCTGTGGTTCGGACCTTGATTTCGATGCTTCTGGGATGCGTACGAATCACGAAGATGAAACCCTAGTCTGATTGAATTTTTAGATTTTATTACTATTTTGTTGATTTTTAGTTGTTCTTAATGAACAGTTCTGTGAAATGCAGGTGGGAACAACCTGCTAAAGGGAAACAGTTCGCTGCTGCTGCTTCTGCCTTACTTTTGTAGCACTGGAATGTGTAAGTGGCATTTTGAGTTTCTTGCATTCCATAGAGGATTTAAAAGAAAGAAAAATTTCCCAAACTCCAAAATAATTCTACAGAAACATGCAATTTACCGAGCAACAAGAGTTTGATACTCCAACATGGCTGTCTGACAGAAACCAAATAATGGAATGCGCAGCGCCATTTTTTGAATCTTGCATTACACAGAGGATTTAAAAGAAATAAACCTACCTCCATTATAGTTCTAAAGAATTATGCAATTTACAAAATAGAATGTGCAGGCGCCATTTTTGGTTTCTTGCATTACACAGAGGATTTAAAAGAAATGAACCCTACCTCCATTATAGTTCTAAAGAATCATGCAATTTACATAATAGAATGTGCAGGCGCCATTTTTTATTTCTTGCATTACATAGAGGATTTAAAAGAAATAAACCTACCTTCATTATAGTTCTAAAGAATCATGCAATTTACAGAAAACATCATGCAATTTACTAAAAAGAATTGGCAATGCTATTTATATTTAATTTAGATCATACACACAACAGGCACAGAGAAAATTTTATATTACCTGGGCCTGCATCGCGGGCAACAGTGCCTGTGACGACGAATATGCCTGCCCCAACTGAAGCTCCGATTCCCATCAATATGAGATCAAACACTCCCAACCATCTGACTAGACCCCCGGCTTCCTCTGTTCTGGCCTCATCTGATGACTTGTGTATTTTAGCATGGCGGGCTGCCTTCCCCAATTTTTTGAGCCAGGATCGCCCATCCATCCTTTTCTGCATCTCCTGAATCATCTTGATAACAAATCAGTTGTCAATATCTATGTTTGCAAAATGGAGCTGCTCCTCAAGAGTATGTTGGGTTGGACTCTCTGCAAAAACATTTAAATTAGTTTCAGTGCCGTGAAGAGAGTGTACTCCTTCCATTGTTAGTTTCAACTAGACAAACATGGACGCCTCTGCATAGACTTCAAACCTCTGGCACTTGCAGCATGCAAGACACTGCATGCACGGCACGGAGAACAGGCCCAGAAAGAACTTAGGATAAATTAATTTGTACGCACATTGGGCCAAGTGAGGCGGGCAATAAGAGGGTAAACTGAAAACTTTGGTTAAAGTTTTCTGGCAAACAAAGCGCTGAGCATAAAGTTTGGTTAAACAGTGAATAACCCACAGAAATTGATGAGCATAAAGTTTGGTTAAACAGTGAATAACCCACAGAAATTGATGGTCAACGCGCAATTTAATAGCCAGTCAACTCTATCGAACGCAACGCGCAATTTAATAGCCAGTCAACTCTATCGAACGCTATAATCCCTACTATGGTCAACTCTATCGAACGCTATAATCCCTACTATCGAACGCTATAATCCCTACTATGAGGCAGGGACTAATAATACAATGTTTTGGTCTTTATTTATCAATTCTATATTAGTGTTACAGTAATCCATAATATGATGTTTTGGTAAATTAAATATAGCATTAAAATATGTTTATTTAAAATTTAAATTTATTACATATTAAAAAAATAAAAAAAATAAATTTATGAAATTTTTTTCTATTTTCAATTAGTTATCTTTTAATTAGATTTCATCATATTTTCCATTTTTCTATACTGTCTGAAATTTACATTATTTTTCTTCAAAAATAAATATAAAGAATTAACGAATTACAAACTACTTTTTAACGGGATACAATATTATCATGCCATTTTTATTAAAAATAAAATATAAATCAAAGTTTAATAAACAAGTATGGCATACTTAATATGAAATTAACATGACACTTAACGTGAAATTAACATGATACTTTGGTAATACGTACACTACAAACACAAACACGTATAATGTCATTGTTTAGTACTTGCTTCTTATGCAAAAAGTAATTCATAATTTTTATTAATAATATCAATAATTTTTAATAATATATATATATATGTTTTAATATAATTTTAAATTATTAATTTTTTTCCCAAGGAAAAAAATATAATTTTCTATTAAGGAAATAAAGAGTTATATAAAACATATGTGTTTCAAGCATTTTAGATCTGTCTCATAACATCATATCCATCATCATGCATTGTTTGGGTCTCAAATAGACACAAAACCTACTCATAAAAAAAATATCAATCTAAAAATAAAAATATCGAGAAGGAAAGTCTCATCATGACATAAACCATTAATGACCAAGATCACGTCTCTCATAGTTAAAACAAAGAAACAAAAAAAGACATTCCTATTGTCCATAATTTGAAAATATATTTGATAAACATAAAATTGTTGTTGAGGTGGAAACAAAAAGTTGTCATTTGAACTACATATAAGTTAATTTGTGAAAAAAGGTCCATGTTGATACTCCTTGACCTGTCCATCAGTCTCCTCTAAAACCTGCCAAGAGCCCAAATGTTGTCTAGCACCCTCCCTGGACATCAAATCAACTTCAAAATTTATTTCCCTGTAGATGTGATAGCAGGAAATATGGTCAAAATGTTGTTTTAACTGTAAAACTTATTCAAAGTATAGGAAGAAGTGTGTGGTTGTGACAAATTTGTGAACCATTAAACTATTTTATGACATTCAGTGAATCCCTGATGTAGGACCATTGGCTCAGAAACATCATTGTATTTTAGTAGACATAGGGGCTCTTGTATTTTCAAGGAAGTTGGATTCCTATGTATGTAATTATTAATGTTTTGAGTGGTTAAAGTAGGAATTAATTCGATAAGTGTGAGGATATTTGTAAATGCTCTCGAATGTAGGAGAACATGAGTGATTAATGATGATGAGAGAGTTGGAAATCAATTATAACTCTTATAGGTCTCATGATTCAAGGAACTAGAGAGGATTCTTAGGGATAAGTAGGAGTTAAAAGTGGATTTAGAAGAATTTCAGGAGTTAGTTCAGCAAATTAAGGATTTGAATTAGAATTAGTTCAACAGAACCTTTTTGTATAAAGGTAAGCCTAAAAGGCTGAGAGCAAGTTAGTCAGTCAGTAGTTAGTGAGTCAAAGAGTCAGTTAAGCCTACGGGCATAGAAGAAAAAGGCCACTGATATAGAACATCAGGCCAAGGAAGAAATTCCTGTGTAAATGTTTGTTTGTTAATATAGATTACTCAATTTAGAGTTTGTATAATGTATATTGTGTAACTGAATTATAATCTGTGTGACTAGAGTAATTCTGCGTAACTTATGTTGTAGGTATACACAATCGGAGAAGGGGTAACAGAGAAGAGTGTATCGGGTTTACACACAGTCAGTAGTGGAGAGATCCTTCAATATTCTAGCGAAGGTGCGAAGGAGTGAAATAACGGAGTTGAATATCAGAATCAGAATAAGTGAAAACCATAAGGCAGAAGTGAATACACAGGGAGAAGGCCGAATGGGCTATTTCACAGTAAGAAACAAATGAATGTAGCAGGGGAGCATAGGAGTCGTTGGATCAATCAGATCAACTAATGAAAGCACGGGAGATAGATGACAAGGATTAAGTTGTGCCACATGGGTAAAAGAAATGAACGACGATGATTAGTAACCGCAACAGGAGTGTTATTGGACAAAATGACCTCCTCATCAACTCAGAGGTGAAAGATAGGATGACTAAAGCAAAGACCACAATTTTAGGCCTTGACTCCACACTAACGCTCTCTGCACACTGCTAACCTGCTTTATAAAGCTTGTTACCAAGCATAGAGGAGCGTTAGTCACCCTGCTAACTCCAGTTGTTAGACTAGGGTGAGCATTAGTGAAACTAAGAGAAGTTCAATGGGTCAAGCCAATGAATCTACTCACAAATACCTAGATATTTATCCCTAAATTTGCTCAAGAAAAGCAAGGAAACTCCAAAAATCAAGATATTTGGAGAAATTCCAATCTGAGAATGAAGGAAAACGGGAAAAATATTGAAAATAGGGCAGGTTCATGGCTTTTGTCCTAATGAACTCTAGGAGGAGCTTGGCAGCCCTAATCCAATTGCTACATAAGCAATGAGAGGGCCATTGTGAAAGGGGTCAGAGCATTTGGAAGGATAGCCCATTAAGCTGTTGTGAAATTGTCATACACTTGAAGAAGTGAGCTGAAGGAGAGAGAGAGAGAGAGGAAGAAGGGGCAAAGGAAGGCTGATACAATGGATGGTTGTAATCACTCTTCCATTATAAATATAGAACTGCAGTTGTGTTCCCTACTCCATAGTGTCGGTAATGTTGTTCATTGATTTGTTCATTCTGATTCTTGTCGAGATGAGTAGTTAAGTTATACACTAATATATGTTTATTGTAGATTATTACATTAGTTTTCAAGAGCGTATGTTGTGATTGGTTTACCTTGTCCTTTGTGCAGGAATTATCTTGGAGCCGGCCTTGAAGGAGTTCTTCTTGCCACATAGAGATCTCCAAACAAATTTAGAAGGAACTAAAGGTGATCCTCTTTCCATACCTTGTCAATTTATGTTTGATAGATGAACATGTGTGTAACTTGGTAGCTTTTGCAGGTAATCTTATAGTCTATCAAAGGTCCCGGGAAGGCCTTTGAGGGTAGTTTTCATCCTACAATACACCGTGCATTTTTCCCCATAGCAAGGAGTAGAGAGTATGGGATGCCTTGATTGTGGTTGAAGTCCTGTAGTAAATCCTAATCGTCGATCCCACAGTCAACGCTTACATCACAATTAACTGTGGGGTTAAGTTGGTTGATAACCCACGTGCTAGTTGAAGGGTCGCAGACTGTAGGATTTGATGGCCTTTGTCATCCAATAGATATCGGGTCATAAAGAGATCGAAATTTAACCTCAAGGGCGAACCCGTACATTTATAGATTAAGGTTGTATAATCCTTATCCGCTCTGTGAGGCGGTTAAATGTCATGCAATTGGTCTGTGCAATATCATTGTGGACCGTCAGATTAAACGGGTTTCGATCTACAACATAGGATCACTGAGCAACTCTGTTGATTGGGGAAGACATCAACCGTCAGATTAAAGGTAAGATCGACGGTGGAGATTGAGTGATAAGGCTTGGGTAGAGCGGACCCGAGAAGGTTATAGGAGTGGTTTTATTTCATTTGAAGTTTGGTTGTGTTATCGCATATCACATGTGAGAGGCGATGAAGTCACGTGATGGTGTGATGTGATATTGCAACAACTGTTGATTTGATGGACGAAATCAATGGTGGAAAGGGTAATCGCATATTGCAAATTGGGAATCTTGAGTGCACATTCTATTGAGTCCTTTGAACTTCGTGATCGCACCAAAGGATTAACTAAGGGTCAGACTGGGGTTAGTTATTAACTCATTCCACATGAGGGTTCAATTAAGGAGCCTTGAACCTTAACTTATGAAGGTTTGACCAGGCAGGTCAATGAAATTCTTGGGATAGATGAGATTATGCATTTTATATGCATACTATGGGTATCGCAGGTTTTTCCTGTGTTAGAGTGGTATTAGAGTAGAATTGTGGCTGAAACATTTGATATTAAAGTGGCACAAAGAAATTCTACGTGAAAATTTCTTTGAAAAGAATTTAGAATAGGGTTATGTTTTGAAGGTGTGTATACAGGCAAATGGTGATAAAAGTAGGCAAGAGGAGATCAAATTCTAATCTGACAAACAGTAAGCACAAAGAGATAAAGTATAGCAGAATATTGGGAGAATTGCAGATGCAAGGGAACAAAGGACAATCCATTCAAAGTGTAGGTGAATGGTAGAGCAAGGTTGTGTAGAAGTCTTGAAGGTGAGATGGTATGCTTTTATTTTGATTTGATTTGAAGACTGGAGAGTGTGTGGTCTTTATATTGATACACAGGTGACAGCAAAGGAAGGTGAGAAGATTGCAACAACCTAGAGCAAGGAGTGCTCAATTGGTTCCAGAGGAAAGAACCAGAGAAATGCTAAAATACTTAGCTCAGAGGATAGAAGCTTAGTGAGGCATATGTAGCATGAAGGAGATTTGTTACTACAGAGGTATTGTTGCAGCTCACAAAGGCAATTCCACAAAAGATGTGGGTAGAATTTCTAAGTAATGAAGGAAGCTGATAAGACTTTCTAAGTGAAAGAAGAGGTGGTCAGAACCAAGTATTTCATTGTGATTGAAGTACAAGAGGAGAGATGTATTCTTAAAAGGTGCAGATGAGTTGAAGCCTAGAAGGAGTAGAGATAAGTGCTCAAAGAGGTTCTAGAGAATAGAGAACCAAGTGCTTGCAAAAAGACCAAGTACAGAGGAAATCTTGGTGAGGTAAGTAGTAGCAGGGAGGACTTGCTGTTGCAAAGGCTTTAATGTAGCTCATAGTGAATGATTGAGAAACTCATAGAGGTGGAGGAGAAAATGACTACTGATAGTCATAGTGGAGGTTCTGAAGAAGACCACAATAGAAGAAAAGTGAGGAAAGAGAATGCCAAGGCAAATGGCAAGAGGATGAGTCAAGAGGAAATTGACAAAGAGATTGTTGAGATGAAAGAACAACTCAATGTATTAATGATGATACTTGAGGAAAGCCAAAGACTAGGTTGGGTCTTGAAGAAAAAGCCAGTGAAGTGGCATAAGTTACAGAGAAGGCTACGACAGAGACAAGTGAAGAGCCTAGTGGAAGAACTCAGAGAGGCTGAGTTGGAAATGGAAGTGTCCATTTGTGAACCAGAGCAGGGTGAAGTTCTGGGTGAAGATGAAGACTTGAAGACTGAAACTTCAAGTGAGACCGAAGGGTCACATGATTTTAAATCTGATAATTTGGGTATGTTTGCAAGTGAAACATGTGAAGAAGGACAATTTGCTGATATTGTCGTAAAGAAGGAGGAAGAAGATATGCAGAATCTAAATTCTATTCTGAAAGAAGATGAGATAGATAGGTCTCATGTAAATACATGTACATAGTGGGGGGAAAGTTTTATTTTTCAGCATATTGCAAAGACTGAAAGCAGAGGAAGTTTGACTCATGATGATGGCCAAAAGCAAGAAGAAGTGGAGTGTTATGCTCTTAACCTGCAAAATGATACCCAAATACAGAATATGCGAAGAAAAGATACCCAGAACACAGAATAGCAATGATTTTATTATTCAGAGAGTAATGTTCACTTGCCTCTTCGAGGGGGCAACCTCCAATAGAGTAGAGCTCGATTACAAAATAAGACACGATGCTCCTCGCAGGGAGTCTCTATCCTTTATATATGACTCATACATGCAATACCACAGACCAATACCATGGGTTTTATTAATACCATTTATCTAATACTACGGCCCATTTGCAACTAACTATGGTTCCATCATTAATTTCGGATTAACCACTTACAATTATTAATATGGGCTTTATTGACTCTTGACTATGACGTGATCCCATTACATAAATAAGGGGGTTAGGGTGGGACCCTAACATGCCCTCCCCCTAAAGACTAGCCTTGTCCTCAAGGCTGAAGCTGTAGAAACTGCTGAAGAATAGTGGTTGGTTCCCAAGTTGCATCTTCCTGAGAGGTGTCTTTCCTTTTGACGAGGACTTCCTTAATCATGCGGCCACGCAGTTGCTTATCTCATGTGTCTAGGACCTGTTCAGGTTGAAGCCAGATGGATCCTTCTTCGTCCAATTCAGGTAGACTGGTCTGAATTCTGCAATTGTTCCCAATCACTTTCTTGAGGCATGAGACATGGAAAACTGGATGGATTTTTGCAATAGGTGGCAAGGCCAACTTGTAAGCCACTTCTCCAATGCGTTGAAGTACTTGATATGGTCCGTAGAATTTGGGAGATAGTTTCTAACACCCCTTGTCTTTGAGTGATGTTTGCTTATATGGTTGTAGCCGTAAAAATACCTAATCCCCTTCTTGAAATTGGCGCTCGGAGTGATGCTGGTCTACTTGTTGCTTCATGCGGTTCTGAGCTTGATGAAGATTCTCTCGAAGATGGGCGAGCATGGTTGCGCGGTGTTGTAGGAGTTGATCCACTGCTTGTACTTTTGATCACCCCTTGAGACACGAAGTAGGTGAAGGCGGGAGTTGACCATATACTGCTTCATAGGGAGTCATTTTGGTGGTGGCATGATAGTTGGTGTTATACCACCATTCAGCCAGAGGTAACCACTATACCCAAAGGTGTTGCTTTTCTGAAGTGAAACACCTAAGGTAGGTTTCTAGACATTTGTTGACAGCTTCGGTTTGACCATCTGTTTGCGGATAATAGGAAGTACTGAGTTTTAGTTGAGTGCCTTGTATCCTGAAGAGTTCCTGCCAAAAATTACTGGTGAAGATCGGGTCGCGGTCGGACACAATAGAAGTGGGCATGCCATGCAATTTGAAGATCTGATCCATGAAAGATTGAGCGACCAAAGTTGGTGTAAACAGGTGGGGTAGGGCGCAGAAATGAGCATACTTCGACAGTCGGTCCACAACCACCATGATGACAGACTTGTTCCCTGACTTTGGAAGACCTGTAATGAAATCCATAGAAACCTCCATCCAAATTGATGTCGGAATGGGCAATGGTTGTAATATGCCTGGTGTGTTGACGGTTTCCCCTTTGTGGCGTTGACAGACATCGCATTCTGCTACGAAAGTAAGGATGTCCTTTTTCATGCCTGTCCAAAAAAATGATCTTCTGGTGCGAGCATACGTCTTCTGAAAGCCCGAATGTCCTGCAATGGGAGATGAGTGCAATTATGCCAAAATGCGACTTTTGAGGGTGGATTTTGGTGATATTACGACTTGGTCCTTGTAGCGAAGAATATCATCCTGCCACGAGTAGCCCTTGGTGGAATTTGGATCTACCTGCAATTGAGAAATGAGTTGGGAGAGCCCGGGGTGTGAAAACCATTCCCTGCGAGCCTCTTCAATCCATTCTGGAATGGGGAGGGAAATTGCTAGTAGAGTACTTTCCTCCTCAAATTGGTGAGATAATGCATCTGCTACACTATTGTCTTTACCTTTCTTGTAAATGATCTCATAATCATATCCCAGCATTTTGGCGAGCCATTTATTTTGTTGTGGGGAGGATAGGCATTGCTCCAAAAAATATTTAAGACTGTGATGATTTGTGCGGATTTGGAAACATCGCCCCAATAAGTAAGGTCGCCAGGTCTCGACTGCATGTAAGATGGCCATCATTTCCTTCTCGTAGGTAGATTGGCCCAGATTCCTCCCACTTAGTTGTTGGCTTGTGAAGGCCAACGGTCGCCCTTCCTGCATTAAGACCGCCCCAATACCTGTACCCGAAGCATCACATTCAATGACAAAAGATTTGGTGAAGTCAGGTAGTGCTAAGACTGGAGTGGAACACATGGCATTTTTTAGAGCTGTAAAGGCCTGCTGTGCTTCCTTATTCCAGAAGAACGAATTTTTCTTTAGGAGTTGGGTGAGGGGCTTCGCTATGCAACCATAGTTGCAGACAAATTTACGATAATAGCCTGTGAGACCCAAAAATCCTCTCAAGCTCTTCAAGGTCTTAGGTTGAGGCCATTCCTGCATTGCCTGGATCTTTTTGGGGTCCACCTTAACACCATCACGCCCCACAATGTGGCCCAAATACTCTACTTCTGCCATGCCAAACGAACACTTGGACATCTTGACAAATAATTTATGCTTGCAGAGCAGTTGCAAGAGTAGATCTACATGCTGAAGATGTGCGGCCCAAGTGCAACTATAGATGAGGATGTCATCGAAGAAGACAACGACAAATTTCCTGAGATATGGTTTGAGAATGTGGTTCATAAGGCTGTGAAAAGTAGAGGGGGCATTACAAAGACCAAATGGCATGACCAGGAATTCGTAATGGCCTTCATGAGTTCTGAAAGCAGTCTTGGGAATGTCGACTTCCTTCATGCAAATTTGGTGGTAGCCTGAGCGAAGATCCAACTTAGTGAAGAATTGAGCCCCATTAAGTTCATCCAGCAAATCATCAACCACCAGGATGGGAAATTTATCTTTGACTGCCAACTTATTGAGGGCCCTTAAGTCGGGACACATCCGCCACTCCCCATCTTTCTTGAGCACCATGACCACTGGGGATGAATAAGGACTAATGCTGGGACGAATGACACTTGCTTCCAAAAGTTCCTTGATGATTTTTTGTATTTCATTCTTTTGGGTGAACGGATATATGTATGGGTGAACATTTGGGGGTTGGGCCCCTGGAACCAAGGTGATGCTATGATCATGTTCCCCTCGCAAGGGTGGAAGCTCATGAGGCTTGTCAAATACCAGCAGATGGTTATTTAAAATCTGTTGCATCTTAGGATGAATTGGCAGAGGCTTGGTTTCGACTGCCTAGATGGCATTAAATTGAGCTACAACTCCATGATTGCCCTTTTTTAACAATTTTTCCATCCTATGCTAGCTGATGATAGAGGGGGCTCCCGCCTGGAGTCCACGGAGGGTATGTGTGTTGTTGTTCTGCTTAAAACTCATATATAACTCCTAGAAATCCATTGTGATTGGCCCAAGAGTGCGGAGCCATTCAGCGCCGAGGACAATGTCGCAACCCCCCATGTGTATGGAAAACATGTGGGTTTTCAACTGATAATCCCTCATTTGAAGTTTGACATTTTCACAGCGGCCTTCACATTTCATTGTGCCTCCATCCGCAATTTGAACTTGGAAGTTAGAAACTGCTCGTACAAAACAATGCACTGCTTCTGCAACTTTTTGATGGATGAAATTATGTGTACTTCCACTATCAATCAAGACTACTACTGGGCGATGTTTAATAAAACCTCTGATTTTGAGAGTTTGAGGGGAAGAAATCCCTACCAAAGCATGCAACGAAATAACTGGTTCGTTAGAGACATTGTCCATTTGGTTGTCTTCTTCTAGCGGCTCATGTTCCTCAAGTGGTGGATCTTCCTCTGTTGAGCTGTAGTCAGTGGCATCAATTTGAAAAAAATTGGGCTCCTTGCATTTATGACCTGGGGAGTATTTTTCATCACAGTAGTAACATAGTCCTTGCTTTCTTCTGTCGGCCATTTCCGCAGGGGACACCTTTTGGACCTTAAGTGTTTGAGTCATGTTGTGAGCCTGTGGGGGGCGACCTTTAGCAGAGAAATTTGGGCGACTGTATTGGGCTGCTAATGCACGTTCCACGTTACGAGCTACCTTGCAAGCCTCCGTCCATGTGGGAGGGTGGTGCAGTAGGACTTGAGCTTTGATGGCTTCTTTAAGACCGCTGATAAAACATTCCGTGTAGAACACATCTGAGAGACCCCAAGTGCAGAAGGCTAAGGCTTCAAAAGTTGTAATATATTCATCCACTGTACCAGTCTGTCGGAGCTTAGTAAGACGACCCAAAAAAGATGATTCCTAGTCAAAGAGGTCTTGAAGAGCTTTGGTGAATTTGGTCCAAGTCCTAAAAGGTCCAGTGCAACGTTGATGCCATTCCCACCATTGCCACCTTTCATTGTCCAAGTACATGCTCCCCAACATAAGCTAAGTCTCATCATCCAAGATGTGATTCAGTTTGAAATACTACTCCATTTGTGCTATCCATGCTGACGGGTGAGAACCGTCAAATTTATGCATATCCAACTTGGGAGGTCGCTGACTGGGTTGTTGGTGGGTGTTCCAGACGTGAGTAGAGTGGCTAGAATCACCCTCATTGTGTCCATTGCCATTATACTCCTCCTTGTGGGCTTGCTCCTTGCCCTTCAGGATTATTTTCTCAACCATGCTACATAGTCCGCTAAGCTGAATGTGGAGGGTTTGCACTGATTCTTCAAGTTTGTCCATCCTTTCATTGGCCATCGCTTGAGCTCTAGTTTCTACCATACACCTACCTGATTTTTTTAAAATTGGGACCGCCTAAAAAAAATTTCCACTAAGAAGTGAATGGTACCACCATTCTCAGCTCGTCATCTTGATTCTGATGGGCTAGATCACTAATAAGTGCCCCGAAAGATCTCAGACTTTTTTTTTTCTTTTCTGAAAACTCCTAACGGAGTTTTACTCCTTCCTTATCAATACTGCAGTCGCCAAATCCTCAAAATGTCAATGCGGCCAAAAGTCCTGTGAAAATTATACCTTGGTAGAGGAACCCTTCACAACGACTCCGATCTGGTGGATCTGAGAGATCTGAATGGCAGATCTGATAGCTTTGGGGGTGGAACAGACTGCTTCTGCGGATCTGATGGATCTAATAGATTAGAATGGCTGAATTGCGAACTCGAGACTGCGGGACTGATGTCTGCTACTGCTACACCCCTTTGCCCAAGTGGATCTGGAAGAGATGATGTGTGATCCCCCGATAGAAAAGGGAACTATGGTCTTGAGGAGTGTCAGGTGCTACAGATCACAATATACATAACGGTCTGGCAGTAGTACTCGGCCCAATGTTTCAGGGCTCTAACTAAGGAGGATCGACTGTACCCTTAGCCGTACAACCCGACTACCCTATCATACGGGCGAGTAATCTCTCCGAGTGCTATTCTCAGTGTACTGTAGCCGCAAGACGGCCGACGGTTTATCTATGGCGAGGTTTCAAGGGAGCCTAGGGGGCTTCCGATATACCCAGAGGGTATGTGGAAGATAGTCCATGCGCGGTTCTGTCTAATGCGCTACTACTCGAAGGGGTACCCACAGGGGTTACAAGGGAGTCCAACAAACATGACCACCTCTTGTATTTCCTGCGTGCATGCCTCCCCAAATCTGCAGGTTTATGTGCTCAATGACAGATCCCATGGTTTAAAGACGCCGGAACACGTCTCTCACCAAAAAAAAAAAATTTGCTAAGAAATGGAGATCCCACCTGCCCTGGAAAGTGCTCTGATACCACTTGTTATGCTCTTAACCTGCAAAATGATACCCAAATACATAATATGCGAAGAAAAGATACCCAGAACACAGAATAGCAATGATTTTAATATTCAGAGAGTAATGTTCACTTGCCTCTTTGAGGGGGCAACCTCCAATAGAGCAGAGCTCGATTACAAAATAATACACGATGCTCCTTGCAGGGAGTCTCTATCCTTTATATATGACTCATACATGCAATAACACAGACCAATACCGTGGGTTTTATTAATACCATATATCTAATACTACGACCCATTTGCAACTAACTGTGGTTCCGTCATTAATTGCGGATTAACCACTTACAATTATTAATATGGGCTTTATTGACTCTTGACTATGACATGATCCCATTACATAAATAAGGGGGTTAGGGTGGGACCCTAACATGGAGAAGGATATCAAGCAAGCAAGTGGAGGGCTTGAAGAGGCTGAAGAGAAGACCATCGAAATATTTATGAGTCATGTAGAGGACTTGGAACAGTAGAAGGACTTTAGTAAAATATTGATGTTTGAAGCTATTACAAGACAAGAACAATTTCTTATGAAGGAAGGAGAATAGATTCAGTCTGAAGAACTGATATGTGAAGCAACAATTGAGACTGTTGAACCCTGTAATTTTCAAATTAATAATTTAAGTATAAATGGAGGAATCATAAGTAATGATGAAGTAGTTGTGAAGTGTCACAAAGAACTTGAATTGCTAGAGTATTTGCTGGGAAATTCAGAGTATGACAGTATGATTGCAGAGGAAGGAGTTCACTATAGTGGACAAGAGCATGAAGAAATCATTGAAGAAGATGGTGTGGAGGAGAGATTATCTGACAGTCTCATGAATTCTTTTGAGAATTTAAATTAGCATATTGATGTGCTGATCGGGGAGGAGAAATCAGAGCAGCATACTGAAGTGTTGCCAAAGGAAGAAGAGGCACTAAGGCCTTATGTTTTTTATTTTAATAATTTTTTTGTGAGTGCAGGTTTAGTTGCAGATGTTGGAGAAAATTTGGCACAGATGAGTAGCCAAGTAAAGATGGAAGAAAAGGATTCTATGGAAAAGTTTAATCCATGGAACATAGATGTTAAATTGCTGGAAAGAATGCTAGAAAGTCAGGATTCAATGCAGAAAGAGATAATCATGAAAGAGGGTAAGGATGAAAGGGTGGAAGTAAGAATCTGACAAATTCAAAGAGAAGATAATAAACAATAGTTTGAAGAGTTAGTGGACAACATTACAACCTGAAGCAGAGAGAAAGAGGTAGCAGTAAGTGGCGAAGTATGGACCAGCCCAAGGATGTGATGGAGATGGAGATTGAAGAGTTATGGAAAATAATGATGAAGCAATCTATATGGAGGAGATTGACAGCAGTAAGAAGAATGATCAATCAGAACTTGAAACTGATTGATAAGGAGAGGAAGATGAAACAGAAGACAACTAACATATAACAACAACAAAGGTGCAGAGCATTCAGACAACTACAAACTAAAGCTTGGGACCCTGGAGGTTTTTCTATCAACATATGAAGACACATGATCAGGAGATCATGAATGTTTTCTACTTTGGGAGACTAATGCAGGAGCATTGGCTCAGAAACATCATTGTATTTTAGTAGACATAGGGGCTCTTGTATTTTCAAGGAAGTTGGATTCCTATGTATGTAATTATTAATGTTTTGAGTGGTTAAAGTAGGAATTAATTAGATAAGTATGAGGATAATTTTAAATGCCCTCGAATGTAGGAGAACATGAGTGATTAATGATGATGAGAGAGTTAGAAATCAATTGTAACTCTTATAGGTCTCATGATTCAAGGAAATAGAGAGGATTCTTAGGGATAAGTAGGAGTTAAAAGTGGATTTAGAAGATTTTCAGGAGTTAGTTCAACAAATGAAGGATCTGAACTAGAATTAGTTCAACAGAACCTTTTTGTATAAAGGTAAGCCTAAAAGGTTGAAAGCAAGTTAGTCAGTCAGTAGTTAGAGAGGTAATTAGTGAGTCAAAGAGTCAGTTAAGCCTATGGGTAAAGAAGAAAAATGCCACTGATATAGAAGATCAGGCCAAGGAAGAAATTCCTGTGTAAATGTTTGTTTGTTAATATAGATTACTTGATTCAGAGTTTTTATAATGTGTACTGTGTAACTGAATTATAATCTGTGTGTGACTAGAGTAATTCTGCATAACTAATGTTGCAGGTATACAAAATTTGAGAAGGGGTAACAGAGAAGAGTGTATTGGGTTTACACACAGTCAGTATTGGGAAGATCCTTCAATATTCCAGTGAAGGTGTGAAGGAGTGAAATAACAGAGTTGAAGATTGGAATCAGAATAAGTGAAAACCATAAGGCAGAAGCGAATACACAGGGAGAAGGCCGAATGGGTTGTTACACAGTAAGAAACAAATGAACGTAGTAGGGGAGCACATGAGTCATTGGATCAATCAGATAAATGAATGAAAGTGCATGAGATAGATGACGAGGATTAAGTCGTGCCACATAGGTAAAAGAAATGAATGACAATGATTAGTAACCATAGCAGGAGTAGAGAGTATGGGATTTCTTGATCATGGTTGAAGTCCCGTAGTAAATCCTAACCGTCGATCCCACAGTCAATGCTTACGTCACAGTCAACTATGGGGTTAAGTTGGTTGATAACCCACGTGCTAGTTGAAGGGCCACAGACCATAGGATTTGATGGCCTTCATCATCCAACGGATATCGGGCCGTAAAGAGATCGAACTTTAACATCAAGGGTGGACCCAAACATTTATAGATTAAGGTTGTATAATCCTTATCAGCTTTGTGAGGTGGTTAAATGACGTGCAAGTGATTTTCATGATATCATTGTGGACCATAGGATCAAATGGGTTTTGATCTACAGCGTAGGATCACTGAGCAACTCTATTGATTGGGGAAGACATCAACCGTTAGATTAAAGGTAAGATTGACAGTGGAGATTGAGCGATAAGGCTTGGGCAGAGCAGACCCGAGAAGGTTATAGGTGCGGTTTTATTTCATTTGAAGTCTGGTTGTGTTATCGCATATCGCATGCGAGAGGCGATGAAGTCACATGATGGTGTGATGCGATATTGTGACAACCGTTGATTTGATGGATGAATCAATGGTGGAAAGGCAAATTGCATATCATAAATCGAGAATCCTGAGTGCACATTCTATTAAGTCCTTTGAACTCCGCGATCGCACCAAAGGATTAACTAAGGGTTAGTCTAGGGTTAGTTATTAACTCGTTTTGCATGAGTGTTTAATTAAGTAGCCTTGAACCTTAACTTATGAAGGTTTGACTAGGTAGGTCAATGAAATTCCTAGGATAGATGAGATTATGCAGTTTATACGTGTATTGTGGGTATCACAGGTTTTTCCTGCGTTAATCCCTAAACATTTGTAATGACTGGAAATTGTGTTCCTTGGCCCAACACATTAGAAGCTTTAAATAAAGGAGTTCGACATAGTTGTTGAATCCATGGCCCAACCCAATTTTGGATTTCAAAAAATATTGTTCACTAAAGAATAAAATTAGACCACCTCCACAAGATTCATCCTTATTTGAAGCCCCATCGAAGTAAGAGTATGGAATCTACTTGTTGATTTCTTCTTCAATCACAACCATGTGTATAGGATGGGGCTCATTTGAGGGAAGAAGTGAAAAGATGGCTCATTTTTAAGCTGAAAAAAGATCTAGTGTTGAGGCCTTATCCCTAAAAGTGGCTTTGTTCCGTGCAAGCCAAAACCCTCAATAACATTAGGGGACTTTTGAGGTCTAAAATGGACCTCCTAAGAAAAATATACAACAAAAATAAACTTTATAAGAACCAATAGGGTTGAAGATGATGATGTCAACTATGGGGATGATTCACCATTTTTGGAGTAAAAAAATAAAAATATTAAAAAATAATAAAATAATAAAACTATTTTTTCAACTTGTATTTTTAACTTATCTCCCTAAGATTTTACTCAAATTTCGAGCAGGAGTAATTGTTGGATGTAAAATTTAATTCCTCATCCAAGGAGTACCCATGTTGCATACTTTCAATGAACCTTGCTACAAGAAAAATGATAAATACATGAAAAAATGTGATTGCAATCACATTTTTCAAGAATTTCTTATTTTTCATGTAGTAGGGTCCATCAAAAGTATGAAATATGGGTACTCCTTGAATGAAGAATCAAATTTTGTATCCAACAAGTGTTTCCGCTCGAAATTTGAGTAAACACATAGGGAGATAAGTTGAAATACGAGTTGAAAAAATAGTTTTTTCTTTTTTTCCCTCTAAAATTTGATGATGTAATCTAATCTTATTTTATTATTTCCACTATTATTTTATAATTTCCTTAGGAGACCCATTTTAGATCTCAAAATTCCCCTAACGATAAGAGGATGGACATTTCTCCAAACTTCTTCCCTGGAAGATTCCTAGTCTAACCTTTAGGCTTCCAAGAAACCATTCCCTTGCAATTGAAACGGTCACTCAATCATATGTTTGGTTTTATCCCACGCGTTGAGAGTAAAAGGACATTGCATGAATAGGTGTCAAACCAATTCCTCAACGTCCTTACATGGAATACGCCAGGTCGGGCCCTTCATGCACCTTTTTTGAAGATTGTCCCACATAGGGATTTTATTCATGATAACACACTAGAGGAGAAGCCTTGCTTTCGATGGGCACACTATCTTCCATATATGTTTCCACCACCATTCTTGATTTTCTCCTAACCTTTCAGAAATCCAGAAAATGTACTAAACTTTCGACGTATAAGTCCCCATGGGAGAATGAATCTAGCATAGGGAATCTATCCTATCCTGAATTCTGCATGGGACTGTTTAAGGGTGTTTATGTATTTGGTCCAAAGGCCAATAAATTGATCTAGATATTGGGGGAGGCCCCCAGGATCTGAAAATTTGAAATGCCACAAGAAAAGAGGAGAACACATAATAACAAAGCTCAAAGAAACCTTTTTAATTAAAACTGATAATACCTGTAAAGACTACATTGTGATGGACAATCTGCGCTTTTACAAAATGTGACTTGTTACTTATACCTTTTTTTGGTCACAATACCACAGGTAAATTCCATGGGTGGGTAACTACTATGGGTGAATGAATACCATGGGTGGATGTCACTTAAATACCATGGGTAAATTCCATGAGTGGATAAATACCATGGGAGGATGAATACCAAGGGTCGATGCCACTTACAATACCATGGGAAAATACCATGGGTGAATGAATACCATGGGTGGACGCCACTTACAATATCATGGGTAAATTTCATGGGTGGCTGAATACCATGGGTGGATGCTATTTTTGATTTGAATCATTCCTCCTTCCTTAAGAAATAATGGTCCCCATTGCGTGAAGGTCCCTCCTGAGAAGCTTTTGTTGAATATGAAGAGCCACTAAAGAGAAGGGCTTTGTGTGGTTAAACATAACAGTGAGGAACAAAGATATGAGGATAGAGATACCATGTAATGCTTGTGACCAACTGTTATACTGATAGTGTGTGGCCTAGAAAATTCACTTCAATAAAGTGTGGGTTTGTGGATGACCAATAACCATGACAAACGAAGATCTGAGGATTGAGATACCCTGTAATGCTTGTGACCAAATGTGATACTAACAGTGTGCAACCTAGCAAATGGACTTCGATGAAGTGTGGGTTTGTAAATGACCCATAACCATGGAAAACAAAGATTCGAGGATAGAGATACCCTGTAATGCTTGTGACAAACTGTGATACCGTAATCGTGCGGTTGATCCGTAATTGTGATGTTGACTGTTGATGAAGTAGCAGGTGCCTACATAGCTTGGGGTGGAACGACACATCTCCAAAGAACCCGAGCTGAATGCTGATATGCTGAAACTGATGAATGTGAAGCAGGTGCTTACTAAAGCGGGGTGGGAGGGCACATCTCCAAAGGGAACCCGCTCCGAATGCTGCTCCAGATTTAAAATAGGCATAAATCGGTCAATATAACTAAGAATCTTTATTATAGCCTATTTTTGGAAGTATAATGATCATTCTAGATCTTCCCTTGTGTTTGAAATCCCTACCTTGACACTCTAAAACCCAGATTTGTGCTACAACTGTTCCGCCATCACAAAAGTTCTGAAAAAAATATTTGATTTTAAATCAATGTTATCTCCCTCATCCGAACTTTGATTCGACCATTTGTTTTTTTGAAATTGGGTGATTTTTCGAGAGGAGCTTAGATATACAATATTTTTTTTTCTGAAATTCTACACAAAACTACAAAAAATCATAGGAGAGATGCCATCCATGAATTACCGTCAGAAAAAATTCTACAACATAGATGATTTTAAATCAGTGATATCTCCATCATCCGAACTATGATTCAGCCGATTTTTTTTTTATTTTTATTTTTTTAATAATTTGGGTACTTTCTTGCAAGGAATCCATATCTGTTATTTACTTTTGTAAATTTTGCACCAAATGTTTCATATATGATTTGAAAACTTGCCACCCAAAAAAAATCCTGCAAAAAAAATGCAAAAAAAGAAAAGAAAAATTCTTCTCGCTTTGCCCAAGAAAATGCTTTGTGGAGGTCGTAGCACATGCCTAAAGTTCATTGAATATTGCTGAAAATTTTAAAATTGAAATATGTATCAAACCCTCATTGCCATGGAATCGTAACCTGAATCTGATACCACTGATCCAGTTTTTGGGGGGAGGCCCCCAACGTCTGAAAAATTGAAATGCCAGAAGAAAAGAGGAGGAGAACACACAATAACAAAACCACATAGAAACTTTTTTTGTTAAAACAGACAATAACTATAAAGACTACATTGTGGTGGACAATTTATCATTTTACAAAATACGACTTGTTACTTATAGCCTTTTTTGGTCACAATACCACAGGTAAATTCCATGGGTGGGTAAATACCATGAGTGAATGAATACCATAGGTGGATGTCACTTACAATACCATGGGTAAATTCCATGAGTGGATTAATACCATGGGAGGATGAATACTAAGGGTTGATTCCACTTACAATACCATAGGAAAATACCATGGGTGGATGCTACTTACAATATCATGGGTAAATTCCATGGGTGTATAAATACCACGGATGGATGAATACCATGGGTGGATAGCACTTACAATACCATGGGTAAATTCCATGGGTGAGTGAATACTATGGGTGAATGAATACCATGGGTGGATGTCATTTTCCATTTGGATCACAAATTCATCATTTAAGTGTAATTGAGTTGCATATTTCCACCCTTACGATCATATGCTAGTACACTCATCGTCCATAATATGACTGAGAAATATTACCCCACCATCATTTAAAAGTTGTACCATTTCCATGGGAAGGTTGTAATTGCCAACACATCCAGCCTAAGGATCCAAAGAAATGTTGAGTCTGTCACCATTATTGACCTCCCACTCCAATCCACTACCAACAACATCAAAAGAGGAAATATCAACTTTCCATATAATGGATGGATTAGGAAATTGCTTGTCTGGAAATCTGGTCCAGTCATAAATCGGTAGGGTGAACATGTATTTCCTGTAGACCACATTGGTCCAAAGGCTTTTTGTGGAAATAAGTCTCCAACCAACATTGGTTGCCAAAGATTTGGCAAACAAATTTCAGTTCTTTATCCCTAAGCCACCTCAGTAATTGGGAAGAGTGATGTTGTCCAAGTGAACCCAAGGTAAGATTACTTTCTCCTTGGTTCCATCCCATAGGAAACGACCATATATTTTTTGGACTGTCTTGAGAACCCCTTTTGGAATCCAAGTGAGGACCATCCAATAGATAGGGATGTCTTCAAGGATTGATTTGATTAGTACCAATCATCCTGCATGAGATAACCATTTGAAACTCCAATGCTTTAGTCTTTTCTCTATTTTGGCCACAAGCCACGTCTAATCTTCTTTCTTGTAAGAATTAGGTTTAAGATAGAAGCCAAGATACTTGAGATTTTCCTGAATAGGTTTAACAACATAAGGGAATGTGTCCAAAGCCCTCTTAATTTCCCCTCTAGACATACCAACATGGGAGAGGGTGGACTTCTGCCTATTAATAAGCATACAAGTGTCCTTATGAAATAAAGTGAGAGCCTCATTGACAATCTCCAAAACTTGTTAGGAACCATTATAGATAATAAAGACATAATCGATGAGGAGTAAATGTGCAATGAACAAATTATTTGCAAACTCGATCCCCTTAAGATCTCCTCTTCTCTTGGCCACTACTAAGAGTCTACTTAAGCCTTCAACATCCAAAAGGAATAGGAGGGGGGGAAGAAGACACCCTTGCCTCAAACCTCTTTATGCATGGAAAAAAGGGGAAGTTGATCCATTAATCAATATTGTAAATGTGGCTAATAAAACACAACTCATAGACCCAAGATAAACCCGACTGACTCTGTCGTAAGCTTTTGAAAGGTCAATTTTGGCCACCACCTCCTTTAATTTCTGCATCTTGATGCTATGAAGGCCCTCCTGAGTCACCTCAATGGACTCATGAATCTTATGCCCCTCCAGAAATCGAAACTGGTCCTTGGAGTTGTTTTTAGAAAGAATTGCCTTGAGTCATATGACAATAATTTTTGCTATGATTTTGTATACACAATTGCACAACAAAATGGACCTGAATTCATTCAAAGAGAAAGGGTCATTTGTCTTGGGTATGAGTGCAATGAAGGTGGTGTTAATAGGGTCAAATATTCTACCATTAGATCGACAGTCCTCATACACCCACAACAAATTGTCATCTAAGAGATCAAAGAAACCCAAGGAAAATTCCATTGTCCACCCGTTGGGGCCTGGACTTGTATCCTTGTACATTCCTTTTAGAATAGCCTCCAACTCCCCTGTTGATATGAATTCCATCATATTCTAATTGTCTTCCTTGTTTGTGAAACAGGGGATGGACTGAGGCGAGCGAATCACCTCATTTATGGTGGCTTCTTTCGATGCTTTGAAAAGATTTGCAAAATAGCTTTTCCCTAGGGAGGTTATCTCTTCGAAAGATGTGGCTTTGCTACCATCAACCTTTTTCATTTTCTAGATTGTGTTGTATGTTTTTTGACCTCTAGTGTAGTTATGGAAAAACTTTTTGTTTTCGTCCCTGGAGCTCAACCAAAAGACATGGCTTTTGAGTCTCTATTGTTCCTCCCTGTCCGCCAATATTTTCTTCTTTTTTGTCTCAACCTCCATGATTTGTTGTTATGCTTCTAAGGTTTCATAACCACCACTCTTTAGAGAGAGAGAGAGATAGAGAGAGAGAGAATTTAAAAAAATTATTTATATATATATATAAAGAGTCCTATGGATATATGACTTCTACTTCTAAATGTGATTGGAACATGCATTAACATTTTAATGAATCATAAATAAAATATTTCAATGTCAACTCTCTCTCTCTCTCTATTATTAATTAAAAAAAAATTAAATGAGTTTTATATGTATAAAGAAAGCGAGAATTCTTATTCCATAGTTTTTTTCTAGGAGGAATTTATAATATATATATATATATATAACAAAAAATAATTATATATATGGATAATCTTATGCATATATTTTTTCTATTTTCAAATATGATTGGGGCATGTACTAACATTTTAATGGGTAGAATGTGAATTATAAATAAAATATTTCAACTATGCATATACTATATAAAACAAGGCGGTGTTAACAAAAAAATTAACTTACATTTTATATATAGAGAAAATTCTTATTCTATGAACAAGTTTTTTTTCAGTGAAATTTGTAATTCATTCTTTTTTTTTTTAATATGGAGTTGACGTGTAACACACATAAAAACTTGTAACATCTTAAAAAATGTTTATAACAAAAATAATGAGAGAGAGGGAGTTCTATAGATATATGTCTTCTACTTCCAAATATGTTTGGGACATGTATTAACATGTTAATATGTATAATATGAACAATAAATAAAATATTCAATGTCAATTATGTATAAACTATCTAAAACAAAAAAGAATATATATATATATATATATATATATATATAAAATGAGAGATTTATTTTTCTAAATACTTGATAAATCTAAAATTAAGAAAGATCTATCTTAATATATAATTTTAAAATTGAAAACTAATATTTGTTATATATAAACAAATAAATATTTAATAAAATTTTATTTTCTATTTACATAAAATATATAATTTTAAAAATAATTATTAATCTGTAAAATAAAAATGGAAAAACAAATTAAAATTTATAAACTATTTAATCTAAACAAAAAATTAATAATATTTCTATTTTCCATTTATATAAGATACACCATTTTTAAAACTAATTATAGATGCGTAAAATAAAAATACAGTTGTTTTAGAAAATTTTCAAACTCATATCATAGTTTTCCATTTAAATTTTTTCCTTTTGAAAATGTCTTAAAATAAAAGTTCACAAACTTTATATTAAATATAAATATTAACATATTGGAACCGAGATCTTATTTTTGAAATTAAAACATTTCTTAAAGATTTTAATTTTTATCAATTCTATATCAGAATTATAATAATCCATAATACGATGTTTGATAAATAACATTACCCTATGTTTATTTAGATTCTAAATTGATTAAATATTAAAAAAACAAAAAAATATATGTATGACATTTTTTCTATTTTAAATTAGTTATATTTTAAATGGATTCAATATATTATTATACTTTTCATTTTTCAACATCAAATAAAATTTATAGAATTTATTTCCTGAAATTAATATAAAGATTAACAAATCCCATAAGAATACAATATTACCATGCGATTTTTATTAAAAAGTAAAATATAAATCAAAGTTTAATAAGTATTGCACATGTAACATGAAATTAATATGGCATTTTAGTAATAGATACAATACAAAAAAAATTATAATATGTAACTATGTTGCTCAGTACTTATCTTTTTATGCAAAATATAATATATATATATATATATATATATATATATATATATATATATATAACAAAGATGTTTTAATATAATTTTAAATTAATAATTTTTTTGAAAAAATTATAATTTTTTATTAAGGAAATAAAAAGTTACATACAGCAGTGTTTCAAGTATTCCACAAATTTGTCTCATAAAATCATATCTATCATCATGTATTATGTAGGTGTCAAATAGATAGAAAACCTATTCATCAAAAAATATCAATCCAAAAATATACATATCGAGAAGGAACGTCTAATTGTGACATAAACCATAAATGACCAAGATCATATCTCTCATAGTCTTAAAAAAAACAAAAAAAACATGCATATTATCCATAATTTGAAAACACATCTGATGAACATAAAATTGATATTGAGGTGGAAACAAAAAGTTGTCATCTGAACTGCATATAAATTAATTTGCAAAGAAAGGTCGATGCTAATACTCATAGACTTGTCCATCAATGTCCTCTAAAACCTGCCAGGAGCCCAAATGTTTTCTAGTGCCCCTCATTAGACAGGAGAACGAATTCAAAATTTATTTCCCTATAGATGTGATAATAGGAGATATGGTCAAAAAGTTGTTTTAACTGCAAAAATTCTTCAAGTATAGGAAGAAGTGTGTGGTTGTGACATCTCTGTGAATCAACAAGCTAGTTTATGACATTCAGTGAATCCCCAAAGATATGTAATTATTGGAAATTGTTTTCCTGGGCCCAACACATTAGAAGCTTTAAGGAAAGGAGTTCGACATAGTTGTTGAATCTGTGGACCAACCCATTTTGGATTTCAGAAAATGTTGTTCATTAATGAATAAAATCATACCACCTCCACATGATCCATCCTCATTTGAAGCCCCATAAAGGTAAGACTAGGAAATATTCTTGTTGATTTCTTCTTTAGTCACAACCCTGCATAGAGGATGGCATTCCTTTGAGGGAAGAATGAAAATATGGCTCCTATTTAAGTTGACAAAAGATCTAGTGTTGAGGCCTTATCCCTAAAAGTTTCTTTGTTCCGTGCAAGCCAAACCCCCTAGAACATAAGAGGAGGGACATTTCTCCAGACCCCTTCCTTAGAAGCTTCTCACTAGGACCTCCAGGCTTCAAAGAAACCATTCCCTTGCCATTGAAAATGGCACCCAATCATATGTTTAGTTTTAGCCCACACACTGAGAATAAAGGGACATTCCATGACCATGTGTGAAATTGATTCCTTAATGTCCTTACAAAGAATACACCACTTCAGGCCCTTCTTGCACCTTTTTTGAAGATTGTCCCACGTAGGTATTTTATTCCTGATAACAAACTAGAGGAAAAGCCTTGCTTGCGATGGGAATACTAGCTTCATAGTTGTTTCCAACACCATTCTTGATTTTATCCTAACCTTTCAACACTCTAGAAAATGTACCCAACTTTCGACATATGAGTCGGCATGGGAGAATGAATCCAACATTGTAAATCTTCCTTATCCTGAATTCTGACATGGGATTGTTTAAGCGAATTGATGTATTCAATCTAAAGGCCAACAAATTCATTGTTTAAGTGTAACCAAGCTGCATATTTCCACCCTTGCGACCATATGGTAGTATAATCATCGTCCACAATATCAATGATAAATATTACCCCATGACCGTTTAAAAGTTGTACCAACTCCATGGGAAGACTGTAATTGCCAACACACCCAGCCTAAAGATCCAAACCAACCCTAAGCTTGTCACCATTGCCGACCTCCCACACTAATCCACTATTAACAACATCAAAAGAGGCAATAACAACTTTCCATATAATGGATGGATTAGGACACTGCTTGTTTGGCAGTATGATCCAGTCATCAATCTGTAGGGTAAAGAGGTATTTCTTGTAGAACACATTAGTCCAAAGGCCTTTTGTGAAAATAAGTCTTCAACCGACCTTGGTCGCCAAAGATTTGGCAAACAAATTCAGGTCCTTTAGCCCCGAGCCACCCTAAGCTTTGGTAAGAGTGATGTTGTCCCAGTAAACCCAAGATAAGACCACTTTCTCCTTGGTTCCATCCCATGGGAAATGATCACAAATTTTTCAGACTATCTAGAGAATCCCTTTTGGAATCCAAGTGAGTGCCATCCAATAGATAGGGATGGATTCAAGGACTAATTTGATCAATTCAAAACAGCTTGCCCGAGATAACTATTTGAAACTCCATTATTTTAGTCTTTTCTCTATTTTTGCCACAAGCCACGTCCAATCTTCTTTCCTATAAGAACTAGGTTTAAGATAGAAGCCAAGATACTTGAAATTTTCCTCAATATATTTAACAGCATAAGGGAAGGTGTCCAAAGCTCTCCTAATTTCCCTTCTAGACATACTAGCATGGGAGAGGGTCGACGTTTGCCAATTAATAAGCATACTAATGGCCTTCTGAAATAAAATGAGAGCCTCATTGACAACCTCCAAATCTTATCAGGACCCATTATAGACAATAAGGGCATCATTGACGAAGAGTAAATGTGTAATGAACAAATTATTTGCAAACTCTATCCCCTTAAGATCACCTCTTCTCTAGGCCGCCAGTAAGAGTCTACTTAAGCCTTCAACAACCAAAAGGAATAGGAGGGGGGAAAGAGGACACCCTTGCCTCAACCCTCTCTCTACATGAAAAATAAGGGAGGTTGATCAATTAATCAATACTGTAAATGTGGTTGATGACAATCAACTCATGACCCAATTTATAAAGGGAACTTCGAACTCGATATGAGTCATAATCCTCCGAAGATAGACCCAATTGAGTCTGTCGTAAGCTTTTGAAAGGTCAATTTTTGCCACCACCCCCTTTAGTTTCCGCATCTTGATGTTATGAAGGCCCTCATGAAACACCTCAATTACCTCATGAATTTGACACCCCTCCAGAAATCCAAACTACTCCTTGGAGATGTTTTTAGAAAGAATTGGCTTGAGTCTTATGACAATAATTTTTTCTATGAATGGGTCTAAATTCATTCAAAATATAGAGGTTCATCTTTCTTGGGCATGAGTGCAATGAAGGTGGTGTTAATAGGGTCAAATATTCTTCCATTTGATCGAGAATCCTCAACTACCCGCAACAAATTGTTACCCGACAGATCAGAGAAACCCAAGAAAAATTCCACTGTCCACTTGTCAGGGCCTGGACTTGTATCCTTCTACATTCCTTTTAGAATAACCTCCAACGCCCCTGTTGATATGGGTTCCATCAGATTCTTCTTGTCTTCCTCATTTGCGAAATGGGGGATGGAATGTGTTGAAAAATGGCAATAAGAAATTGTTAAAAATAGAAGTGCTAAAAATAGAACTGTTAAAAATAGTTGTTCGGGCATTAGTACTGGATTGGGCAAGAAGGAATGAAAAATGGAAGTGCTAAAAATAGAAATTCTATTTTTATGAGTTCAAGTTGGATTCCTATTTTTAGATAGTCCCCGGTCTAAAATAGGAAGTAAAATTCGAATTTGATATTAACAACAGTTTGAAAATAAATTAATTAATTCTCCATAAGTTAATTAGTTGTGAAAAATCAAACATGAAGTCTATGTGAGGACATGCAACAGTTTATCTATTAATTGAGGAATTTATCCATCAGTTAAAGAGATAAGGATGAGTTCTAATTTGAGATGTAATTAGTTGGCTCGGTTAACTGAGTCAAGTCTAGTTAGATTGATTTAAACAATTTGTTTAAATTAATGTGAGTTTAGTTAGTTAATGCTTGCATGCATGTAACTGCTGCACTTTAGATAACTAAATATTCTCTCATAAATAACTCATGCATGTTAGTTCAGAGAAAGACCTAGTCGAGATCAGAGAAGGGACAGTGTACTATCAGTTGGATGAATATTTTTCCTATAAAGGAAAATCATCCAAGTAGAAGGAGTAAGGTTCCTTGAGGATTATGCAGTTTTACAGGGTGTGAGATTAGTGTGAGAGATCAGTGTTACACTTGGTAACAGGACGATCACCCAGGAGAAATTTTGGAAGGAAATAGGAGGCTTGGAAGGCAGAGGAGAAGGCTTAGCAGAAGTCTTGATTGCCTGTGAGCATCCAGGAGGATTGCACTGAGAGCTGGCTAATTGTGAGAGCTAAGGCTTTGTGTAATCCTAATGTATTTCCACCTTCATCTGTGAGGATTGTACTGAGAGTTGGCTAGCTATGTGAGAGCTAAGGCTTCGTATAAATCCTATGTATGATAATACAGATTTGGGGTTTAGGCTAAGGCTTTCCCCAGGTTATATCTTCTGCTTTATGTGTGATTGATTCCTTCTTATTAGTTATATGTGTTCAATTGATGTTGCTCATGTTCGATTAAGCTTCCGCTAAATTGGTTGTAGAAGTAGATCAAGTATTTTGCTTTAGTATATTGCATATATCAGGTGATCTACATGTGGGAATTTCTACATGGTATTAGAGCTAGCTGATTTGTAGAAAAATTCTACATGGTATCAGAGCAAAGGTGATCAAGGAATAACAATATACTAAGAGGAGATTTCAAAGTTTTAAGTTTTAGGTTGAGAGTTTGCAGAGCAGATCTGAAAATTTATGTACAAAATTTTTAGAAACATATAGTAGATTTGGATTCCTTGCGGAAAAATACCCAAACTCAAAAGAAAAAAATCGACTGAATCAGAGTTCGGACGAGGGAGATATCGCTGATTTAAAATTAGCTCTTTTTCTAGAAAATTTTGTGACGGTGGGAAAGATGGTGTGCTAGCCAAGAACCTGTATGCTCTTGAGGTTCAAGATGCACACAAAGCCTTGAGGACCAAGGCAAAGGTTGTAGATTTGGTGGTTGAGAGGGAGAGTACATTACCTCTCAACATGCAATGCCAGAAGAAGTCTCAGATGATTGTGGAGGAGCCACGATTGGTGCAACAACTTCAGGAGGTTGTGGAGCTGCCATAACTTGAGAAGCTGAGAGGAGATTGAGTAGAGACATCTACTCATGCAGAGACCTCCAGTAGAGGGAAACTTCGAGCCAGGTGGGCAGAGGGATCACATGCACCCATACCTCCAGGTAGGAGGTGGGGCGATGTAGAGTGATCATCCCAAGGAAGAGGAGCAGGATCCTTGAGGTACCCAGCCTCTTGGATGAGACCTTGCTATAGGAGCCCCGATGTGGAGTAGTGGGAATTGACAGATTAGGTAGAGACAGATGCGGATGGAGCGGCAAAGAGAGCTACAGTGTTATGAAACCAGCTCATAAAAAGATAGAAAAGAGAGATCCACGCCTTAGAATTCAGCCTCTTCGAGGGGGCAACCTCCTTTACATTACATAAATGAACAATTCTTCGATGATACAAATGACAAAACCTCCTTTCTATATATAGGAGTCTAAGGAGTCACAATATAATCCAGCCGACCTAACAATAATAATATAAAGCCACAAAAATAACAATAGAGGGATTCTATGGGGCACAGAAATAACAATATGGGGGTAATAGGGGCACAACAATATAAATAAGGGGTATAACTACAATAGTAATGGGGTAATCACTAGTATTATAGGGACCCAACATGCCCCTCTCCTTCAAAAAAGTGTTGTCCTCAACGCTTGAGTAGTTTTGGATACTTCTGCATAAAATTCTCATCCTCCCATGTGGAATCTTCAGCGGATAAGTTCTTCCACTTGATAAGATACTCTGAAATTGATCGATTTCGTAGCTGTCGAGTTCTTGTTTCTGTGACTGCTTCCGGTTCCAATATAATTTTTCCTTCCTCGTCAAGTTCTGGCAATATTGTTTGAATTGGGAGCTTGTCACCTATAACCTTCTTTAAACATGAAACATGGAAAACTGGGTGCAATCGAGAAGCTGCAGGAAGCTCCAATTTGTATGCCATAGTACCAATCTTTTGCAACACCTTGTACGGACCATAATACTTTGGTGATAATTTATTATCCTTCTTAGCTTGCTTTAGGGACATTTTCTTATATGGTTGTAGCCGTAGGAATACCCAATCACCTACATCAAAACTTCTTTCACTGCGATGTTGATCTGCCTGTTGTTTCATTCTATTTTGTGCCAACACGAGGTTATCCTTTAAGAGTTGGAGGACTTGTTGTTGATGTTCGATGTGATGTTCCACTGCCTGAACCTTAGAATTTTCTCTTAAATATGATGTGATGGATGGTGGTTGATACCCATAAAGTGCCATAAATGGGGTCATTTTTGTTGCTGTATGGAAGGAAGTGTTATACCACCATTCAGCCAGAGGCAACCATTTGACCCATTGTGTCTGTTTATCAGATACAAAGCAACGAAGATATCCTTCCAAACATTTGTTTACTATCTCAGTTTGCCCATCAGATTGAGGATGATAAGATGAGCTATGAGCTAACTGAGTACCAAGACAAGAAAATAATTCTGTCCAAAAATTTCCAGTGAAAATGGGATCTCTGTCACTTACAATAATCTTTGGGTTTCCATGTAGCTTTTGAACTGTTTCCATAAATGCAGTAGAAACTGTACTGGCTTTAAATGGATGTGATAATGCACAAAAGTGTGCATACTTGGTAAGTCTGTCAACTACCATGATGACACTCTTTCCCTCAGACTTGGGTAAACCTGTGATAAAATCCATTGAAACCTCCTCCCAACGTTGGCTTGGAATGGATAAAGGTTGTAATAGACCCGGTGTCTTAATTGTTTCAACTTTATTTTGCTGGCAAACCAAACATTCCGCCACAAACTTTTGAATATCTGATTTAAGGCCATCCCAAAAAAATTCCTTCTTAACCCTGTGGTAAGTTTTTAAAAATCCTGAGTGCCCTCCTAAGGGAGAAGTGTGCAATTCCATAAGAATCTTTTGTTTTAGCTGGGAATTCTTACAGAGGTATAAGCGATCTTTGTACCATAACGAATCATTTTGCCAGCTAAATGTATCAGAAGTACTGGAATCTTGTTGTAGCTTTCGAATAAGTGCCCACACTTCTTCGTCATTCTTCCATTCCTCCCTTGCTTTGTTTATCCAATCTGGTTGGATAATAGAAATGGCACACAACAATGCTTCCACATCCTCATCCTTTCTTGAGAGTGCATCTGCCACCACATTTTGCTTCCCTTTTTGTAGATGATTTCAAAGTCATAACCCAACATCTTTGTGACCCACTTTTGTTGCTCTTCAGAGGATAATCTTTGTTCTAAAAAGTATTTAAGGCTATCATGATCCGTTTTTACCTTGAAGTGTCTTCCCATTAGGTAGGGTCGCCATTTCTTAAGTGCATGGAGTATTGCCAACATTTCCTTCTCATAAATAGCTTTGCTTAAAAACTTTCCCTTGATTGGACGACTTTCAAAAGCAATGGGTCTTTCATCTTGCATTAGAACAGCACCAATTCCATTTCCTGAAGCATCACATTCCACAATAAAGGTTTTTGTGAAGTCTGGTGTAGCTAAGACCGGTGCTTGGCACATTGCCTCTTTAAGATGTTCAAAGGCCTTTGTTGCTTCCGGAGTCCATGAAAATGAATCTTTCTTCAATAATGTTGTTAGAGGTGCTGCTATTCTCCCATAATTCTTAACAAACTTGCGATAATACCCTGTCAACCCAAGAAATCCTCGCAGATGCTTTATGGATGTGGGGATTTTCCATTCCTTAATGGCTTTAATTTTGCTAGGGTCTACCTTAACTCCTTCATGAGATACAATATGACCCAAATATTCCACCTCCTGGACTCCAAAGAAACATTTGGATCTTTTTGCATATAATTGTTTCTCCTCCAATAGTTGTAGCACCCTGTCAACATGTTCAACATGATCCTTCCAAGACTTGCTGTAGATTAGTATATCATCAAAAAATACTAACACAAATTTTCTAAGGAATGGTTTGAAAATTGAATTCATCAAACCTTGAAATGTTGAAGGTGCATTGGTAAGGCCAAAAGGCATGACCAAAAATTCATAATGACCCTCATGAGTTCTAAATGCCGTTTTCGGAATGTCTTCAATCTTCATTCTGATTTGATGATATCCCGAACGAAGATCCAACTTGGTGAAGTAAATTGATCCATGCAATTCATCCAATAATTCATCAATAACAGGAATGGGGAACTTATCTTTAATAGTGAGCTTGTTGAGCTCCCTATAATCTGGACACATGCGCCATGATCCATCCTTCTTGTGCACCAATACTACTGGAGCTGAGAAAGAACTTTGACTTGGTTGAATTATACCAGCCTCTAGCATTTCTGCAACCATACGTTCAATTTCACTTTTTTGGGCATAGGGATATCTGTACGGCCTGATGTTTGGAGGAACACTTCCTGGAATCAGATGAATAGCATGATCATGATCACGCATAGGTGGGAGACCTTTGGGAGTCTCAAATACCTTGGAATGATTGTCCAGGACTTTTTGGAGATCTGGAGAAATAGATGATTCCAATGTGGAAACATCTAGCGAACATAATTGTGCAATTACACCTCTTTGCTCCTTTTTAAGAAGCTTTGTCATGCCATTAGAGCTGATTATCTTTCCTGGTTTCCCTGCAATACCCCTTAATTCAACTTCCTTTCCTTCCGTAGAAAATTTGATGAAAAGTTCTTGAAAATTAAAAGCTATTGTACCCAAGGATTGTAGCCATTGGACTCCTAGTACAACATCAACACCTCCCATTGGAATGGAAAGCATTGGGCTAGTCAATACATATTCTCCCATGGATAGCTTGATATTATGGCACTTTCCAGAGCAATTTATTGTTCCTCCATTTGCAATCATCACTTGACACTCTGGTGGTGGATATAGGAAGCAATTCAATTCTTTTGCTACCCTACAATGAATAAAATTGTGGGTGCTTCCTGAATCAATCAACACTATTACCTTTTTCTTCTTGATTTGTCCTTCTATCTTGATGGTTTGAGGAGTGGTAATTCCCGCCAATGCATTACAAGATATGGTCGGATTTATTTGTTCTTCATCTAGGCTTTGTTCCTGGAGTATATCTTCTTCTTTTGACCTTTCTTGCTCCTTTTCTTCTTCCTCTTCACAATCTATGTAGAATAATTTCTTCTCAGCACACTTATGACCTTTAGTGTATTTGCTATCACAACTGTAACAAAGCCCTTTTTCTCTTTTTTCTTCCAATTGTTGTGGTGTCAACCTTATAGGTTGTGGAAGACTAGGGGCAACAACACTTCCATCTTTATAGTTGTGAGTGGTATGCTTCCTGGTTGCCATAATTTTGCTTTCCATTTTTCTTGCTAACCTGAATGCCTTCTCTAATGAATCAGGTTCCCAAAGGCGAACATCATGTTGGATATTATCCTTTAAAGACCCTATGAACACATCAATCCTATGCTCCTCTGGAATATCTTTTACCCTTATGTTCAATTTTTGGAACTCCTCAATGTGCTCCATTACTGAACCCTTTTGTTTGAGACTTATCAATTGGCTAAAAAAAGTGTTGCTTTTTGTATCTTCATAATGTGCTATCAATTCTTCCGTAAAAATTGCCCAAGTGATAAATTGTTTACGAGAGCAAAGCCATTGATACCATACAAACTGATTTGGTTCCAAATATACAGTTGCCATACGTACCTTTTGTGCGTTTTGCACATTATTGAGATCGAAGAATTGCTCCATCTGTAATATCCATGTGGCGGGATCCTTGCCATCAAACTTCCTCATATCGATTTTTGGAATATGGTGATTCTTCGATCCAACATTAGCGTCTATGGAATCATGATTAACATTTCTTTTGTTCTCATCATGAGTTTCCTTTACTACCTTTTCACCTTTAGTGACCCTTTCTTGTAGCAACTTCTTTAATTCTTCCATGTCTATCTTCAAATCTATCTTCAAATCTACCATCGAATCCTCCATCTTAGCTTCCATGCCCTTTATCTTAGATTCCACGCCATTTATCTTAGATTCCACGCCACTTATCTTAGCTTCTGTCAGCTTTTGTGAGCGTGACATTTGTTGCACTTGTTCTTGTAATTTTGATATATCATGTAGCATTTCTTCCTCTTCTTCATGAGTCATGCTAGAGCTTTCAGGTTCCTTACTAGGTGTTTGCATTTTCTTTCCTCGGGGCATCAGTTACCGATAATAATGCTTTACTATGCCCTTTGAATTCCGTTAAACCAAGCTTACACAAAAATTAAAAAAAAAAAACTACACACCTTTTTTCACTTTATAGAAGCCTGATATTGAATCTGATGTATCTCTATAATTTCGGATCATCCAGTTCTGAAATTGCTACCTGTAGTAGCCTTCTGCGTCCTCTTTCCAATGCCACAAGTCTGAACCAAATTGGATTCTCCAAGGAAGAGTTATGTGAAATTTCCCACAGTGACTTGCTTTTAGACTGGTTCAGTAGAGCGAACTTGTACGACGTGCCACGAGTCACTGTTTTAACCTTTGAATCTGAAACACACACACAAGAAACTACAGTCCATCCTATTTCTATACCTTCTTACGAAATTTCAATCCGATCCCCAGAGAGAAAGTTATGACGATTTTCCCCAGGTCACCTGTTTTGAATGTAATTCAGGAGTCTGCAAAAAGACCAACTTCCTCAGATCATATCTCTGCAAATATCGCGCGAAAAGCTCTGAAATTTGGAACCAAGGTTCGGCGCGATTTCTTCTCAAATGGGTTTTTTTTGTGACTTCTGAAACGTCACAGAAAAAAATTTATAGCGAAAATTCCACGATGACCTGTTTGGAGCAGCGAAACCCTAGAATCGAAAGCTCTGATACCAAATGTTATGAAACCAGCTCACAAAAAGATAGAAAAGAGGGATCCATGCCTTAGAATTCAGCCTCTTCGAGGGGGCAACCTCCTTTACATTACATAAATGAACAATTCTTCGATGATACAAATGACAAAACCTCCTTTCTATATATAGGAGTCTAAGGAGTCACAATATAATCCAGCCGACCTAACAATAATAATATAAAGCCACAAAAATAACAATAGAGGGATTCTATGGGGCACAGAAATAACAATATGGGGGTAATAGGGGCACAACAATATAAATAAGGGGTATAACTACAATAGTAATGGGGTAATCACTAGTATTATAGGGACCCAACATACAGTGCAAGGAATCCCAGGACAGCGCAGAACATGCAGGGTGTAGCAATGCGAGAGGCACAAGTGTGTTTCACAATGCAAAGTAGCACATAGAGGTGTGAAACAGTGCGAGATGCATGGAGATGTTGCAGTAGCGCAGAGGTCAGAGAGGGAGCACTTGTCAGCAGCAAGTAGAGCTTCAGCATTCGAGTATGTTTCTAGCCCAACAGAGAGGTCAGTTGGGTGTTTTTTTTGTTTTGAGAGTTGTTAAAGCAACCACACTTGGTAGATGTGTTGCATGCAGAACATTATAGAGGTACAGGAACGAGTTCGAGAGGAAGCCTTTATTGTTGAGAGGGAGTGTTGAAAAATGGCAACAAGAAATTTCTAAAAATAGAAGTGCTAAAAATAGCACTGCTAAAAATAGTTGTTCGGGCATCAGTGCTAGATTGGGAAACAGGGAATGAAAAATGGAAGTGCTAAAAATAGAAGTTCTATTTTTAGGAGTTCAAGTTGGATTCCTATTTTTAGACAGTCCCTGGTCTAAAATAGGAAAATTCGAATTTGATATTAACAACAGTTTGAAAATAAATTAATTAATTCTCCATGAGTTAATTAGTTGTGAAAAATCAAACATGAAGTCTATGTGAGGACATGCAACAGTTTATCTATTAATTGAGGAATTTATCCATCAATTAAAGAGATAAGGATGAGTTCTAATTTGAGATGTAATTAGTTGGCTCAGTTAACTGAGTCAAGTCTAGTTAGATTGATTTAAACAGTTTGTTTAAATTATTGTGAGTTCAGTTAGTTAATGCTTGCATGCATGTAACTGTTGCACTTCAGATAACTGAATATTCTCTCATAAATAACTCATGCATGTCATTTCAGAGAAAGACCTAGTCGGGATCAGAGAAGGGACAGTGTGCTATCAGTTGGATGAATATTTTTCCTATAAAGGAAAACCATCCAAGTAGAAGGATTAAGGTTCCTTGAGGATTGTGTAGTTCTACAGGGTGTGAGATCAGTGTTACACTTGGTAACAGGAGGATCACCTAGGGGAAATTGTGCAAGGAAATAGGAAGCTTGGAGGGCAGAGGAGAAGGCTTAGTAGAAGTCTTGATTGCCTGTGAACATCCAGGAGGATTGCACTGAGAGCTGGCTAGCTGTAAGAGCTAAGGCTTTGTGTAATCCTAATGTATTTCCACCTTC
This sequence comes from Pinus tabuliformis, assembly GCA_031772625.1. NCBI lineage: Eukaryota > Viridiplantae > Streptophyta > Pinopsida > Pinales > Pinaceae > Pinus > Pinus tabuliformis. The sequence goes on along the minus strand of CM062817.1, from coordinate 1,327,268,419 downwards.
ATCTGTGAGGATTGTACTGAGAGCTGGCTAGCTGTGTGAGAGCTAAGGCTTTGTATAAATCCTATGTATGATAATACAGAGTTGGGGTTTTAGGCCGAGGCTTTCCCCAGGTTATATCTTCTTTGTTATGTGTGATTGATTCCTTCTTATCTGTTATATGTGTTCAATTGATGTTGATCATGTTCGATTAAGCTTCTGCTAAATTGGTTGTAGAAGTAGATCAAGTATTTTTCTTTAGTATATTGCATATATCAGGTGATCTACACATGGGGATTTCTACAGACTGAGCAAAGCAAATCACCTCAGTTATGGTGGCTTCTTCCAGTGCTTATAAAATATTTTCAAAATAGATTTTCCCGAGGGAGGTTAGCTCTTTGAAATATGTGGCTTTGCTACCATGAAGCTTTGTCATTTCCCAAATTATATTGGATGATTTTTGACCTCTGGTGTAATTGTGGATTTTTTTTATTTTTTTTTGTCCCTGGAGCTCAGTCAAACAATATGGTTTTTGAGTCTCCATTGTTCCTCCTTGTTAGCCAGTATCTTCTTCTTTTTTGCCTCAAGCTCCATGATTTGTTGTTTTGCTTCTAAGGTTTCATAATCACCACGAGAGAAAGAGAGCATTTAAAAAAATATTTGTATATATAAAGAGTCCTATGGATATATGATTTCTACTTCTAAATATGATTGTGACATATATTAACATTTTCATGAATCATAAATAAAATATTTCAATTTCAACACTCTCTCTATATATTATTATTTTTTTTTTTTTAAATAAGTTTTATATGTACAAAGAAAGATAAAATCTTTATTCCATAGTTTTTTTTGGGGTATATATATATATATATATATATATATATATATATATATATATATATATATATATATATATTTGAAAAATAATTATAGATATTGAAAATCATATGGATATATGTTTTCTATTTTCAAATATGATTGTGGCATGTATTAATATTTTAATGATGATGACGACGATGGTTAACGTCCACTGAGACCAAACTTTGGTCTATCAGACCTAAAGAAACAAATTATTTAGTTTGATTTAAGATTTTATTCCTATGCTCAAAAAGCTTGGAGAGAAGCCTCCCGAGCTCACTGTAATTTTGACAACGTAAAAGGCTAGGAAGGTCAATATTGCAACAAAGATTTTGAAACTGAGATCTGATGTGGTTGTACGCAGGGCACTCTAGGAGGAAGTGATTTTCATCCTCAATGTTCGTATTCTCACAGAGATGGAAGAACCTTTCCATCCATGGTGTTTTAGGAACTGCCCAACGACCCGTTTTACTATGGAGCTCATGAGAGTTCGTTCTAATCTTGGCTATATTAATTTTCTTCTTTGAGCTAGTTAAAATGGAGAGATACTTTTGATCTTCTAGGGTGGGGTTGATGACCTCCTTATAATATCTTAATTTTCTTTTAGCTGCTAAATCTTTCTCACACCACATTTTTTCTTTGGATTTAGAAGTAACAATATTTTTAATGTTATTAATGTTTTGCAATGCAACATTCTCATCGATCTCCCAATGGTTTAACCATGCCCTGGGGTCTTTATACCAACCTTGTTTGAGCGTTAGGTGGTTTTGGCTGGAATTTAAAGCTAGCTTAGGAAATCTATGGTCCCCTATGTTATTGAATTAGAAGACATATATCCATAAAACTCTCTCTCTCTCTCATTATTTTTGTTATAAACATTTTTTTAAAAGTTACAAGTTTATGTGTGTGTGTTACATGTCAACTCCATATTAAAAAATAAATGAATTACAAACTTACGTGAGAAAAAACTTGTTAATGGAATAAGAATTTTCTCTATATATAAAATCTATGCTAATTTTTTTTAACACACACATCTCTATTCATTTATTTTTTAATATGAAGTTGACATGTAACACACACACATAAACTTGTAACATTTAAAAAAATGTTTATAACAAAAATAATGAGAGAGAGAGAGTTTTATGGATATATGTCTTCTAATTCAAAATATAATTGGAGCGTGTATTAACATTTTAATGTGTATAATATAAATCATAAATAAAATTTTCAATATCAACTATGTATAAATTATATAAAACAAAATAAATAAATATATATATATATATATATATAGATTCAAAATCAGTACAGATTTGTATTGTGAAAGATTTGATCTTTCTAAATATTTAATAAATCCAAAAATAAAATAAATTTATATTAATGTATAATTTAAAATTGAAAACTTGTTATATATTATATATAAACAAATAAATATTTAATAAAATTTTATTTTTTATTTACATAAAATATAAATTTTAAAGATTAATTATTAACATCTTAAGAAAAAAAACACAAAAAGGAAAAAAATGTTCATATAATTTGAAAGTTTATAAGCTATTAAATCTAAACAAAAATTTAATAACATTTCTATTTTTCATTTATTTAAGATACACAAATTTTAAAACTAATTAGAGATGCGTAAAATAAAAATAAAGTCGTTTTGGAAAAATTTCGAACTCATTCTTTTTATCATAATTTTTATTTTTATTTTTTTGGTACTTTTTTGGAAATGTCTTAAAACAAAAGTTCATAAATTTTATATTAAAAATAATTATTATACCTGTCATTAAGTATTTAGTTTTATATTAGTTTGTCGTGGACCAAAATTTTTTGTGGCTTATTAATAATTTAATATTAGGAATTCAATTTTTATTATGTTTTTTTATTATTTAAATTTATTTATTTGTATAATGTTTTATTACTATTTAAATTTATTTATTTGTATATTGATTAGTTGAGGTCTTATTAGGGGTTCTTTAGTAATTTCCATTTCTGTTAGTTACTAATTTTTGGTTTTTAGATTTATTTCCTTTTTATTTAACTTTTTTATTTTGATTTTTTTCATTTTTCTATTATTTCCATGAATTATAATTTTTTCTCCATATTTTCAATTTAAGATAGCTTATTATTATATTAAAAACATATTTTAATAAATTTAATATATATAAAATAAAGCACATAAATATAAAAAAAATAAACATATATATATTGTATATATGTTAATATAAACAATACTAGTTAATCATATTTCTTAATTTTTGGTGATGGCATTCAACAATACAACATTTTATTAGTTTTTTTAATTTTAGGATGATTTCTTTGTTTTATTATCTTTAGTTCAATTAATTTATATTTAAGCTAAGCTATAGGTACTAGCTACTATGTAATCTTTGTTAACTTACTGAAACTAAGATCTTATTTTTGAAATTAAAACTTTTCTTTAAAAAATATTTTTTAACCAATTTTATATGAGCGTTACAATAATTCATAATAGGATGTTTTGATAAATTAAATATAACATTAACATATATTTATTTAAATTTTAAATTTATTAAATATTAAAAAATAAAAAATAAATTTATGATTTAAACTTATTTTTTTATTAAATATTGAAAAAAAAAATTAAGACATTTTTTCTATTTTAAATTAGTTATCTTTTACTTGATTTGCATTTTTCAACATCATTTGAGATTTATATTATTTTTCTTCCGAAATAAATATAAAGATTTAACACATCACATATTACTTATTAATGGAATACAATATGAATATTATGAGGCATTTTTATTAAAAATAAAATACAAATCAAAGTTTAATAAGTAAGTCTGTAACATGAAATTAATATGGTATTTTGGAAATAGATACAATACAAAAATAAGTATAATAAGCAGTGTTGTTGCTTATTTCCTGCATCTTATACAAAAAGTAATTGATAATTATATATATATATATAAATTAATAAAAAAAATCGAAGAAAAAATCATAACTTTCTATTAAGAAAATAAAACGTTACATAGAGCAGATGTGTTTTAAGCATTCCACAGACATGTCTTATTACATTATATGCATCATCATGCATTGTTTGGGTCTCAAATAGAAGGAGAACCCTCCCATAAAAAAATATCAGTCCAAAAATATACATATCGAGAAGGAAAGTCTCATTATGACATAAACCATAAATGACCAAGACCACATCTCTCATAGTCTTAAAAAAAAAACAAAAAAACATGCCTACTATCCATAATCTAAAAACATATTTGACGAACATAAAACACCTGTTGAGGTGGAAACAAAGAGTTGTCATCTGAACTGCATATAAATTAATCTACAAAAAAAGGTCGATGTTGATACTCTTGGACCTGTCCATCATTATCCTCTAAAACCTGCTAGGAGCCCAAATGTTGTCTAGCGCCCTCCTTAGACAAGAGGAACGGCTTCAAAATTTATTTCCTTGTGCATGTGATGACAGGAGATATGGTCAAAAAGTCGCTTCAACTGCAAAAATTCTTCAAATATAGGAAGAAGTGTGTGGTTGTGACTTCTCGGTGAACCATTAAACTAGTTTATGACATTCAATGAATCCCCAAAGATTAATAATGACTAGAAATTGTGTTCCTAGACCCAACACATCAAAATCTTTAAAGAAAGGAGTTTGACATAGTTTCTAAATCCATGGTCCAACCCAATTTTGGATTTCAGAAAATTTTGTTCATTAATAAATAAAATCAAACCACCTCCACAAGATCCATCCTCGTTTGAAGCCCCATTGCGGTAAGACCAGGGAATCTTCTTGTTGATTTCTTCTTCAATCACAGCTATGTGTACAAGATGGGGTTCCTTTGAGGGAAGAAGTGAAAATATTGATCCTATTTAAGCTAAAAAAATATCTATTGATAAGGCCTTATCCCTAAAAGTGGCTTTGTTTTGTGCAAGCCAAACCCCGTAAAAAAATAAGCAGAGGGACATTTCTCTAGACTCCTTCCCTAGAATCTTCCCACCAGGACCTCCAGGCTTCGAAGAAACCATTCCCCTTTCATTGAAAAGGGCACCGAATCATATGTTTGGTTTTACCCCACACACTGAGAGTAAAAGAACATTGCATGAACAGCTGTGAAATCAATTCCTCAAAATCCTTACATAGAATACATTAGTTAAGGCCCTTCTTGCACCTTTTCTGAATATTGTCCCACGTATGGATTTTATTCTTGATAACACACCAGAGGAAAAGCCTTGCTTTAGATGGGCACAGTAGCTTCCATATCTGTTTCCATCACCATTCCTGATTTTATCTTAGCCTTTCAACAATCTGGAAAATGTACCCAACTTTCGACGTATAAGTCCCCATGGGAGAATGAATTCATCATAGTGAATCTTCCCTATCCCAAATTCTGACATGGGACTATTTAAGGGCGTTTATCTATTCGGTCCAAAGGCTAATAAATTCATTGTTTAATTGTAACTAAGGTGCATATTACCACCCTTGTGACCATATGGTAGTACACTCATCATCTACAATATGACTAATAAATATTACCCCACGACAATTTAAAAGTTGTATCGACTCCATGGGAAGACTGTAATGACCAACACATCCAGCCTAAGGATCCAAACCAACGTTGAGCTTGCCACCATTACCGACCTCCCACACCAATCTACTACCAACAACATGAAAAGAGGAAATAACAATTTTCTATATAATTGATGGATCAGGCAATCGCTTGTCTGGCAGTCTGATCCAGTCAACAATCAGTAGGGGGAAGATGTATTTTATATAGATCACATTGGTCCAAAGGCTTTATGTGGAAAGAATCCTCCAACCGACCTTGTTCACCAAATATTTGGCAAACAAATTTAGGTCCTTTAGCCTTGAGCCACCCCGGGCTTTGGGAAGAGTGATATTGTCTTTGCAGACCCAAGGTAAGACCACTTCCTCCTTTGTTTCAACACATAGGAAACGACCAAATATTTTTTGGACTGTCTCAAAAACCCCTTTTGGAATCTAAGTGAGGGCCATCCAATAGATAGGGATGGATTCAAGGACTAATTTGATCAGTGCCAATCATCCTACACGAGATAACCATTTGAAACTCAATTGTTTTAGTCTATTCTGTCTTTTTGCCACAAGCCACATCTAATCTTATTTCTTGTAAGAATTAGGTTTAAGATACAAGCCAACATACTTGATATTTTCCTGAATAGATTTAACAACATAAGGGAAAGCATCCAAATATCTCATAATTTCCCCTCTCGACATACTAGCATGCGAGAGGGTGGAATTTTGCCTATTAATAAGCATACTAATGGCCTTCTGAAATAAAGTGAGAGCCTCATTGACAACCTCCAAATCTTGTCAGGACCCATTATAGACAATAAGGAAATCATCGATGAAGAGTAAACATGTAATGAACAAATTATTTGTAACCTCAATCCCCTTAATATCACCTCTTCTCTTGGCCATTAGTAAGAGTCTACTTAAGCCTTCAGTAGCCAAAAGTAATAGAAGGGGGGGAAGGGGACACCCCTGCGTCAGCCCTCTCCATGCATGAAAAAAAGGGTAGGCCGATCCATTAATCAATACTGCAAATGTGGTTGATGACACAAAACTCAAGATGCAATTTATAAAGGGAACCCCAAACCCTAGATGAGTCACAATCATATGAAGATAGACCCAACTGAGTATGTCATAATCTTTTTAAAGGTCAATTTTTTCCACCACTCCATTTAGTTTACGCATATTGATGCTATGAAGGCCCTCATAAGCCACCCTAATGGTCTCATGAATCTGATGCCCCTCCAAAGATTCAAACTTCTCCTTGGAGATGTTTTAGAAAGAATTGATCTAAGTCGAATGTAATACTTTTTTCTATGATTTTGTATACATAATTGCACAGTGAAATGGGCCTGAATTCATCGAAAGAGAGAGGGTCATTTGTCTTGGGTATGAGTGCAATGAAAGTTGTGTTAATAAGGTCAAATATTCTTCCATTAGATCGAGAGTCCTCAACCACTTGTTGCAAATTGTCACCTAACGGATCAAATAAATGCAAGAAAATTCCATTGTCCGCCTATCAAGGCCTCAACTTGTATCCTTATATATTCCTTTTAGAATAGCCGCCAAGTCCCCGGTTGATATGGATTCCATCAAATTTTGATTGTTTTCCTCATTTTCGAAACAGGGGATGGATTGAGCCAAGCGAATCACCTTAGTTATGTTGGCTTCTTCTGGTTCTTTGAAAATATTTGCAAAACATATTTTTCAGAGGGAGGTTATCTCTTCAAAATATGTGGCTTTGATACCATCAAGATTTTTCATTTCCTAGATTGTATTGGATGCTTTCCAACCTCTAGCTTAATTATGTAAAACTTTGTGTTTTCGTCCCTGGAGCTCAGCGAAACAATTTGACTTTTGAGTCTCCATGGTTCCTCCTTGTGAGCCAATATCTTCTTATTTTTGCCTTGAGCTCCATGATTTGTTTTTTTCCTTCTAAGGTTTCATAACCATCACCCTCTGGGTCTTCAAACAGGGCCAAAGCCTTGTCAACAGATTTTAATTCCTCCTCCTCCTGGGATTTTTTTCTATTGAACCCATTGGATTATAGCCCTTTTCACATGTTTGAGTTTTTCCACAAATTGCTTTGCGATTGGGACATCCAAGTCCAAATTATATGGACTACATAAACAATTGACAATCTAGGTAAAAATTTCGTCATTTAACTAGGAAGAGTTGAATTTAAAATGGCTTCTCAACTTTCGATTTCCTCCAATTCTAGAAATATAGGGCGGTGATCCGAGATACCCCTAATATCGATCCAATGTTGCAATATGGGCAGGGAGCTAATCGTATCCTCCACCATAATAATTTTGTCAAGTCTTTAGCCACCATTGCCTCACCAGTCTGTGTGTTCCTCCATGTAGGCATAAGTTTTTTCAAATATACATAAACTAGATGGAAATCCATAAGTTTTCTGAGGAAGAAATCAACCATGGCATTCAAAACAACATGGGGGGCCCAGACCTTAGAAACGTCCAGAGAGAAATTAACATCACCACCAATATTGAGGTTGTCCTTTTTCATTAAGGATTTACCTAGGAGAAAGTCCTAGAGAGGGCCTCAATCTTGATAGGGACCATATACGGTGACAATAATTAGGGTTTTGTTAAGTTCGGAAGAAAAAATCTTAGCCTCCAAGACTAGATCTGAACTCTAGGCTCCCAAAATATTTATTGATTTTAAGTTGAATCTTGATGCTAAGCCACCAGAATGACCCTTAGCATCAGAAGTGAAAAACATCCAACCTGGGAACAAAGAGGTCAAGGTGTTACATTTCATTTGGTCACCCTTATGCACTTGATGCCAAATATGAATATTTCACTATCCGATGAGCTATTATCATAAATACCCTAGAAATATGGAAGAAACACATCTCCATGATGCATAAGAATCCTGGATTAAATACTTTAAAAGCCGTAATTTTGGAGGACATCACAAGTATTCAACTTACAACTTGCAATGATGCATGTTTCAAAGTAAAAACAAAGTGATGACATCGTAGTCTGCCTATGTTAGGGTTGCGATGATCTTATTACACAGGTAAAAATAAAAAGTATATGAAGCTTCCTCTTGTAGAAGCCTCGTAGTTGGTATCTAATCTGAAGTCGTTGAGATTAAGGTTGAGCTCCCTTTATCCTCAACCTCCTTCCTCCTATAGTGGATCCATCCCACTCATTGTGGATCTCTCTCCTCCCTTCATGGATCTCTCAACTTCCATTCCTTCCTATAAGTACAATTCCTACAGTGAAGAATGGGTTGGCATTTGGATACCCTAAACTATAACTATATGTTGTCAAAATTGGTATTGGATTTTGAAGGCTTAAGGAAAGCTTGAGGATCATTTGGGTAGAGATCTACAACTCCAAGGTAATGGTTATAATTCTCCTACCTCTTAATACAAATTACATTATTCTTACTCACATGTTGTATTTGATTTCATTAGTATGTAATTTGATTTCTTGGTCACTTATTAAGAAATTGATTGAGTTTATTATATTTCATATGCTTTGATCTCTTTTGTTGTTTGCATTTGGCAAGCTTTGACTTCAAGGATTGAAAGTGGAGCGGGATTAAATCTAGGAAAGCAAAGGACAACCTTCATTAATCAGGTAGGTTTACCCTTTCATTTAAATATTTTCTTGAGGAAGTTTGTCTGTTTTGTTTTTTCTATGCTAGTTTTGGTGTCTAACTCTAGGGAGATCGCTTCTGTCTGCAGAAGCGATTTTTCCACCAATAAAAGTGACAACCATACTGGGGATCGTTTTGGTTCTTCATTGACTTATTTTTTTTGTTAAATTCCTTCCTGAGTCTCTAGAAAACCTGAATTGATATTAAAACCCTGGATTTTTAGAGTTTTTTTAATTTTTTAGATTTTTCTTGCCTTTTTACGATCATCTCACTTTTATTTTGGAAACTGTGTGATTAATCTCACTTTTTGTTTGGACACAATGTGATTAATCTCACTTTTCTTTTGGACACAGTGCAATTAATCTCACTTTTCCTTTGGAGATGGTGAGATGATCTCACATCATCACACTTTGTGTTTGGACATAGTGAGATTAATATCACTTTTCTTTTGGACACATTGAGATGATCTCACATCATCGAACTTTTTGTTTGGACACAATGAGATTAATCTCACTTTTCTTTTGGACATAGTGACATGATCTCACTTTTCTTTTGGAAACAATACGATTAATCACACTTTTCTTTTATGAGAAGTGACATGATCCCTGTTCATATCACTGTCTCAATTACTTACCTACGATGATATTAGAAAATTGAGAAAAAAAATAGGGTTTTTCTTGTTATGTATGAAACCTGTTGATTACAGATACTTTTAGGCCCGATTAGCTTCTATTAAAGCCAAAATTTTGATTTTGTTTGATTGTTTTATTGTGAAAAGTTGTTATTTTATCAAGTTCTTTGATTGGTTGCTTTTCACCGAGTTATTGAAAGAAAAAATAGTTTTTCCTTGATTTGAATGTTCAAATATGTTACTCTTGTTTTTGTTTATCCTAGTAATCAGTTCAAAGAGTTGTTAATAATTTTGTTGTAAATTTTTTTATTATATTTTATAAGATTATAAGTTTTCACCGCACAAAAAAAGGATTTCTTGATTTGTTTTGTCTTTAGGCTCAACTCATTCATATGAATGAATGTTTTTCTTTATTTGAGAAAAGAAAAATGTTTAAACTCTTCAATATTTTTGAATTTGTGAGTGTTTTTTAAAAAAGAGATTTTGGAGTTGCTTGTTGTTTTGGGTTAAACAAATTTGTTAAAAATAGGATCTTTGCATTTTAGAAAATTGAATTAGTTTCTCTTTTCTATAGCTAAGAATTCATCGAATTGGAAAGACCATAATTTCATATTTATTGCATGAAGTTTAGAGTCAGTTGGAATATCATCTCCATTACCTATCGAGTAAGAAACAAATTTTAAAAGAAACTCTAATAAAATAAATTATACTTTTTATATTTTTAGGGCTCATTACACCTACATTAGATCAATTGTAGGGCTTTGGAGTATGAGTGAGAGTTAACTTTCCAAAGCTGCAAAAAAAAAATAGTACCTTGTGGTAGGGAGTAAATCCTTTTATTACAGTTTGGTTGTGTGAAGCTCCTCTAACAAGGGAGTTAAGCACGAGATCATATCGGACCCAGTGAAGTAATTAAACCTGCTTCATTGATTACGGTAGTGTGATTTTCACACATTACAAATGATAACTAAAGGTGCTTGGGAATCACTTGAAAGAACTACCTCCTTGTGAGGGATCTTTCAAGGGGATTGTAGCTTTGTTACTCTACTCTTGTGTATATGTCCAATTTGTGATTATCTCCAAGGTCAAGTTGTTGTACGTGGTAACCTTAGAGACCATAATCTTAGGGATTTTATCCAAGGTGATGGCAGGGGGGGAAGTCCCTACTGTACCTGGAACAAATGTTGACTAAAATCATCTAGGCCTTCTTGGAGGGTACTTCACATGAGATGGTATATGTGAAGTTACTTGCACCATGTTGTGACTATTAAGTAGGTTGTTAGTGTAATGGGTTCCACCCACTCTATCTCTAGCCACTTTTCACATTGATTTCTGTGATGATCGGTTTCATCACTAACTAGTGATTTTGCTGTGAAAAGATTGCTTGCATGGTTCAACTCCTTAGATTTATTAGTGTGTGTTACTTTATTTGTTTTACTTTTTAGTGAGAACTTAGGTGTGAATTTTGAATTTGAATTTTTAAATATTGTTAAAATTCTTAATAAAATTCATTATTTAGTAGACCTTAGGTTGGATTCGATGGCAACAGTTCCAGAATTTGCCAATCAAGAAAACAATTTTGACAAGAATCCTAGTCTTTTTCCTTGCTTTGGAAATGTTGGTCCTTCTTACATGGTTATGTTGTCTCTTCCTAGATTCACGATAAGTCTACTAACATGGTTTTTTTCAACTTCGTTGGTCCCAAACACCCAAGTTGTTCTACCTCAACCTTGTTCTCCACCTCAACAACGCCAACCTCATGTTGACCCTTTACCTTCTTCACCCATCATATATTATTTCCTTTTTTTATCTTCACTTGGTGAAATTCTTAATGCTAGTAACCAGGAGGCTAAGAAGAAGAAGAAATGTAAGAAGAAGAAGAAGTAAGATAAAAAAGGAGGTAACTAACCAACCATTATTGAACCCTCCAACATACATCGCAAACCTAAATACCCTTATAGGCTTTCTAAGGGTAACCACTTTGTTAAGGATTGTATTGATATTCCTAAAGTCTTAGAAGTGTCGTCTAAGGATTCTCATCGACTTACTATTGGTCCATCAGCTAGTGATTATAAGGTTCTAAGGAAAAATGGTAAGGTTAGGTTTCCTTGTAGTTTATGTGAAGGAAGTCATCAAACTCACCTTTTCCCTTATATGGATGAAGTCTCAAAATTGTTGGAAACCTTACTATTTCTCAAAAACAACTTCCAACTGGTTACCATAAGCTTTCTCCCAACCTACCGTCATTGATTGATGCAATTCCAATTTTGGTCAATCCCACTCTTCTCTCGGAGAGTGAAACCCATACCACTCAGGTTGATGAACCATTGGTTAATGAAGTGGTCAACTCAATTTCATGTTTGGTCAATCCCACTCTCCCCTTAGAGAGTGAAGTTAATACCACTCAAATTCTTCTTGTTACTTCAGATTCCATTGCACAAGGGGGGATTTCACCCGCTTCGATTGAACCCCCTCCATGTAATGAGGTCATTTCCTTTGATTGAAATATATTGATAGATCCTTGTCTCTCTTATTGCATCTCTTTTCAAATCATTGTGAAGGCTTGCAATAAGAACGTGTGTTGCACTATTATAGATGAAGGTGCTTCTGTCAACATTTTATCCTTAATCGCTTGGCAAGCTTTGTGTTCCCTCCAGCGTCAGTTTGTTACTCAAAATATTTTGGCTTTGAATAGAAGAGGTAGTGAACCTTTAGGGGTCCTTCTTCAGCAACCCATTACTTTGGAAGGAAAAATTGCCTATATTTATGTTATGGTAGTCCAAGACCCCTTGGATTTCAATTTTTTCCTTGGGAAAGACCATGTCTATGCCATGAAAGTTGTTGTGTCCACACTCTTTCACATGATGTATTTACCTAATAATGGAATGTAACACCCTCCACCCACATCTACCCAAGTAACCATCCAGCTGAGGTAAACATGTGACAATAGGCTACTATGATTGGATTCAACCTCCCATGTGACCTAAAGGAAGTGGAATCGATGGAAACATAAAATAAAAACCTTCCACATCAGCTACATGACTCCTAGGAACCATTCCAACCACTCAGGTAGCCAATCCCTAGGTCCCACTGAAGTTTTTGACCACTTGACCTCTGGATGCTCTCATGCTATAGGCCTGCCAGCATCCAAGAACTATTTTTCTAAGTGTTATGCCAGAATCCCCTAGATTTGAGCCACTTTTTCAGGCCCAGAGCCCAGGTCACTACCCATAATTCAATGACACCTTCAAAACTATAAGATAACAGGGAAACAATGATGCAAAAGTAAATACTTGAACAAGACCTTGACCAAACCTCTACTAGCCATGACAAGCATTTTATCAAACATATCACAAATATGTAATCTACAGGTGTAAATAACATATTTAAGCATATGGATCTCATACTTATCTGAGAATAATTAAGAACCATTGTTCCCTCATATCATTTGCTCCATTATCATCTTGTAGGTCATAGATACATTTTCCATTCAATTACAAGTAAAAATATGATGAGAGCCATATATAGCCACTACCATGAAATACATACATAACCAACATAATAGGAAAAAAAATACCAATGAAATCAAAGCCATATGATCCACATATAAGCCAGTATAATACTCATAGAAATACAAGGATAAATAACCTCATATTGATGATGCAAAATCCAAACTCAGGATGGGACTACCACATTCCACCTGACCATAGAATGGCTGAGCTAAATCTATCATCATCCATTCATCCATGTTCCATATTCCAAGCATGAATGTGGGACTCAAACAAAAAGAACCAACGATGGCATCCCAAGGCTAAACCACCTCACCTTCATCAATAGAAACCAGGCTTTACCGCAATCCATCCTGAATCACTGGGCCAACATAATGAACACGTAATAATAGGATTTACCATGATATCCACTCGATCACTATGCCAAACAAGCATGGATGCCACCGAATTTCTCCACCTACACCATGAGGAATTTTCATGTCTCCCAGTCTCTCAGGGTTTACCGCAATCCACACCGGATCACTAGGCCCTAAACCAAGACCCACTCGCTAGGCTTTATCATGTATCCCAACCCAAGATTACTAGGCCCAACATAGAGAAAGCCACCTATTGGCTTTACCGTATATCTTTGTTATCAGGAAATCTAGTGTCTATATAGAGCTGCTAGTCCCACTAAGACCGGTAGCTATCTTAGAAACAAACAGATTAAAGTTACTTTCATTTTCCTTTATGAGAAGTAGATAGGATAGGATCAAAGAATACCAACCTCGATCTTTCGCTCGGTTCCTTGCTTGTTCCTTCTCCTCACCGATAGGTCTTTGCCGCTTCTCTCTTGACCACTCCGCTTCAAAGAGTACCTGTGAAGTCAAAGCAGCACAATACCTTCAAAGTGCATAGATCTACAATCATAAGCAATATAGGACCAGATATATATTGACCACACAAATGCATATACTATCAGACATACAAGAATGTGGAGGAAAACTTGAATAGCTTTATTGATATAAAGATTAGAAGAGAGGATTACAACCGATTGATTTGACCCAGCGCCATCCTCCCAGCATGAAAGCCCTTCTTCACTTCATGAAAAGCTTAGATCACCCAACACTATGATATTCCACCAGGAAACCAACAACACTTCCTTACAAGATACAAAATTCCAGCCTCCAGATCTCTGGGATGAGGGATCCATATATAGATGATTGCAGGGAGGTGAGTCAGTTTTTGGGATTTTGATTAGTGTCTTTTCTCTGATAGTTCTTGAATCCATTTGGATATTGATGATATCTTATTCAACCCTGGGCAAAGTCAGAGAGGCAAGTGTCAAAGGAGAAGTTTCTGGAAGATTCCATGATCATCCACCTCACAAACTGTCTCTGCCATTTGTCCATTCTCGCCCATCGCACCCTATAGAAGGGCATTCTAGTATGCATCACACCTTTTACACTGGGCAGGTGAGATGCATTACACCTTTAGCACTGAGCAACCTGTATGGTCCAGTTTTGACCAATTCTGAGCAGTTTTCTATGGAGAACTTCTGGGAGATGATGCAATCAGCTGACCTTGTTCCTTTAGGGTATGGAACAACACTTTTAGGGACTCAGAAGTCCTTGGTTTATGGACATATATGATTGGGGACGCAGTGCCCAAAAATGTCTATAACAGTTGCCCCCTAAAGCATGAGGTCGTTAATCTTTTGATGTCGGGTGAAATGCTTTATCATGAGGATCCAAGGTTTTTCGAACTGGAAGGTGACCTGTAATAAGATACAATACAATACATTATCTTCATAACATTTTCATGATCTAGCTAAGGCAGGCATTCCCATGCTCAGCTTTATAAATTCATTTTCATGTACATAGGACAGACAACCGTCTGTGTGGCAGATTGATTATTACGATAGAGCCATCATCCTTTGATTCGAATGATCATCTGTGCAGCAATGATGTACATTTGATGTCTTTATTTTCCTAAATATATCGTAGCCCGGATGGATGAAACTAGATCCGGGGTCTTCAAACTCATCCAATCTTTGCTCAAAGTACAAGTCGATCCATGTGAAAAATGTTTTGGAGTCGAACATGGAAAGACATTGCTTGATTACCAGCCAATGATGTAAGCTATTAATAGGCGCGAGAGGAATCATCGATAATGATGATGACCCTCAAGGTATGACAGTACAATTCGCATGGTGTGAAAATGGGACTTGGTGTCGAACACCACACAAAATCTCTCGGTCGAATGCCATTGATGTAAACCTGTCGCCAAAAGTGAGAAACTTGCCATTGAGGCATGCAAGCTTCAAAGTACTGAAAGGGGTTGTTCCTAGGTCGGCTTCGTAGATAACGAGCTGATGTCGACAAGAAGTGACCCATCGTAGGAGGGCCTTAATGAATCCCACATATATGACACGGAATGGAGCAAATGACTTTTGGAGGTGAAAATGATCTTATGATACAGGGTTCAGGGTGGTGGTCATGAAAGAATGAAGCGTAAAGGTATTGCAGTCGATGAGACACAAGATGGGTTGGTGAATTCTCTGATCAACTTCTATTGAACATATCAGAGACACTGAAATGGATTGGTAGTGTTAACCACAAAGATGGATGGTACGTTGGACCAATGGTAATATGAACGGTGAACGAAATAACCCAACCCGACTCAATCATGGTGATGGAGCGAAAGTGTCATGTTCAAGAGCGACTCACTACCAATAAAGTTTCTTCAATTTTTCTTCCCAAATTTTCCCCAGTCATTGCTGACCAGTACCTCTTTATTTTTATCAAGCTTGAGGAGGATAACATATGCTTGTTCTATAATTTGCCCTTTGGGCAAACCCATCGCTATGTTTTAACGAGCCTAGAGATAGTGAAACTCATTCTTGTCTGCATGGACAAGTTTGTCGCTATTGGTTTTAATGAGTTTAATGACAAAGACAACTCAGACCTTTTTCAATTTTAGAGAGTCTGAAAAGGGACGGAAAGGAAACTCCAGTGATCCTTTTTCGTCATGTAATCCCTTAAGTCCAAAAAAGTATAAGATAATACATAAGGGATGAATTTTTGATAGTTTTAATGAGCCGAACAAGACAAGCGCTCGATATTTTTGTGTAATAATCCCTCAGGTCCAAAAATATTAAAATCTAGAGGAGGGATAACACTCCCAGTAGCTTTAACGAGCTGGAGAGGCCAACTGCTCGAAAATCTTTTCATATTTTATGAGTCAGATGAAAAGAGCTTAAAGGAGACTCATTTTTTGAGGAACGAGTGATAATTTCGGGTAGCAGCTGATTCCAGGTAAGGTTTGGAATTTCCAATCACGGAAGTGTCACAAGGATGGCTAACAGAATCGCTCATCGCAACTATTCCTCAAAAGGGTAAACAATCAAATGGAGGTGTATGATCAGCTAAAACAAAGTGGAGGTGATGATGAGAACACGACCAAGGCTCAAGAGCTGATGATAATCCATTCACAATGGTTATTTACCGGATGTGGGTTCATTTTTTAATGAGCTTAAACTCTGGGGGGGACATTTGCTCATTTCTTAGGTTTAATTTTTAACAAGCTTTAACTTCACATAAAAACTGCTCGTGCCAGTTGTATGATAAGGACATCTCATCGGTAGATTCCATTTTTATGGAGCTTGTACCTTTCGAAACTTTGCTCTGTATCCTTTCATTATGCAAGTTAGGAATGACCAATCCTACAAGTTTAAAGGGTTTGAGAATCTACAAACTAAGAAAATAAATGGTCGTTCTTCACTTGCACGCAAAAAGGTTTGCATGCCCCCAGGTATAGTGAAATAGAGTTTCCAGGTTACCCTTCAATTTGAAGAAAAAACATTTGTTCTATCAGGAAAGGCCTACCTTCTGACGAAGGTATCTTATTCCAGTCTAATACCCTCTTCCTATATGGATGGGTGTCAGACCAGTCAAATATCCTCTACGGAAACCTACTCTATACCCAGAGTTTTCCTGCCGAAGCAGACCAGGGTGCATGCCCCCTGGGTTTCAGTCCTGACCCCCAAATTACTCGCATTCTTCAGGTGGACGGACTGGAGATTGATGAGACATTCCTTGCGTAAAAGGACCATTTAGGGATGGCATTTGACTATTAGCTATGTGTGATCCGGGGAACGAAAGTTGGTCTACGAGCTGGATCACTCTGCCTTCATGTGGAAAACAAATTACTTGAAAGAGTGAGGAGACAATGGCTCCCATGCTATAAATATAGTTGCGCCTAAGGAGTAGATTATAATCTAAAGGTCCTTGGACTACCATTACATTCAGATACACGATTTTACTTCTCAAGGTTATAGGCAAACTTGGAAGGATCCCTAACAGTCGACTGGTTCCTTTATCAAAGCCTATTAGATTCCGTATCTCAGGAAGAAGCGAAGGCGAACCAAGTGCTTTCTAAGTAGTCGAGGAAAGGATACTCACAGAAGCCCCCTCATCTATGATGGTACTGAACATGACCATTCTGTAGGTTTGAACAATGATTCGGAATGGTACACTAGCCGGTAAACGGGGTCCGCCTAGTAGATTCCAATCGAAGGAAGCGACTAGGTTGCTCGGAGGTGGGACCAAATAAACGGCCGAGTATGACTCTGACGAACTTCCTTCCCGTGGTAAAGGAATGGGTAGTTTGCCCCCATGTTCATCGGAATCTGTGTTTACGAAAAGAATTTGAACAGTGTCATTCTCATTCTCTTTGGTGATTGTATCATCTAAAGATGGACCTTCTGAAGACAAGACCAGGTTGACTGCCACCTCAACCTTTTGACTTTCGTCTTGTATGGATTCAACGGGTGTATCTTCAATGATAGATGCTTCGATCGACCACAAACTTGTGTCGGTCGGATTTTCAACTAGCGATGGACTTGGCAAGAGTTTCTTGTATCCAGGAGGAAACCGCAGTGGTGTAGCAGGACGGTTATCCAAGACTCTTTTAGCTTCGTCCAGGAAGGGACAACGGTGGATGGCATGATTGCCTTCACACAGTTTGCAAGGAAATTTACATCTTCCTTTCTGTTCAGAGACTTTGTTTTCACTAGTTGATGGTGTGCTTTCAACATGATCATCAGAGGTTGATGACATCAGATTGTGTAAACGAGGAGACCAGTCCCTTAAGATCTAGGGGATACAAGGACAATCTCAATGATAGTGGTCCCCTTTGCAAATGACACATGGAGATTTAGATATGGATGGTGCCGTGTGTGGATTTTCACTAGATGATGCATGGTTACCCCTTTTTCCTTTGGCTCCTTCTTCTTCTTTTCCTTCTTCTCCTTCCCCTTCTTCTCCTTCTTAGTTACTTGATTTTTTTCTTTACCAGCTTCATCAAGCGAAGAGGAAGGAGGAGAGGGAGAAACAGACAAAGTAGAAGGTTGGGGGGTAACTCTAGTATCATCTAGTTGTTGACTTGATTGTTCAGGAATCACGGTATTCTGAATGACGAAGGTTGAGAAGAGCCATATTGGCAAGCCAATCGTCAATCTTGGAAGTGACAATGTGGCCATATGAGGTGCACCAACATCTCCCCAAGAGGAGAAAGGACTAGGATTTCCTCCAAGGGGAAATCCTTGGTTGGTGGACTCCATTTTCTCAACCTAAGACCAACGAGGGAGCAGTGACGTTATTCTGATTAAAATAAATTTTAGACGCTTTGACATAACTTGCTTTTTCAATTTTTAAGAGTCGAGAAAAAATAAAAGATGACTCTAGTCGCCTTCAATTTTTAATGAGCCTGAAGTGACAAGTGCTCAGATGGACCTTTTCCTTTAAGGAGTCTGAAAAGGAATGAAAGAGACTACTCTAGAAATCTAGACAGAAGGATTACCAAACCAATCGCAAAACTGCAGAATACTTTTTACAGTACGGCAGTCAATCTTCCCAAATGCTGTGTTCAGTGCATTTCGATCGATAGGGCAGTAGACACGGCTTCCTATGGATAAATGATATAGCCTATTGTGGTCTCCCAATATATACTCGACGGTACCTGGGAGCACAAGCCCGTACTGGCACTTGTCGTCTCAAAGAGGAGGAATCACCCAACCAACAATGAAAGCGATAGTTACCATGCTTTACAATGCCGGAATACGTCTCTAGCCTAGACTTCTAAATGTTGTGCATTAGGTTCCAAAGCGTTTTTATGTTCATTTAATTTATTTTATAGTTGATATTTCTTAAGAAATTTTCCTTTTAGGTTCACCGCGTGATGTAGATATATAATTCCTAAAATGCAATCAAAGATGATAAACAATCGTTTAATCTTCTTTTTGCAATGAAAATCCTAGCTACTAAAGAAAGAGAGATGATATTCTTTCAACATAGAGTAGAAAGCACACACTAGATGCACTGTCCTAAATCAAACCAACAAGCAGTCTAAATGCAAATGCACATGCATGTATTTTTTTTCCACTTTCTTAATGTGTGAATGACATAAAGAATGCTGAGTACAAATCTAAATTATCTTTTCAAAGCGACAGTACTAACAAATTTCTCTTCAAAAATGAAAGGAAGATAATGACGACACTTTGCGACTTTGAATTGAAAACTGCTTTCGACACTTGAAAAACTACTAATTCAAATCAAATACAAGAGTAACTATATAATCAACCATCAAGAATGATAAGATTCTTTTGCGACACTTCCAAATCAAAAGACAACAGTTTGATTATGCTAATTTTTGTAAAAGAGAAGTATAAATGGTGCACAATACATAAAAACATTCACAATTCTTTGTACTATGGAGGTGGAATCATGTAAAGGAAGGGAGTTTCCACAGTGGTATACTGATCACAGACAGAAAAACTCCTGAATAAAGCTGAAGAGAGTGAACAAAGAAACCAAAATCTGGAAGCAGAATAGGTCTTATCTGATCAACGCACCTACAACACAGGGAAAGTGCAATGTAGCGCACCTATTGCACACGGGAGGTGCGATGCATCCAGATTCCCAAGAGGAGAAAGTGCGATGGTCTAGGGACGAGACTTCAACTTGGTTTTTGGTCACAGTTTGTAGCTTAGTTCAGGGATTTAGGCCGAGCTAATGACAGTCAGTAAATATAAATCACAGGGGATGATCTAATGAGGTTACTAGAGCCACCACTAAGGAAATTAGGATGTTTGCAAATCGATTGTTTAGTTTATAAACAAAACCCGGAGATAGACTGAAGCAACATTGATCTACTTTGCACTTGCATAGCAAATGCAGTTTGAAGGCTAGCTGGCTTAACTTCAGGCTCTGTTTGTAAGTTTATAAAGCAAACAAATATAAACAAGCAAACAAGCTATTCACTCCCCAACGGAGTTGCCATTTTGTTATCGGGAAATCTAGTGTCTATGCAGAGCTACTAGTCCCACTAAGATGGGTAGCTATCTTAGAAATAAACAGATTAAAGTTACTTTCATTTTCCTTTATGAGAAGTAGATAGGAGAGGATCAAATAATACCAACCTCAATCTTTCGCTCGGTTCTTTGCTTGTTCTTTCTCCTCACCGACAGGTCTTTGCCGCTTCTCCCTTGACCACTCCGCTTCAAAGAGTACCTGTGAAGGCAAAGCAGCACAATACCTTCAAAGTGTAGAGATCTAAAATCATAAACAATATAGGACCAGATATATATTGACCACACAAATGTATATACTATCAGACATACAAGAATGTGGAGGAAAACTTGAATAGCTTTATTGATATAAAGATTAGAAGAGAGGATTACAACCCATTGATCTGACCCAGTGCCATCCTCCCAGCATGAAAGCCCTTCTTCACCTCATGAAAAGCTTAGATCACCCAACAGTATGATATTCCACCAGGAAACCAACAACACTTCCTTACAAGATACAAAATTCCAGCCTCCGGATCTCTGGGATGAGGTATCCATATATAGATGATTGCAGGGAGGTGAGTCAGCTTCTAAGATTTTGTTTAGTGTCTTCTCTCTGATAGTTCTTGATTCCACTTGGAGATTGATGATCTCTTACTCATCCCTGGATGAATTCAGAGAAGCAAGTGTCACAGGAGAAGTTTCTGGAAGATTCCATGATCATCCACCTCGCAAACTGTCTCTGCCATTTGTCCATTCTCGGCCATCGCACCCTATAGAAGGGCATTCCAGTATGCATTGCACCTTTTACACTGGGTAGGTGAGATGCATCACACCTTTAGCATTAAGCAACCTGTATGGTCCAGTTTTGACTAGTTCTGAGCAGTTTTTTGTGGAGAACTTCTGGGAGATGATGTAATCAGCTAACCTTGTTCCTTTAGGGCATGGAACAAAACTTTTAGGGACTCAGAAGTCCTTGGTTTATGGACATATATGATTGGGGAGGCAGTGCCCAAAAATGTCTATAATAATCTTGCCATTCGTCGACAAGGATTCCTAGTCCCATTGAGGCAACACAAAATCTGGCTTTACCACAACCCACCATCCTGTTCAGGGGTTACTAGGCCATGTGTTCTATCATTTAGAGATCCACATCACTCAACTTTGAATCCATCTAGAAATCCAGCTCAACCAAAACATGAGAACCCCATCACACCATGGCTATCCAGAAATGGAAAGGCTAGGCTAAAAACATTGTCACACCTAGAAAAACCCATGCCATAATAGCAAATGAACCACATCCAATACCATGCATGCCAAATCTAGAAAGTAAAATACACATGAAAATCGATACCCGCAAACAATATTTTTGTAGTTGCTTGATCCCGCTCTTCCTTTCTTGATCTAAGCTTCGTCTTGCCTTCTTTTCCTTTCTTGATCCAATTGTAAAATTCTCCAAGAAAACTCTATGTGTCCAATAGTGTGTGTGAGAGAGAGAGAGGGAGAGAAGCCTTTTTTATCAATTAGGCCTCTATTTTCTTCATTTTCCATTATTTCCCTTCATTTTCCTCCTGACATGCAACTTGTTACCTTTCACCTCCCTTTTATCCTAATTTCCATTATTTTGATAAATAAATGCGCAAAATGCCATTTTTCCTTTCCAAAACCTTAGCCATTACCTTTTCCAATTTCCTTAGCGATGAACACCCACACTACTAGGATGTTTTTGCCCAACATTCAACTTGGAATAAGTGTACCATCAACCATGATTATTATTTTTCCTTTATTAACTTTTATTATACAGAATTTTCACCAGGGCTATTACAGAACCCTCCCCATTGGGGGACATCATCTTTGGTGTTCAACCACACCTATACCTCAACAAAACTGTTGAAAAACAAGCATACTTGCCATGGAGCTTTATAACATAGCTCGATGTAGTATTTACAATGATCACCCTGCTAAAAAGAAAATGAACATGACAACATAACAACATAACATCATATTGACATGACACCCATACCGCCTATTGGAGCTTTATAACATATCTCATGGTAGTATTTACATCCATATACATATGTACATATGCCAAAGCATCATCAAACATGTACCAAAACATATACCAAAAACATGTACCAAAACACCATATCAAAATTTCTTTGCCTCAACCAGCAAACAAGGAAGGATACATAGCCCGCATATGATCTGCCATCCCCCATGTAGCTTCATCAGGCCCAAAGTGCTTCCACTACACTTTAACCTACTTGATTTCTCAATTTCGGAGCATGAACACCTTTTTCTACAATATACACTGAGGCTCCAGCTGGAATTCTCCATCTGGTTCCACCTGTAATATAGATCAGTCAATCACATGATCAACATATTTAACATACTTCTTAAGCAATGAAACATGGAAAACATCATGGAATTTCATTGTTGGAGGCAGTGAAATTCGATAGGCTAATTGCCAAATCCTCTCAATAATATTGAAGGGTCCAGAAAACCGTGGTGCCATCTTGGCACATTATCCAATCTGTAAGGAGCTCTTCTTTGGTTTGATGTGCAAGTACACCTGTTTCCCAACTTGGAACTCCTTGAACAACCTGTTTCGATCTGCATAGCTCTTCTACCTATCCTGTGCTTACTTTAGATTCTTCTTTATAACCTCCATTTCTTGTTCCATGTCTACCAACATGTTTGGTCCAAATAACACCCTATTAACTAGATCACTCCAACTAATGGGAGTATTGCAACTTCACCCATACAATGCCTTAAACAGACTCATCTTGAAAGATT
Organism: Pinus tabuliformis; assembly: GCA_031772625.1. NCBI lineage: Eukaryota > Viridiplantae > Streptophyta > Pinopsida > Pinales > Pinaceae > Pinus > Pinus tabuliformis. The sequence continues at coordinate 1,327,245,140 of CM062817.1, read as the reverse complement.
CTTGATACCCATTGTTGTAAGCAAACTCTACCAATAGAAGATAATCTTCTCACTTTCATTGTTGATGCATCACATACATCCTCAACATGTCCTCCAATATCCTGTTGACTGTCTCATTCTATCCATCTGTTTGCAGATGATAAGTTGTATTGAAGGCCAACTCTATGCCTAGACCTAGAAACAAATCCTTCCAAAACATAGAAGTAAACTTTTCATCCCTGTCTAACACAATCTTCTTCGGAACACCATGCAATCCAATTAACCACATCTCTAATGAATACCTATGCGAAATCGCTAGCTGAGAATGTATACTTCATTGGAATGAAGTGCGTAACCTTTGTCAACCTATCCACAACAACCATGATGGAATCATGTTGTCTCATTATCCTTGGAAACCCTGTGATAAATTCCATGGAAATAACCTCCCATTTCCACTCTGAAATTGTAATCGGTTGTAATAGTCCACTTGGATGCTTATGCTCTACCTTCACACATTGACAATCGAAACACCTAGCCACAAACTCTGCTACATCCTTCTTTAGATTCATCCAATAATAAAAAAATTTCATTACGGTCAATATCTTCTGGTAGCCTGGGTGACCTGAATATAGTTTCATGTGAAACTCTCTCAAGATCACCTTCTTGAGATCAGTACTATCTGGCACATATATCATGTCCCTAAATATGACCAATCCATTTGTTGTAAGGCAATAGTCTACATCCTGTGCACCTGCACCTGTACCTGTACCTATACTTATACTACTACCTATACCTATACCCATACTTTGCTACAACTTGTGCATAATCTCAATATACTTGACATCCTATTGACCTTCCTGTAAGATCATATCCTGTAATTTTGTCCCATATGAGCTCATAGCTACTAAGTGATTTACCTATATCCGCCTACTAAGAGAATTTACCACCCTGTTCTCCTTTCATTGGATGTACCTGATCTCGAAGTCAAACTCACTAATCATGGCCAACCATCTAGCCTGTCAGGCATTCATATTCAGTTGGTTAAACAAATACCTCAACCCAATGTGATCACTCATCATCACAAACCTCCTACTAAGAAGATAGTGCCTCCACATCTTCAATAGATGTATGATCATTGCTAAATCAAGATCATGCTTCGGGTAGTTCTTCTTATGGTATTTTAGTTTTTGTGACTCGTAGCATGCCACCTGTCCATCCTAGATAAGGACTCCACCAAGTCCTCTCTTGCAAGCATCTATGCATACTACAAACTCCTTGTCTAGATATGCAATATTTAACACTGGAGCATGTGTCAACAACAGCTTAAGCTGCTCAAAACATGCCTCACACTTCTCTGTCCAGTCAAAATTATTACCTTTCCTCTAAAATGATTTAATAGGATAAGAAATATGTGAGAAGTTCCTGATGAACCTACGGTAATAGCTTGCCAACCCTAAGAAAGATCTCACCTAATCCAAATTTTTAGGACCTACCCACTCCATGATGGCCCTTATCTTTTCTGGATCTACTGCAATTCCCTCCTTGGAGACAACATGTCCCAAGTAATGTACGTCAGTCTGAAAGAAACTACACTTGTTGAGCTTAGCATACAACTGATGCTCTCTCAACAACCTCAACATTGCTGCTAAATTCTCGACGTGCTCTTCCTCATTTTTAGAATATAGCAATATGCCATCAATGAACACAATAACAAAATTATCCAAATACGGATGCAACACACTATTCATCAAGCACATAAATGTACTTGGAGCATTAGTTAAACCAAATGGAACTATAACAAAATCATAATTTCCATACCTGGTCTGGAAATTTGTCTTGTAAATGTCCTCCTCTTTGACGTGTACCTAGTGGTATCTGAATCTCACGTTGATATTAGATAACATTTCTGCTCCCTTCAACTAATCAAATAAATCATCAGTCTACGGTAATGGGTACTTGTTCTACTTCCTTGTGAGGTGGAAACTCTGAAATGTCATCAGGAAATACATCCTGAAACTATTGTAGAAATGGGTACCTACTCAAAAAAATCTTCATCCTCAACCTCCTTACCTTTGTCTCTAGAAATGTGCACTACAAACAATACACACCCTTTCCTTTGACTATGCTTTTCCTGCATAGATATCACCATCCTAACTGATGTGGCTTTCTTCCTTCCCTGTAAGACTCTTGGTTCCCCATGTCATCCACACACTCAATTTCTTTTTTTTAACAATCTACCTTGGTTTTATGAAGGTACAACCAATCCATGCACAACAATGTACTTTATGATCCCAATGGTAATACATTCAAATGTGGTTTGGTAGGAATACCATTCAAATCAAATGCAAAATCTCCTACCCATTGATGAACTTGCTTCTTTGTACATGTATCCAATTGCACTAACCAAGAATCTACATGTAATTCCTTACTCAAACCACATTGTCCACCAAGTCAAGATTAACATAGCTATAATTAGATCTAGGGTAAATTAAAATAGAAATAACTTGATCACAAATCTTACCGTCCATCTCAATGATAGATGCCTAATGGTCTGCCTGTTTGTTATCCAACGCTGCATAAATATGAGGAATGCTCTGACCAACATCCCCAACAGCCTGTGCCTCCTGTGCACTATATATTTGAGGCCTACCGCCTTGATTTTGTGAAAAATCTCTCTTAAGATGTTCCTTACCACATGTACAACACTCCAACTGACCAATACCCTCACCTTTATGTTGTTGTGACCCATGTCCTTGTCCAGTTGTATTGAGCCTATTTTGTGGTGCCACATTTTCTTTCTCATCTACATTCTAGGGCCTTGTTCTTTTCAGCTGCCATTTACTTTTACCTTTGTCTTTCTCTTTCCATCCTTGTTGAGATTCATTCGTATGCTTGATTGTTCATAGAAATGCTTCAATTTCCTAATAACCTACTCAAGTGACCGAGGTTCATCATACTCAATCTGATCTCTAAATTCTAAAGGAAATCCTTTGATAAATTGCTGAACTTTAGCCTTCTCATATTTAAGATATGGTACATACCTCAATAGCTCAAGGAACTTAGTCATGTACTCTTCATTTTTCATTGATCCCATCTTTAGCTCATATAATTATTTGGCTTTACTATCGTAGTACCTTTCTGACAACTACTTCTTCCTGAAAAGCCTTTGGAACTCCCTCCAAGTCAAGTCATCTATCCTGATGTCTCTAGCCAACTTCACATCTTCCCCCTAGATGTATGCTTTACCTCTCAAGATGAAGATAACTATTATGGCCTTCATATTATTTGTGTACTCATGCAACTCAAATAATTTCTTCATACTAAGTATCCAAGCCTCTGCATCTTCCGAATTCTTCAAATCTTCATCAAAAGTAGGTGGCTTCACTTTACTAAACTCATCTAGAAAGTATCCCCTATCACCCCTCCTGTAAGGATGATAACGATGATGGACATGATGCATATCATAACCAGAACTAGAATAATGCGTGTATCCATCACCTCTCCTATTCGGAGTATCCAACGATCTTCCATCTCTAACTATGTCATCTCTATTTGACTTGTAACCACCATGAGACCTGCTTCCATATGCCCCATTAGTTTTCTCATCTTCTCCATGGTTGATCCGAAGTGGCCCTTGTCACTGCAATTCTGACAAACTTTGAAGAAGTATTGCATTAACCTCTGCTTGTTTCTCTTGTGCCTGTATGATCCTGTCATTGTATGCCTTACAACTCCTTATTTGTTCCTTCAAACTTCTCAATGTGTCTTCAACATTAGAAGAGTGCCCAACACCATGCTTCTCATCTGATTCATAGGGAGAGTATTTGTAGTCTACCATATTTTTAGTCATTTTGATCTCTTTCCTCCAAGACATACTATGCCATGTAAACCAAATCACAATAAACCACCATACCTTAGAAAAATTCGAGGAGGATTTCTCATTTGCAAGATCATCAAATCAACATGATACATGTATAAAGATAATCATAACAACATATAGACATATAATACATAAGCACATAACCATGTAACCATTAGTCTAGTTAGAGTCCAATCATCAATGCATGACCATATTAACTACACATACCATGACCTCATGCATGAAAACAAGAACCATATGAATGTACACTAACAATTTTCAAGCATAAACAATATATAACCAATCATACACTCATGATGACATACTTCATAACAACAACATCCTCTTCCACATGGCGACATCACTACAACCATGACTCACACCATGCATATGCAACAAGAACATAGACCACAAGAATGATTAACCACACATGCAAATGACATGAATTCATGACCAACACACCACCCATCTAGTCCGAGGGGTGAACCATGATTTGACACCACTCTGTAACACCCTCCTCCCACATCTACCCAAGTAATCGACCAACCTGGGTAAACATGTGACGAGAAGATACTATGATTGGATTCAACCTCTCATGTGACCTTAAGGAAGTGGAATCAACGGAAACACAACATACAAAGCTTCCACATCAGCTATAGGATTCCTAGGAACCATTCCAATCACTCAGGTAGCTAATCCCTAGGCCCCATTGAAGTTTTTGACCACTTTACCTATGGACACTCTCATGTTATAGGCCTTCCAACATCCAGGAGTCTCTGGACGCTATCATGACAAGGCATGCTAGCATCCATGGACTATTTTTCTCAGTGTTGTTCCAGTGTCCCCGGAATTTGAGCCACTTTTTTAGGCCCAGAGCACAAGTCACTGCCCAGAATTGAATGACACCTTTAGAATAGTAAGATAACAGGGAAACAATGATGCAAAAGTAAATACTTGAATAAGCCCTTGATCAGACCTCTACTAGCCATAAACATATGAGAAATATGTAATCTATAGGTGTAAATGTAGAAAATCTGATGTAGGTTAACTCGATAATGCACTATAAATCAAAGTAGAATACTATAACCTACTTCTACTATCAATTTGTGGAAGCTTAAAGATCGAGCTGAACAATATAACTAGAAGAAGAAGAATCAATGGCATAGTACACATGAAAATACTTTGCGGAAAGCCTCAGCTAAAAACCCCACACTATTATATTATCATACATGGTGGAAATACATAGGAATTATACAAAGCCTTAGCTCTCACAGCTAGCCAGCTCTTAGTACAATCCTCACAGATGCTCATAGGAAATCTTGGCTTCTCTCCAACCTTCCTCTCTACCCTCCAAGCTCCTATTTCCTTGCGCTATTCATTATGGATGATTTTCCTTTACCAAGTGGATGATCAAGCCTTCAAAAATGCGTAATCCTCAAGGATAAATCCTTGATTGCATGCATGAGTTTTCTCCATGAGAAAAAACATGCATGCAGTCAAGGATTTATCCTTGAGTATTGTGCAGTTTTGAAGGATTGATCATCCACTTGGTAAAGGAAAATCATCCACAAGGAACAGCGCAAGGAAATAGGAGCTTGGAGGGCAGAGAGGAAGGTTGGAGAGAAGCCAATATTTCATGTAAGCATCTGTGAGGATTGTACTGAGAGCTGGATAGTTGTGAGAGCTAAGGCTTTGTATAATTCCTATTTATTTCCACCGTGTATGATAATACAATAGTGTGGGGTTTTTAGTTGAGGCTTTCCCCAAAATATTTTCATGTGTATTGTGCCATTGATTCTTCTTCTTCTGGTTATATTTTTCAGCTCAATATTTTTGCTTCCGAAAATTGGTAGTAGAAGTAGGTTATAGTATTCTGCTTTGGTTTATATTGCATTATCAGGTTAACCTACATCAGATTTTCTACATGATATCAGAGCTGTGAACAGTATACTGAGAAGAAAACTCGAAGTTTGAAGTTTAGGGTTGCAGGTGCAAATCGAATTCATATCATACTTCAAGGTTGGCCAATGGCGTTCTATGGCTTGAGACTTGAGTATGCCTTGGAAGGTAGCTCGAACTACATAGCGTGGAAAGATAGAATGGAGGTTGTATTAGAAGAAAATGGCTTGAAGGTATTCATTGATCAAGAAATCCCAAAGCTAGCTTCAACTAATGCACAAGAGTTGGCTGATTGGAAGAAGTGTGTGGTGAAGGCGTGATGGATTATCCTTGAGGGAGTTAGAGACCACATTGTCTCGAGTCTCCATGGGAAGGATACTCCATTTCCAATGTGGAAGACATTGAAGGACCTCTACCAGAATAGTAGCAACCAGAGGAAATTGGTGCTCAAGGATAAGCTTCGAAGAATTAAGATGGAGAAGGGCGATACTATTTCCACATATCTGAAAAAGCTCATCACCTGCAAAGATGAGCTTGGCAGTGTGGGAATAACTACTGCCAATGATTATATGGTAAGCCTCGCTCTCCTTGGCCTTCCAAAGAGTTGGAATAGCTACCAAGACTCTGTGAATAGAAGGGAGAAACTGCTAGATTGGGAACAACTATGGTCAGATCTTATGCAGGAGGAGCACATGAGATGGTTCTTCATCTAAGAATGATGATGAAGAAAATCCAGCCTTAGCAAGTAAGGCAAGGAAAGGGAAGGGGAAGGCTTCCCATTTCAAATCGAATTCTTCTCATGGAGGGAGGAAGGGTGACATGTCTAAAGTAAGATTCTTTAATTGTCACAAGATGGGACATTATGCGAGTAATTGTCCATCGAAGAAGTCCAAGAAGGGATCCTCGAAAGGATCGGAAGGTGAGGCATTAGCCTCTCAGTTTGAAATTGACTTTACCCTCATCACATGCATGGTTTCATTGATGATGGGTTGTGTTTGGTATCTTGACAATGGAGCCTCATTCCACATGATTGGTGATAAAAATTTATTCAGTGCCTTGGAGGAGAAAGACCTCAAGATGCACATAGATATGGGTGACGACAGAAGGTATAGTGTTTCAGGAGTGGGTACGGTTGCTTTTTAGAGGGAACATGGAGCTCCTCTCACCTCGACAGGTGTGATGTATGTGCTTGGATTGAAGAAGAACTTGGTATCGGTCACGATGTTGGAGGACAAAGGCTACGATGTTGTCTTCAGTAAAGGGGAGGCATTCCTAAGACACATAGCCACGGGTCAGACCAAGAGGATAGAGATTCGGGTGAAGAATCTCTATAAACTAGAGGTAGATGATTGTGTAGCATTGAGTACGAAAGTAGAATTGGTGCAAAGCCAAGACATTGGCGAGTTTTGGCATAGGTGGTTGGGCCATTTCCATCATGGGGATTTGAAGATAATGCAACAGATATCTACAAGACTTCCCAAAGGTAAACTTGAGCAAGTTGACACATGCAAAGGTTGTACCTTGGGAAAGTACACCAAGTCTTCCTTTCATGATTGAGACAGTCGAGTAGAGGCTATCTTAGAGTGAGTTCATACTGATTTGTGTGGACCATTCCCTACGGAATCCACATCGAAGCAAAGGTATTATTTGATTTTCATTGATGACTATTCTTGTAAATGCTGGATTTATTTCCTGCAGAAGAAGAACCAAACCTTCACAAAGTTTTGTGAGTTCAAAGCTTTGGTCGAGAAAGAGTCAAGGACAAAGATCAAGGCCTTGAGAACTAACAACGGTGGAGAATATGTCTCTCAAGAGTTTAAGGACTTCTGTGCAGTGGAAGGAATTAAATGAGAGTTGACGACACCTCATAACCCACAACATAATGGGGTGGCCGAGAGGAAGAACATAACTATTGTAGGGGCAACATGGGCAATGTTGCATGACCAAGGCCTACCACTTCACTTGTGGGTTGAGGCATGCAACACAACGGTCTATTTGCAGAACAGAAGCCCGCATCGCATACTTGGGATGAAGACACCATAGGAGGTTTTCTCCAGCAAGAGACTAGATGTGGGTCACTTCAGGATCTTTGGCTCATCGGTATATTGCCATGTGACAAAGGATGCACGAAAGAAGATTGAGCCAACAGCAGAGTTGGGGATATTTGTGGGGTACACTGATACACCTCACAACTATCGGGTGTACTTGCCTACCAGTCAGAGGATAGTGGTTCACAGAGATCTCAAGTTTTATGAGAAGAAGGCCATGCGAGTTTCCCTTAAGAGCGAGCTTAAACTATAGGCTGTGGAGGAACTGTTGGATCCTAAGGAGGAGGAGCCTCAGATTGATGCGGAGCAGCAACATGCAAAGGTTCCAGGAGTGGAGACATCCACTCAAGAAGAGTCTTCTAGAGATGGACGGAAGTGCACAAAAAAAGCTGACAGATTATTGGAGGATGCGAGAGAGAATGTGGGAGCACCATCTTCTCAGCACAGACAGATAAGGTCACATGAGAGGTGACCTGGATACATGGCCCTTGCTAGGGAATGTGTTGATATTGAGCCATCTTGCTTTGATGAAGCAGTGTAGCAACCGTTTTGGGTTGATGCTATGGTGGAGGAGTATGACTCCATAGTTCATAACAATGTTTGGGACGTGGTTCTGAGACTGGAGAACAAGTCAGTTGCGAGTTCCCGTTGAATTTACAAGGTAAAGAAAGTTGTTGATGGTAGTGTGGAGAAGCATAAGGTAATATTTGTTTCCTGTGGCTTTTCACAGGTTGAGAGGATCATGTTGCTGTAGTATATTTCGATAGAGGGGCAAGATGCTGACATTTCGACAAAGGCATTATCAAAGTGTAAATTCGAGTTCCATAGAGATAGGATCGGGGTGGAAAATAATCCCTTTCTTATTGAGAGGGAGTGTTGAAATATGGCAACAAGAATATTCCAATTTAATTTTTCCTTGAATTAAATTGTGAATTAAAATAGAATTTAGTCTTAACAGCTACATGGAAATAATTAGTTAATTTATTTTAAATTAATTAGTTGGAGAAATTCAAGTTAGAAGTCTTTCTGAAGTCATGTAAGAGTTATCCCTTAAATTAAGGAGATAAGATTGAGTTATATTTGAGTTGTAATTAGTTAACTCAATTTACTGAGTTAAGTCTAGTTAAATTAGTTCCAAACTATTTGAGGAACTAGTAGTGAGTTAACAGTCAGTTGATGCATTAATGCACTCAACTAGTGCTACTCCAGTTAACTGAAGATTCCCTCATCAGAAACTCATGCATGTCTATTTTGAGAAACACCCAGTTAAGATAAATGTTCAAGGATAGTGTACTATCAGTTTCATGTGTTTTCTCATGGAGAAAACTCATGCTTGCAGTCAAGGATTTATCCTTGATGATTGCGCAGTTTTGAAGGATTGATCATCCACTTGGTAAAGGAAAATCATCCACAAGCAATAGTGCAAGGAAATAGGAGCTTGGAAGGCAGAAAGGAAGGCTAGAGAGAAGCCAAGATTGCCTATGAGCATCTGTGATGATTGTACTGAGAGCTGGCTAGCTGTGAGAGCTAAGGCTTTGCATAATTCCTATGTATTTCCACCATGTATGATAATACAAGAGTATGGGGTTTTTAGCTGAGGCTTTCCCCAAAGTATTTTCATGTGTATTGTGCCATTGATTCTTATTCTTCTGGTTATATTGTTTAGCTCGATCTTTAATCTTTCGAGAATTGATAGTAGAAGTAGGTTATAGTATTCTGCTTTGATTTATATTGCATTATCAGGTTAACCTACATCAGGCTTTCTACAGTAAACAACAGATTTAAACATAGGGATCTCATACCTATCTGAGAATCACCAAGAACCATTGTTCCCTCATATCATTTGTTGCATTATCATCTATTAGGTCATAGACGCATTTTACATTCATTTACAAGTAAAAAAACGATGAGAGCCATACATAGCCACTGTCATGAAATACATACATAACCAACATAATATCAACAAAAATACCAATGAAAGCACCATCATATGATCCACATATAAACCAATATAATACTCATAGAAATACAAGGATAAATAACATCATATTGATGATGCAAAATCAAAACTCGGGATGGGACTACCATGTTCCACTTGACCATAGAATGGTTGAGCCAAATCTCTCTTCGACCATTCACCTCAGTGCCATATTCCAAGCATGAATGTGGGACTCAAACCAAAAGAACCAACCAGGGCATTTTGAGGCTAAACCACCTCACCCTCATCAATAGAAACCAGGCTTTAATGCAATCCATCCTAGATCACTAGGAAAACACAATGAACATGTAATAACAGGATTTACCATGATCTCCACCCAATCACTCGGTCAAAAAAGAATGGATGCAGCCATATTTCTCCACCTACGCCATGAGGAATTTTCTCGCCTCCTAGTCTCTCAGGCTTTACCACAATCCACATTGGATCACTAGGACCTAAAATGAGAGAAAACCACCTCTTGGCTTTACCATATATCCTGCAATTCACCAGCAAGGATTCCTAGGCCCACTGAGGCAACACAAAATCCAGCTTAATCACAACCAACAGTCTAGTTCAAGGGTTACTAGGCCATGTGTTCTATCATCCAGATATCCACCTCACTCAGCTTTGGATCCATCCAGCAATCCAACTCAACCAAAACATCACAACCCCATCACACCATGGCTATTCGGAAATGGAAAGGCTAGGTTGGAAACATTGTCACACCTGGAAAAACCCATGCCATAACAAAAAAGAAACCACATGCAATACTATGCATGCCAAATGTAGAAAGGAAAATACACATGCAAATCAATACTTACAAAGAATATTGTTGTAGTTGCTTGATCCTGCTCTTCCTTGCTTGATCTTTTCTTCCTCTTGCCTTCTTTTTCTTTCTTGATCCAATGCCAAAATTCTCCAAGAAAACTCTAAGTGTCCAAGAGTGAGAGAGAGAGAGAATAATGAGAGAGCTCCAAAACTAGACTGACAAAAGGTTACAAACTGATCCTTAGAAGCCTTTTTTATTAATTAGGCCTCTATTTTCTTCATTTTCCATTATTTTCCTTCATTTTCCTCCTGACATGCAACCTGTGACCTTTCACCTCCTTTTCTCCTAATTTCCATTATTTTCATAAACAAATGTGCCAAAAATGAAGCCTTAGCCATTTCCTTTGCCAATTTCCTTAACCATAATAAACTAATGAACACCCACACTAGGATGTTTTTGCCCGACATTCAGCTTGGAATAAGTGTCCCATCAACAATGGTTATTATTTTTCCTTTATTAACCTTTATTACACGAAATTTTCAGTAGGGTTGTTACATGGAAACATTGTAACTATTAACCAACTTTTGTTCGTTGGTCCTAATATGACTACCAACTATCCGACCTCCCTAAATGTTCCCTATCTGCAAGTGCTATCTATCACACCATAGGTTAATTATGTGGAATATTGTCCCATACCTTCACTCACCGAAAAAATAAGCCTCTCACTGTATGCTCAACTTATTTTAACTTAGTTCTAGTAATTGACATGGTGAACCCTTCAATGGGGACATGAAAAACCTAATCTTTCAACCCCTATTCAATTCCTTAGCATATATTTGTTCCAGAGCTTTGACTTCTTGGAAGCCATAATCGAGGTGTGTCCCTTAGCATGCATTCCTTCTAGAGATTTGTCCTCTTGGAAGCCATGGTCAAGGCCTCATGAGCATAGTTCTTTTCTTTTGTCAAGCTCATTAAAAAATGAAGTACGTGTTCGAGAATAATATCTTTTTCTATGTCAAGCTCATGAAAAAATGAAACAAATTTCCCTAGGTCTAGTTATATTCAAGCTTGGGGATAAACCCACTAGCCTATATAATTCATACTGGGGGCATTGATCTCATAACATGAAACCCTCACTTGGTTGGGGGGGGAATTCCAAGCTTCTTTTGCAATATTTTCATGCTTGTAAAATGCAAATGAAATGTTCAATTTCTTTCCATCTTTTCTCGCTCATTAATTAAATTGAAAGTCAACGAGTGTTCTATTTTCCATTCTCAACCTCATAAAACTGTGAGAAGGGCGTGAGTATAATTTTAACACTTTTTTAGGATTGTAAAACTGTACAAATAGGGAACCCACCACCCCCCCCCCTCCCCTCGAAGTCCCCTTTAAGCTCTTTTTAGACTCTCAAAATATGAAAAGATTGTTTAGTAAACTTGTTTCTTTCATGCTCGTAAAAGTATGAAGAAGCATCTACCTAGTATAATTTTACCCCTTTTATGGACTACGTAGACAAATTATGAAAAATGTATACTGTAGTTAATCATGTCTAGAAGAGTTCTCTTTTGTATTGTTTAATCCTTTTCCGAACCGAGTAAATTATCTACGAAAAGTGAACACTTTGATAAATCATGACTAAAATAATTCTCCCTTGTATTATTTTACACTTTTTTAGCCTCGAGAGAGTAAACTTATGAAAAATAACACTGTGGCTTTTTCCTTTTATCTCTTTTTCAAACTATCTAAACATGAAAAATAAGTCGAGTTACCCCTTCACTGGATTTGTAAACACAAACAATGTAGGACTTGTCAATCATGATGAGATTGAACCACTCCTTCTCAGGGTTCATTAAAAATACTTCTAAGGGACCATTTGAAATATGAGCTAATAGTACAAGCATATGTTATCCTCCTCAAGCTAATGTAAAAATAAATAGGTACTTGCCAAAAATAGTGGGGAAAATTGGGAAAGGATTGTATAGTCTGTATTTAGCAATGAGTCTCTCTTGAACATGACACTCTTTCATTTTCATGTCTAATTGGGTTGGGAGAAACACTACCTATCTATTGAGCATACCTCGTTGAAAACCTTCATACTGGTCTTTGATATCATTTTGCATCAGTTCTTCCAACATTGTATAGTGTCACCAATATGTTCAAGATAAGTTCGACCTTAGTTAAATGATTTTGCAGTACTGATAGCCCTCTCTGATGTCAGCCACCATTGAGTCAGTATTGAATTACATTGTTTTTCTTACTTTTAATCTTGATATCTGTTTCATGTCATTGATGGGGGATACATCAAGGCCCTCCTATGACGGGTCACTTCCTATTGACTTCAACACATTATTTAGGAAGTTGACTTAGAAAATCCCTTTAGTACATTGGAACTTGCATGTCTCAATGGAAAGTCTCCTCACTTTCGATGATAGGTTTACATCATTGACCTTTGATTGAGAGAGTCTACGAGTGTTTGAATTCATATCATTCATTCACACATTGTATACTATGTTAGAGTACATTGATGACCATTTTCATTATTAGTAGTTCCTATTTCATCTGTTAATGATTCTCATCATTGACTGGTAATTAGATGGTTTTTACCATGTTTGACTTCAACACATTCATTCACATTGTTAGATTCGTGCTATTGATTGGTAGAGACGAAGACCCTAGATCTTGTTTTTTTATATCTAGAATGTGTGGAATTTTCATGACTGATGCATAGATCCACAATGTATGTTGGTGGCTATGTTCATATTGAGTTTGTCCAAGCATGGATCCATGATGCATGTGTGGTGGTCATGATTTTGATTTTTTCAGATGGATCTTTTCTCATTTCCATACTTAGGTCTAGAGTTGTTTATATGTTATGTTGAGTATGGAAATTCCTACCTCAGAGATGATCTCATGATGATATTATATTGTAATACTTGATTATTGATTTTAAAGTTTCCAACCAATTTATCCTCAATCCTAACCTTTGCTTGATAAAACACTATAATTGTTAGAGCCTTTCTAACTTTGTACTTTAGGGGGGAATATGGTACATGTTATTTTTCCACACTTATGCAAATGATTCCAAATATATATTTTTCACTATTCTATGAACTATTGTCATAAATCCATAGAAAGATGGAAGAAATACCTCTCCATGATGTATACGAATATTGGATTAAATACTTAAAAAACCCTAATTTTGGAGGACATCGCTAGTGTTTAGATTACAACTTGTGATGATGTGTGTTGCAAAGTAAACACAGATTGATGTCATTGCAGTCTCCCTATGTGAAGGTGGTTGTGATCTTCTTATAAAGGTAAAAAATAAAAAGTAAATGAAGCTTCCTCTTCTAGAAGCATCGTAGTTGGTATCTAATCTGAAGTGGTTGAGATTGAGCTCGAGCTCCCTTTATCCTAGACCTCCTTCCTCCTATAGTGGATCCATCCCACTCATTGTGGATCTCTCTCCTCCCTTCATGGATCTCTCAACTTCCATTCCTTCCTATAAGTGCAATGCATTCAAAGAGAGTTGGGTTTCCATTTTATACTTATGAAGTATGCTTAGATGTTGTCCAAATATCCATTGGAGTTTTATTGATGGTGTTGGACCTGCCAACATGTCAAGGGATCTCCTCTGTAAGAAGTCCCAATTAGACCTCAGACTGTTTGGTGTAGGAGTCCCAGCACTGGGTCGTATGGTAATTCCTTGACATCGATTTCGCACAGAGGCAAGTAAGATAACTCTGTTGGTATCCAGGGTGTGACAACTACAGTGAACCAAGGAAGGTGCATGAGAGGTTCTAACACACGAGGGTTGAGATGAGTGCACCCCTTGAAAATCTGTGATATCACACATTTAAGAAGGGAACACATGAGCAAAGATACATCACAACATGGAAGGAAAGTTAGCAAGCAATCTAAAGTGATGGTTAAACCAACAACAAATTTTAGAGAGATTCATAAATACTTATACAAAATAGTCCATACATGTATGCATAAGAAAACAAATACATATATCATTTAGAGTAAACTAGATAGCATAGAATACAATACAACATATGCATGAAACGTGTTGGCTCTGTTATATTAAGAAGTGTAAGTTCCAGTCATACAATACATCCATGTCTAACCACTAGTTCCGATAGCAGAACATTACATCCACAACCGCCTGCTCCTCCAAAGAGATGTACTAGCTTTGTGCATTGGAGAAGCCAAGGCTCGTTACAATACTATCCAAGATTTCTCTAAGATAGTCCTATCAGAACCTTGGCTGACCAAAAGCCTTTATAATGAGTTATGAGGTTCTATGTATAGCAAAGGGTGGGGTGACCCTTGACATTCCCCTTTGTGACAGTTCATCTACCCTCATGACTCTTCCTCTACTCTATGACTGTTACATCCAACTACCGACACTTGTACTTCCACTTGACAAGAACTTACATTAAAATGAACATGTGCTCATGTGAGACAAAATGGCTTGAGCAAGCCATGCAAGACATCACTAACACTCGGTCTATTGTGGTGAGACCAACTCTTTGACATGCTTGTGATGGTGAAGGTGGTGAGTTGATTCCAAGCTTGGTCATCTGTGGTGGTGTGCATGCACTCCATGGTGACATCTTGTTGAAGCGACCTCTTGCCTTTGTTGCATCCAGGTGCGTTGGTATGACTTCTCCATCCAACTCGTCTGCTATCATGTGCATGGTTTTCTTAGGTGCGGATGAACTGGTAACACACTGATGCATATTGTCTGTGTTGATCTTCCAGTGTGTGCTGGTGGTCATGCGCATCAAATGTCAACTACATGTTCAATTCCATTTGGAATTACTTCTTGTCTTCACCCTAGTGAGTGTGCCAAATGGGTTGGATCTCATGCATGTGCACAATGACATACATGTTGCCGAATCCCTTGCATGTGATCAACAAAACTACTCACCATGTCTGCTCTGTGCCAACTGCTGGGATGGATCTATAACTTGTATGGGAAAAATTTCATCCGTGAGTGATGTTGTGCCCCCTATTGTTCATGTTCCTGCTGCAACTCATTCACTTGTCTGTGCAACTCATGTTATTCCTTGAGTTGCTACTTCAACACATGAAACTCCTTCATCATTCAATTTTCTGTCTTCGCACGATCTTCATGTCATGTCGTCACCTCATAGCCTAATTCTCCAAAGTTTCTTTTATCATCAGTGGATCTGCTTGAGCTTGCAACTTTGTTCTGCCTCCGTGTTGTCAACAACCTTCCTCTTGCATTAGTTGCATCTAGTATGATGCCTTCAGCTACTATTCATGATGTTGCTCACTGTGATATTGTTACCATCATATCTTGATTTCCTTGTTTACGAAAAACTTGATGTCTTCGTGGGTAGGAAAGTCCATAGACACTTGATTGACTTCATCCCCAAGTGCGCTCTGAACGGTTTCTTTGACTCTGCTGTCTTGGAAACCATTGTACATGTATTGTTGAGAGGCAGATGAACACCTACGATACCTGGAGACATGGAGACACTCATCGCAAGAAATTTGTTAGTTGAAAACCAAAATGAACTTGAGAACTAACTTGCAACATACCTGTGTGAATGATCATGAAAGTTGAGCAATTTCCGTTGGGAGGTTGGGAGACTGACTGCCAAGACTGCGCAAGGCACAGTCTAGGATGCTGGGAGGCTGACTAACTACTGGAATAGTGGAATGCATAATCCAGTCTTGTTGCGAACTACTGGAGTTGCACAATGTGCAATCTCAATTGACAATGGTTACAAGCTCAGTGACTACATTGCGTAATTTTCTGGGCCAACAGTCACTATCCCTTAGAATTGTGCAATGCAAGACTGGAGGATAGTCACTGGGCAAAAGTGCACATTTCCTGACAGGAAGACAGAGCCTTCCCTCACAGGATTGCGCAATGTTGTCTTGGTGAGGCAAAGTACGAGCCAAGGCTACCTAGATCCGCTGACGGGAAACTGAACATGAATGCACAGTGATACTAAGTGTAGGCATAAGTTAATGATTGTGCATGCAAATGGTGAATGACAGATTCAGAAAAGGGAACAACATGCATGTGGGTGAGGTGAGTCATCGAATCAGCGACCGTTCATGAAAAATAGTTTTATGCATGCGACAATAGTAAGATGTTAATGACAACTAAAACGGTGCTAGTACAAGCTAGTATGTATCAAAACGAAAGAAAGTGCTCACTAAAATCAAGTAGAAAGCATTCATATGAAGCAAAACACAAAAGGCGCCACAAATGCAACACAAGACATGGAAAGCAAGCTTACCCCAAAAAAACTAAGCTGAATGTGCTGACAGCTCCTAGATGTGATGTGGGATGTCAGAGTTACAAGGTTGATGTGAGGAATGAACTCTGTTGTGTCTGGTTGATGAGTTTTGATAAAATCATGGTTGTGACGCACATGCCACAAATCTAGGAAAGTGACACTTGGTGGGAGGTTTCTGAAATGATCCTTGCATGTAACCTCCAACTGCCAAAAATAGATCCTTGAAACAAGGGATGCCTTTGTACACTGCCTTGGGAGAAGTAGCCCATGCATGCAAGTTTGTTTTGCTTAGTATCGAAGGGAACTAATCAACTCAGCTGCACAAGCAAGAGGTTGCTCAACTGTTGGGATAAAATGTGCATTTCTGGCTGGGAGATGGGCTGGTTGCTTAGAAAATTTATGCAATTTCTGGGTAGAGCAGCTGATTGCTGCACAGATTTGCACAAATTCTGGGCTGAGAAGCCCAGCTGGGAAGGATTACGCAATGTTCTAGGTGAATCTTGCTCAGCAGAATTGCGCAATTCTGGGGCCCAGTAGGCTACCAGTGAGGATTGCACAATTTATGGAGGGAAGGTTGGCTTCCCTCTAGATTTTCACAAATTCTTGAAGGAGCTGCTCACCCTGCTACTGGAGCAAGTCCGGATGAGAAACCTATGAGGGGAATGCATCAAGGTTTGATTGAAAGGCTGTCTTTCTATAAGGAAATCACTGGAGCTTGTGTACTTGACAAAAAAAGACATGCTTCTATGAAGGTTGGTAGGGATGCTCCAAAATGAAGCTAAGGAAACATTTTGGAGGGTGGTCGTAGCCACTACAACACTTGGTGACACACTGGTAGAACTCCAACTCTCTGAATGGACCTTGTTCATGAAAAGCAAGTCTAGCACCTCTAGAAGTATTTTTCAGTTCTTGGCTTGTCTTGGTTTCACACTAGCTTGATTGTAAGATGTAGCATCTGCCAAGCTCTTGGTCGATTGACACACATTCCAAGCCAAGTCAACATAGTTGTTTTGATTGGGGTTGAGGGGTATATTGATGAAAAATAATTATAGTCGTTAGAGTCTTATTTTCATCTATGGTGTTGCTCGACTGTCAGCAAGCCTCAATAGTACCCTGACGAAGTCACATAGGAACACAAGCATGGATCCACTACGAGCGACCCTGATCAATACCCTGGTGGAGTTACTTGCATCACCTCTCTGCGTAGGAAGCCTTTTTCTTCTTTTTCCTTATTCGTTTTTCATTTTTCATTTTTTTTCTTTTTTTTTTTCATTTTTCTATTTTATTTTCATAACTATGCATAAAACTTATTCATTTTAGAGGCGGAAGAGGGATCTCGACTTATTGAGAGAAAAAGAGGTTATTCTAGCATAGAAGTAGTTTATTATACCTATGATGTGCCTTTTAAGGTTTTCCCCCTCACCTTACTCTACTTGACTCAGCTGACAAGGGTTAACCCAAAAACAATTGACTAGAGTAGGTGATACTAGTTAGCATGCAAGCGTTGTGCTTTCATCGAGGTTCACCTTGAATAGTACGTATTTTCCTTTGATGTATCATGGACTAAAAGTAACAAGTTCTTCATACAGAGGCAAGATGACAAATAACCAAGTAGTGATAGTTGCACAAGGCCCCTTGTACTTTACCCAACTTGGTTCAAGGGTCATACATGGTTTCAAGCAAAACTAACCTACGAACAAAATATGCAAACTAAAAAACAACAACAAAAACAAAAGCAAAGAGAGTAAGCGAACAAGCAAGAAAACAAAGAAATAAACAAAGAAAGTAAGAAAGCAAGCATGCAAGCAAATAGACTAAAAGCAAACAATACTCCTACTCCTAAGCTAACAGTGCATGGGCCTGAACACGTGAAGTGATATTTTCAATGCAACCACTGACGCATTAGTTGACCCATATTGGTGAAGGCTTGGTCTGCGAGCAACCTAGTTGTGTGAACCAAGAAGCAAGAAAGATATAACGATGAAGAAAACCACACTTCATGTTTCAAAATGCTCACAGGACATAATTGAGTGCAAGTGCATGACAAATAGTCTATGGACTTATCATGGTGTTGTGCGACACTACGTGCAGCTTTGAAGCATATGCACATTGTTGATTGTGACATGCAAGCAAACAAAAGAAACAAAGATAACTTGTGTTGTGCATGCGTGCTTGCAATGCAAGACTCCTCCAATGCATGAGCGATAGGATCATGCAATTCGAGTGGAGGAAGCATGATTTGTGTGTGAGATTGATCTTCAATGCATACAGATGAGTGATGAGGAGCCTTGGGTGATTGAACAGTTTCCTAATCAGAAGTGAAACCAACCTCAAGAGAGTGAGGGCCTGACATAACCATCATCTCGGGCTGAAGTGCCTCAACAGTCTTGGGTGTTTCAACTTCATCATCAGATAGATCATCATAAACCGATGGCTTTGAAAGATCAACTGTGATAAAGTCATGATCATGACCAAATATGGGAGTAAATGGATCACAATAGCCATGATCAGAAAAATCAATGATTTCATCGGCATCCTCATGATCTGATGAATAAAACAGAGGGGTAGATGAAAAGCAAACAAATAAATCCTCTGTGTTTCCAAAAAACGTAGATGAAATATCAAGTGGATTTTCAACGAATGACTTATCCTCTCTGTTGTCAAATGATGGACCAACATTCGGTGTGTCCTACGAGTGATAACCAATGGCTGCATCTGTGGATGAATATACACATGTGAAGTCTTGGATGGTAGTTTCACCAAAAATGTCAAGAAATAACGGAGGAGGTTTGGACGGAAGGGAGTCAACCTTCATTGAGTGTTGATGCTCAAGCTCCCACTCATACTCTTCATGAATGACTGTGCATGTTGGTTGTGAAACACCAACTCCATCAGTGGCTTGTTCCTCATTCACAACAAGTGTAGAGTCCAGAATGGAAGAACACGAGACAGTCTCATTTGGAGGAACAACCGAGTGCGAAGATGGAGGTTGTGGAACAGAATGCATATGACAACTCGATGGACTCACAACCAAATCTGTGCAAAAATTAAGAGAAGTGATGTTGGGAGGATGTGAAAGATGAACCAGTGTGTGAGCATGATCCTCAACATCACCCCACAGTGTTGGAGCTACTTGATGAAGGCATGGTCACTCGTGATAGTGACCACATCCACATGAGATTGCATAGCTCCATCACTGAAAAAGGTTGAGTGAGGATTGATTTCAAACTTATTATTGGGATGAGCAGATTTCCCAACACAATACTCGAATTAGTCCCAAAGATAGAAAAAATTCATCTGTCTCCTCAGAGCTTGAAACTGCAAGTCACAGAAGTGTTGCCAAAAATCCATAATTGCTTCATGTGGAGCCTTCCATTGTTGTAACAATTTTTGGTCAAGATGTTCTGGATCAAAATGATAGAAAGTGTCTTCAATGAGATCATAGAAGTGCTCAAGTGAGTGCACGTTGTCAGCCAGTAGGCTTGTGAAGTAGGAAATGTTCCCTCTGCGGACAGAGGCAACCCCTCTAGCCCTAGAGTGGGTCTAGTCACAACAAAACAAAACAACAATCGATTTCCTTAAATAGTCATTGTTGGAAGCCTACCTCAAAACCAGTGTTCAGTGAATATTTCGTTGCACCACTCCAGCTTTTGTTTCCTTCTCCTCAATGAGCAATCAACTTGAAACAACACAAGAGAACAACAGAACACGTAACCGAGAACAAAAATGATCTGTTTACTTATAAAGTCAAGAAATCATAAGCTATCAAGTAAATTATGCACAAGATATAGGAAATCATCAATCATTGTATTAAAATTAATCAAGAGAAAAGCTTACAACCAAGTCTTGACGTCACAAGCCTTCTTGGAGGGTCCAACCGGTATGTTTCTTCAAACATTCACTCTGAAGAATGGGTCTCCAAAATGGATGATATCTCTCTCTCACTCACAAGCTCTAACATAAGGCTAAGGCACTCCATAACCTATTATCAAACTATCAGCAATTCCACATAGCAAACTTGTCAAACTCACCCCAAAGCTATCTAATCTACTTCAATCCAAAAACCAAGAACTAGGAACTAGCAACCAGTAACTAGGTGATCATGGTAACGGTGAGTGCTTTTATAGGAGGAGGAGCCTCCATGAAATGAGGGAGAGGGAGATTATACTCAAGGGAGGTTTCACAAAAGGTAGAACTGCCATCCCAGAGGAGGAAAGGCAACCCAATCTGACCCAACAACCAGTTCTAGAATCACCCAAAAGGCCGACTATTTGAACTAATTCGCCAAATCTGGATTGTCGCAAGTCATAAACTAGGGCTTGGCGATGACATCGCAAGGAAGCAATGCATTCGGACCAATCGTCGCAATTAATATCTTGAGGACTTGTGCCGAGCCCTAAAATTTGACCATCGCAGGAAACACGTGTACACCTGCGATGATGTCGCGATGATACAGTTCAAAACAGAGGATCATCACAGACTTAAAAGGGTTCACTTGTGAAGATGCAAAAACTTAGGAAAAAAGGGTCAATCTTCAGTAATAGAGAGCACTTGTTTAATATTATTGCATGAGTGGGAAGATATGGACATGTGTATTTGATGTATGACACAGCAAAGGGACTAAGATGAGGTCAGTGACAAATTACTATGTAATAGATGCCCCCTAAAGCATGAAGCCCGAGAGAGTGGGAGGGGTGACATGATTTACGAAATCATAACCGAGTTAGAACACGACCATGAAGAACCTACAGGCACAAGTACAACTGATATCTCTGATAGTGAAATACATGTAGTCTAGGCATGGGTGCAATCATCCAAAAGACATATGAAACTTGGTCTATGGTATGGACGCAGCCACCCAGTCGATAAGACCATATATAATAATAAAGGTATGGTTGCAGCCATCCATATGGACTCAAGTATGGTCACAGCCATCCATTTAAAGAGTCATGCATATAATCATGAACCAATCCACGCAGCCCGAACATATGTAATATTTGTCCGGGGCCTTGAAACCCTAACCAATCATAGTAAAATCTCTAGCATGCGAATAGAGGTGTTGAAGTCAAGCATGATAGAAAATCGCTTGATTACCGGTCAATGATGGAAACTATTAACAAGCATGAGAGAGACCACTAATAATGCCAATGGTTCTCAAGGTATTGCCAGTACAATCCATTAAGTGTGAAAAAATGATCTGGAGTCAAACACTCATGGAATCACCCAATCGAAGACCAATGATGAAAGTTTGTCATCAGGTGCGAAGAACTTGCCATTAAGACATGCAAGCTCCAAGGTACCAAAAAGGATCTCTAGATCAACCTCCTAGATAATGAGCTGGTGTTGACAGGAGGCGATCCGTCATAGGAGGGCCATAATTTTTCCCCCATCAACGACGCAAGACAAGGAACAAGTGGTAGATGGTGAAACAGAGAATCAGAGGAGGAGGTAAGGGTGTGAACTATAGAAGGATTATACTCTTGAACATATCGGCGACACGACTCCAGAATGTGGCAGTATTTTGGTACCAAGGGATCGAAGGTCTGACAGAGACAACATGGATCAGATGGAATGAAGAAAAATGGCAACCCAAAACCCCGGAAGGCCAATAACGATGTGAGGATGTCCCAACCCAACGAGAAGAAAAAGTGTCGATGTTCAAGAGTGACTAGCTGTTGTAGGTAACCAATGACGACTTCCAAATTTTCCCCCACCATTGCTGGCGAGTACCCCAATTATTTTTGAAAAAAAAGCTTGAAGGGGATAGCATATGCTTGTAGTATAAGTTCAACCTTCGAACGAATCCAACCTAGTGATATTTTAACAAGCACTAGGGAGGAGAAGCTCAAGTCTCGCCATGGTGACGAGTCCAATGTCATCAAGGTTTAACAAGTTCGACATAAGTAAAACTCGAAGTCTTTTTCATGTTTAGAGAGTCTGAAAAAGACACGGGAAAAAAAACTCTAGGGGGGCCCTTTTTGTAAATTTATGTCCGTCGAGTTCGAAAAAGTAGAAACAACACTCAAGAGAACCGCTTGACCATTACGATCAAGGAGTACTTTTCGTAATTAGTGTTCCCAATCCGAAAAAGTAAAAAAGCGATCGGAGACATGACGTTTCATAACCAAAAACAAACTTGAAACGACAAAAGTCCGGCTATCTTTTCGCGTTTATATGGTCGGAAAAGAGCTGAAAGCAGACCGCCTTTTTATTTCATTTAACAAGTTTAAAAGGAAAAACTCAGCAATCTTTTTGTCTTTAATGAGTCAGAAAAGAGCTTAAAGGTGACTCATCCTAGAGGAACAAGTGGCATAAAGGGTAGCAACTAGTTCCGGTAATGGTGGAACTGATCAAAACATGTGATGGTCAAGAGGCTGGCTAATAAAACCACTCATCGTTGTGGTCCCTCAGGAAAGGAAAAAAAACCAAGTGAAAGCATATGATTGGCCAAAGAGATGGTGGCGATGGAATGAAACAACCAAGGCTCATCTAGAAGAATTTAGTGGATAGACACAACAATCATGAGATGTAAATCGGGTATGGGTTCATTTTTACACAAGCTTGAACCATGGAGAACTCTTCTTGGATTCGGTTTCATGTTTACATAAGCTTGAAACGAAAAACTATGCTTGTTAAAAGTTTGCATGCCCCCTAGCACAATGACACAAATCAAGGTACATGCCGCCCAAGCTTTATTGCATTCAACGAGGTGGATGGAATGAAGGTTCACTTTCGAGATCTTGGAAAGACTCGACTCAGATTTTATGAGATCTTAATCAAAGAATCGATTTGGAAAAGGGAGTTGCTTCATTTTTTAATGAGGTTGACATAGTAAAAGAACTATCCTCATAACCCTTGTTTCATGTTGACACAAGATCAAGAACTTTCCATGGGACTCCTCAATTCATTTTTTAACGAGGTCGACATAAGATTAGAACTATCCTTGGGAGCATTGTTTCATTTTTAACGAGGTTGACACAAGATCAGAACTATCCTCGGGCTCCTGTTCATGGGCCATACGAAAGCATGACTCCCAAGAGATCTTCACTGGATGGAAGAAACGCACTCTGGGAGGAATACATGTCATTGGGCACCAACGACAAATCGGGTTCCAATGCCCCCAGTACATGATGTACAAAACCATCTGTATGATCATTAATAGATGTGGAGGAAGAACGGGTAGCCACATAATTGACCTGTGGCGGGGAAGGCACTGCTTGCGGACAAGAACCGAGAGTGGATGATGGTAGCACAGGAGGCACTGGGGGACTAAAGAATGACAGGTGATCTATAGTCACCATTCTTCCATCGTGCGAAAAACAAACCACATGAAAAAGAGAAGAAACAAGAGCCCCCATGGCATAGATATAATCATGGCCAAGGAGAAGATTAAAATCTAAAGCACCTTGGACAACCATCATGTCTATATAGATGGTTTTTCCCCCAAAGTAACAGGGAACTTTGGAAGGATCCTAAAGCTTGATGAGTTCCTCCGTCGAAAGCCAATAGATTTTGACTGACAGGCACAAGCTATGGGGAACCCAAAGCTTACCAAGTAATGGAAGGCATGAGGCTAAGAGACACACCTTTGTCCGAAAGAGTGCCATGCACTGCCTTATTATAGGCGTGTACTGTAATCTAGAAAGGCACATAGGATGGAAGGCGGAATGTAGTCAAGTGACTCCAGTTAAAGGAAACAACCGAACTACTTGGTGGGGGTATCATATGATTGCCCCCATGCTCTACAGGAATCGAAGAAGAACTCTCTTGCTTAACTGGGATAGGAGGGTCGTTCTTGGACTCAGGAGAATCTGACGAGACAAGAAGAACATGAGCAATGTGATTATGATACTCTTCGGGAACAGAGTGAACAACTAGTGGTGAACCCAGGTTAACACTCTTCCTGACCAATGGTTGGTCAGGAATAGGCTTAGCACAGCCAGGCTCAGGAAGAGGAGGACGGACAAGAGAAGAATCTAAATCAATCTCTTTTTCAATGGGGAGAGGATCTGAGGAGAGCCTCTGATAACCAACTGGAAGTGGAGGTGAGGAAGCTGTAAGACTTTCCAAAACAGCAGAATCTTTATCCATGAGCGGAAAAAGGTGAAGGGGATGGTTGCCTTCACACAACCTACAGGGGAATTGAATCTTCCCTTCCTTCTTACTATTGCCAATTGAGAATTGAACATCGACATGAGCTTTAGAGGATGATGAGGGACGAGCCAGATCATGAGACCATGCTTCTAAGATCCTAGGAATACTAAGACAATTGCAAAGAAGATGGTCACCCTTGCACAATTTACAAGGAAACTTAACCTTCCACAAAGGATTAGAAGGTGTCTTGACCTGAGATGTACTCAGAATGATAGCTTCATGGGTGGCCTCTTACTTATCCAACTTCTTCTTCTTCTTCTTCGTCTTCCTCTTCTTCTTCTTAGCCTCCTGGTTACCGGATGCGGAACTTTCACTAGGTGAAGTAGGAGAGGAGGATGAAGAAACAGGGGAAGAAGGCGTAGGCTCAACCTGAGAATCATCGTGTCGTGATGCAAACGAAGGAGATGGCAGAACAGGGGTCATAACACTCGGGACCACCGATGTTGAAAACAACCAAACGGGCAAACCAATGGTTAACCCAGGCAAAGACAATGTTTCCATATACAGAGCACCGACATTTCCGAAAGGAGGAAATGGACCAGGATTCCCATCTTGGGGAAGACCTTAACCGGTAGACTCAAGGAAAGTGGCCATCAGAAAAAACCTTGAAACACACTCGCAGTGTAACCAAGAATTCTAACCGTTACCAGGAATATTTCATGGGCAGTTAATTTTATGACACAGGAACAAAACCTGACCTTTTCATGTTTCAAGAGTCGAGAAAAGGATGAAAAGGTGACTCTATCACTTTTGAGGTTTAATGAGCTTGAAAGGACAAATGCTCAGATGATCCTTTTCTTTTAAGGAGTCGAAAAGGAATGAAAGTGACTACTCTGGAGAACTAGACAAGAGGTTTACCAAACTAACCGTAAAACTACATATACACCTTGGTGATCAAGTGAAAGAAAAAATGATCAAGGACTTTCTGTACGGTAGTCAGTCTTCTTGAATGCTGTGTTCGGTGCATTACAGTTCATAAGGTGGCAGACTTGGCTTCCTATGGATGTAGGATGATAACCTAGTGGGGTCTCCCGATATATACTTACCGATACAGGGAGTACAAGTCCGTACTAACAGCTATTGAGTCACAAAAGGAGGAATCACCCAACATTAAATGAAAACAATAGTGACTAGGTTTAATAATGTCGGAGCACATCTCTAGCCTAAACCTCTAGATAATGCGTGTTAAGTTCCAATGCATTGTTAGGTTCATTCAATTGATTTTAAGAGTTAATCTTGAATTAAGTTTCGGTTTTCAGGCCCTACCGTATGTATTTTCAACAATTCCTAGGATGCAACTACAATGAGTAAAACATTATTCCTTTCAATGAACAACTACCTAAATGAGGGTAAGGAGTTCATTTCCAAGCGAATGCAAACCAAGACAAGCAAGTGCAGGCACTAAGAAACACAATGCATCAATACACCTATCTCACAACTACTAATGAAAGATTTAAACTTTGCTTTCCAATTTCTCAATCATGAAAATTCAGTAATGCAAATGTTCTTTCACTTTTGTATGCTTGTATGAATGCAATATATTGAATTTTTTTTGAATTTAAAGAGACAAACAAGCAAGTTTAAACCTAATTGATCCAAACAATTGTGATCTATGCTTCATAGTGAAGAAATCGAATCAGTATGAAAAAACTGGTTTAATAATCAACACTAAAAATCAACTAGCAAGAAAACAAGCAGCAAAAAGCCTCAAGCAAATCAATAAGACGGTTGCAGTTGAACCTTGGATAGACAAGTAACCCAAGCGAATGGTTTGAAACACTTAAAAGAGCTAGGTCACGGGGTCTAAAACACATGACTCCCTAAAATGAAATCAAATAGAGACAAGCCTTAACCAAAGCAATCAAAACAAGCTGATGGGAGACAGAAAACAGCAGGGGATAAGCAAGACGGATGGTTTCAGGAGGCAAAGTTGTAAAAAACAACTTGTACACGAATCATCACGGGCCTATAACAAGAAACTTGGGACGATAAGCCAATTGTCACAAGTGTAGAGCCAGCAACTTAGCGACGTTGTCGCAAGGGTACACTTATCTTTTGCGAAGGTCTAATTTCAGGAATAGTCGTTGTGGAGCTATCAAAAGGGTCTCTTTCACCTCTAGTTATCTCACATTAGTATGTCAATCCGGGAGTGTTTGGTTATTACAAAGAGTGACTCAATCCGAGGCTATTTGTCAGAGTAATGCTAGTAGTACAGTGTTCTTAAAATACAAGAGTAAACAGATGCTTGCCTATAACTAAATTACTTCAAATGACTAAAGTGCACACTCCTAAAACTAGGCAACTGATCAGTCAAGGGTTTGGTGACGATAACCTATCCCTTTGGAAATTGACGGAAAGGAAATAAAAGCAAGGAAAATAACACATTCAGAAAAGCAAGCAACTTACCAGTCAAGGGTTCGGCAGCAATAGCCCATCCCTTTGGAAACTGATGGAAAGGAAATTAGAGCATGGATCACGGGTCTGGGAGCGAGGCAGTGAATGTCGAAGCTCACTACAGCCTTGGATCATCTCTCACACCAAAATAACAAATGCAAGTAAATGGAACAGAAAATAGCAAAATGGAACAACAAATAAAGAATTGAACGGAAAATCTGGAATGGAACAGCAATAATAAAATGGAACAGCAATCAAACAACTAAGTCTCGCGAGTCATAACCAAATTTAATCTATTAACCCAAATACACTCTTCACAATCAAATATCAATCTCTCACTCTTAAGGCAAATCAAGCAGAACTCACTAATAGAACAACACTAACTATTGATGAGTTATGGAACAACGCCAATAGATCATACACACGTGACACTCTAAAACAGTAATCTGATCAATCTTAATTTAACAGCGTTATTTCTGAATACAACTTCGAATGAATCTATAATGTAAATGTTCAGTACAAGAGCTCTGTAACGAGACAGTAATAATATTCGGCCAAGACTAATAATCATTCAATCAACTCTTGAAAGGATCAGTAATATAATGTAGAGTCAATACACAATTCTATCTGTAAAAACCTTAATGGATTAATCTTAACAGAGCATGTAATGGTGATTCATAAAGCATATCAAATTACCAGATAACAACAATAAGCAAACACGCAAAAGTCAAATTGTAGTGGTACAGAAGCAAGTGTCCTTCGGGGCTGGGCCCTTAGCCTCAAGGGTACACTGCTTTGAGTTAATCGAGATGCAGAGATACAGTAATCACCAAGTTTATATTAACGCATAAGACAAAAGTACAATGAACCAGTTCTCAACGAGACTCGATGATCAAAGTTGATCTTTTACAGAAAATTACATAAAAGTATATATATATGTCCCCTAGGTTAACAGTGTTGTCCCTTTATATAAAGGTGACGGTGGAGATGTCTAAGTAACAAGATAAATAAAGTAGCGATCCCTCAGGATCAAAGATCCTGAGGGATTCGCCAAGCTATCAATCCTTAATCTTTTCTTTTCTTCTCCGCCGAGCTGGTGTCTTCTCCTCTTTTTCCGGGCCGATTTGCTTAGATCTGCTTAGCCTTGTTTGCATTCGGTTTCCCTTCAAAGGGACAACAATTATCTTGTCTTTATCTTTTCCTTCGGAATGGCAACTCTTCGTTTTCACCCTTTTCTGCATAGAAGAATAGCAATTATCAGTGATTAAGTCTTGCATATTAATTCACATGTTTTGTTATAATTCTTTATTGTTTTCCAGATTCATGATGCAAAAAGGTTTACAAATTCTACTGAAAAGCTATTGAAATGATCAACAAAAGCATACCTTTTTGGTACTCCACACACCCCCCTGCTTACCCTGTTTCATGCCCTCATGAAAACATTGTAGTTGACATGCAAGGCAGTGAGAGAATAGGTTGGAGAAGGAATCTCATGCGGAGGCCTACAGCCATGATGAGTGACTAGATAGTCAAAGAACTGACCTGTTTGACCCTCAGGCATCTCATACAGGGCTTGATATTCGGGTGCAGGGTGCCAAATAATTGGACTGCGAAATCTATATCCTAACCAGGATGGCCTTGCTTTCAAAATGCTCTTGCCATAGAGGTTCGAACGGTTGGCAGCTAATTCAAAATTCTCATACTTAAACGGTTCCCTGAGCTGGATGTTTGGATTAGAGATTCGGTAACAAAATTTGGCTGCATCGATGGCGAGGTCTTTGATGGAAGGAAATTACTCTAAACTTTGTCGAATGAGTGCCTCATGCATAGGTCCTAACGTTTCAATGACACCCGGAGTTCTCATAAGGTTTCTATGTGCTTTCCATAACCGCACTGGGTCCCTAGGTTCAGCCCTTACCCACAAATCTAGGCCATTTTCCTGCCTCTGGAAAGTGTTATAGGCTTTGAGCCATTTAATCTGATTAACCCCGAATGAGATGAATGCTTGCAACTGAATGTCCCCAACAAAAGGACCAGGGTTCAATTCAGTCTCCTGATCTAGCACGAGGTTATGCAAATAAAATTCACACAGCAATCTCTGGACCTTCACCCCATAATGTTTACAATAGTCTATAAAGTCATTAACAGTGTTGATTTGTATAGGGGCGCCTGCTTTAACAGCTTTTATTTTTAATTGTAAATATTGTTCTAGTAGAAACAAAGCATAGTTTTTGGCAGGGGCCCTACACGCTAAAACGTCATTGTATAAAGAACACAAGGTATCCATCTGCTTGATAACAGTATCTAGCCTACGAGTTACCTTTGCAGCTTTCTCTTGTTCCTTTCGCCACCCTTCAAAGGCCTGGCTTTCGGATTGATTGACGTTCCTTAGTTGCTGCTGTAACTCTTCATATTTCTCACGGGGGACCGTTTGCTCTCTAAGTTGTTCAGCTTCTTGATGGGCTTGCTTCATCATCTTATGCAAGGTTCTTGTCTTCAGATATTTTTTCCATAGGTCAGTGGAGGCCGGGAGTTTTACCTGAACTTTCTTATTACGCTGTTTGGAGTTCAGAACCCTTATTACCCCTGAGGGTGGTGCCTCTGTCTAGATTTCCTTGTTCTCCTTTTCTTTTTTAACACGAATATCAGCTTGCTGTTGTTCCTTTTCAAATGGAACAACAGTCTGTTCCTCAACATCATTTGGAACAACAGTTTGTTCTTCAGCAGGGTTTGGAACAGTAGGGCGATCGTTGGTCCTTCGCCTTTTTGCCTTGCGGGAGTTTACTGCAATGGCCCTCTTTTTCTCCCCTGCGGTCTTCCTTACCTTCTGGTTTGCTTTCAGAATTCTAATTTGCTGTCAGAGCTGGACTATTGTATTCAATAATTTCTGCCGTTCCTTTCGCAATTTCTTAATTTCCAGCATTTCATTAGAAGGGACAGTAGGCTGTCTACTGTGGTCTGGACTAGTCTCTGGATCTTTCTCCTGGGGTGCTTCCTCGTTGTTCTGCTCTGGCTGTTCTGGGGTAGGAACCTTAGCAGGTCCCGTCTCTTCCTGGACAACTGCTTGTTCTGCTCCTACTCCCTCCGGAATTTCCTTTGGTGACTTGGGAACAGAGTGTTCCCGTTCAGTATCTCTTATCTCTGCTTCATCATGAACAGGCAGTTTTCCTTCTTCTGCCTCTACTGCATGTGATTTTTCAGATGCATTTTCTTCTTGGGGTTTGTCGTGGAGGTCTGCTAGACTGGAAGGTTGGCCATACTCACCCATATTGGCCAAAACCGTGGCCAATTCGTCTTCTCCCACTGGGTCTTGTGGTTGGCTACCTTCCTGCTGTCCTATTTCCTCCTCTTGCTTAGATTCGGAATGCTCAGCTTCTGTTTCTGTTTCGGAATTCTCAGCTGCTTCCTCATTTTCCTTTTCGGATTGCTCAGCCCTCTCTTCAGATTGCTCGGCCTCCTTTTCAGATTGTTCTATCTCTACTTCTAGTCGTGAGGGTTGCTCGTCCTCGATTACCACTGGCTGGCTGGTGCTCCCCTGGAGCTTTTCCAGCCTTCCTCTTATTCGAGCTAACCGAGCTGATTTTCTGGGCCTCTCTGGCTATTCGGGTGTATCGGTGACATGCTTACGCTTTGCCGATTCCTGGTGTATTTCTGGTTGTTTAGATGCACTAGCAACATGTTTTTGTTTTACCAATTCTCTGCGTTTTTCCGGACGTTCTGGTGTGCTTGTAGAATGTTTACGTTTTGGGGATGGTGCTGTCACTCCCCCCTCAATCATTGCAATCAGTTCATCCCAGCTGCTTTGCTGCTGGGTAAGACTATGACTAACTACTAATTGAATTAATCCATGGTGACTGACGACTGACTCTGCATGTTGTGCCTTTTTTAGGCTTCGTGCAGCATCATGCAGTAATGAATTCAGAAGTGCAGGTAGATTTACAGAGCATTTTTGTTTTAAAACAGCTAAGAGTTTAAGATGTCGTGGCCTTACCATGTCTTCCCTCGCCTCACAGGTAATGTAACTCTGAACTGTCTTTGCTAATTCGATCCAGGGTTCTCCAAGGGTTGCTAGCAGAACTCCCTTCCCCTTGATTGTCAAGCTCTGGCCTTCGTCCTGGAAAATTTCGATGATCTTCTGTAATCTTTCCTTCTTTAGTGTCCATACTGGTCCGGTGGCTGGTAGTCCCGAGACTTCTGCAATTATATCGTCGGTGACTGCTATCCGCTTCCCCCTTACTGTGGAGTGGTTCTCCTGCAGGTTCTGCAAAAATTCCATCGCTACTATTTCATTAGACTCCTGCAGGCGACTGAGATAATTCAGCCACCCTTCTCTTTCCAGGATCTCCCGGGCAGCAGCAGAGACTGTCAACTTCTGAGGTTCGCTTCTAATTGCCCTTCCTCCCATGGTTTCTCTGTAGATCCTCAATGGAACAACAACTGCTTGTGCTGTTTGAAACACAGAGAGGGTGCTAATCGCAAGCTTTGGAAAAAAAAACATAGAGTATGCAACAAAAATGGATTATGAACAACAGCTCGCGTAAAAATAGAAATGTCATGCCATTAAGCCATGCCATGTCGTCGTATGCTATCTTTCCCGAATAGTGAGCTGACACATAGTTCAGGGAATAATGAGGTTAACCTCCCCCCAACAATGTGATAGGCTGTCCCAATCGTCAAATAAAGGAGCAGCACCCGATATGTAACCAAGTCATAAAGGAACAGCATATGAAATTATGCCATGTTTAGAAAGACAATGAAGGAGAGTTGATCGCATATTACGTAAGAGGCTGCTGTGATATGATAGGAGGCTGGGGGATAGGACGTCTGTCGTACTTGCCAAATCTCAAGTTGTCATTGTCACTTCCTTTGCCATGATTGGTGGTAATAAATGTTCATGCGATGTATAAATCGGGAAATAATATATGATTAGTTCCTTAGGATATAAGAAACAAAAGAGTATTAGTATCTTACCCATTGGAATAACTAATGTGACTTCAATACCATTAACAGTGCTATGCTGCCGACAGGTGTCCATAACCTTGGCAGAGTTGTTTTTTACCCCTGGAACCATGATCCTTTGTGTATACTTAGGAATATTGTTATGTCGAAGTGTAGGCCATTATGCTGGCTTGATGACCAGTTAACCATAATGCCATTCACGAGGAAGGAGTGAAACGTGGGCAGGCCGGCTCGTGATGATACCTCCTGTTCCAAGGTTCGATTTTTTTAATATACTTTTTGGACCATATCCCTGGTGTGGTGGCCATAGTGGGAATGCCACTTCACTTTCATCCTCATGATCATGGTAAGCTGGCTCTTGATGAGACCCCCTATCCTGCATTTGACATCTCATAAATCATGTTCACGCACATTTTTCTTTTTCATAGAGTCTTTTCCTTATTTATACACAAAGGGTGGCTCAACACTCCTTAAGAGTAGGAATGGTGGAAGAAGTCTTATCATCTCAATAGGAAGATATAAGCCCATTGCTCTTATTCCTAAATAATAATCAAAGAGAGTTAAAGGGATCAGCATGATAAAGATAACCAATCAGAGCAAAATTAGTAAAACAATGACAACAAAAGATAAGAAATAAGTATATCCTTCCTTTTGTCCTCTTACTAATGCAGAGCCTTATAAATATAGCGATTTATGATTTGCGGATTTTGGTATGTTGTGATTTTATATTCATTGCATAAGTGCATAGCTGTATTTTAAAGACTTGAAAGGATATGGGCAAGAAGCATCCTCTTAAGGAGTAAGCTGTTTCACAAGGAGAGAAAAAGTATGCTAGTGGTGTTCCTCTTGGAAAAAGACGAAGAATGCAAATGCAAATGCCGTTTCTTAAAAAAAGGAACAACAAAAAATAAAAAAAAGCTATGAAAAAAAACACTCAAAATGCCGTTCCTTTGAAAAAGGAACAGCAGCGACCAAAAGTGTTGTTCCTTTAGAAAAGGAACAGCAAAAGAGGCAAAAATGCCGTTCCTTTGGAAAAGGAACAGCAGAAATCAAAATATGGTGTGCCTTTAGAAAAGGGACAGCAAACACACCGCAGCGCCGTTCCTTTTGAAAAAGGAACAGCAAAAATCCAAAACGCTGTTCCTTTAGAAAAGGAACAGCAGAACGAGCAAAGTCATTCCTTTTGGAAAAGGAACAGCAGAAAATCGAAGATGTTGTTCCTTTGGAAAAGGAACAGTAGAAAATCAAAGATGCTGTTCCTTTGAAAAAGGAACAGGAAAAATCGAAAGTGTTGTTCCTTTTGAAAAGGAACAGCAGAAAATCAAAGATGATGTTCCTTTGAAAAAGGAACAGCAAAAATCGAAAGTGCTGTTCCTTTTGAAAAGGAACAACAGAAAATCAAAGATGTTGTTCCTTTGAAAAAGGAACAGCAGAAATCGAAAGTGTTGTTCCTTTTGAAAAGGAACAACAGAAATCAGAAAATCAAGAATGTTGTTCCTTTTAAAAAGGAGCAGCAAAAAAAATCTAGAATGTTGTTCCTTTTGAAAAGGAACAACAAAACACGCAAATGCCGTTCTTTTAGAAATGGAACGGCAAAAATCAAAATTTTGAGAAAGCAAAAAACATTGAGTTCAAACATATATACAAGAACATCTTGAAAAAAAGAACTTATGTACAGACTGTAAAAAAAAGAAAGGAGTGAATTCCTTAATGAATTACAGGTGAGGAAGATTTCTCTTCCTCTCCTAAAATCTCCATATCAGTGTCTCGACGTAGCTGCTGGCAGAAGGACTCCCGAGTAAGTGGTTTGCGATAGAGACGAACTCGATGGCCATTCACTTTGAAGGCGTATCCAGAACTGTCAATGGTGATTAACGTGATGGTCCCATTGTCATGCACCTTCTGGATTTCATATGGTCCCAACCAATGAGTTTGGAGTTTCCCAGGGAAGTCCTGAAATCGAGAGTCATATAACAGAGCCCAGTCTCCTTCATGGAAGACTTTGTTCTTGATGAGCGCATCATGCCATTTAGCCCACTGCTATTGAATCAGTGCTGCATTTTGTAGTGCAGAGAGCCTAATTTCGTCCAATTCGTTGATCTGCTGTAGCCGATTGATTTGTGCCTCGCTTAGATCTAGGCCAACTTCCTGTGCAGTTCGTAAGGTTTGGATTTCAAATTCTATGGGAAAAATAGGTTGTTTTCCAAACACTAATTGATAAGGTGAGTAACCAGTGGTGCTTCTCCATGTTGTTCTGTAAGCCCACAGTGCTTCAGGTAGTCTAGCAGCCCAATCATGCTTATGCGACGCAATGGTTTTCGTTAGGATTGATTCTATTATCTTATTTCTGCTTTATACCTGCCCATTCGCTTGTGGATGATATGGAGTAGTAATTTTATGCTGGACATGATAATTGTTGAGTGTTGCAGCTAATTTATTTCCAATAAATTGTGGTCCTCCATCTGTAATTATTTCCCTTGGAAGGCCATAACGTACAAATAGATGGAACAGGAACTGTATTACAGAGTCCTCTGTGGCTCTTGGCAATGCTTCTGCCTCAACCCATTTGGTGACATATTCTGTTGCCACCAAGATATATGTTTTCTGATTTGATGATGGGTTTATGGGGCCAACGAAATCAAGAGCCCATCGCTCGAATGGTTCAATGACTAATTGTGGCTTCAAAGGCATCTCGTCGGCTTGACCAAGTCGTCCTGCTCGCTGGCAGCTATCACAGGATTGGACAAATTTCTTTGCATCTTTGAAAATCGTGGGTCAGTAGTATCCTGTCTGCAATACTTTATGTCCAGTTCTACGCTCAGCGAAGTGTCTACCACACGGTCCATCATGACAGGCTTTTCGGATGTCAAAGATTTCATCTTCTCGAACACATCTCCTGATATGCATGTCTGCCCCTGTGTGAAACAAATAACCCCCAATCCACGAAAATCGAGTACTTTTCTGAACAATCCGCTTGCGCTCATTAGGGGTCAAGTGTTTTGGTAGCTTACCTACTGCAAGGTAATTGGAAACATCAGCATACCAGGGTGTTTGAACAGCAACAACAAACAGGTGCTCATCTGGAAATTGATCTTCAACTGCTACTGCATCAATTGGTTTTGGTATTCTTGAGAGGAAATCGGCTACAGGGTTTTCTTTGCCAGGCCGATCCTTGATTGTGATGTCGAATTCCTACAATAAAATCAACCATCTAGTTACTCTGGCATTTGTGACAGGCTTATTTGCTAGATATTTAATGGTAGAATGATCTGTATATAAAATAACAGGATAGCCTGTAATATAATGTCTAAACTTATTGACAGCATGTATCACAGCTAGGAATTCTTTTTCAGTAACAGTGTAATTTAATTCAACAGGGGATAAATTTTTGCTGATGTAATAGATGGCATATGGTTTTTTATCCTCTTCCTGCCCAAGGACTGCGCCAATTGCTGTATCTGAGGCATCAGATGATATTTGGAATGGTAAATCCCAGTTTGATCCTCGAAGGACTGGGACTGTAGATACGAGCTTCTTTAGATCCTCGAAAGCACGGTCACATTTTTCTGTCCAAAGAAAATCAACGTTACCAGTTAGTGGATATAAAGGTGCAGCAATGTGCGAATAATGTTCTATAAATCGTCTATAATAACCAGAAAATCCAAGAAAGCTGAGTACTTCTGTTTGAGTAGTAGGAGTAGGAATAAGCAAAAGTTTTGAATTTTAGTCGGGTCTACCTGAATGCCAGCTGCTGAAACATAGTGTCCTAGGATAAGTCCTTCGGTCATCATCATGTAGCATTTTTCGTGGCTTAAAACCCTGGTAGCAATGCAGCGCTGTAGGACTTTTTCTAGGGTGTCTAGTGCTGGATCAAAATCATCTCCATATGGTGTAAAATCATCCATATATACTTCAAGTCCATCATTTATTAAATCTGCAAAAATGCTAAGGATAGCCCTTTGGAATGTGGCAGGAGCATTACATAGGCCAAAGGGTAGAACCCGATACACAAATGTTCCCCAAGGACAAGTAAAAGTAGTTTTGTCCTGGTCTTCAGGGGCAATCTGAATCTGATTGTATCCACTGAAGCCATCTAGGAAAGAAAAGAATTTCTTTCCTGTTAAAGTATCTAATACTTGGTCTATGAATGGGAGAGGAAAATGATCTTTTTGTGTTGCTTTATTTAGTTCCCTATAATCCACACAAATTCTCCATTTTCCATTCTTTTTTGGTACCACCACAAGCGGAGAGACCCATTTACTATCAGAAATAGGATAGATAAAATTGACATCTAAAAGTTTCTGAAGTTCAGCTTTTACCACATCCTTTAGATGAGGATTAAGTCTTCTTTGTGGCTGACGAACAGGTCTGGCATCTTTTTCTATATAAATGTGGTGTGTACATAATTGGGGATCAATTCCTTTCATATCAGGGTAATCCCATGCAAATGCTTCTTGATATTTTGTTAACAGATGGATGAGCTTCGTTTCTTGTTCAGGTGTGAGATTGGCATTGATGTTTAAAGTTTTTCCCGGTTCAATTTCCACAATTTTACTATTTGTACCAGAAGTAATGGGTATCGTTTTTAACTAGAGGTGAAAGAGACCCTTTTTAAGTTACTATTTTACTATTTGTATTGTAGTATAGTGGTAAGTATTCCCGCCTGTCACGCGGGTGACCCAGGTTCGATCCCCGGAAATGGCGCCAAAAT
Source organism: Pinus tabuliformis (assembly GCA_031772625.1). NCBI lineage: Eukaryota > Viridiplantae > Streptophyta > Pinopsida > Pinales > Pinaceae > Pinus > Pinus tabuliformis. The sequence continues at coordinate 1,327,208,106 of CM062817.1, read as the reverse complement.
GTGGAGCTATAAAAAGGGTCTCTTTCACCTCTAGTTATCTCACATTAGTATGTCAATCCGGGAGCGTTTGGTTATTACAAAGAGTGACTCAATCCGAGGCTATTTGTCAGAGTAATGCTAGTAGTAAAGTGTTCTTAAAATACAAGAGTAAACGGATGCTTGCCTATAACTAAATTACTTCAAATGACTAAAGTGCACACTCCTAAAACTAGGCAACTGATCAGTCAAGGGTTTGGTGACGATAACCTATCCCTTTGGAAACTGATGGAAAGGAAATAAAAGCAAGGAAAATCACACATTCAGAAAAGCAAGCAACTTACCAGTCAAGGGTTCGGCAGCAATAGCCCATCCCTTTGGAAACTGATGGAAAGGAAATTAGAGCATGGATCATGGGTCTGGGAGCGAGGCAGTGAATGCCAAAGCTCACTACAGCCTTGGATCGTCTCTCACACCAAAATAACAAATGCAAGTAAATGGAACAACAAATAGCAAAATGGAACAGCAAATAAAGAATTGAACGACAAATCTGGAATGGAACAACAATAATAAAATGGAACAGCAATCAAACAACTAAGTCTCGCGAGTCATAACCAAATTTAATCTATTAACCCAAATACACTCTTCAAAATCAAATATCAATCTCTCACTCTTAAGGCAAATCAAGAAGAACTCACTAATAGAACAGCACTAACTATTGATGAGTTATGGAACAGCGCCAATAGATCATACACACGTGACACTCTGAAACAGTAATCTGATCAATCTTAATTTAACAGCGTTATTTCTGAATACAACTTCGAATGAATCTATAATGTAAATGTTCAGTACAAGAGCTCTGTAACGAGACAGTAATAATATTCGGCCAAGACTAATAATCATTCAATCAACTCTTGAAAGGATCAGTAATATAATGTAGAGTCAATACACAATTCTATCTGTAAAAACCTTAATGGATTAATCTTAACAGAGCATGTAATGGCGATTCATAAAGCATATCAGATTACCAGATAACAACAATAAGCAAACCACGCAAAAGTCAAATTGTAGTGGTACAGAAGCAAGTGTCCTCCGGGGCCGGGCCCTTAGCCTCAAGGGTACACCGCTTTGAGTTAATCCAGATGCAGAGATACGGTAATCACCAAGTTTATATTAACGCATAAGACAAAAGTACAATGAACCAGTTCTCAACGAGACTCGATGATCAAAGTTGATCTTTTACAGAAAATTACATAAAAGTATATATATATGTCCCCTAGGTTAACAGTGTTGTCCCTTTATATAAAGGTGACGGCAGAGATGTCTAAGTAACAAGATAAATAAGGCAGCGATCCCTCAGGATCAAAGATCCTGAGGGATTCGCCAAGCTATCAATCCTTAATCTTTTCTTTTCTTCTCCGCCGAGCTGGTGTCTTCTCCTCTTTTTCTGGGCCGATTTGCTTAGATATGCTTAGCCTTGTTTGCATTCGGTTTCCCTTCAAAGGGACAACAGTTATCTCGTCTTTATCTTTTCCTTCGGAACGACAACTCTTCGTTTTCACCCTTTTCTGCATAGAAGAATAGCAATTATCAGTGATTAAGTCTTGCATATTAATTCACATGTTTTGTTATAATTCTTTATTGTTTTCCAGATTCATGATGCAAAAAGGTTTACAAATTCTACTGAAAAGCTATTGAAATGATCAACAAAAGCATACCTTTTTGGTACTTCACAGTCGCGATTGTACAACAGGTAATCAACGACGCACATATTTACTAAAGAGGATAGGGTGATGTTGTCAAAGCTGTTAAGCTATCTTAAGTGGCGATTTTAATAAAGGTAAAAGACAAGTCACAACACCCAAAAGACACCAGGCTATCCTTCCAAACAGTAAGGGGAATTCCCAGATTGACCTAGGTAATCCAAAAGCTGAAGATGCAACCCCAAAATTCAAGAGACACTAAATCAAAAGACAAACCAAGAGTAAACAAGAAGAAAACAAACAAATAACTCCCCAGTGGAGTCCCCAACTTGTGAAGTAGGAAAGGTTCCCTCTGCAGACAGAGGCAACCCCTCTAGCCCTAGAGTGAGTCTAGTCACAACAAAACAAAACAACAATCGATTTCCTTAAATAGTCATTGTTGGAAGCCTACCTCAAAACCGATGTTCAGTGAAGCTTTTGTTGCACCGTTCCAGCTTTCATTTCCTTCTCCTCAATGAGCAATAAACTTAAAACAATACAAGAGAACAACAGAACACGTAACCGAGAACAATAATGATCTGCTTACTTATAAAGTCAAGAAATCATAAGCTATCAAGTAAATTATGCACAAGATATAGGAAATCATCATTAATTGTATTAAAATGAATCAAGAGCAAAGCTTACAACCAAGTCTTGACATTGCAAGCCTTCTCGGAGGGTCTCCCAAATGGATGATATCTCTCTCTCACTCACAAGCTCTAACACAAGGTTAAGGCACTCCACAACCTCTTATCAAACTATCAGCAATTCCACATAGCAAACTTCTCAAACTCACCCTAAAGCTATCTAATCTGCTTCAATCCAAAAACCAAGAACTAGGAACTAGCAACTAATAACTAGTTGATCATAGCAATGGTGAGTGCTTTTATAGGAGGAGGAGCCTCCATGAAATGAGGGAGAGGGAGCTTATCCTCAAGGGAGGTTTCAAAAAAGGCAGAACTGCCATCCCAGAGGAGGAAATGCGACCTAATCTAACCCAACAACCAGTTCTAGAATCACTCAGAAGGCCGACTATTTGAACTAATTCGCCAAATCTGGATCGTCGCAAGTCATAAACTAGGGTTTGGCGTCGACATCGCAAGGAATAAATGCGTTCGGAACAATCATCGCAATTAATATCTTGAGGACTTACGTCAAGCCCTAAAATTCAACCGTCACAAGAAACACGTGCACACCTGTGATGACATCCTGACGATACAATTCAAAATAGAGGATCGTCGCAGACTTAAAAGGGTTCACTTGTGACGATGCAAAAACATAGGAAAAAGGGTCAATCTTCAGTATTAGAGAGCACCTTTTTAATCTTCTTGCATGAGTGGGAAGATATGGACATGTGTATTTTTATGTATGACATAGCGGAGGGACTAAGTTGAGGTTAGTGAGAAGTTACTGTGTAAAAAAGCTGCACAACCATTGAAGTGGAGATTCACGAAGTGTGTATGCAAGCAAAAAGCTGGCCTATTCGATAGAACACCCTTCTTCCTCATTAAGAATGGAAATAAAGTCATGTAAGTACTCAAGCTAGGCCACTTTGCCTTCACCATCATATGTGTAAGTGGACAAGTGATTGAAAAACTCCCTCATGATGGTGACACCTTCATGGTTCGAAAAACATTGCGGAGGGAGAAGAGTGCAAGAATCCATGATAGATATGCAAAGGTTCAAAACATGATGAGAGGACACAATTTTTCATCTGACCCTCCTTTTAGCACCATAAATGTTGATGGTGTTGGACCTGCCAACGTGTAAAGGGATCTCCCTGGTAAGAAGTCCCAATTAGACCTTAGACCATTTGGTGTAGGAGTCCCAGAAGTGGGTCATATGGTAATGCCTTGACAACGATTTCATACAGAGACAAGTAAGATAACTCTGTTGATATCAAGGGTGTGACAACTAAAACAAGCCAAGGAAGGTGCATGAGAGGTTCTAACACATGGGGGTTGAGATGAGTGCACCCCTTGGAAACCTGTGATAGCACGCATTTAAGAAGGGAACACGTGAGCAAAGATACATCACAACATGGAAGGCTTAGTAAGAAATCCAAAGTGATGGTTAAACCAAAAACACATTTCAGAGAGATTCATACATACTTATACAAAATAGTCCATACATGCATGCATAAGAAAACAAATACATATATCATTTAGAGTAAACTAGATAGCATAGAATACAATACAACATATGCATGAAACATGTTGGCTTTGCTATATTAATAAGTGTAAGTTCCAGTCATACAATACATCCATGTCTAACCACTAGTTCCGATAGCGGAATGTTACAGCCACAACTGCCTACTTCTCCAAAGAGATGTACTAGCTCTATGCATTGGAGAAGCCAAGGCTCGTTACAATATTGTCCAAGATTTCTCTAAGATAGTCCTATCGGAAGCTTAGCTGACCAAAAGCCTTTGAAATGAGTTATGAGGTTTTGTTTATAGCAAAGGGTGGAGTGACCCTTAACATTCCCCTTTGTGACAGTTCATTTACCCTCATGACTCTTCACCTACTCTATTACTATTACATCCAACTATCGCAACTTGAACTTGCACTTGAAAAGACGTTACATTACAATGCATAGGTGCTCATGTGAGACAAAATGGCTTGAGCAAGCCATGCAAGACATCAATGACACTTGGTCCATTGTGATGAGACCAACATCGATGGTGAAGGTGGTGAGCTGATGCCAAACTTGGTCTTCCATGGTGGTGTGCATGCACTCCATGGCGACATCTTGCTAAAGCGAACTCTTTCCTCTATTGCATCCGAGTGCATTTGTATGACTCCTCCATCCAACTCGTCTGTTATCATGTGCATGGTTTTCTTGGATGCGGATGAACCAGAAACACATTAATGCATAGTGTCGATGGTGATCTTTTAGTGTGTGTTGGTGGTCATATGCATCAACTGTCAACTACATGTTTAGCACCAGTTGGACTTGGTTCTTGTCTTCACCTTAGTGAGTGTGCCAAATGGGTTGGATCACATGCGTTCACATAATGACATGCATGCTGCTGAATCCCTTGCATGCGATCAACAACACTGCTCACCATGTCTACTCTGTGTTAGGTATTGGGATGGATCTATAACTTGTACAGGTGACTTGTCATCTGTGAGTGCATGTTGCAGCCCTTGCTATTCATGTTCCTATTGCAACTCATTCGCTGGTCTCTGCAGCTCATGTTCTTCCTTGAGTTGCTGCTTCAGCACATGCAACTCCTTCTTTGTTCCATTCTCTATCTTTGCGTGATCTTCATGTCGCGCCGTCACCTCAGAGTCTGAGTCTCCAAAGTTGCTTTCATCATCAGTGGATCTGCTTGAGCTTGCAAATTTGTTCAGCCTCCGTGTTTTCAACAACCTTCATCTTGCATTTATTGCATCCGATATGCTTCCTTCAACTGTTGTTCATGACGCTGCTCGTTGTGATGTTGTTTCCATCATATCTTGATGTCCTTGTCTACGGACAACTTGATGTCTTCATGGGTAGGCAATTCCATAGACACTTGATCAACTTCATCCCCATGTTAGAGTTGGTCTGGTCATCCCTTCGTCAGAGATCATTTCTCTTATTGAATTCCATTTTTAGGTGTCTCATTCAGCTCGATCATCTGCATTCCACTAGGAGAATGCCATAATATAACGGAAGGGCCTTGTCACTCATTCCCCTCATGTTATCTACCTGCTAGATCTTCATTTAAAAAACATATACAGTCTTTTCATCAAAGTTGCAAAATTTGTCTTTAGGGTTTTAGTGTCAAGTAGGTCTAGGATTTCATTAGGTTTTGTCGATAAATGCTTCAGAGTGTCTGATAATCACCAGAAGGCCATGAGGATGTTCTATCGCCAATAAATTTTGTTAAAAAAGTGTTCGAAATGTGTTTTTCCTCAAAACTCTCTTTTGAGGAAAAAACAGAGTATTTAGCTTTATTTGTACAAAATCATGTAAATTTTGTTCTCTTCATTGTAAATTCCTTCACCTGCACCCTGGTTCCTTTCCTTAGCCTAAGAATCTCCAACACCTGCAAAGACAAGCCAAGCTCAAGTCATTTCGCTCATTACAAAGTGAAAAAGCAGTGAAAAAGTCCAAAACACAGGTTGAAATAAAAGTTATTTGCAAAACATTACAAAAATGGGTTTTTGGAAAAATTAATTTGAAAAGCCAATGTATAAAGCATGTCTCCAAGTTTTTAAAGTCCATTTGCATCCAAGAGATCAAAGAAGGTCGAATTTTAGTGGTGAGAGGGCGAAACTGTAATTTTCCAAGCCAAAACCGTGTTTAGAGTGCATGCGACGCATTGGCCAAAAGGCGTGGCGCATTGGGCGAGCTGCGCGGCGCATACAGTTGAGCAGCCCGAAAAGTTCCAAAACGGCCTCCAAATGCAAAAAACCTACAAATTTCCTTTGTTTCAAGTAGGTTGAGCTCCAATTCTCCTGTTCATCATAGTTTGGTAGTTATGCTATGATGTTTGATGTGTTGAGTGTCTAAACAAATGATCAAACCCTATCATCTTAAATTCCTCAAATAAAAGTTGCTGCCTAGGGTTTGACAACTATTTTCCTCCAAATCTATTCTCTTCCCACCATTTCCTTTTCTCCCTTATTCCATTTTCCCCTTATTTCATTGTTCCCTACGCCCTAGAATCACTAAATCCCTATCCCAAATTCCCTTTCCCAAATTTCTAAATGTAAAACCCTAAACCCTATTCCTATACATAAATCCCAAACCCTCCCATATTTTCCTAACCAAATCTATCCCAATACCCCCTAATCCCTCACTATTTTCCTCCCTCCTAACAGTCCCTTGTTCTATTTTCCCCTTGGTGGCAGAGGTTAGGCACATTACTAAAGAGCAATCCAACATAGTTTTCATACATCAGCAATCAGTTTTCTCCAAGGCATTTTGTACAACGGTCATGGCATTTGAGAATTCATCTGATCATGAAATGGAAACCCAAAGTGACTCACCCATGGAGGAACATGCACCCCGGAGGCCTCATAGAGGTGGCAGACATATCAGAGAAGAACCAATCACCCTCACTGAATTACAGGCCTACCCTCTAGCCATCTCTTGTTTTCAGCATCAGTCATGTTATAAGTTTTGTGAGAAGGTGGCTAATGTTCAATTTCATCATGAGTTGGCTCATCTATTTGTGTTGCATTTACATGGAGATCAGTCTACTTTGGCTGGTGTCACCTTCACACTTACACCAGAATCTATCTCACTAGCTACCGGTGTACCAAACATTGGAGAACCATGGAACAAGAGGAAGAAGATTTACCACAACATTATGAGCCATATATTAAAACCAGTTTCTTGAGGCAGCTCAAAAGAGTGTTTCCATTCCAATATCTTAAAGATGAATATGCTCCACTAATGAAATTAATCATGAAGTATTTCAGCTGTGAGGGACGGTTCTCTTGTTTATATGCTTATCACATAAGGTTGCTCATGCATTTCACCTGGGTATGGATGATGAACATTCCTTATTTCATATGCCAGAAAATAGAGAGGATGACCACCCCTGTGCAGCTCAAAACCGCTCAGCAGCAACTTAACAATGTTTATCATTTTGCTCTCATCAAGATTGTGGTGGTTCATCAGCTTGGATTACAGGGCATCACTTGGGATGATTTCATCTCCCGTGACTTCTTCAGAGCTTCACAGGAACCATTAGAGGTTAAGCGTGAGACAGGTGGACCTTCTCATCAGTATGAGCGCCATGAGACCGTTAGTGTGCCGGTATTCATCACATATCAGATGGGCACTAGACATTTGTTTGCAGCAACGAAGTGAGTGTTATCTCCACCTAGGGTGGAAGGGGCCTCGCTTCCTCCATTAGCATAGCAGGTTCAGGATCGAGGCAAGAGGCCTATATAGGAGGAAGGGCCTTCAAGTGAACGAGAGACCGACTTCATTCTCATTCAGGATGATGATACAGGCATGGGCTCGCAAAGTGCCAACCTTAGAGATATCATCTAGGAGCAGTAAATAGAGATCAAAGGCTTATCCCTTGACTTGGAGAGGGCTAAGTGGAATATAAAATACTTGGAGCAAAGGAACAAGAAGCTTGAAGATTAGCAGGCGATTATGGAATTACAAAACATCAGGGAGAATCGTCAAGCTGCCCAAAGGAGGAGGATTGAATTCACTTCTTTGGAGCAAGAGATTCATGATGATCGAGAGTCTTGGCTCGAAAGAGTCAACATCCACTTAGAGGAACTACTAGAAAAGGCCGACAGGGAAAAAGAATTGCTGAGACACATGGCTTTCCACTACATGGCACGGAACAAGGTTTGCAAGGCATGAATCAGGAATCTAAAGGAAAAATTAAAGAAGGCAATAAGGAAGCAAAAGAGGCAAAAGGAGCTTGATCATCTTTAGATATTGGCTGAAGCCTCTGTAGCCTAGCATGACACTTGATAGAGAAAGTATAGCCCAAATTTCAAGAAATTTGGGGCAATTTTTGACATTTTGAAATTTTTTGCATTAAAAAACAGGTTTTGCCTCCCTATGCGCCACGTCACGTGGTGCTCGCTTTTGCTAGAGGGCTCCAAATCCAAAAAACTTTACAGTTTTGGATTTTTCATGATAAATTATGGTTTCTGGTGCATGGCCAAGAAATTTGGGCAGGTTTTGAGTCCTCAAGAGGCCAAAAACACTCAAAAAATGACCTCACTGCCCCTATTTTGACACACAGGAAGCAGTCTTGGGAGATTGAAGTTTTGGAGGGGAAAATGACATCCAAATTCAGAAATTCCACTTGGGTTGGAAATTAGGTAGGTATACCTTTCCAACAAGCACACTTGGGATTAATTTGGACTTCAGGAAGTGCCTCAAATTCAGCTCCAAAGTGGTGAGACGCATAGAGAATCAGGCGCGGCGCATAGAGGATTTTTGCCTATTTTTCACTATTCAGCTCAGAAATTTGCCTATTTTTGACCAGTTTTTATTTTTGATGTTACTCTTGATATTTCATGATGTAATTTGATAACCATGATGTAATATTGGCACATTTTTACTTGTTCTAGAGGATTCATTCATTAAAAGGTGAAAATTAAATGAATGAATCAGTTTCCTATCATATAGGGGTAAGTTGTTTGACTACCTAGATTTCAGTTCCTTGTTTAGAATTGGTTCAAACAGCTCCTAGAATTATGAGATCGACCCCTAGAGGCATGGGAAGGAGTTAGGCTTGTCTATATCATGTAATTTCTCAGTCATTTTCAGGGTTGGATACTTGGGATTGCTTGGCACTTCATTGTACATTTCATTTCTGCAATTTTGGCAAAGGAAAGACCAGGGTTTTGCAACACTTGTTGGGATCCATGTGGCTCTGTGTTTTGATGGTGTTTTTCCCTACGTATTTTTAAGTTCACTGATGTTTATGTGTATCATTTTCCCTTCTCTTGTCTTCTGCAATTAAACAAATGAGTGATTAAGGTAGAATTCATTAGACTGCTATGCTCTGCCTTGATATTTTGTTTAATTCTACATGTTTTCATCTGTTTGAGGAGGACTCTTGAGACTTTCTTACCCTCCTTAGCCCCTCACCAATCTGATACATCCATTCATTCAATCCAAAGCATCAAAACGATTGCCTTCCTTGCCCCAATCAGAACTCTGCAAAAACTAGGCCTCATCCCCGGACCCAAATTTGCCTGTCCCTTTTTCCAACAAAACCCTCAAAAATTCAAATCAAATCCTTTGCACTTCATACCTAGCCTAAAATTAGTTTGTTTTTCAGTCATCTCCAGCCCCATTGATTATCTTTTGCTGAGATTGACCCGAAGAGAACCCTCTCCTGTCCTCGTAGGGCTAGCTACGAGGCTGAGAGTGGTTTGGTGTGGACCAAGAACCTTGCCTTTTCAGCCTGAGGCAAATCTAGGCTCTAACATAGTGGCAACCATACTGGGGAAGAAAGTTTATTTTCAATGTTTGGCTTTGTGGACTACAGACAGAGCCTGAAGTTAGCCAGGTAGCCTTTGAAACGCTCTTGCTTTGCATTAGAAAAAGTAGATAAAAGCTACTTCAGTCAATCTCCGGTCTAGTTTATAAACTGAACATCTGATCTAAAATATCACCCCAGTACATGAAACAAGTTCAGATCTTATTGTTGATGGTGAACAACGATCAGACACAGCAAGGTTGAAATCATTCACTTGGCAACTCCAGTGTCGAAGAATCCCAAGGTTCAGAATTTTTATGGCGACTCTACCCTTCAAGAACCAGTAGCTTGAAGAATCTCTTGGTGAATTCATTGTTATCAAAATGGATTTTCTTGCTCGAAGGTATGCTCCCATGAGCTGAGATCACATTCCAGGTCTTCCAAATAAAATTCTGAAGGTAGATTGGTCAAGGAATTTGCCTACGTTTAAAGATGATGATAGGAAGGATGATGCCTTACATCTGGTTAGATTTCACATACATATTCGCAAGTTGAAGGTTGATTTTTCTAAAGATTGCTTGATGAAGATATTCATGGCCACTCTGGAAGGTGAAGCCCGATCTTGGTATGAAAGTTTGCCACCTACTTGTGTTTACTGTTTGAAGGATTTTCATGCCATGTTCTTTGAAAGGTATAAAAAATATAATCCATCATTAAATTTAGTTCAGAACTGTTGCAAACATGCTTATAGTTTTATTGAAATCCTTGAGAAATATTATGAAGATGATAATTTCATGGATGATGAGATCATGGAAGCCCTGTATGAAAATCCATTTCAGCAGCATAAAGAGGATACTTATTAAGATGTGCAGGATCAAGATCTAAGTACAGTGGAAAATTATGAAAGAGAAGGTTTTATTTCAGATCTGTCCATAGATGAAGAAAATAGTATGCAGGAAAGTCAAGTTTCAATTTCAGAATGTGATAAAGTCAAGTCAGATATTTCAGATCTAGATCCAAATCGTGATGATGTAGACTACCTTGTGTTGAATCCCATGAAGGAGAGCTCTGCTGTTGAGATCATCTGGTATGAAGAAGACAGAGTTGTTGAACAAAGCCTTCATGAGGAGGTAATCCAGTGATTCGATGAAAAACAAGATGAAACCTTTGTTCAAGTAAGTGAAAAATATTCTTTTGATAATTCGGTGGTAAATGATAATTTGGATAATTTGATTGCCATGTCATATGAAGATGATCAACAATGTTTCCAAATTTCAGTAGATTAGGACTGTCATTCAGATTTTTCATGTTTTAAAATGTTATTTCAAGAAGACAAAAATCACTTGAGAAAAACAAAACAAAAAGTATTATCTCCGTTGTCTGAAGATGAGATAGATCGACTCTTGAAAGGTTAGGTTACAGCCAAAGCTAATGCAAGTCTGCTGTGTGCACATGGTCAAGAAAGTGTTGGTGAAATTTCTTCCACTTTTGAAAATAATGATAGTCTTGAAATTAGCTTTATTGATCAGCAAACAGATAATATTTTTTGTCATGAAGATGATAAGGCTGTCATGTTTGATGATCTTGAAGATTGTTTTCTGTTTAAGAATGACCTAGGCCATGAATTTGAGGAATATGAACTTGAGAGAGACAATATGCCAGAATTTCTCACAGTCAAGGAATTTACAGCTAACACTCAGATGGCAGAAAATTATACCTCTCTGTGCCTTCCTATCACTCAGCAACCAGTTGTTCTTTTAGATCAGAATGAGGGGAGTACTTGTATTTTTCCTGTTGGATCTCAAGACAAGCTAGTGCTTCCGGATTTTCAAGATCCTTTTGGCATTCTGTTGCAAGCACCATAGAAGATGAATGTTGGCTGGTTTGTTAGCATAAGCCTTGGTTTCAATTTTTATTGTGAGTTGCCTACATGTACATCATTCTACCTGATCAAAGAAAGAGAGAGCAGAATTTCATTGAGTAACCATTTGTTGGATTGGTTACATTGGAAGGCCCACTTCACATGATTGTACATATTTCATCAGTAAGCAGGTAGTCGTCGTCATGATTTGAGGCCCTCAAATCTCGATGGACTGCTACCCTTTGAAAGCTTTGTAAGTACTTGTTTCAGTTAAGTCAGTCTTGAGTCATTTTTTGTTTCAGTCAGTTTAAAGATAGTTTCAGTTGAGTGTCCAGTTTCAGCTTTTGAGAGTCTTGTTTCAGTTTTGCATTAGTCAGTTCAAGTATGAGTCTTGAGTCAAAGTTATTGGTTTTTGGGTGTTTTGAAGTTATTGACTCCATTGCCCAATGGATAAGGCATTGGTCTACTCTCCCAAAGCTTTGCGGTTCTTGGCACCTCCTTGGAGCTACCATCCCCATTGGAGCCAATGTTAGAGTCGGTCTGGTCATCCCTCCATCAGAGATCATTTCTCTTATTGCATTTCATTTTAGGTGTCTCATTCAGCTCGATCCTCTGCATTCCACTAGGAGCATGCCATAATCTAATGGAAGGGCATTGTCACTCATTCCCCTCATGTTATCTACGTGTTGGCTCTTCATTTAAAAAACATATACAGTCTTTTCATCAAAGTTGCAAAAGTTGTCTTTAGGGTTTTAGTGTCAAGTAGGTCTAGGATTTCATTAGGGTTTTGTCGATAAATGCTTCAGAGTGTTCAATAATCACTAGCAAGCCATGAGGATGTTCTATCGCCAATAAATTTTGTTAAAAAAAGTGTTCGAAATGTGTTTTTCCTCAAAACTCTCTTTTGAGGAAAAAATAGAGTATTTAGCTTTATTTGTACAAAATCATGTAAATTTTGTTCTCTTCATTGTAAATTCCTTCACCTGCACCCTGGTTCCTTTCCTTAGCCTAAGAATCTCCAACACCTGCAAAGACAAGCCAAGCTCAAGTCATTTCGCTCATTACAAAGTGAAAAAGCAGTGAAAAAGTCCAAAACACAGGTTGAAATAAAAGTTATTTGCAAAACATTACAAAAATGGGTTTTTGGCAAAATTAATTTGAAAAGCCAATGTATAAAGCATGTCTCCAAGTTTTTAAAGTCCATTTCCATCCAAGAGATCAAAGAAGGTCGAATTTTAGTGGTGAGAGGGTGAAACTATAATTTTCCAAGCCAAAACCGTGTTTAGAGTGCGCGCAGCACACTGGGCAGAAGGCGCGGCGCACCAGGGAGGCACGGCGCATTGGGAGTGAACACACAGTGTATTTTTGAACGGGCGCAACGCACTAGGAAGGTGTGGTGCATTGGGCGAGCTGTGCGGCGCATACAGTTGAGTGGCCCGAAAAGTTCCAGAACGACCTCCAAATGCCAAAAACGTACAAATTTCCTTTGTTTCAAGTAGGTTGAGCTCCAATTCTCCTGTTCATCAAAGTTTGGTAGTTATGCTATGATGGTTGATGTGTTGAGTGTCTAAACAAATGATCAAACCCTATCATCTTAAATTCCTCAAATAAAAGTTGTTGCCTAGGGTTTGACAACTATTTGCTTCCAAGTCTATTCTCTTCCCATCATTTCCTTTTCTCCCTTATTCCATTTTCCCCTGATTTCATTGTTCCCTACCCCCTAGAATCACTAAACCCCTATCCCAAATTCCCTTTCCCAAATTTCTAAATGTAAAACCCTAAACCCTATTCCTATACATAAATCCCAAACCCTCCCATATTTTCCTAACCAAATCTATCCCAATACCCCCTAATCCCTCACTATTTTCCTCCCTCCTAACAGTCCCTTGTTTTGTTTTCCCCTTGGTGGCAGAGGTTAGGCACATTACTAAAGAGCAGTCCAACACAGTTTTCATACATCAGCAATCAGTTTTCTCCAAGGCATTTTGTACAGTAGCCACGGCATCTGAGCATTCATCTGATTATGAAATGGAAACCCAAAGTGACTCACCCATGAAGGAACATGCACCCCGTAGACCTCATAGAGGTGGCGGACATATCCGAGAAGAACCAATCACCCTCACTGAATTACAGGCCTGCCCTCTAGCCATCTCCTGTTTTCAGCATTAGTCATGTTACGAGTTTTGTGAGAAGGTGGCTAATGTTCAATTTCATCATGAGTTGGCTCCTCTATTTGTGTTGCATTTACATGGAGATCAGGTTACTTTGGCTGGTATCACCTTCACACTTACACCAGAATCTATCTCACTAGCTACTGGCATACCAAACGTTGAAGAACCATGGAACAAGAGGAAGAAGATTGACCGGCAGCATTATGAGCCATATATTAAAACCGGTTTCTTGAGGCAGCTCAAAAGAGTGTTTCCATTCCGATATCTTAAAGACGAATATGCTCCACTAATGAAATTAATCATGAGGTATTTCAGCTGTGAGGGACGGTTCTCTCGTTTATATGCTTATCACCTAAGGTTTCTCATGCATTTCACCCGGGTACGGATGATGAACATTCCTTATTTCATATGCCGGAACATAGAGAGGATGACCACCCTTGTGCAGCACAAAACCCTTTAGCAGCAACTTAATAGTGTTTATCATTTTTCTCTCATCAAGATTGTGGTGGTTCATCAGCTTGGATTACAGGGCATCACTTGGGATGATTTCATCTCCTGTGAATTCTTTAGAGCTTCACAGGGACCATCAGAGGTTAAGCGTGAGATAGGGGACCTTCTCATCAGTATGAGTGCCATGAGACCATTAGTGTGCCGGTATTCATCACATATCAGAGGGGCAATAGACATTTTTTTGCAGCAGCGAAGCGAGTGTTATCTCCACCCGGGGTGGAAGGGGCCTCGCTTCCTCCATCAGCACAGCAGGTTCAGGATCGAGGCAAGAGGCCTCTACAGGAGGAAGGGCCTTCAGGTGAACGAGAGACCAACTTCATTCTCATTCAGGATGACGATACAGGCATGGGCTCACAAAGTGCCAACCTTAGATATCATCCAGGAGTAGCAGACAGAGATCAAAGCCTTATCCCTTGACTTGGAGAGGGCTAAGTGGAATATAAAATACTTGGAGCAAAGGAACAAGCAGCTTGAATATCAGCAGGCGATTATGGAATTACAAAACATCAGGGAGAATCGTCAAGCTGCTCAAAGGAGGAGGATTGAATTCACTTCTTTGGAGCAAGAGATTCATGTTGATCGGGAGTCTTGGCTGGAAAGAGTCAACATCCACTTAGAGGGACTACTGAACAAGGCTGACAAGGACAAAGAATTGCTGAGACACATGGCTTTCCACTACATGGCACGAAACAAGGTTTGCAAGGCACGAATCAGGAATCTAAAGGCAAAATTAAAGAAGGCAATAAGGAAGAAAAAGAGGCAAAAGGAGCTTAATCATCTTCAGATATTGGCTGAAGCCTATTTAGCCTAGCATGAAACTTGATAGAGAAGGTCTAGCCCAAATTTCAAGAAATTTGGAGCAATTTTTGACATTTTGAAATTTTTTGCACTAAAAAACAAGTTTTGCCTCCCTATGCGCCGTGCCATGTGGTGCTCGCTTTTGCTAGAGGGCTCCAAATCCAAAAAACTTTGCATTTCTAGATTTTTCATGATAAATTATGGTTTCTGGTGCATGGCCAAGAAATTTGGGTAGGTTTTAAGTCCTCAAGAGGCCAAAAACACTCAAAAAATGACCTCACTGCCCCTATTTTGACACACAGGAAGCAGTCTTGGGAGATTGAAGTTTTGGAGGGTAAAATGACATCCAAATTTAGAAATTTTACTTGGGTTGGAAAGTAGACAGGCATACCTTTCCAACAAGCACACTTGGGCTCAATTTGGACTTTAGGAAGTTTCTCAAATTCATATCCAAAGTGGTGCGATGCATAGAGAATCAACCGCGGCGCATTAGAGGATTTTTGCCTATTTTTCACTGTTCAGCTCAGAAATTCGCCCAGTTTTGACCAGTTTTGCTTTTTGATATTACTCTTGATCTTTCATGATGTAATTTGATAACCATGATGTAATATTGGCACATTTTTACTTGTTCTAGAGGATTCATTCACTAAAAGGTGAAAATTAAATGAATGAATCAGTTTGCTAGCATATAGGGGTAAGTTGTTTGACTACCTAGATTTCAGTTCCTTGCTTAGAATTGGTTCAAATAGCTCCTAGAATGATGAGCTCGACCCCTAGAGGCATGGGAAGGAGTTAGGCTTGTCTATATCATGTAATTTCTTAGTCATTTTCAGGGTTGGATACTTGGGATTGCTTGGCACTTCATTGTACATTTCATTTCTGCAATTTTGGCAAAGGAAAGACCAGGGTTTTGCAGCACTTGTTGGGATCCATGTGGCTATGTGTTTTGATGGTGTTTTTATCTATCTATTTGTAAGTTTACTGATGTTTATGTGTATCATTCTCCCTTCTCTTGTCTTCTGCAATTAAACAAATGAGTGATTAAGGTAGAATTCATTAGACTGCTATGCTCTGCCTTGATATTTTGTTTAATTCTACATGTTTTCATCTGTTTGAGGAGGACTCTTGAGAATTTCTTGCCCTCCTTAGCCCCTCACCAGTCTGATCCATCCATTCATTCAATCCAAAGCATCAAAACGATTGCCTTCCTTGCCCCAATCAGAACTTTGCAAAAACTAGGCCTCATCCCGAGACCCAAATTTGCCTGTCCCTTTTTCCAACAAAACCCTCAAAGACTCAAATCAAATCCTTTGCACTTCATACCTAGCCTAAAATTAGTTTTTTTTTTTTTTTTTTCCAGTCATCTCCAGCCCCATTAATTATCTTTCATTGAGATTGAACCAAAGAGAGCCCTCTCCTATCCTTGTAGGGCTAGCTACAAGGCTGAGAGTGGTTTGATGTGGACCTAGAACCTTGCCTTTTCAGCCTGAGGAAAATCTAGGCTCTAACACCCCAAGTGTGCTCTGAATAGTGTCTTTGACTCTGCTCTCTTGGAAACCATTGTACCTATAATGCTGAGAGGCATATGAACACCTGTGATACCTGGAGACATGGGAACACTCATGGCAGGAAATTTGTCTATCAAAAACTAAAATGAACTTGAGAACTGACTTGCAACATACCCGTGTGACTAATCATGAAAGTTTCACAATTTATGTCAGGAGGTCGAAGAATGACTACCAAGACTGTGCAAGGCATAGTATGGGCTGCTAGGAGGCTGACTAACTGCTGGAAATATGCAGTGCATAGTCCAGTCTGGCTGTTAACTGCTAGAGTTGCAGAATATGCAATGTCAATTAACAATGGTTGTAGGCTCAGTGATTGCATTGCACAATTTTCTAGGCTAGCAGTCACTATCCCTCAGAATTGCGTAATGCAAGACTGGAGGACAGTCACTAGGCATAAATGCACATTTACTGAGAGGAAGATAGAGCCTTCCCTCTTAGGATTGCGCAATGCTGTCTTGGTGAGCCAGAGTCTGGGCCGACACTGCCTAGACTCGTTGATCGGAAACTGAACGTGAATGTGAATGTGAATGAATGGTGATACTAAGTGTAAGAATAAGTGAATGATTGTGCATGCAGATGGTGAATGACATATTCAAAAAATGGAACAACATGCATGTGGGTGAGGGGAGTCACCGAATCGACGACTATTCATGAAAAACTGTTTCATGCATGCGACAACAGTGAGATGTTAATGAAAACTAAAACGGTGCTAGTATAAGATAGTATGTATCAAAATGACAACAAGCGCTCACTGAAATCAAGTAGACATCGTTCATACGAAGCGAAACACAAAAAGCGTCAGAAATGCAACACAAGACACAGAAAGCGGGCTTACCCCAAAACAACTGATATGAATGTACTGACAGCTCCTAGATGTGTTGTGGGATGTCAGAGCTGCAAGGTTGATGTGAGGAATGAGCTCTGCAATGTCTGGTTGATGAGTTTTGATAAGATCGAGGTTGTTAAGCACATGCCACAAATCTAGGGAAAGCGACACTCGGTGGGAGGTTTTATGATCCTTGCATGTAACCTCCAACTGCCAAAAATAGATCTGATGAGCACCAGTATTGCAGTAAGAATGCTACAACTCTTGGGCTACCAGCTTTACTTTATCAACCTGGGG
This sequence comes from Pinus tabuliformis, assembly GCA_031772625.1. Classification (NCBI taxonomy): domain Eukaryota; kingdom Viridiplantae; phylum Streptophyta; class Pinopsida; order Pinales; family Pinaceae; genus Pinus; species Pinus tabuliformis. Next base: position 1,327,190,454 of record CM062817.1, on the reverse strand, counting down.
TTCGTACAAACTTGGAGGTGACAGTGTTGTATACACAAGTAAAAGTGATGGTTCTGCCTTTTGTCACTGTTTAGCTGGCAAGAGACCACTGGGGTTTTCAAGCCAGACTTCTATAGAGTCAGAATAAGCTTGGTTTCTTGATGGAAGAAATGGAAATCTACTCTAAGGGAGAGCTACTCTATTGCAATAATGAAAAAGACCGAAATTCAATGCTAAATCACACCATTTCCTAATTAAATGCCAATAAACTATGCTTTTCAATAATGTTGAATTAACATGAACCAAATGCTACTATTTAAGCATGGAAGTAAACAACGTCAAACATCACTAATGTGCAAGTAAAGGTACTGAAATAAATCTGTTTTTGTCTTTTTGTCTTTTCATGCAAAATCAATTATGCAAACTAATTTCTTTTGGTGATGTGGCAGGTGAATTAAGGATGTTGGAGGATGGCTGGAAGGATTAGGATATGGTTGGATGGTGTGGGATACCCTTGGGTGACCTTTGGTGGCTTCCTAGAGGTTTTTCCTCAATTCATCCTCAAAACAGTCCATTACAGGAAAACCTATAATATGTACTAGAAACCTACAGGATTCCCTATAAACCTACAGGATACAACCGAGAGCAAAATTGGAGGTGTTGGAGGTGATGGAAGGCTTAGGGAAGGTGGTAGATGGGTGGAATGAAGTGAGTAAAGGTCTAGGATAACTGATAAGTCAATAGCAAGGATAGAAGATGGGCTCATCAAGATCCCTGAAATAAGGGATGTCTTTGCATGTTGCCTTGGGAGAAGCATTCCATGCATGCAAGTCAGTTTTGCTCGGTCCTATAGGGAACCGGTCAACTCAGCTACACATGTAAGAGGTTGCTCAAATACTAGGAGAAAATGCACATTTTTGGCTAGGAGTTGGGTTGGCTTCTCAAAAGATTTTTGTAATTTATGTGCAAAGCAGTTGATTGCTACCCATATTTGCACAAATTCTGGGCTAAACATCCCAGCTGGGAAGGATTGCGTAATTTTCTGGGTGAAGCTTGCTCAAGAGAATTGCGCAATTGTGGGGCCCAGTAGGATGCTAGTCAGGATTGCACAATTTCTGGTGGGAAGGCTAGTTTCCCTATAGATTTGCACAAATTCTTGAAGGAGATGCTTAGCCTACTATTGAACCAAGTCTGTATGAACACCCTGTGAGGGGAATGCATCAAGGTTTGATCGATAGGATGTCTTTATGCAAGAAAGTCACTGGAGCTTGTGCACTTGTCAAAGCAAGACATGCTGCTGTGAAGGTTGGTAGGGAGGCTCCAAAACTAAGCTAAGGCAAAATTTTGGAGGGTGGTTGTAGCCACTACAACAAGCTTTTTGATTGCAAGGTTTTGGATTGAGGATCATTGCAAGGAGGCTACCAAAATCAAGGCCTGGTTGTAATTCTCCTTTTCTTCATTATTAATAAAAATACTTGTTTCTTTCCCAAATACATTTGTTATGATGTTTATTGTAAGGTTCCTTTATCACTTACATAGTTTATGGTTGAATCATTGATGTGTTATATGCTTTGATCACTTGTTTTTTTTGTCCTTGTAGGTCTCTTCTTGTAGCATGAAGAGAGAAAGGTTGAAAGATACAAAAGAAAACAACGAGGATCATCATCAAGCATTTTAGAAAGAGGTATAGCTTTGCATCCTACATACATCTGTGATTTAATTACAAATTAGGGAATGTTTTCATGTGTTTGTATATTTGTTTCTAGACTTGGTTTCCAATTCTAAGGAGATCTGTCTTGTCTGCAAGATAAGATTTTTCCATGAAACATAGGGATTTAGTGACACTAGATTTATTGTCCATGGTCTCCTGGAGTATTAGTATATCAAGACTAGAAGATTATATCAATCTGTGTAGGGCTAGTTTTTTCTAGGGGCTAGCTAACCCCCTACAATTAAATGAGATGACAATCATGATGAGACCCCTACAGGGGCCTGTAATACTCTAAGCGCCCCAACAATCAATCTTTTCTCACCTTCAACAATGTCAATTCGAGCCTTTAGTTGGGATTTTGAAATCTGTGATTTTTGGTCCCTACATTTTCCCTACCCAGTTAATACCAGAAGAGTGCCCAATCCTCCTAGATGAGACGAGGACTAAACTTTTGATAATTTAGGTGTCAGATTATAGTGAGTGTCCACGTAACTCACAAGTGTCAGTGGATGCGATGAATTATGTAGTGATCTCATAGAGGTAATAAGACTATCGATTATATGGAAAAGATGTGAATATACCATAGATACATCATTGTAATTTGAAGGCCTAGAAGGACTAGGCACAGGAAACAAACCATAATCACTGCAATCGAAACCTGAAATCAAGGAAAAGGAAAGAGGGATGTTTATACTTGTAGAGCATGATGATCGACTGTTATGTTGAGGTAGTAGAGTCTCCGAGCCATTTTTATCCACAATTTCCTTGTCATCACTATCAATATTATTAATCTCATTTGATCCTTCTCGAGTAGGGTTCATAGCTGCGTTGAATTATATATCATCCTGTGCAAGAGTTCCATCATCATATTTTGGACTTCCCATTGACTGATCCAAATCAGAGATCCCCAGATAGATGTTTCCTGGTCGTTTCTTTCCCTAATTACTAATGTTGCAGTCCCAAACCATATGGACAACTTGGTGACATCGCCGACATCTAAAAGGTAACTCTTTATAATTGACTTGTTGCAGATAACTGGTGCCTTTGCAAGTTAAATTGTTGTTTGCAAATAGGCCTTCCTGAGGGTCCAGTTAAACCAAAACCTTGGCCATTTTTTAGATCCTGGTAGATTTAAAGGTCATATTGGCCTCCAGGAATTCACCAAGTTTATTTCCAATTTCCCTAAACACGTATTTCGTCTAGAATTTTGGAGGAAGCCCTAGTAATTTTTCCCATACTAGGATGATATCCAACCATTCTTGTTTGATGTGAAAAGGGAGTTCCATCATTTTATTAATACAAGGGAATGTCGGATACTCTAGTTCCTTTATACAACCCCGGAGGCCATTTATGGTGAATCAAAATGCAACATAAACCATTCTTTAACCAAAATAGTTACCTCAACATTCCTTGAAGGGGAATCTCCCAAGTCTTTCTCTCCTAAGCACTATTACCTTAGAAACTAAAGGAGTGACCCTTGACTCTACCGACCAAGGTGTGTTCCTTTATCTACATAACCTCGCTCATCTGAATATCATCCTCAAGTGCCAAATTTTGGTCTTCTAACTTGGGTCAGATGCACCTTCCCTTTTTCCACTTCACCCCTGCTCTTCTAGGTTTCACTTCCTTAGTTCCTATTATTATATCAACCCTTCATGTGACCTCAGTGTTCAACAGAGGGGGAGCTAAATTTTCCTAAGATGCCCTAAAGAAACCTTGGAGGCCTTAAAAGAAACCCAATACCTCATTTTTATTTTCCTCCAATAGGGGATGTGTCCCTAATCACATGTGACCATCTCGCCTCTACCTCCGAAGAAACATGATTTGTCTAAGAATCCACCTGCCCTTCCTCGACATTTAGCATTGAGGAAGGATGAGGTGCAAAAATCCTCCTGAAAAGCCCAAATCCCTTCGATGAACCACCAATACCTGCTGTGTTGAGAGCTCGAAATGAATTGTCCAATTTGTCCATCGACCCACCCCCTTCAACCACAAAACCTATGGGAATATTACCCCCAACATTTCAAAGAGGAACTCCTCAAACCATGACACATTAAGGTTTTCACAATCTAACCACCGATTATGAGATGAGCTAGACATGTTTGAGGTAAAATTCATGTTAAGACTTAGGTTGCTACATACCATGTCTTCCAAACCCTTAGATATAATAGGGTCAAGTAGCACAGAAGGCTTCGAACCAACTTCCTCATTTGTAACAAACTTCCCCTTGCAAGAAACAAGGTTTTGATTATGGTTTAGAAAGTCTATTGAAGAAACCCTAGCATGGTTGTAAGAGACAATAGTGAAAGGAATTTTAAAGACCACACTTTTCGCCTGACCATCAAAACCATCGTCAGGCCACTGTTAGAAAATAGGAAAGGAGAAAATGTTTTCTTTATGTTGATAATTACTTGTGATGTCTTTATATTCTTATTAACTTTCTTATGTTATCTTTTATCTTTATTCATCAAAAAATTACCAAAACCAAAACACAAAGATCAAGGACACTAGATGTAGGCACTTCGCTAGGGCTAAAACCCCTATATAAGGCAAAACCCAGTCAAAGAACTCTTCCTTCAGTAATTAAAAATGAGATGAACCAAGACCTTAGACCAATAGACCTTCCTTCTCCACCAAGTCAACCTTCAAAATGATACAAAAACCTTTAATCGTCTCTTCTTTTCCAAAAACTTCAACCCAACAACAATCCAAAAATTCGAATTCTGAGTTTCAGAACTTCAACCCCCATCAATAGGATTTCAACCCAACAACATAACAAAAGTTTCGACCCTTTCAACAGCTTAGCAACTTCACATGTGTGTTTGTTTGAGAGAGAATTTAGACTTCTTATTCTTGAGATGAACCTCCTTCTCCTTCGCTACCCTATATCACCTTCTTCCTTGAATTTCATATTTTTTATTGCCCCAACAATTACAGATCGAACTTGGTGAGTGAGTGCTCCAAATGAGGTCGAGTTGTTGCATTTATATAGTAGTTTATGCCCCTCAGTTTAGGCTAAATTGTCCATTTTTAGGCCGACTTGGTGGAGGAGGAATAGAAGACCTAATTTACATGAAAATAAATTTCTTTCTTGACAAATAAATCCCAGGAAGGGTTATTTACACTATGACATGGACAAGGACACTTGACATAAACCCTAGAAGCCTGGAGGCTTTGACCTAAAAGCAATTGACCCATGCATGAAACCCATGCTTTAATAAGTCAATTTATTTAATAATAAAATTTATTTTTCTTTCATTTGATAAATACACTACATTATGACAAGTACAATTGTGAAGAATATCACTAGTTGCATTTTTCAACACTCCCTCTTAACTAGGGAGGTATTCATAATTACAAATATATAGGGGTACATGGAAGATCTCCAAAATGAACTAATACTTCTAACACACTCAGTGTTGTGGGCTACAAACCTGACCGTGGCATTCTATTCGGGTGGAACTAAGATGGACTCAAGCTTTCAGCCAGTCTAGGTATCAACAAGCTTACTTTTTAACCATCAACCTCGGGATCTTGGTGTGTATCCAAATATAGATCTCCAAGACCAATGCCACCCTCCCTCTTCGGGATCTAGAAATCAACACAAAGGTCTGTCAAATGTCCTCCCAAGAATCCTCCATTAGATGTTTCATATCTCCCTAATAAAATAGATATATCCATTTGTCCAAGCATGCTTTCCAAGTTTTCATACTTATTTATGGATAGAGCTACTTATTCAAACACAAACCCAAATCAATGATAAAATTTCAAATATACATACACAAATAAACATAAACCTTCGGGATTCTCAATTATCTTGATGCCACTTATTTATTCATATTCAACTATTCAAAATATTTTCTTCTTTCATTTCTTTAGTAGCACCAAAGCATCCTCAACACATTGCAAATCTATTCATTCTCTGATTTCTTCTACAAGGTATCCATCACAACTATCATAATATGCCCTCCCTCTAAACTGGGGATATGTACTCTTTTGTTCTAACCGTGCTCCCTCTTAACTTAGGGAAACTAAAAATTTTCTTCTTCTATAACATCAAACAAGATTCAACCTTTAATGACTTCATCAAGGTCAGCTTGATCAACATCATCCTTATATCTTCCTTCATCATGATCATCATTATTTTTCAATTATGAATATTTCCAATATCTTGAAGATTATGTACTTGAAAAACTTTGATAGCAAGTACAACCAAATACATATAGAAGCATGAGGTTATGTCAAATTATTATAATGGAAGCATCAAAGCATTAAAACTTTAGACATCAAATACCTAAAGCTAGTTAGGTTCATAATTGATAAGAGATGCATTTATTTGCATACTAGGCTTCAACTTCTTACTAGGGTTTTGTAATAAACCCTAGATTCCATTTCGAGACACAAGACCTTAGATAACAAATAATAATCCAATCACAGTACTATACATCTAAGGTTTCAATAATATATTCTATTATAGACTCTACTAAGGTTTGTTCCAAACCCTATATTTTCGTCATCAAAACTAAAACATATCATTAATTCATAGAATATAAATTTCTACTAGGGCTTTGTTACAAACCCTAGAATTCATTAAATATCAAAAATTAGGTTAGCATACATATACATATCTAGGATTTCATGCACTAGCATCTCATATATATATATATATATATATATATATATATATATATATATAGATATATATATATATATATATATATATATATATATATATATATATATATATATAGATATATATATATATATAGATATATAGATATAGATATAGATATGCTAGGTAAACCCAAGATACAAACATTAATACATTAGCGTTAGAAATACAACAATTTTATTTTAGGCTAGGGTTTCAATCAAACATACAAAAATACACCTAGGGTTTTACTCCTAGGATCTTATCATAGATATTATGGGGTTTTGGTCATAAACCCTAAATCACCAAATCCTAAATTCTAGGGTTTCAATGTATAACATAGATATTAACAACAACCCTAGAAAAGTAGAGTTTTTATTATAATGATATCAAAACCCTAAACATCGAAAAGAGTATAATTTTAAGGCTTCGTCAACAACCCTATGTAGATTAGGGTTTCATAATTGATATTGACATACCCTTAACAACAAGAGGCTAGGGTTTTGTAGTGAACCCTAAAGGTTAGGGTTACACAAGAATGATAAAATAATATCATGAGGGTAGACTCAATCTAATGATTAATCACCCTAACAAGAATCTTTATGATTCAAAACCCTAGACATAATGATGTCAGTAATGTAAAGAAAATTTCAAAAGAAGAATGATTGTACCTTTTACATAAAGAGAACTTTATAACAAAGCTTATGGCCTAAGAAATTAATTTGAGTTGATCCTTAACAAACCTTGTAGGACATTAATTCTAGAAGGGCTTCCTTTGTAACATAACTTATTCCATGCTTCAAGACTCCTCCATAACCTTTATGTATTTTTATAACCAAGGAAAATATAAAGGAAAAGGTTATTAGTATATAATACAAAAAAATCTTGATATGAGAGGGAAATTAAACATAAAAGGGGAAACAAGAAACAAGATACTTATATTTTGGTAAAATGGTGAAGGCTCCTTCTTAATCCATTCTTTGAGGGATACCTTATAAAAAATTCAAAAATGTTCTAACAAGACATGTTAGACCTACAAACTCTAGAAACCTAAACATAAAGGAAAACAATTCAAAACTTAAAATAGAAGACTAAGAAGGATATGAGAAAGAGAGGACTTAGTAATATAAGTCCTTGACTTCCGATTCTTCAGTCTTGTTCTTCTTTGGTGGACCTTCCTCAACAACATTCACATGTTCTCTTTCTCTCTTCCTATTCCTTAGACTCTCAAGATAGTGACTTTTATAATGACCCATCTTCTGGCAATTATAGCATTCAGTATTTGATAGGTCAACTTTCTTCTTTGGTCCTTTGAACTTCTTAAAGGTTACCTTCTTCTTGTGATGAGTACAATACACATTATAGATGTTTTCTTCTTCATCCTCCTTCTTCTTGTTTAATAATGATACTCGAGCTTCTTATTGACCGCATGAATTCCACATTTGTTCAAATGTTGGAGTATCCTTCCAACTGTTAAGTCTCGATGCAAAGGAACTCCAAGATTTTGGTAGTCCTAAAAGAGCAGTAATTACAAGCTCCTTTTATGGGACAACTTCATATATTAATTAGAGCTCATCTCTGATTCTAGATATCCTTATAAAGTAGGATGATACATTGTTGTCTTTTGTCATCTTAATAGTCCTTAATTCATTCTTAATACTTGATATTTGACCAATTTTCTTGATTGTGAATAGTTTTGAAAGAGCCTTATACATTTCTTGAGAAAAATCTATGTTGGATATGTATGGGATGAGGTTGTCCTTTACTCCATCCACTATTAGGTTCATAGAAAATATTTTTATTTCTTTGAAAATTTATTTCTTTGCTTTAGTTGATTCATTTGTAGGCTTCTTTATTTTTCCTTAAACAAGATTCAAATTTTTTTTCTTTTCGAGAATAAGATCTATCCTATTTTTCCAGGCCTTATAGTTAGAGGCTTCTTCTAGTTTGTTTTCTACCTTCTTGAGCTTGACATAGTTCCTGTAGATAGTAGACTTTTCTTTTTATATGATCCATTTCCCCTAATGACCTTCCATTTATTTCCCTTTTTTAAATTGATCTTCAACCTGTATTTTTCTTCCTCCTCCACCTTAGATATGATACCATGTTAGAAAATTGGAAAGGCAGAAAGACTTTATTTATGTTGATAATTACTTGTGATGTATTTATATTCTTATTAAATTTCTTATGTTCTCTTTTATCTTTGTTGTTGACTTGAGGGGGCTAACCGAGGTTTAGAGTTATTTAGCCAAACAAATCTGTACACCACTGGCCCTTTCAGCATCAGCTCGCAGAGCGTGAGCTGAATTCTCACCCGAAGCAGTATGGGGGGATGCTGGAACCATGTTTCTGCACCCTTGAGATGTATGTGGTGTCGATTTAGTCCAACTATTCCTACCTTTGAACAGGTTACTTTGCGCATTGTTCTAACCTTCAATACCCTCGCAATCTATTATAATCATTTTTCGCGCAACCCTAACCAGGGACTGAGATGCATTCATGCTGCTATGGCAGTGGACTGCATTATTTCCCCAAACTACACCGCGTATCTTACTTATATTCCTAACATATCTTAGTTAAATTCGCGTAAACAGATATTCTATATTGCTTTTACTTAATCAATACAATTATACACATTCAGGCATCATATAAATAGTAGAAGTGCAATTTATACCCAATATATTCAATGCATAAAGCAGTAGATAAATACATAGAATTGATATGAAACTTCTCTTTATTAATACTTCCAACTATTATAGGCTCGACTCGCCCTGCGCATTCAACTACAGGGGTTTTCACACTCAGCTGCAGACTACTAGGCCTTTGTGCACTCAATTGTATAGCCTTCTCCTACTCTACGACCCAAAACTAGACTTTACTCCACAGAATCAACTCTTCATCCTTATCCTCATCATTAGATTAGATTCCCTTCCATAACTACTTAGAGCCTCATTCTATTTATACAATCCCATGGTACGCAGACCATGGGTAGATCTCTACAACCGACATTACGTTAACAAAGTTGAGGACGGACAACCCTATGACTCTTTTACAAGCTACACACTCTGCGCCCATAAAATATAGAGTCTTTACATCGGAGTTACAATTTTTGACCAAAAGTTGGGCTCTAAGCCCCAAAACTTTCCTTGGGGGATTCCGTGCCCAACAAGCCCTCAACAAAAACATCGTGACTCGCCCTCGAGTCACTCTGTTGGTGTGGAGATCTTTGGATGTAAACCTCTCAATTTTTCCTGGATTGCTGCAAGATCGACAACGCACTGAGAGGCTGCTTGTTGTACTTCTTCGATGCACTATTCAGAGACCATTGTGGCTAAAATGTTGCCCTAAACCTTTTCCTGTGTTGCCTGCAGCTGCGCGAGCTTTGCTTCAATGGCGACTGTAACAATGTATGCCTCATCAATCCATGGCTATAAGTGTGCCTTCAAAACTACTTCCATATGTCAAGTAGCATCCACCTACTCTTTGAGCGCTTTCACCTGCTGCATCCTCACGAGCCTATGTGTAAGGGCAACCATCTATGTAGTCCCTTTTACTTCGTCTTATTTCTGCTTTAGCTTGCGTGCCTCTATCTCTAGATGATGTATGCTCGGGTCCTCCTGCAGGGTGGTGAGAACCTCGAATGACTGCTTGAACAACTTTGTGCAGTCTGTCACTGCACCATTAACCTCTGCTATTGTTGTTGTAACCGTGCTGGCATGTTGTTCCCTAACCTTTGGTGGGGTTGAAGGCCACCCCTTCAATTACAGTTCGGCTATTTGAAGATTCAGTTCAAGCTGAACCCTGGCCATTTCTTCCTTTGCCTCGTGCACCCTTGTGGCTAATTTTTGGATGTGCACCTCCAATGGTTCCTCTCCTTGGATGGCCAAATCTAGGACCATATTGCAAGCTTCCTCCACCCCCTATATGAGCTATCTATTATGCACCACTACCTCATCGTGCTACAAGTTCAACTGTTTAGTGTTGATGTGCTGCTCGCTCACTACCTAGAGCGCACAACCGTTCCTAGCTCACAGTTCTAAGTGATTCCATCCTACAAAACATAAAGCATCTCCCGAGGGAGCACAACCACATTTAATCCGATTCCATTCAACCCGTTGACCATAGGCTTGTCGGCATCATTTTTTATAATGAGTGCTCCATTTGGCAGCACTATGGTGTTGGTCATCCGAGCACGCAACATTTCCTCGGCTGAAGACGTGCCTACTGCGAGGCTGGTTGACATAGTGCCAGCCTGTGGAGTTGTTATAGACATATTTGGGCACTGCAACCCCAAACTCATATGTCCATAAAATAAGGGCTCCTTAAGTCCCTAAAAGTGTTGTTTCACACCCTAAAGGATCATGGTCAACTAATTACATCATTTCCCAGAAGTTCCACCTGAAAAACTACTCAGAACTAGCCAAAACTGGACCATACAGACTGCTCCATGGGCAAGGTGCGATGCATACTGACTACCCAACTGGCTAGGTGTGATGAATACTCAAATGGACTTATGTGGGGTGCGATGAGCAAGAATAGACAAATAGCAGAGACAGCTTGCAAGGTGGATGATCATGGAATCTTCCAGAAACTTCTCCTGTGACACTTGCCTCTCTAAATTCGCTTAGGGATGAGTAAGAGATCATGAAATCTCCAAGTGGAACCAAAAACTATCAGTGGAATGACACTAATCAAAAACCCAAAGCTGACTCACACCATTGCAAGACATCTATAAATGGATCCCTCATTTGAGAGATCTAAAGGCTGGAATTTTGTATTTTGTAAGGAAGTGTTGTTGGTTTGTTGGTGAGAAGAGACATTGCATCGTTGGGTGATTTTCTTATTCATGAGGTGAAGAGGGCTTCTACAACTGGGAGGATGATGCTGGATCAGATAGCTGGGTACTCTTTGAAGCCGGACAAGTAGGAGAGGAGTGGCAAATTCTATCAAGGAAAGAAGAATCAAGCTAGGATCAAAGCGAAAGATCCAGGTTGGTCCTCCTTTCTTCTCTTCCATCTATCACACTTAAAGGAACTCTTGAAAAGCTTTCATTGTTGGTTTCTAAGATAGCTACCCCTCTTAGTGGGACTAGCAGTTCGAATCGACACTAGTTTTCCCTGAAACAAAATGGCAACTCCGTTGGGGAATGAATAGTTTGTTTTGTTTGTTTATTGTTTGCTTTATAAACTACAGAGGGAGCCTAAATTTAGCCAGCTAGCCTTTGAAATGCCTTTGCTATGCAATTACGAAGTAGATAAACGATGCTTCAGTCAATCTCTGAGTTGGTTTATGAACTGAACATCTGACTTACAAAGCATCCTAAGTGCCCTTGTGGTAGCTCAGAACCTCATCAGATCCTACCCTTATGCTTTGTGTTTACTGTCCATCATTACTCAACCTAAATCACTAAACTTAGCTGCAAGTTTTGAGCAAAAACCAAGCTCAGTTTCACTCCCTAGCCCATCGCACTATCTGTAACTATGCAACTTGGATCCATCACACCTCCCATGTGTTGCAGGTGAGATGCATCCCTGTTTCCCTGTGTTGCAAGTGCGATGATTGAGTGAACTATTTTTCTTCTTTGAAGTTTGGTTTTTTCTCTTTATTTTCAGCTTTATTCAGTAGTTTTGTTGTTCATGATCAGTACCTTCTTGATGTAACCACCTTCCTTCACAGTATTTCAGCCTCCATCAGTTAGGAATTGTAAATGTTTTTGTGTATTTGTCAGTCATTTACAATCTTCCTTTGTCGAAAGTAGCCTAATCGAATTGTCATTTTTGATGCAAGTGTCGTAATTGTCATTCTGAATCAAAAGAAGAGTGTCGTAAAGTCTTCCTCTTCTAGATAGTTGATTGTACTTTTGTCATTGTGCTTAATTATGAAATTATTAGTATTTCAAGTGTCGAAAACAATTTTCAATTCAAAATCAAAAAGTGTCGTCTTAGTCTTTCTTTCGTTTTGAAAAGAAAAATTGTTAGTACTGTCGCTTTGAAAGAAAATAGTTTAGATCTTTACTTAGCTTTCTTTTTGTCATTCACACATTAAGAAAGTGGAAAAAAAATACATGCATGTGCATCTACATTTTGATTGCTTGCGAAATTTGATTTAGGAAAGTGCATTTAGTGTGTGCTCTATGCTCTCTACTGAAAGAACATCATTATCTTCTTTCCTTTGTAGCTAGGATTTTCATTGCTAAAAGAACATAAAAGACTGTTTATCATTTTGGATTGCATATTTAGGAATTTCACATCTACATCACGCGGTGAACCTTGAAAGACAAACTTCTAAGCAAGATCAACTCTAAAATAATCCTCAATGAACATAGAAACGCTTTAGAATCTAACACAACACATCTAGAAGTCTAGGCTAGAGACGTGTTCTGGCATCGTAAAGCCTGGTAATGATCATTTTCATCGAAGGCTGGGTGATTCCTCCAATTTGATACGACAAGTGCCAGTACGGACTTGTACTCCCCGTACCATCGAGTATGTATTGGGAGACCATAATAGGCTGATATCCTTTATCCTTAGGAAGCCGTGTCTGCCGCCCTATCGATCATAATGCACTGAACACAACATTCGGGAAGATTGACTATCGTACATAAGTCCTTGGTAATTTCTCTATCATTTATCACCAAGGTGTATTTTGCAGTCTTACGATTGATTTGGTAAACCCTCTATCTAGACTTACAGAGTAGTCACTTTTGTTCCTTTTCGGCTCCTTAAAAGAAAAGGTCCATCTAAGCACTTGTCACTTTAGGCTCATTAAAAATCGAAGGCGACTAGAGTCACCTTTAGCTTTTTCTCGACTCTTAAAATTTGAAAAAGCAAGTTGCATCAAAGCATCTTAAAATTTATTTTAAATGGAATAACATCCTTGTTCCTACGTTGATCTGAGGTTGAGATAATGGAGTCTACCAATCTAAGAATTCCCCTTGGAGGGAATCCTAGTCCTTTCTCCTCTTGGGGAGATATTGGTTCTCCATATATGGCTACATTGTCCCTTCCACGAATCACAATCGGCCTACTGGTATGGATTTTCTCGACCTCTATCATTCAAAACACCACAATTCCTCAGCAATCTAATCAGCAACTAGATGATACTGAAGTTACCCCTTCGCCTTCTACTTCATTTGTTTCTCCTTCCCCTTCTTCCTCTTCGCTTGGTGAAACTAGTGACACTAAAAACCAAGTAGCTGAGAAGAAAAAGAAAGGGAAGGAGAAGAAGAAGAAGCCAGCTAAACAAGGGAACACCAATGCATCGTCTGGCGAAAATCCGCACACTAAAGTTTCCAAACCAAAAAATCCATGCGTAATCTGCAAGGGGAGACATTACCATCGAGATTGCCCTTGCATACTGTGGATCTTGAGGGAATGGTCTCCCCAGTTGCGTCATTCGGTGTCATTAACCCCTGACAGTCAGGTTGACAGCACACCATTAACTAGTGATAATGAAGTCAACAGACAAAAAGGAAAAGTTAGAGTTCCATGTAGGTTATGTGAAGGCGATCATACTCTTCACTGTTGTCCTTTTCTAGATGAAACCAAAAGCATTTTGGATAACCGTCTTGCTTCACCACAACAACTTCCACCTGGATACAAGAATCTCTTACCAAGTCCTTCGCTAGTTGAAAACCTGATTGACATAACTCAATTGTCGATCGAATCACCTATCATTGAAAGTGAACCTTTTGAGTCAATACCGAATCAAATTCAACTGGTCAAGATGGCAGTCCACCAAGTCTTGCCTTCAGAAAATCCACCTTCAGATGATATAGTTTCCAAAGAGGATGAGAACGACACCATTCAAATTATTTTTGTCAATATAGAGTCTAATGAAATTGGGGGCAATCTGCCCATTCCTTCACAACAGGAAGAGACCCCCCCAGTTCATGAAACTTATTCGTACATTTATCTGGTACCTCCTCCGAGCAGTCTAGTCATTTTCTTTGATTGGAATCAACTAGCGAAACCTTGCCTTCCATCTAATGTACCATTTCGAATCATAGTACAAGTTTACAAAATGATCATGTCTGGCATAATCATAGATGAAGGGGCTTCAGTGAGTATCCTTTCCTCAACTTCTTGGAAAGTGCTTGGTTCACCATCACTTTTTCCTGAAAAACAAAATTTGTCAGGCTTCAACAAAGGAACCAATTGACCATTAGGGATCCTTCCAAAGTTACCGATAACTTTGAGAAAGAAAACCATTTATTTGAACGTGATGGTAGTCCAAGGTCCACTATATTACAATCTACTTCTTAGATGTGATTATATATATAGCATGGAATCCATTGTTTCCACATTTTTTCAAGTGATGTGTTTTCCACATGAAGGCAGACTGGTGCAACTTGTCGACCAGCTTTCATTTCCTGGCTCAAACATAGCTATAAATCAACCATCATCCCTAAATGGTCTCTTTGCATCAACAATGTCTCTTCCATATTCATCCCATCCCCCTAATTACCACGAGTAGTTCGGTGAGTGTGATGAAGATTAGGGGGCATGCACCCTAGTTACTTCGGCAGGCAAACCCAGAGGAAAAGAGATATTTTCTTGAAAGGTCATAATACTTGGACCGAATAACATTCCCGTATAGGTTATGTGATTAGTCTGACATGATTATTTCCTTTGTAATATTGTGAATCTTACAACATTCACCTTTGTACGTTATGTGATTGGAAACTCACAACAATCACCTTTGTCTATTTTTGATGGACATTGCAAAGGAAGAGTTTTCGTCTCCCAACAGAAACGATCCTGCCTAACCGCAAGGACTTCCATTTGATAACTTGGAAACTCTCCTTTTACTGAAAGACCGGGGGCATGCAAACCTTTGCATGCAAGTGAAAAGCAACCTTTGATTTTCTTAGTTTGTAGGTTCTTAACCCTTTAACCTTGTAACTCGGTCATTTCTAGCTCACATAAAAATGT
This sequence comes from Pinus tabuliformis, assembly GCA_031772625.1. Lineage (NCBI taxonomy): Eukaryota > Viridiplantae > Streptophyta > Pinopsida > Pinales > Pinaceae > Pinus > Pinus tabuliformis. The sequence continues at coordinate 1,327,175,180 of CM062817.1, read as the reverse complement.
CATGAGCACATGTTATAGTAGTGATCAAGCTCATTAAAAAAAAAAAAATCTATCAAGAGACATTATCAAAAGACTAGTAAGAGCAATATTCCCACAAGGTTCAAGATCATTAAAAAATCAACCTGCACTGAGCACATGTTGGCACAAGGTTCAAGCTCATTAAAAAATAAACTCGCTGTTGGTAAATAACCTTTGTGATCACTTTGCTATCTGCCCTTTGTGAACTTTGGTTGTGTTCCTTTCGTCACCTCCATTTCATTCAGCCGGCCATATGCTTCCACTTGATTGTTTACCCTTTTGAGGAACATCTGCGATGAGTGATTCTGATTGCCACCCTCTTCACACTGCCATGTTTTGAGAAGTTCCAAACTTACCTAGAACCAGCTGCTACCCAGAAATATCACTCGTTCCTAAAAAACGAACCTCTTTTAAACTCTTTTTAGACTCGTTAAATATAAAAATATTGTCGAGCTATTGGCCTTCCCAGCTCGTTAATGTAAGGGGAATGCTATCCCTCTCATACATTTTAATCTTCTTGGACTTGAGGGATTACTAAACAAAAAGATCGAGCACTTGTCTTTGTCGGCTCGTTAAAACTATCGAAAAGTCATCCCTTTAGTATTATTTTACACTTTTTCAGACTTAAGGGATTATGCCACGAAAAAGGATTGTTGGAGTCTTCTTTTCGTCCATTTTCAAACTCTCTAAACATGAAAAGGACGGAGTTTTCTTTGTCGTTAAACTCGTTAAAACAATAGCGACAAACTTGTCCACCCAGACAAGAACGAGTCTCATTGACGCTAGGCTCGCTAAACACAAAGCAACAGGTTTGCCCAAAGGGAAAATTATAGACCAAGCATATGTTATCCTCGTCAAGCTTGTAAAAAATAAAGAGGTACTGGTTAGCAATGACTAGGGAAAAATGGGAAGAAAACTTGAAGAACTCTATTGGTAGCAAGTCGCTCTTGAACATGACACTTTCACTCCATCACTGTGATTGAGTTGGGTTGGGTTTTTCCATTCACCGTCACCATTGGTCCGCCGTGCCATCCATGTGGTTAATGCTACCAGTACATATCAGTGTTGCCAATATGTTCAAGAGAAGTCAATCAGAGAACTTACCATCCAGTAAATGCCTCATCCACTACATTACATCCATGCTTCATTTTTCATGACCGCCATTCCTGAACCTCATATCATCTGATCGTTTTCACCTCCACAAAAATCATTTGCTCCGTTTCGTGTCGTAGATGTGGGATACATCAAGGCCATCCTACGATAGGTTACTTCTTGTCAACATCAGCTCATTATCCAAGAAGTTGACTTAGAAACAACCCTTTCAGTACTTTGAAGCTTGCATGCCTCAATGGCAAGTTTCTCACTTCTGGCGATAGGTTTACATCAATGACCTTCGACCAAAAGACTTTGCGTGGTGTTCGACATCAGCTCATATATTCACACCATGTGAATTGTACTGTAGTACCTTGAGGGTCATCATCATTATCGGTGCCTCCTCTCGCGTCTGTTAAAATCTTACATCATTAGCTGGTAATCAGGCGATGTCTTTCCATGTTCGACTTTAGAACATCTTTTCACATGGATCGACTTGTACATCGGGAGAAGATTGGACGAGTTTTGAAGACCCAAAATATAGTTTCATCTATCTAGGCTGCGATATATTCAGGAAAATAAAGACATCATTTGTACACAGAAGCTACACAGATAGTCATCTAAGCCAGGGAAGATGACTCTTCATGTGAAGAATCACAAGTCTGTAAGAGTAGACGATTGTCTGTCCTATGTACATGAAAATGAATTTATAAAGTTGAGCATGGGAATGCCCGCCTTAGATAAATCATGAAAATAATATGATGATGATGTATTGTATTGTATCTTATATAGGTCACCTTCCAGTTTGAATACCTCGGATCCTCATGAATAAAGCATTTCACCCAACATCAGAAGATTTACGACCTCATGCTTTAGGGGGCAACTGTTATAGACATATTTGGGCACTGTAACCCCAAACTCATATGTCCATAAAATAATGGCTCCTTAAGTCCCTAAAAGTGTTGTTTCACACCCTAAAGGATCATGGTCAACTGATTACATCATTTCCCAAAAGTTCCACCTAAAAAACTACTCATGACTGGCCAAAACTGGACCATACATACTGCTCCATGGGCAAGGTGTGATGCATACTGACTGCCTAACTAGCCAGGTGCGATGCATACTCAAATGGCCTTCTGTGGGGTGTGATGACCGAGAATAGAAAAATGGTAGAGACAGTTTGCAAGGTGGATGATCATGGAATCTTCCATAAACTTCTCCTGTGACACTTACCTCTCTGAATTCACCCAGGGATGAGTAAGAGATCATGAAATCTCCAAGTGGAACCAAGAACTATCAGTGGAATGACACTAATAAAAATCCCAGAGCTGAATCACACCCTTGCAATACATCTATAAATGGATCCCTCATCTGAGAGATCTAAAGGCTGGAATTTTGTATTTTGTAAGGAAGTGTTATTGGTTTGTTGGTGAGAAGAGACATTGCATTGTTGGGTGATTTTCTTGTTCATGAGATGAAGAGGGCTTCTACAATTGGGAGGATGATGCTGGATCAGACAACTGGGTTGTAATCCTCTCTTACATTACTATTAATAAAGTTCTTTGAGTTTTTCTCCATATGATCTTGTATTTGTGAATCTCATTGTTTATGAATGCAATTGTATGGTCAATGTGTTTCTGATTCCGCATTGTTTATGATGTTTTAGATAGAGATGCTTTAATAGTTTGTTATTACTTTGACTCTACAGGTACTCTTGGAAGCAGGACAAGTAGGAGAGGAGTGGAAAATTCTAAAAAGGAAAGGAGAAATCAAGCTAGGATCAAAGCGAAAGATCTAGGTTGGTCCTCCTTTCTTCTCTTCCATATATCACACTTAAAGGAACTCTTGAAAAGCTTTCATTGTTTGTTTCTAAGATAGCTACCCATCTTAGTGGGACTAATAGTATGAATCGACACTAGTTTTCCCTAAAACAGGAGTGCACAACTGTAACTCCTGTATCTATGCTTGGGGGCCCCCAACACCATCTGGTGTTCCTCCTCGAACTATTGGAGGGTCTCCGCGATGACATCCTTCACCATCTCACCAATGTCATGTAGATCCCCCTCAGTGAGGGTGATCGGGTGGAAAGAAGTATTTGAAGCCTTTGACTTCTTTCGCGGCCCTACCTGCTCTCTTGGGTGTAAACGTTTTAGCTGGGTGGATGCCGTCTGTGGGTCCGCGCCACCTTGCTTTGTATCTATCTCCGGCTTGGGCAAAGGTGAGTTCTGCCCGTCGCACTCTTCCTCTACTGCCTTTTGTTGCTCTTTCACCAACTTCGCAGCATCGTGCACCGCCTGGGCCTTAACTGCTGCCGCTTTGTTTCTGCGCTTTTCTGCCAACTATGCCATCTGCAGTTCTGTCTCTTCCTTTTTCCATTTCACGGCAGACTTCTTTGCTTCCACCGTGGAGCTGGCTAGAGCGTGCCACTCTGGCAGCCATGAATTTTGGACTACGAAGATGATGTCATCTGTCACCAAATAGGGTAGCTTGTGCCACGTCTTTGCGGGGTCCTTCCTCACCCTGATGTAAACGTGGTGGAAATCTACCTTGAACTCCACGAAGCTCTGCAGACTATTGTAGACTGTGGGTGATAACTGTGACTTGTGATTAATACCCATTCTGATGTTTATTTCCATAAACACCCAGAATATTTTGTTGTCCCTTATCCTTTGCGCATCCCTGGTTGCCCACAGCGAAGCATACTTCACTGCCTTCGGAAGGTCCTGAACGATCGTTGGGAACTGGCTGTCTTTGGGCAATTCCCATGTCACCAGTACTATGGACCACAGAAGCCACGCATAGTGAAAATTTTTTCCCTACTCCTGTGCCTCGCAACAATTCTCAAGGAACTCTCCACATAAGTAGTTTGCCCAGTTGAACTAGACCCCTTCTATGCATTATTTTGCTAGTGCAACCACTGGCACGGGCACCTCATCTACGTGGCACTTCCACATAACCTTGTAGTTGTGTCGTGACTTTAATCGAAGGGTTGTTGATGCTGGAAATGGCATACCCTATCTTCTTATTCTCCATTTTAAAATTCTTCTTCGTGGCCTCTGCGATGGCCATATCATCACTCTTTCCCTCTGAGATGTTCATCGAATCCTCCCCTTTGCAAGGGAGCCAAGTAATTCTGTGAATCAAATGGTCTGTGATGGGAATGGGCTCCTCCAGCCACAAGCGCCCATCATGCACCAAGCAGAGCAGCTGCCTGCTGACAAAAATGGCCACTAGGGTGTGATGGTAATGTGGCACCCAGATTAGGTTTAATAGTCTTGCCTTATCCACACCTCTCAGCCATTTACGTGGCTCCAACTCTATGATTCCAGTCGGCATGTTTTTCTTCTGGCGCATTAGCTACGTGGTTGCCAAATGTGGGAACTTCTCGTGGTTCGTGAGATCCCAGTCTTCAAATTTCAGTACAAGAACTTGCCCCAGGTGCACTCCTTCAAAAATAATGTCTTCAGGGAGCAACAAAGTCTGCAGAGAGCTTTTGCTCTCATCTATGTCTTTGGACACCTTTGCTTTACCCTTCCATGGAGGAACATATGTGGGCAGCCTGGTAAGAGGGTCTGCATCGTGGGTTTCAACCTCCATTTCTACATCCTCCTCCTCTACCAAGATTTCTTCAAATTCTTTCTCCTCATCTGCCTCCAAATTGATAGACTTCCCCTTTTCTTCCATGGTAGGCTTAGTCCTTAATGGATTCCCAGGGGATACACGCACTAGTACCATAGCTTGCTTGTCTTTCTTGGGTCTTGGTGTGCACGACAATTTATGGATTTATGCGACTATCTTAGCACTTTCTGGGGCTTCCACTTCCATCATGGCATCATGGCTTCCTCAGTGGTCATTACTCTAGTATCCATGGCTTCCTCAGGTGCTGTCATAGTGCTATTCCATAATTCTCTTAACAACTCGGGTAATTTCTCAAGCAATGAATTTGCCTTAATAAGATCGAACAAGTCTAGGTTCATGAGTGTTTGTGCACGCAACAACTCAATTCTCAAATTTCTAAGTGTTGTTTGTTGGACAACCCTTTGTAATTTATAGTGCCTTTTGAATTTGAATTCGACCATTCCGCCCATATTTGGTCCATTAATGCTCGATTGGCAACAGATTTTCAAGAATCTAGCCCATAAAGTTTTCCTTAAATGCCTGCTGCCCGCTCCATATGGTCTCAAACCAAGCATCACATCATGAATAGTGACCGTAATGGTAACTTTCTAGTTGACCTGCATGGCATCACAACTACCCTCGTGTTGTCGCAAACCCTATGACACGTCACTACTTCGTGCAGTCTTGACATCCCACAGCTCTCGGGAAGAGTAGTTTATAGTCCCACGCCTCCTTTCAGCTATCTGGAGCTCTAAGACTGTGCTTTTGTCAGCTAGTCAAATGGCCAAGCCCCTTGTGTACACCTTCAAATGACTGCCATTGAATTTTCCTGAGAAGAGTTCTCCATTTAACTTTACCAACTACACCACGCCACCATCTGTGATCTCCTTAATAACATACAGTCCCAGCCAATGCATTTTGAGCTTCCCTGGGAATTTATCGGACTTACTATCATACAACAACACCAAACCATTCATCTTGAAGGTGCGTAACTTAATATGTTGATTGTGCCAAGCCTTTTCGCGCTGCTTTTGGACCTGCTAGTGGAAGCTAGCCAAAAACCATTCTTCTTCGAGCTCCTCCAACTATGCGAGCCTCTCCTCCAGGGCTCTGTGGTCTATCATACCTATGAGCGTTGCTATGCGCAGACTAGGCATGATGTATTCCATAGGGATTACTACTTCCACTCCATAGACAAGCCTAAAAGGTGTTTGTCCCGTCAGTTTCTTGCATGTCATCCTATAAGCCAATAATACTGCAGGTACGCACAGGTCTCAATCACTTCACTATGCGTTGCATGCTTTGGTCAGCATAGTCTCCAGTACTTTGTTGAATGCTTCTACTTTCCCATTAGCCTGCGGGTGATATGGTGTGCTTTTTTGATGATACACCTGAAATTCTTCCAACAATGTGCTAATCATCTCGTTCAAGAAGTGTGTACTGCGATCACTCATCAAGATCTTCAAACATTTGAATTGCATTACTACGTGTTCAAACAGAAACTTCACAGTTGTTGCAGTCGTGCAATCCTTTACGGACTGCACTTCTGCCCAACGAGTCAGGTACTCTGTCGCAGTGATAATATATCTCGCACCTGTCTTTCCTTGAGGTTTGATAGGTCCTACAAAGTCAATTGCCCACTTTTCGAAGGGCTGTAATGTCCTTTGTGGATTTAAAGGCATCTCATCCCTCCGTGATGGTTTACCTATTCCTTGACATACATCACATGCCTTGCAATGTGCTTTTGAATCCTGATGAAGGGTCAACCACCACAACCCTGCGCAGAGAATCTTTTGCGCGGTTTCTCTCCCTACATAATGTCCTCTTGCAGCACCCCCATGAGCGTCTGCGAGGATGTTGCTTCATTCAAACTCAGGTACATACCTTCATAGTATCTCATCATTCCCCATCTTATATAGATGCTCCGCAATGACAAAGAAATCTATCATGCGCACCACTAGTTCCTTCTTCTGTTGGACAGAGTACCCTGCCGGCACAGTTCTAGTTGTTAAAAAGTGAATTATATCTTGAAAATTTCCATCTGTTACACACACAACAAAATGTTGTGCATCAGGTAGTCCTTCCTCTAAACTAATAGGTTCCTCCCCTGTCTTAATGCATGACAAGTGATCTGGTCCTGCGTTCAATCATCGAGGCTTTAAAACAACTTCAAAATCATATTCTTGGAATAATAAAGCCACCTGCATATGTGCCTCCCCAACATAGACTTATTAATGAAGTACTTCAGTGTGGAATGATCTGTATACATCTTAAAGTGACCTCCTAGCAAGTAGTGCCGATACTTCTGGAGCACATATACCATAGCCAGTCCCTCGCGTTCAATGGTGGAATAGTTCTTTTCTACTTTAGATAATCTGCGACTCGCGAATGCAATAGGGTGATCCAAGCCTTCTCCACCATCTATGTTAGTACTACCCCCAACGCTATACACGACACGTCAACATGGACATGAAACTCTTTCTTCCTGTTTGGGAAGACCGGAATTAGCACAATAACCATCTTTTCTTTCAATACATCTAGGCTTTTCTTAAATTCATTGTTCCAATAGAATGTGACATCCTTTTTCAATAGCTTTTCCATCAGCGCGGTGATCTAGGCATATCCTTTGATGAACTTCTTGTAGTACCCCATATGTCCTAGAGTAGTGCGCAGCTGTTTCGCACTCCGCAACGCTTCCAAATTCAGAATCACTGCAATTTTCGTGGGGCCTACCATTAGCCCTTGTTTACAAACTACATACCTCAACAGATTCCCAAAAGGAATGAGGAACATACACTTCTTGAGGTTAAGCGTGATTTGGTATCTCCAACATGTATCCAACATCAAGCACAAGTTCACTACATGGCACCTAACCAGCCCAAATACAGTGCAACCATCAAAATAGACCTCCAAGAACTTATGAATATATTCCCTGAATGCCGCAACAACCATGCGTGAAAAGATAGTAGGGGAATTATTCAATCCAAACGACATGACATTATATTGAAAGCAACCCCACTCAGTCGCGAAGATTGTCTTGCTTCTATCCTCCAATGTGATTTTGATTTGGTGGTACCCTGAGAACCCATCAGTGAAAGAAGATGCTTCTTGACCACCTACATTGTCCAACACCTCATCCATGAATAGAGTTGGGAATGGATCATGTACACACGCATCATTAAATTTTCCGAGATCCACGCATATTCTTATTTCATCCTTCTGCTTCATCTCTTGTACCACCATCGAGCTTACCCAATCGGATTCCTCCACAGGCTCAATGATGCTTGCCGTAAGCATCTTGTCTAGTTCTACATGGACCTTCTCCTTGTATTTTAGATTTAAGTAATACGGCCTCTGCTTAACTGGCTCCATGTTGGGTTTTAACGTGATCTTCAATACCCCTAAATCTCTGAGTATGCCCTTTAAATCCATAAACTTGGTTGGGAATAAGTCCTGATATTCACAGAGTAATTCAGCGACCTTATCCACTGTCGCATCATCCCAATAGTCTCAAATCTTTGCGAATTTAGGTTCCACCTCTGTACCAATATTTACTTGCTTAGTCTTCACTGGCGTGGTTATGTTAGGGTTCTCAATCTGTGGTCCTTGAACCTCATGGTGGCCTTCCATCTCTGGAATGTTAATTTTCCACGGATCTTCGTCTTCTTCTTCAATAGTTACATTATAACATTCTAGTGTGTAACTCAGCTAAGTAGCGCATTCAGGCTGAATCAATTCTATCAGCTCCTGTGGTATCCTAAAGATGGTTTCTTTTACCTCTTGTAGTGCTTCATCAATACTGTCCCACCCATCCTCAAAACTGAAGTTCATCACAAACCCTTTGCGTAGAACATCCCATTTACCTGTCCCATGGTGGAGCTATGTTTTTATATACCAGTTCATTGGTATAACATCCAGGGTATGACAAAACAGGTGCACCCACTCAGGTTGTGGCTTTTCCCCATAGGCCTACATCCACATGGCCAGATGCGTGCACAGATCATCTTGCCATTGTACTTATCTATCAGTCACACCCTAGGCTTCCCAAATCATGTGCGCATCATTCCCCTACATTCGCACCAATCATCAAAGCTCCCTTTATGCATACCCCACCATCTCACCGGCGTAGTACGCAGTACCTAGTCCAAGGCCTAGAAGCGTTTCTTTTTTGGCACCTCCCTTTCAAAATGATTCAAGAAGGTATTTACCTTACTTAGACCATCATAAGTAGGCAGGTCTCTTGCTTTTGTCGATACACAGCGCCATGACCTTGTCATCATATTACAATACAGTCTAGTAACCTCATGTAACCGATTCTGCCATCGCTCTATTTCCTCATCCGAATCCAAAGTACAGGAGCTTTCACACTCCCATGCAATCCACCCATCCGCAGTGGGATTCACCCAGTCCTGGTTTCACATTGTTATCTTATATATTCAATCCAAATCATCATCACTTTCATAGTCCCACACTGGCTTCATATAGCGTGATCCTTCAGCAGGGTCCAGGGGTATAATTACGCGTAGTGACTTCCTTTCAAAAAATATTTTTCACTTTTTTAGATTGATCACCCCATTCATGTTAGTGGCCTAATCAATTCCTAAGAGTGCGGGGTGGGGATTTCTATCATCAACAATATCTATCACTTCAAAGTCTTCTAGCATGGTCGCTCCCTCAATATCCATAGTTATTCCCTGCAATTGCCCCATGGGTATTATTTTCTGCTCGTTCGCCATTTGTAGTTGAATTGGAGACCATTGCAGCGCAGGTCGCCTCATTCGCTCCCATGTTTGTTTCGGCAGAAAATTCGCATCTGATCCTAAATCCAGGATGAGTTGATCCATCTCATATTCTTTGATCTGTGTGATTAGTCTCATTTCTCTTCGTGCTCTTGTCTTATGTTTTTGATCTTCCTAACTACGTGTGGTTCTCCTGGCATGGTCCTAACGCATCTATTAATGAATTCCTGTAACCCTTTCACTGCCTTACTATCGCGTAGTAGCTTCATACATGTTTCCAAGAATGTTGTGAGCATAGACGAGTCCATCTCTAGCTCTAGTTTGTCTTTTCTTCCTGAAGTGGAGGCATTAGCAAAGCTCTTCTTGGCTTCCATGAAGGTTTCTTGAGTGCACTCCAAATCAAAATCTGCTTCTTTCGCCGGAGCTTTGCGAAGCCAAGTACTATATTTTGGTTGTTTTCCTTTGTCATCTCCCATCATGATTCCACTTCGAAGCACAATGTTCACATTCAGATCTTCCTCGCGCAGCTCATACCTCATCATCTGTAGGTTCTGAGTCGGGGGAAGTAGTAGCACTCCTTTGTCGCGTATCTTAACTATCAGTGTAGGACAATCTTCTGTCTCATGATCAAATAAGGTGCAATACAAACACGACAGGCACGTTGTATTCGTGCAATCGCAGGCATAATGTCTTGGCCCTCTGTAATTGTAGCATATCAACTATCTGTGACCTCTTCCACGTCCTCCTTGGCCTCGGCCTCGTCCGTGCCCCTGAAATCCTGTTCGTGCCATTCCTGCATTTTGGTCAAGGGGTCGCATTTCAGCCTGAACTCTATAGGTGGGAGTTCTATCCATCATTAACTAATAGTTTCTACAAGTGCTCTCATTGTGTCCCACTAACCTACAAAAGTTGCAGAACAACTATTGCGAATTTTGCATGTACCTCTGTAACAAGTGATATTTGTCTATGGCATGTTTTCTTGCTATTTGACAAAACGCACACCACAAAGTGGGTGCCATGCTAGGTCCTGCTTGCACTTTCGGTCTTAAGGGCGTCGGTCCTCCTCCTGTGAGGTAATTTGAGAAAACCGGGTAGTGGTCCTTGTCATGACCTTGACCCTTGCATTTTATGCACCATACCTCTTCGTGCACTTCTGGTCGAGCTGTCCTGTCCTGTTTCAGACTCTGCATCTCAAGGGATAAATTATTTATCTGTGTGTGGATCTACTGAACTCCTAAGTTAGGATCCTGCATTGGGGTCTCATGTAGCCTCATAAAAATCTCTAAGGCCTTCGCCTGAGTCGTTATCTTTTGTTGTGATAGCGAACTCCTTAAATGTGGCATTAGCGAAGCTACAAACCACTCGCAATGTTGTCCATCCATCAAATTCATATTAGCTTCGCGAATCGTACATTTCAACATCTAATCCAGCTCCCAAGGAGTCTCACCTAGTAGCATCGTGATCTCTTTGAATCCAATGATCGACTGTGCTTCAGACTTCGGCCTACTAAATTCTCTGTTTAGCACTGCTTGGATATCCATGAATCCGGTAATTGTATTATCATTGGAATGTTTAATATACCAGGTAAACGTGCGGTCTTGTAGGGCACAAACCAGCGTCTCTTTCTTTATATTGTCATCTATAACTCCTTTCACTTCCCATACAACCCTTACCACGAACCAGAATTGGTCTGGAATCCCAAACCTTTCAACACAGGAAACTTCATTGCGCTTGCCATATTGAATCGCGGTGGTGGTGGAGGTGGTACGGGTGAAGATGGAGGTGATGGTGGTGAAGCTGGTGGCAGTGTGGGTGGAGGTGGTATTCACAGAATTATTTGCCTTACCAAGTGGATCGCACTTTGCGATGAGAAATTCGAGAGCTCTTCCTCATCCCCTCGCGGAGATGAAATCAAGGGCCTAGATTCTGGTCCCTTATTTCCTTCGTTCCTATAAGCTTTTCCACTTCTCGTAGCCCCAAATATCAAGGTAACTACATAATCCTCTTTTTTCACAATAGCATTTTAATCCAAGTATTCAAAGACTTTAGTACTTACCTCGCGGTCCTTTAAGAAAGTGTTGCTCTGCCTCACTGTAGCTAATTGAGGTGTCAACCACGAACTCAGTAATGAATCCTCCTATAATATGATCAAGCCAATAATCAATGGCGTGCACGATCTTATCCTCCAATGCTTCCAACCTTCGCACTAACTCTGGGGTCCACACAATAGGACCGACAAGTTTCCACCTTCCTTGGCTATCTGCTAGCTTCATGATCCACTTGTATAGCTCAGTAGGGAAGGATGTGAAGAAGATTTCATGGTTCTGTGTATAGGTAGTAGTCTAACCACTATTCTTTTGACATTCGTAGGTACCTATTCTACTGTGCTGCGAAATCATGAATTCTTTTGTCCAACAAGCCTTCAATTTCCTTCTTAGTTGGATTCCAATGATAAGACATCAGACATCTCTATGCAGATTCTGGTCCCGGCAATGGAACCATTTTTTGGCTTGAGGGGGCCTCCAGGTTCAAAGTTATTTAGCCAAAAAAATCCCTACACTACTGGCCCTTTCGGCATCAGCTCATGGAGCGCGGACTAAAGTCTCACTCGAAGCAGTATGGGGGGATGTTGGAACCAATTATCTGCACCCTTGAGATGTTTGCGGTGTCGATTTAGTCCAACTTTGCCTACCTTTACATAGGTTACTTTGCGCACTTTTCTAACCTTCAACACCCTCACAATCTGTTATAATCATTTTTCGCTTAGCCCTAACTAGGGGTTGAGATGTTTTCGCACTGCTATGGCAGTAGAAAACACTATTTCCCCAAACTACACCGCGTATCTTACTTATCTTCTTAACATATCTTAGTTAACTTTGCATAAACAAATATTCTATCTTGCATTTACTTAATCAATACAATTATACACATTTGCGCATCATATAAATCGTGGAAGTGCAATTTATACCCTATATATTCAATGCATAAAATAGGAGATAAATACATAGAATTGATATGAAACTTCTCTTTATTAATACTTCCAACTGTTACAGACTCGACTTGCCCTATGCACTCAGCTGTAGGGGTTTGCGCACTTAGCTGTGGACTACTAGGGCTCTGCGCCCTCAGCTGCAGAGCCTTCTCCTAATTTACGACCCAAAACTAGACTTTACTCGATAGATTCAACTCTTCATCCTTCTCCTCATCGTTAGATTAGATTCCCTTCCATAACTACTTATAGCCTCGCTCTATTTATACAATCCCATGGTCCACAGACTGTGGGTAGATCTCTATAGCCAACATTACATTAACAAAGTTGAGGGCAGACAACCCTATGACACTTTGATCCAGGTGGATCTTCAAACACAATGGCATGGGAATGCTCTAAAACCAAAGTGTTTGGAATGATGTCGACCCATGACCAGAGCGTAGATCTTGTCGTCCTAATTCCAACGCTGTGAACGACACTTAAATCCGAGTCCAGCTGATGAAGTTATCACAAAAAGAAGGTTGATTTGTTCCTTAGGGAAAATGAGGCATTTTCCTTTAAAAATGGGTTTCAAGCCTTTAAAAGGAAAATCGCAATCGGAGGCAAGCAATGGCTGATATCAACACTATTCAGGCAGCGATCGGTGATATCGACACTTGCGAATTGGCAATGGAGTGTCAGATCGGCGGATCGGGTCGGCGAACGGCCTAGGACCAGGACCGCGAGACATAACGATTGTTGATATCAGTGATCGACGATCCCCCGATATGCAGGGCTATTGGCAGCAACAATAGTGATAAGCAATAAGCGTGGATCCGATGGGAATTATAAGCCCGATTTGATAAAATTTGAGATCCAGGAATTCATACTTTTTAGTGTATTCCCATGTATTTTGGTTTTGGCCAAATCTGTTATGCGATGCGATAAGTGACTAAAGCAGACCCGATAGGGTTTATAGGGCCGATTTAATATATATTGAAGTCTGGTCTTTTATGATTTTGGTCAGAATTTCCAATGTTTTTAGTATTTCTATGTATTTCTGTTTTAACAGAAAAAAGGCCATTTTTGGAGGATTTTGTTGCACCGCTGATGCTTCTATGCAAACAACTTCTATTCTGAACAAAATAACTCTGATTTCTAGGAGGCCTTGTCCCCAACCATGTTATAAAACACGATGGATGCAGATATTCGAGACAGGGAGGAGGAGAAAGGATGCTTGACAAAGGCGAAGAGGCTGAGTGCCAGAGAGCCGAGGCAAGGGGCTGCATGACAGAGATAGCTTGACAATGTTGTGAATTATGCAAAGAAGCCAGAGCAACGCTTGAACTCCACAGAGCCGTAGATCTACAGAGAAGCATGAAACCAAAGAGCGCTTGAAATTCAGGTAGATCGCAAAGCTGCAGTGACATAAGCTAGAGTGCTATAGAGTCGGATAACCAGCAAGCTACAGAGTCAAGAGTCCAGAGCAGTTATTCTCTCTTTGCTCGATTCTTCTCTTTATGATCGATTCTTCTTCTTGTGATCGATTCATCTTTTGATCGATTCTTCTTGCAAATCGATGTTGTGAGATTGATGTTTCAGCGAGCTTTAGCTTATTGACAGCTATTTCAGATGCCCCACTTCTTCATATGGCCATTCGTAGTGAGGCCATGACAGATTGGTAGCGGGCTGTGCCTGTGCATCAATAATGTGAACAACGTATTCACTATGGTTTGTCTTATGAACATCCACTTCTTCATCCACTTCTTCAGATGGCCCGTGGTGTGAGGTATATGATTATTGTTTATATACTTCTTCTTATTCCATTATGTTGCATAGATCCTTGATTGATATTGAGGCAGGATCTTATTTATTATATTTTGTCATGATTCCTTGCTTGATGTGATGTAGAATCTTCTGTATGATGTACTTGCTATCATAACTCTTCATGTTATGCTTTGAGATCCCTTCTTGTATGTTGCTGGGATACTCTTGTTGTCATCATGCATGTGTTTTTTTTGACATCCCTTTTGTGCCATGTTTGTAGGATGTTCATCATGCATGTTTTTGTGTCATACTGATAGGAGTTTTGATTGAGAATTCCGGTTGTGGAATATCTCTTAGAGCCACTCCTACGTGAGGGAATTTTTCCTTGTATGACCATGACATCATCTCTTGTGTACATCACCATTATTTACAACACTTAATGCAGTGGCTTGCACCATCTTGACACTGGGACCCAGAGACATAGTCCCTCCTCGACGAACTCCGTTATCAACGGCTTATGTTTTCATGTGCTGATGATTGTTATGTTCCTCTTCTTTTCTGCATGCAGATGTATTCATTAATGTTCATTTAAAAATCAATTTGAACACATCATGAAATTAAAAGGTCTTGGAAGGGTCCTTCTTCACACCTAGACTTGGATCAAGTGGTATCAGAGTGGTCTTTGCATTGATGTGAATTGCAGTGTGAACAATGAGAGAGGATGAAAGAGCAATGTACAAGACCATGCTCAACATTTCCAAGAGAGTGGAACTTATGTATGAAACTCTACAGAAAGAGACAGAGGAAAAGGAGTGGTTGCAGCTTCAATTGCAAGCCATAGAAAAGGCCATGGAAGAACTGAAGCAAAACAAACATAATCTTCAAACAGAGAATGATGAATTGAATACGCGCCTACATGAATAGAAAGGGGAAAAACAAAGTTTTCTACGACAGCTGTAAGCAAAGGACGAGGCCTTGGAAAAGTTGCAGCATGACCCATGTGAGGTAAAAATTCGTTCTCCATCTTCATGTATGTTTCCTAATAATGATTTCGCTGTGTTTGAAAATCACACCATAGGAATTGACTCCAAATTGTTGAATAGAATTGGGTATGAAGGAAAAGGCTTGGGCATTAATGGCCGAGGCATTGTCAATCCCATCAAAGTCGAGGAATTACCCCATCAAATAGGACTTGGGTATGCCAGGAAAGAAGTTGGGAAATGCACTGAGACAGTTAGCGAACCACCAATGACAGATGATGAGTAGCCCTCATCAGTTCTTTCCAAATTGAAAGAGAAGGTAAGAGATGTTGGTTTCCTTTCGATTTCATCTTCTCATAATATGATGTCTGTTGGATATTTGGAGATCCCAATTACAGGGACAAACATGAGGCTCCTTACAAGGATGAGGCACGAGGAGAAAGAAGAACTTGGTGCTAATAACCAAGGCATCACTCAACCTTTGGAGGTTGTGCATGAACATCGATTTTCAGGCTTGAGATACACTAAAGGAGAGTGCTTAACGGTGTTAGATTTGTTCGAGACATCATCGAGGAAAGAGAACGATGGGAGAACATCCCCATCATTCCATGGAAGTTTCCATTTCGGGAAGAGAGCGGAGGCAAGCTCTTGTCGCCATACTGACATCAAAGATAACAAAGGAAGGTATAACCATTTTTGATCTTCGAATGTTCATTTTGATTATGATCATGCTGTTAATAATGAATGAAGATCAAGACATCGAAAAACATGTACCTTTTGTGGTTTACCTAACCATACCTTTTCTAAGTGTTGGAAAAGAATGGTAGCACTCATGAAGTGTGAAAAACCATCTGAACAACATGAAAAGAAACAAGTTAAGCGGATATGGAGGAAGAAAACCTACTATAGTCATTGCGACAGAAATGGCCATCAAAAGGCCACTTGCTGGAAGCTCCATCCAGAGCAGCACCCTAAAGACAAAGCATCGGTGCATGAACTAGGTAAAGCAGTTGTTCGACAAGCAAAACCACCTCAAGGAGGTGACCCATTCACAAAGATAAGTGAGAAATGGTTTCTAGACATGTTGTCATTTCATGGTCAATCTTTTGTAAATCACTTGTTGCATTTTAAAATGTAAACATGATGATGTGTTTCCATCATGTGGTCAACAACAATGATGTTTGGTCATGTTTTGAGTTGCATATTAAAACTCTGAAAGTGATGTTATGTTTCCATCACTTATTGACACAATAGTGTTTGGCCTTATGTGTGTAAATAATGTGTTGCAGTGATGATTTGTTTTTCATCACTTTTTGAGGCAACCATGATAGGTTGGCCTTGTTGTCATAGCTAGGATATTACGTCCATCTTGTTGCAAACTTGACCATCGAGTATGTGGTAAACTCATGGCAAGCGTGGGATATTGGGTCATTATTTGGTCATATCATTCAAGCATGTGATTTGCAAAACATTGTACTACAGGTTGCAGAGGTAGCAGTTGTCAGATCGTCGCTTAAGGCCCCAAAGAACAAAGGTGAAGGAGATGGAAGTGAGACCTTTTCAGGACACTTGTGATGCAGACAGGGTATAGAGAGAGTTGCAGATTATTTTTTTATGCTTTTGGTGGACCAAAAGCTCCTCAGTGGGGAGGATTGATCCAGGTGGATCTTTAGACACAATGGCATGGGAACGCTCGAAAACCAAAGTGTTTGGAATGATGTCAACCTAGGACCAGAGCGTAGATCTCGTCATCTTGATTCCAATGGCACAAACGACACTTCAATCCGAGTTCAGATGATGAAGTTATCATGAAAAGAAGGTTGATTTGTTCCTTAGGGAAAATGAGGCATTTTCCTTTAAAAATGGGTTTTAAGCCTTTAAAAGGCAAATCACAATCGGAGGCAAGTGATGACCGATATCGGCACTATTCAGGCAGTGATTGGCGATATAGATGCTTGAAAATTAGTGATGGAGTGTCGGATCGGCAGATCAGGTCAGTGAAAGGCCTAGGACCAGGACCTCGGGCCGTAGCGATTGTGATAAGTGATTGCCAATATTGGGGATTGGCATATCGACATATCGGTGATCAGCGATCCCCCGATATGCAGGGCTATTGGCAGCAACGATAACAATAAGTGATAAGTGTAGACCTGATGGGAATTATAAGCCCGATTTGATAAAATTTGAGATCTGGGAATTCAGACTTTTCAGTGTATTCCTGTGTATTTTGGTTTTGGCCAAATCCGTTATGCGATGCGATAAGCTACTAAAGCAGACCCGATAGGTTATATAGGGCCTATTTAATATATATTGAAGTCCGGTCTTTTATGATTTTGGTCAGAATTTCCAATGTTTTCAGTATTTCTGTGTATTTCTGTTTTAACAGAAAAAAGGCCATTTTTGGAGGATTTTGTTGCACCGTCGATGCTTCTATGCAAACGGCTTCTATTCTGAAAAAACAACTCTGATTTCTAATAAGCCTTGTCCCCAACCATGTTATAAAATACGATGGACACAGAGAGCTGAGACAGGGAAGAGGAAAAAGGCTGCTTAACAGAGGCGAAGAGCCTGAGTGCCAGAGAGCCAAGGTGAGAGGCTATGTGACAGAGATAGCTTGACAATGTTGTGAATTACGCAGAGAAGCCAGAGCACCGCTTGAACTCCGCAGAGCTACAAAGCTACAGAGAAGCATGAAACCAGAGAGTGCTTGAAATTTAGGCAGATCGCAGAGCTGCAGTGACATAAGCCAGAGTGCTATAGAGTCGGATAGCAACCGAGCTACAAAGTTGAGAGTCCAGAGCAATTATTCTCTATTTGCTCGATTCTTCTCTTTATGATCGATTCTTCTTATTGTGATTGATTCATCTTTTGATCGATTCTTCTTGCAAATCGATGTCATGAGATCGATGTTTCAGTGAGCTTCAGCTTATTGATAGCTATTTCAGATGCCCCGCTTCTTCATATGGCCATTTGTAGTGAGGCCATGATAGATTGGTAGTGGGCTATGCCTGCGCATCGATAATGCGAACAACGTATTCACCATGGATTGTCTTATGAACATCCACTTCTTCAGATGGACCGTGGTGTGAGGTATATGATTATTGTTTATATACTTCTTCTTATTCCATTATGCTACATAGATCCTTGATTGATATTGAGGCAGGATCTTATTTATTATATGTTGTCATGATTCCTTGCTTGATTTGATGCGTAATATTCTATATGATGTACTTTCTGTCATAACTATTCATGTTATGCTTTGAGATCCCTTGTCGTATGTTGCTGGGACACTCTTGTTGTCGTCATGCATGTGTTTTTTCTGACATCCCTTTTGTTCCATGTTGGCGGGATGTTCATCATGCATGTTTTTGTGTCATACTGATAGGAGTTTTGATTGAGAATTCTGGTTGTGGAATATATCATAGAACCACTCATGCGTGAGGGAATTTTTCCTTATATGACCGCGACATCATCTCTTGTGTACATCACCATTATTAACAGCACTTAATGTAGTGGCCTACACCATCTTAACACCGGGGCCCGGAGACGTAGTCCCTCCTAGATGAACTCTGTTATCAACGGCTTATGTTTTCATGTGCTGATGATTGTTATGTTCCTCTCCTTTTCCACATGCATATGTATTCCTTAATGTTCTTTTAAAAATAAATTTGAACACATCATGAAATTAAAAGGTCTTGGAAGGGTCCTTCTTCACACCTGGACCTGGATCACTCTTTTACAAGCTACATGCTCCGTGCCCACAAAATGCAGAGTCTTTCCATCAGAGTTACAATTTTTGACCAAAATCTGGGCTCTAAGCCCCAAAAATTTCCTTGGGGGATCTCGCGCCCAACATTTTTTCATTAAGCAATTATCAAAACCAAAACACAAATATCAAGGACACCATATGTAGGTACTCAACTAGGGATAAAACCCCTATATAGGGGAATACCCAGCCAAAGAACTCTTCCTTTAGTAATTTAAAATGAGATGGACCAAGACCTTAGACCAATAGACCTTCCTCCTCCACCAAGTTAGCCTTCCAAAATGATTCAACAACCTTCAATAGTATCTTGTTGTCTAGCATCTTCAACCCAAAAACAATCCTAAAATTTGACTTCCCAGTTTTAGAACTTCAACCCCAACAATAGAATTTTGGCCCAGCAATAGAACACTGAGTTTCGACCCTTCCAGCAGCTTAGCATCTTCACACGTGATAGAGAGAGAGAGAATTTCAACTTCTTATGCCTTAGATGAACCTCCTTCTCCTTCGCTAGCATATTTCACCTTCTTCCTTGAATTTCACACTTTTTATTGCCCCAACAATTGCAGATTGAACTTGGTGAGTGAGTGCTCCAAATGAGGTCGAGTTGCTACCTTTATATAGTAGCTTTTTCCCTTCAGTTTAGGCCAACTTGTCTAGTTTGAGGCCGAGTTAGTGGAGGAGACCTAGAAGAACTAATTTACATGAAAATAAATTTCTTTCTTGACAAATAAATCCAAAGAAGGGTTATTTACATTATGACATGGACAATGAAACTTGACATAAACCCTAGAAACCTTCAATGGAGGTTTTGACCTAAAAACAATTGAACCAAGCATGAAACTCATGCTTTAATAAGTTAATTTCTTTAATAACATTTTTTTTCTTTCTTTTGATAAATACATTATATCATGACTCAAATACAATTATGAATATCAACACTACATTGCATTTTTCAACAATTGCAACATATACACATGGCTTCCATGCATCATGTTAGATGTGCCTAGGTTTTCCATCGAGGTAGACATCATAATGCTGGATCGAGAGGAGTTGCCAATTGTAGCCCTTGCAATTTCTAGATTCCTCACAGTGGGTTCCAAACCCTCGACAATGACAATGTCTTGAGGGTCAGGCTTGAGATCCACATGGCCATCTATCCTAGAATCAAACTGTTAACCACAACCCTAGCTATAGAGAAAACGATGTTTCATCGATATTTTCCAACTGCGGCTCCACCTCAGTTAACCTTCCAAAAAACCCAATATCCTTAGCAGTGGAAACTATAATTTTAAATTAATATAATATTAAAAACTAATATAAAAATTTAACATAATATGAACTTATTTCATAAAAATCTTATAAAATAAAATTAAAATAATATATTTATAAAATATTTTGATTTTGAAATGACTTATGGTTTTTGGGCAAGTGGTATTGATAAATCATGGTACTAGCCCATGGTATTGTAACAAAGCTTATTTACAAATTAACAATAGCCATGGTAAAATGTGGGTAAATATCCATAGTTAAAAATCTTGTTATATTATAAGCATTAAGGTTTACTTTAAAAATGTTATAAAATTAAATATTAATTAAATATTTTAATTTTGAAATGAGTTATTGTTTTTGGGCATGTGGTATTTAAAAACACGGTATTGTAAAAAATTCTAAATTATTGTGACATAATTTTTTTTTCTTAATTTTTTTTTTTTAATATAATTTTTATGTGTGACAATTCAATTTAAAACCACATAAAAATAGTCATCAACCAATTAGGATAAAAGCATTTATATTTAAAAATTTAAAAATTAAATTTATATTTAAAAATATTCAGTTTTAATTTTTTTTTTTTCAAAACTTTAACAAACTTCATAAAATCTATTTAAAATTTCAAAACTAATTGAAAGTCAAAGGTTTTTGACCAAAATAAAAAACAATGTAAGCTACTTTCATCCAGTATAGAAATTTAAGCATTGGATAGGTTTGAGTTTGGTGTAAGATAGTATATACATAGTATATGCATAGTGGTGAAAAATCTCTGCCAAAGAAACATAAGGTTATATATACAACATATTGCGTACAAGGCCCTCACATTGACAAGCTCGCTAAAATTTGAAGGTGGAATGTGTCTACTAAATTGAAGTGCTTTGCTTGGCTTGTCATCCATAACCACACACTCACATGGGAGAATTTAGCAAAAAGAGGATTCCAAGGTCCCAAGTGTTGTCCTCTTTGTAGATCTGCATCTGAGGAGACCAATCACCTTTTATTGGCTTATCCTTCTAGGATTCACCTATGGAAGAAGGTCTCCAATGCACTTGGGGTCACCCCACTAATGGGCAAGTCTTCTATAGTCTCATGCCTTATCAATTGGACAATCAAGAAGACAAGGCTATCCCTCTATATTTCTTTTGGGGTATGAATGAAGTCATTTTCGAGAACAAAGCCTGAGATTTTAGATTCATCTCCATGAAAATTGTGGCTTACTTTCTTGAAATCGATCCCTGCAAACCCATTCTCCACCCACGCCAATGGACTCATAAGAAGATTGATAATATCTCTTCAGTGGGCTATTTTGATGGTGCCTCTGCAAATGATCTACGTGATGTGGAGCTATTACCATTATCAGTTCCTCAATGGCCTACCATTTCCATTGGTCAGGGGGTTTTGACACCAACATAAAAGCAGAGGTATTGGCTCTTTGGGAGTATTAAGATGGACTATCTGGCTAGTTGTGGAGGATATTATGATAGTGGGAGACTCGAAGATCATGATAGAATGGGCAAATGGAAAAGCCTCTCTGGAGGTGCCTGCTCTACTCCATTGGTTGGAGCAAATCCATTTATTGAAGACATCCTTCACATCCATCTCATTTTGCCACATTTTTCATGAGTAGAATGCCTTGGTAGATCTGTTATCCAAAAGAGGAACTTCTGTGTCACCTAGGCAGATTTAGTTAGAGTTACTAGTGAATGGATCAATCAATAGTTGTGGGACATTCTTTCTCTAGCGACTCTGTTTTTGCAGCTTTTTTTTTTCTTTTTGTAATTTGTAATAGACTCCTCAACTCTTCTATTGGATATTGAGATTGTACTCCTTAATGCAGTCTCCCATTTTTTCATCTGCCAAGCTGTTGTTGACATCTCCGAATGTTCCTTTGTTGGATCTCTACCGGACACATTCCTCCGTCTTTTCAATGTTTTTCTAGTGAAATTAGGTTTTGATGGAAGAGAAATTTTGTAAATGTAACACTCTTTTGTTTATAATTAATAGAAGACTTGTTTTTTCTTTTTTTCTTTAAAAAAAACCCTCTTACCGTGGAATCCTCTATTCGTGCTTCTAGTTAATGGCAGCATAGATCGAGTTTCTAAATGTTGGGAACATAAGAATCTATTTTTAGATCTAGTGAAATGAAACACCTGGAAGTTATAAGTCCCTAGAAATATGACATGAGTTTATCACTGGTGCTTTCCACATAGGAAAACCACTCTTTTCAAATCTAGTGAAATGAAACATCTGGAAGTTATAAGCCCTTGGAAATATGGCCTGAGTTTATCACGAGACAAATTTTTGATGAGGAGATTTAAGAATAAGTAAATGAAAATAGTATATATCTATTTTTAATTTATTTTGATTATAAAATAATTAACCATAAAATATTCGAAATGTGTAATCGAAACAAGGTCGCATAGCTAGCATTCCCTACTGCTTAGTTTAGTTATTGAACTTTGAAAAGTATGAACAGAAAAAGAAGACATGCATGAATGGATAAACAAAGTGTATTTCAGTAACCATAGAATATTTCTTTAAATGACTTTGAACTTATAGTATGTAGACCATGGAATGAAAATCCTAGAACCAAAAAATGTTTCTAGCTTATTTCAGTAAAAGAATATTGAAAAAGTGGCAAAAAAATATTGTTATCTTGAATTCGAAATCTAAAAACTAGAACTGCAAACAAACAAACATATATTTAGAGACATACACATATTATCTCTCATCAAATTCTACTTTTGCACAATATTACATATGCATGAATACATAAACATAAATATCACAAATATATAATAATGATAAAAGTAAATATAATTTCGTTTTTCTGTAAGCAAGGAAAAAAGAAAAATATAAGAAATAAGGGAGAATCTTGATACTAAGATTATGTAATGTTCATCTATAAAGAGTCAAATACCCATGACTTCCCCATATAGTGTTTATTGAAAAAATTCTAAAATTATGTTTAACCAACTTCAATTATATTCAAAAGCAATATATAAATATATACGTGGTAGTAATTAGTTAAAAATGGTTTTAGTTATTATTTTAAAAGTGATGAATATATAATTTTGTTTTCAATAATAAGAAATCCTATTAAATTATGTTTAACCAACTTATTTAATAATTTATTAAAATTTAATTGCCAATTTAATATTGAAAATAGTTATTATTAATTCCTAATTATTATTTATAAAATACAAATTTTCATTTTCATTATTTAAAAAATAAAATAAAATCAAAGTTTAATACTTTTATCAATATGCATCGTGTCCATTCATTTTTTTGCTGAGAGTAATGTGGAGTGGAAATTTTGGAATACATTGGTGAATGAGATACTCCCATGTTTTACTGATTTGATTTGAATGATTTGAGTGGGTCATAGATTTGAGGTTGTTCTTCTTTGAGAGGGTCTAGAATGATTGAACTATAAAAAAGTATTGGGTCGATTTTTACTTGGTTTTGTTTTTTAGTCTTCACTTGATAATCATAATTAAAATTGTATTCTTATAATCATAATTAAAACTAAAAGCAGACTCATGTTCACAGAATGCAGAAATTTCAAGTATTATGTCGAAGATCAAAAGAATTTACAAAGTACGGGGTCAATTTTTACTTGGTTTTGTTTTTTAGTCTTCACTTGATAATCATAATTAAAATTGTATTCTTATAATCATAATTAAAACTAAAAGCAGAGTAATGTTCACAGAATGTAGAAATTTCAAGTAATTATGTCGAAGATCAAAAGAATTTAGACGAGTTCAAATCTAAGAATGAAACTTTTACATATCTTAAATCAAATCATATATGCAATGCGTAATTATGTTGAAGATCAAAAGAATTTAGACAAGTTCAAATCTAAGAATGAAACTTTTACATATCTTAAATCAAATCATATATGCAATGTAACATGTGTAGGTTATTGAAAACTTAGTTACAAATATGACCCATAGACTGCTCAGTGGAGACTAGATTGCTCAGTGCAGAGTAGGGAAAATTTTAAGAATGAAATTTTCTCTTAAAGTTTAGGAACCTTAGTGAATCTCCAAATTGCAAATTATAAAATGTTTGTTGCAAAAACATTCAAATTTCTAGTAGTTTTATATATAATGTTTAGAGAATTATGACAATTTTTAAGGTAAAATAATTTTATACTATAAAATTTGGGCCAATCATATTTAGAAAAAAAAATGGAAATTGGTGATTTTTTTTTTTTTGGAAAAACCATGGAAAATTAGCCCACTTGCTAATATTATCCCTTAAAATTTTCCCTGGTGCAGATGGTGTATACGTTCATATACTTTTTATTCATGTCATGTCAGGTACCCAACTTGCATAGAATTTCTTTTAAGTCCACAATGAGCGCAACGAATAGAGTTATGTCTTCATGGCATGGGTGGAATTTGATGTATGGGTGAGTTTCAAAACTGATATATTTGTACGATTTTTATTAAATTTTCTGAAATTATTTTTATTGAATTTTTTTACGATTGGTGCAAAGTACAATGATCGTATAATAAGACCCAATTACTCTTAACCAATAGAAATAGAAATAAATAAAATTATCAATAAACAAAATACTATAATATTATTTTTTTTGCTAAAGCAAGAGACGATCCTTCTATTTCATTAAATCAAAAATAGTGTTACAACATATACAAAAAACCTTACCTCTTCATGGACTCAAGAAATAACAAGGGCTTTCTGCCTTAGATATGACCCTTCCCTTTACAAAATGCAATGTTAATCTCTCAATTAATACCTTAGGTTGAACTATATGATTCTTTAACCTACTATAATACTCCACTAACCCCCATGTCTTTGTCTCGAAAAGTTTGATAAGACTAGTGGCCCCACAAAACTACACGACCAATTCTGACCGTCGATTCATTCTACGAAATCGAACGGCTCGGCAAAATATCGCACAACCAAGATGTCCAAACATTATTGCGCGATGGAGGGTGGTATTCTTTACCACTCCCTTGCCACGTGTTGAGAGCCTGATGGAATCAAAATTCCAAAACCCCTTACCGTTCCAAAGCCTTGCAATCACCTTGAAACAGCTATTTGCATGGTTTTCCATTCCGAAGGAGGATTGCCGGTAAAAATCCTCTGCCAGAAAATTCCAACTGCCCTTCCCGCGCAAGGTCACCTTGGAACTTGCACCAGAGACCGTCGGTGACTGTAAATTGAACCCTGTGTTGCAGTCCGAAGGAAAAAGGTGACTGGTCAACTTACACCAGGGTGATAAGTGACCGCTCTGTGCTTGCCCTGCTTCAAGGTACCAACCAGAGCACTGTGATCGAACTTGCTTAGAAATCATCATTCCGTGCCTTTCACTCTGGCCCAGTATCTAAACATTTCTCTGTCCTCTACCGCTTGTTCATCGCAGAGAGCTTTTAATCTGCTCTGAGGCATCTCCTACCATTTCATCTCAATTTTGCATTCTGAATTAATTACTCCTTGGTTGGCCAGTTTATCCGCTAGTTTATTGGCTTTACGTTGAACATGGTTGAAACTAACAGTACGAAGATTCAGGAGATGTTTTTGAATTCTTTGGTACACTTGTATTAGTCTCCAGTGTTTTGAGACCTTCTTCGACTCTGCTCCACAACTGATTCTCTTAACAACATTTATGGAGATCTCTAAGTCTGCTTCGATAATGACATTTGAGCTATGATTTAGTTTCAGAAGCTCTAGACATTGTTCTAAAGCCATTAATTCAGCCATATTGTTGGTGGTTGTACCTAAATGGAAGTGGAATATAAAGATGATGTTTCCTTCTTCGTCTCTTAATACCCCTCCATAACCAGCTATTCCAGGGTTGCATTTGAAGCACCATCAATATTGCATTTCAAATAACCTTTCAGTGGAGGATGCCAGAACTCCTTTTCCATTTCCAAATCTCTTTCCTTTCTGCTTAGTCCATGGGGAATGATCTCTTGCATTCCCAGATGCCTGAGAGTTCTCAACTCATTTTCTATGGGAGGATTCTTGGGATAATTGCGAACAGTGGTGCTAACTATCTCCTTAATCTGCTTCAAGATCAGATCCAACAGGCGAAGAGGAGTAGTTTTTTCATCCTTGAAAGTTATTTTATTCCTTTCTTTCCAACCATTCCAAATTATGAAGCTTGGAGTGAAGGCCCAGGCCAAATTAAGGGGCTCATTCTCTGAAAAATGTCTTCTCCACTTGTTTAGGGTATTAATGATACTTCCTTTATCTCTGTCTGTCTGTTGAAAAATGGTGGCAAAAGTATCCCACAACCAAGTGGTATAGGTGCAACTATTGAGAATATGCTCCATTGTCTCTTCTTGAGCTTCACATAGCTGACATCTAGAAGGCCCAATAACACCTCTTTTCCTAATATTGTCCCAAGTTAAGATTTTCTTGTGATGAACTAACCACATGAAAAGCTTGATCTTCATCCACCCTTGGTGGCTCCAAAGTTGTTGCCAGGATTTCGCCGAAACACAGGAATCTAGGTTCAGGATAATTCTTTTTGCTTCCTTAAGATTAAAGGTGCCTTCTTTATTGAGGCCCCATCTTAACTGATCCTGCCCCTCTGTAACCAAGATTTTCCTTTGTTTTAACATGCTCATGATTGCCTCTGCTTTGATTTTTATGGAGCTATCATCTCTGTAGTCTATGCTTCTCCAGTTTCTCCACTTTCCAGAGTTATGAGGAAGATTCCAGAAATCTTTAACTTTGATTAATCCTTGGGAGTCTATTTCCTGCTTGAGGCTCATAAAGTCCTCTCTTAATAGCATTGGTTCTTGCTGCCATTTGTCTTCCTAGAAGAGAGCTAGATCACTTACTCTGATTTCCCAGAAACTGTTGTTTTGTACTAGGCTTCTGTTTTCCCAGGCTTTATTCCAGATGTAAGAGCCCTTTATGTTTCCAGACATTCTTATAATATCATTTGTTTGCCAGGAACTTGCATATTTTTCTTTCCAAGTTTTAGCCCATTGAGCTTCTAGTTCTTTAACCCATCTCCACCAGAGCTTGGCTCCTAAAACTTTACTCATAATCTCCTGATCATCTAAGCCTAGACCCCCGTGACTCTTGGGTTTACAGATTTTATCCCAGGAAACAAGGGCCCATTTCTTCCTTGTTTCCTCCTTGCCCCAAAGGAAGTCTCTCTGGATATTCCTGAATTGTTGTAAGACACCTTTGGGAGCTAGGAGGGTTGATAAAAAGAAAACAGGGATTGATTTTAGAACGACCTTTGTCAGAATCAACCTACCAGCTAGGTTCAACAATTTGATAGTCCATTTTTTGACTTTGTCTTGCATCTTGTTGAGCACAGGTTCCCAAATACTTTTGTGCAAAGGTCTGGCTATAAGGGGAATTCTAAGATACTTTGAAGGGAGGGAATCCCTTTGAAAGCCCAGAATTCTGGAGATATTTCTCTGAATTGCAATGTTAGTATTTAAGAAAAAAAAATTGATTTCGAGAGATTAACTTCCATACCTGTAGCCAAGGAAAAGTCATTTAGAATTTGTTTATACGCTAAAGCTTCTTTAACTATGGGAATTCCTTGCAGCATGGTATCATCCACAAATTGTTGGTGAGTCATTGCCTGACCATTCTCCATTAATTGAAGGCCCTTAATCTTTCCCAAAGCTTTGTCCTGATTTATGGACTTGCCCAATCCTTCCATCATGAGGATAAAGAGAAAGGGAGAGAGTGGGTCTCCTTGCCTAAGGCCTCGCGAAGGAGTGAAGATCTCAGAGGGCGAGCCATTCACCAAAATAGAAAAGCTGGAAGAAGTTACCAGAGCCATAACCCATCTGACCAAGTTGTGATCAAACCCAAAATCAGTAAGTATCTTCTTGATATAGATCCAGTTCACCTTGTCATACGCTTTGGAAATATCTAATTTCATGATCATACCAGCCTGCCTCTTACTGGTTAGTGTGTGAACTACCTCATGGGCTTGAATAATGTTATTTAGGATTTGTCTACCTTCCACATAACCAGATTGTTCCCCTGAAATTAAAGAAGGAAGTAGAGGTTTGAGTCTACTAGCTAAAACCTTGGATATAATCTTGTAAACCACATTGCATAAAGCAATGGGTCTGAACTTATCAGCAGTCAGGGTTGAATCCTGTTTGGGGATTAGAGAGATGAAGGAGGTGTTGAGGGCTTTCAGAATAGTCCTGTTTCTTCTAGAGTCCTCCACAACATTCAGAATGTCCTGTTTGACAATGTTCCAGTAGGCTTTAAAAAAGTCTACATTGAAACCATCTGGTCCTGGAGCTTTGCCATTCTGCATGTCTTTAATTACCTCACTGACTTCCTCTTCGGTTACTAGTTTATTCAGGTTAAAATTGTCCTCTCTTGACACCAGCTTAGGGATATTTTTTGTAATTTCCTTGATGCATTGCTCTCTGTCTGGATTGTTTTCCTTAGTGATGCCTCTGAAATGCTGTACCAACACAGCTTCGATATTCTTATGAGAGGTCTGAAGCTCCCCATTCTCATTCAATATCGAAGAGATTCTATTGTGAGCTCTATTGGCCATAGTGGATCTATGGAAAAATCTAGTATTACGTTCACCTTCTTTGAGCCATTGGATTCGAGACTTTTGTCTCCAAAAGATTTCCTCTTGTTTGCATAAATTCTCCCATTCTTGATGGTGTTTATCAGCTTGCTCACTTTTGACTTTATCAAAACCATCTGTGATCAGTGCTTGGTTGAGTTCCTGTAGTTTGATTTCCACTGATTTTTTGTCCACAAAAATGTTACCAAATTCCTTCTTGTTCCATTCTTTGAGTCTGAGTTTCATGTGTTGTAGTCTTTTATGTAGTAGGAACATTTTAGTGCCTTGGATCTGCAAATCTTCAGACCACCATTTTTCAATTTTTCTGATGAAATCTAGGTGGGAGAGCCAGATATTCTCAAATCTGAAGGGTATATTCCTAGGAGAATCGATCCCCTTGATTTCTAATTGAATCGGCCAGTGATTAGAGCCTCCAAAGGGGAGAACTCTAGCTGTTATTTCTCTGTTTGTGAGCATAAGCTCCTCTGAGATCAAAAATCTATCTAGCTTGGAGGCGACCTGTGCCTCACCTCCTCTTTTGTTGTTCCAAGTAAAAAGGCCATTATGTGTTTCTGAGTCAACCAGTTTCATATCTTCTGTGAAGGTTTGGAATTCTTCGGAGTCTTTAATTAGCAATCTGGTACCTCCTTTTTTTTCCAAAAGAAATTTAATCATGTTAAAATCTCCTCCCATGACCCAAGGTATTTCTTCATGTCTGCTTCTAAGATCTGCCAGGGAATCTAGAAATCTGAGTTTCTCATCTATTCTTTGAGGACCATAAACATTTGTGACCAGGAAGGTATCTAAAACCCCCACTGGTTGAATAATTACTGATAAATAATTTCTTGATGCCTCCGCATCTATTATGCTAACTTTTTTGGGGTTCCATAAAGTAAGAATGCCCCCTGCTGTGTTCTCTGCTTTAACTTCTAGAAACTCAAATCTATTAAGCCATTTGCTATGGATTTGTTTTAATTTCTGAATGGAGCATTTTGTTTCTTGAATGAAGATTATATTTGGCATTGCTAGTTTTATTCTGTTACTTAGCATTCTTTGTTTTCTTTTACTACCTAGACCTCTGATATTCCAATATATGAACTTCATAATTAAAGATTTGTAAAGGACTAATTGGTTAGATCCTTCATCTTACCCGAATCTATCATTAGCTTTCCACACTCCTTCAAGAGCTCATTTTTCTTTTTCCTGCCCCTTTTCTTTCCTGGATTTCTAGTTGCTAATCCTGGAGTTGATTTCATAGTTTTCACACCTCCTTGTTCCTACTTATGAATGTTTTTACCTTTGTCTAACCCTCTTTCCTGACTTTTCCATAAAAACAATTGTTGTATTCTATTGCATTCTTCTTGAGGTAGTGAATCTATTCCTCCCTTGGTTCCCTGCATTAAGAATCCTTCCAGATCCAGGTTTTCCTTATCGAGAATTTCTTGTAGTTCATGATCTTCCAGATCTATTTCACTTTGGGTCATTTCCTGGTCCATCTCCATTTCTGTTTCACTCATCAACATCTCTTTTTGATAACCAATAACTTGAGAATGTTTGTTGTTTTCCTCTTTCTCTTTTTCATTAGGACCTTCCTCCTGAGATTGATTTTCTCTCATGTTTTCTTCATTCTCTTCCAGCACTTGAAATTTGTTCTGACTGGCCTTTTGCCCCTCATTATGTCGTTGCTTTGGTCCCTTTTTTCCTCCTTTTCCTCTACTTGACACTTTCTGAAAACTTTCTGTGTCCTTCATTATATTGAGTTTCCCTTTGTTGTCTGCTTTACTGAGAGGGCAGTCTCTAAACAGATGTCCATGCTCATGGCATCTACAGCATCTGAATGGGATATGCTCGTAGTCCACTGTCTGCACCCACTCCTCATCAAAAACTTCCAGGATAACTTCATCCATAAGAGCTCCTGATAGATCCATTTCCACACATATCCTTGCAAAGGAGGTATATTTCCCTCTTCTTGTGGCTTCAGAAACTTTGAAAAAATGCCCTAGTTTATTGCCAATGGCAGCTAGCGATTCAGTTTTCCAATAATCTAGAGGTAGAGAATAGAGCCTTACCCAAACTGGAACCGAAGTGAAAGTCTCTCGCTCTGGGACAAAGTTCATCATCCAAGGCCTCATATAGAGACCGGTTGCTGCATAAAAGTAGGGTCCTCCTTCGAATATTCTGTCTTTATCTTCGATGTTTGAGAACACCACTGTGAAGAATCCCTTTGACCCAAGATGTAGGTCAATGCTTCCTTTGGGTTTCTAGTGATACTTGATCCACGTCTGTAAAGCTTTTTCAGTGGGCCATAGTCCCATGAATTTATAGATAATGGCATAGGTCCCCATGTGTTCCCTGTGCTCCTACAGAGCAGGATCATTTAATATTACTCTAGGAGTGATTTCTGCTTTTGGCTTGCAAGGTCCCTTTTGTTTTTTGTCTCTTGAACCCTGATTTTTGTCTTCTTCCTCCTTGTCCTTTGTGCTGCCATTTTCCTTGGTCATGGTCCCATCTATCTCCTTTACATTATCCCTGCTGCTTTCATCCGCAAAACCTTTGCTATTCATCACCAGTGATTTACCTTTGCTAGTTACAACGTCCTTGTAGGAGGGAGTCAAGCTCCCTTCCCTGCCGCCCTCCATTGGAAATGATCTCTGCAACTTTCAGTAACCATAGCTCTTAATCATCGTTCTTCTCGCTCCGTTCGCTCCCATAAACCTCATGTAAGTAGAATACTATAATATTAACTTTGTTGAAACTCATTTAATTTTCTTATTAGCGATGGAAATCTATATTGGGTTTTTTATTATTAAAAAACAACCCATATAAATTATAAACAAGGTGCATGACAACATCATTATATCAAGTTGTTTAAATAAATTAAATTCACCACACTTATTTTAAGTGCGGGTGTGATTGCAACAATCCTGTGACATTCCCACGCTGTTGATCAACATATGTGCCTTTTGTAAATGCTTTCCAACAATGAATTTCAATGAGAGATTTCTAGTTCAACAACAACGATATGAAGATGATGACATGTGAGGCCTTTGAACAACACACCACTGACACTTGGAATATATAATACTATATGCATTCAATATGAATTTGAGTGAATTTATGGTATAATAAATGATGTCAAAGATTATTTTCATAATTGATGTGAATTTAGTGGAGAGATCGAACATAGATTTTATTTTTTACCAATATTTTATGCTTTTCTGATTGCTGGTGCAAAAGTACAATGATTGCATAATAAGATCTTATTTTTCTTAACCAATAAAAAAAAAAATTAAGAATAAACAAAAATAAAACAAAATATTTTAATGTTAACTTTGTTGAAGCTTGTTTAATTTTTTGTCAGCAATGGAACTAATTGAAATTCAAGGCAAAATCGATTGTGTTACTACTCCATGGGGCAGGGTAATAAAAATGATATAGAATTTGTTTAGATACGAATTTCAGTGAATTTATGGTATAATAAATGATGTCAGAGACCATTTTCATAATTGATGCGAATTTGATGGAGAGATCGAACACATATTTTATGTTTTTACCAATATTGTACACTTTTCTGAATACTGGTGCAAAAGTACAATGATTGCATAATAAGACCTTATTTTTCTTAACCAATAGGAAAATAAATAAATAAATAATTAATTAATTAATTAATTAAATTAACCATAAAAAAAAGTAAAACAAAATAGTTTAATGTTAGCTTTGTTGAAGCTCGTTTAATATTTGGTCAGCAATGGAACTAATTGAAATTCAAGGAAAAATTGATTGTGTTACTACTCCCTGGGGCTACTCCCTAGGGTAGCGTAATAAAAATGATATAGAATTCGTTTCAATACTCTTTGATTAAAAAAAAATAATAATAGTTATAAATTGGCCTATGAGACCTTTTTGTTTGTGGAACAAGGGACCCACCTTGGGGCAGTGTAATAAAAATGATCTAGAATTTGTTTTGATACTCTTTGATTAAAAAAACAAAAAAAAACAATTATAAATTGGCCTATGAGACCTCTTTGTTTGTGGAACAAGCGACCCACCTCCGTGCAACATTTTGAGTGATAAATCTATGCTATTCTGACTACTGGTGCAAAAGTACAATGATTGCATAATAAGACCTTATTTTTCTTAACCAATAGAAAAAAAAATTAAATTAAATTAACAATAAAAAAAAAGTAAAACAAAATACGGTAATGTTAACTTTGTTGAAGCTCGTTTAATATTTGGTCAGCAATGGAACTAATTGAAATTCAAGGCAAAATCGATTGTGTTACTACTCCCTGGGGCAACATAATAAAAATGATATAGAATTTTTTCAATACTCTTTGATTAAAAAAACAAAAAAAAAAATTATAAATTAGCTTATGAGACCTTTTTGTTTGTGGAACAAGGGACTCACCTTGGGGCAGCCCAATAAAAATGATATAGATTTTTTTTTGATACTCTTTGATTAAAAAAACAATTATAGATTGGCCTATGAGACCTCTTCATTTGTGGAACAAGGTACCCATCTCCGTGCAATATTTTGAGTGCTAATTCTATACTAAAACTATGAAGGCATATATAATCTATCTCCTCTGGTTTTGACCCTTTGACCTCTTAGGATGAAACACGTGCTCTTAACCATTAGACCCAATCAGAGTGCAATGACATTGGGACAACATTAATCCATTTATTACACTGCAAAAAAAGAAGAAGAAGAAGAAGATGATTAATAAGGGACTTTGATTGCGGAGATCATATAAAAAGATTAACAAGAAAGTATTGGAGACATAAACTAACATTAATATGGTTATTTTATTATAAAATATAATAAAATAAGTTTAGGTTGGATTTGGTTTTTTATATGTAATATTATTAGAATAATAATCATAATTTAACTTTAATTTTATAGTTAGGTTGTACACTAAATTGGTATATGATTGATTTTTTTTAATGAGTGGATTAAGAACTTCTCTAATAAAAAGTTTTTTTGTTTTGTTTTTGAAGATGACAATGTCTGCCTTAAATAATGTAGGTTTCAGCTTACCTACATAGTTTAGCTCTAGAAGTTTATCTAAAGAAAATTGATTTTTAAAGCTTACAGAGGTGTAAGTCCATTGGGTTAGGCCTAATGGTGGAAGTTCCTCACATGAAGCATTTATATGAGCCCCACCTAGGTTTGAAACTTGGTTTCCTTGTCTAACTAAGCTTGTGAATGGTTGAGTTGGACTCAAGAATATAGTGGCAGTCCCACCGACTCTGCCAGGTATCTCATGACAAGTGGCAGGTCTACCAATTCTCCTGATAAAAAAAAGTTTATAGAAGTGTATGTTCAGGGTTGATAGACAGAGTTACACATCAAACGGGGCTGTACAATGAGTCTCACATCAAACGGGGCTGTACAATGAGCCTCTCGGCTCAATAAGGGGCCAAATATGTCTCAAGTATGGTTTGTTCTCCTATCCACCCCGCATTAATTCCAAGAGACATATTTGGCCCCTTATTGAGCTGAGAGGCTCATTGTACAGCTCAGTTTGATATGTAACCCTGTCTGCCTATCATCAAGGTATTGGCCCAAATAAAAATTAAAAATAAATCAATTTAAATAATTACACAAAATATTTAAATAATATCCGTTCATAAAAAAAAATTGCACATGAAAATATTGGGTCTCTCTCTACTCATATTAGATCAGTATTTAAAATAGATTTTGATTAAGATTCTATAAATAATGTAACTTACTCAATTAACCTAAATAAACTCTTATCTGAATTTGCCAACAAAAATCACATTGCAAAGAATAATCAAATGATACGACTGTAAAATCCCTTCAAAATACTGCCTTCTATTTTTTTAATTTTTTTTTTAAGTATGAGAAAAGCCTGGATGAGTTCGATACAACCCATCTGATATTTCAGAATTTGAAATTTAATCCATATTCCAAACAGTTATTAAGTAGGCAGAGCTCCCTGTAAACAACAACTGGATAACGTTTATTAGCCCATCACTTCCTGTACACTAGGCACATGGCAAAACTTGAGGCTAAATTTGGGTTCCGTTTGTAAGAACTACTGGAATATTAAACCTGAGCGCGAAATTATGCATGTTCAATATGTATTGTATAGCTGATTTATTAGGTTGCAGTTCAAGAATACATGGTAGGCGAGCAGAAAGGCAGTTTCCATCCAAATTTGCCTTCAATTCACCTTTTTATTTTGAGGGATTATACGAAATGAAGTTAACAGATATAGAGCAGCAACTATGGTGGATTGCAGAAATTTTCTCGTTCCACTTAAAAGATGATTTAGAGTTACATGTTAAGGTCATGTTTCAACATCTGGGACTTCTATGGGAGGTATATTCAGTAATGTTTCACGGAGATGAGTAGAACTGCCGGGGGATTATTGACAAAGCTTTATGTAGTCGAAAATATATGATTAGAAGATGGGAGGTGTATTTAGTAATGTTTCATCGAGATGAGTGGGGGATTTTTGGCAAATTCAAATTGGTTTTGATGATAGATTTCTGTTGGGATTTGAAACGTTGATAAATATAGTTTTTACTGTGGATACTCCGAAACAAAACTCAAAAAAAAATGATCATAGATGCCTAAAATCTATTTCCCATCTTATTAACTATGCATTGAAGATGAAAGCTTTATCTCAATTTCCCAATGAAAATGGATTTGTATTAGTATACTCAATTTCCCAATGAAAATGGATTTGTATGAGTATACTCTACATAAAAATAGCATCATACAGTGAAAATTTTCTTTTACGTGCAAAAGCAAAAGTTCTGTGCAGGGCATAAATTTAACTAGGCACCCAATGAGAATGGATTTGTATTAGTATTACTCTAGACACAACCATTACAGTGAAAATTTTCTGTTATGTGCAAAAGCTCTGTGCAGAGCATGAAGTTAACTAAGCAAGGTAGATTTGTTGAGTGACTCTCCTTTTTCAATATTATTTTTTCATGGCTAGAAGACTGGTAGAAAATGACAGTCATGTAGCAGCATTGAAAAAGACAAATGACAATTTTAAGATCTCAATGGTTTAGAATACCTTGAGAACCAATTATCCAACAGCATTTCCAATGCCACGTCATTGTCACGCTCGCTCCATGTTTGAAGAATGTAGCACCATTGACAAGGGACACATGTCAATTTAAAAATGCCAATGCTCTAGACTACCTCGAGGTCCAAATACCCAATAGCCTTTCCACTGCCACATCATTGTCACGGTAGCTCCATTCATTAAAAAAACTTTAGAAACGTATGAGTTGTGATGCCATGAATGGTTTGGAACAGCTGCACTTTCACTGGAGTTGGGTAGTGGAGGTACATCAACCAAACAAATTTGTCATGGATATCAAAGTCATGTGCTTCTATCCGAAAAAGAATCTGCAACAAATTCTGGAATTGGGTAGTGGAGCTACATCAACCCACACAAACAAATTTGTCATGAATATCAAAGTCACGTGCTTACATCCAAAAGAATCTGCAACAAATTCTGGTTAATGATATCCAGGTAATACATGCTGAGAAATATATCCAGGTAATAGATGATTTTTTTTTTTTTTTTATCTAACAGTTGTTGGTTGAGTAGGGAGGCGTATTCGCGATAAATCAGTACATGTTTTAAAAATAATAATAATAATAAATTCAGTGAATGTTTAAAAAATAATAATAATAATAAATTTAGTGAATAAGAATTATGGAATTAAAGTTTCTGTGATTCATATCAAGATTTTTAAAAAAGGTTTTGGGTGATAATCACATCAGAATTTATTTGTCACTGGTTTCGAACCAACAAGTGTGGTTTATTGTCAAGACAAGTTGAAAAACCATATCATGGTTACAGGTTAAATAGAGAGAGCAGATCATTCAATGCCTATATTTGACCATGAAACAACTAAATTGCACTGGATCACTGAACTGAACCAAAAAATGGGGATGGGGAAAATTAATTAGTTAATTAATTAATAAGTTAATTTTGTTATATTTATTTCCAGTTTTTGAGTATAAATCAATAATTAATTAATAGACCTTCTTTATTATTTAAAGCTATATAAACCATATAAAAACTTATATTATTATTATTATGTGAAAGAATAAGAAAAAAATAATAAATGTTTATTAAATGGATAACCTAATTAGTTAGATAAATATTTGACTTAATACTAAATTTAAGGAATCTAACTATATTGAATATGTAGCAAAAACCATTTGGAAAATAAATTAAAGTCATTGAAGAATTAGGAGAAAATATAGTTGTTTCTAATTAGTTAGTTAATTCCATTATTAATTTTATTTATTTATATTTAAAGGTATAATGAGATAATTAATTTATATTTCTTTTTTAATTCCTTCATCTATGTTTAGGTATAAAAATTATACATTATGTCAATTAATTAAGGCCCAAATTTTTTAGTACTTATTCAAATAAAAACATCTTATTTTTAATTTTGATCTAGAAGAAATGTAAGTGAACAATTAGTAATAAAACATTAAATTAAAATACTAAATAAAAATCAAAGAGTAGAGAAGAAATAAAAAAGAAAACAAACAATCAAGAAGACTATGGGAAAAAACAGAGAAGACCACACTAAGAAGAACAACACAAGGGATCCGTGGCCTCCTAAACTTCTAGTGATGAAAAGGCGCAATCTTGGCAATAACACGAGCCTCCTCAATTAGTCTTTTCCACGTGTTTTGATAGGGCCAAAGACCGGGTCTTTGCAACAAAATGAATTCTTTATCTTTTATAAAAATTTAGTAATTTTAGATTATTAAAATCAAATTTATATTTATTATTTAATTTAAAATAATTTATTTTTCATAATTAATTTTATGAAATTTATATGATTTTAATTCTTTAAAAATAAAACTATTATTAATTTTATCTTTATTAATATTTAATATCCATAATTATTATAGATTTAAGGCTGAAATATAATTTTTTAGTAATATTATTATTTATCAAATAACAATATCATTATGATTTAAAATAATTAATGTTTTTATTATCCAATTATTGTGATTTGACTACTAAGTCTACAAAGGCATACACATTCTACTTCCTCTAGTTTTGAACCTGTAACTTTTTAGGAGGAAACACATGCTCTTAACCATTAGGCCCACTTAAGCTATATTACTAATATTGTTATTAATAACATTAATTAAGAAAACTAATTATTATTAAATATTAATTAATTTATTATAATTAATTATTATATTAATAATAATTTATAAAGTATTATAAATAATTTAATTTTTTAATTATACCAAATTATTAATTAATTAATAATATTCTACATTCTAAAAAGAAGGTTTGCACCTTTAGGGATTTTATCTCTCTGCGCTCATGGTAGATTCATTGTTAGATGGATTTAGATTGGTTTCTATAGAAATTTGAAGTTAATAAATATATTAGATGTTCAAATAATAGTGTGTGTCATAATTTCTAGCTAAAAAAATCTTAACTAAGTATGAGAATACATATAGCCATCAAAATTATTATAATCATAAATAATAGGGAATGATAATATTAGTAAGAATAAACAATCTAAAAAGAGATGTATTTAAAAAATAATAAGTATTAATAAGTATATTAACTTATATTTTTAATAGAAATAAAATAACATTAATTTTTAAAATACAAATTGTCTCAATTTGCACGTTAGACAATTAGTTGGTAGTGTAGTGGAAGGATACACAGGTGGGCGACTTCAGCTTGATTGGATACTCTGATTTAGACTTCAATGGAGATAAAGAAACCGAGGTATTTACTTGAGGTTATACTATGAGTCTTGGATCAGGAGTTGTCTCCTGGAGGTCACGCAAACAATCAGTTCCAGCACATTCCACAACAGAGGCAGAACATGTGGCAAAAACTGAAGCAACAAAGGAAATTGTGGCTTGGGAAAATTTTGGAAGATTTGTAGGAGAAAAAAGTGCATTCAACTCCTCTCATGATTGACAACACTTCTGCAATAAAGTTGGCCAAGAACCCAAAGTTCCAGGATCGAACAAAGCATATCAATACAAAATACTATTTGATTTGGCATCATGTTGAGGCCAAGACAATTTACCTACGCCATTGTTCCACAAATGAGCATATTGCAGACATCTTCACCAAAGTGCTTGGAAGAGAAAAGTTTGAAAGATTCAAAACTATGCTTGGACTCACCAACATCCCTTCAAATTAAGGGGGGGAATGTTGACACCTATTCTTTGGGATTAGGTAAATCGATGTAAAATAATGTAAATAGAAAATAAGGAGAATTGGAATATGAAGAGACACTAGGAGATGAAGCCCAATAGTCTCTCCCTCCATATATATATATCTATGATCAGCCTTAAAGAAAAAACACAATTCATTTTGAGGAGTTACCTCCTGGCCTGACAACCACCAATATGATTCTTCAACAACATAATTTTGAACTGGGGAAGACTACAGACCATCCAAGCAATTGAAAAGCAACAACTGGAGGTGGTGGATGGTATGCACTCACTGTCATTCACATTCACCTCTCCATACACCAAAACCAATTGAGACAATGCCATTTAAAGAAAATGAATCCACCTGTAAACATGCATGCATCCACTAGTTGGCGCCCGCAAAAAACATGTTCTTCTTAAATGAAACAATACACTTGGAAGGACGAGGGAATAACCTCCAACAAATCCATAACATCAAGAGTAACAGCCCCATTGGGGATGACCCTAAAACATACTATCGAAATCCTTAAGACACTTGTTTTAAAATGAACTAGATCCTTACAAAATATGTTACAACAATGAGTTTCGTCCAAAGTGGCCCAAATATAACTATTATTATGAGAAAAAATAACACACATCCAAATAATAAGAATAATTGGTGGTAATGGTAATCATTATTCACAATAATTCCACCATAATGTCTTTGGTCATTATGCTCAAACAACTTTTAACCATTACTATATGTCTATAAATAGGAAAAATATCAAGCACATACATCTAATTATTATTACACTTACTTTTTTTTTTATTACATAATTTGCTTAATTTCTTTGGCAAGTAAAATGTTTTCAATGTATCAAATATAAATTTATTCTTAATGATTTAACCAATTTTTGAGTTCCCAAAGCCCTTTTTCAGGGGAGTCCTTATACGACGGGATAATTGTGCTAAGAGGCACATTCTACAACCTAATATGAGGTTAATGTTTAATTTTGTTTGTGCTCAACATGGTGTTGACAAGTGTCCTTAAAAAAAACTAAAAGTTAGCTCAAATAAAACAAAAATTATATTATAAATATACAAAAGACAGTTAATTTAACAAAATCTTTGGAATTCTAAATTCTCAAATTCGCAGATTGAAGTGAATAACCCAAATAGAGTTATTTGTGTCTTGCACGGGTGATCAATATGAACGAGATTCAATATAGAACTATCTAACTCCAGATCCTTTGTAAAGTTGGTTGAATGGTTTTGGGCATCAATTTATGGGAAAATAAACAAAATTCAGACTAGGTTTCAATATGGAAAAATACACCATAGGGGAACTCAAGATTCCTATGACTTGGACAATGAATGAATCAAATCTAGGGTTTAAAAGGAGACTTTGATTTGTTGGAACTCTGACTTGTGTGCATCATTAGATATTTACAAGTTTGTTGATAGTGTTGGATCCGCCAACATTTAGGGGATCACCCCGATATGAAGTCCCAACTAGACCTCACACCGTTTGGTGTGGGAGTCCCATTCAGTACGATGGCCCAATAGCCATTGTCTTAAGGATTTCCTCAACTCTTACTTGTCAACACAGGAGAGTGGTCTGCTTTGTCTTCGAGAAGTGAGGTTCACGTGCTTGGTGAGTGTAAGTGTCACTTGTGTCAATGGTTCTATCACCGTGGAGGGAGAGGGTGGGAGTGAGTCCCAAGTTAGTTGGGAGAAGTCCCAACTCTGCTAGGAACACACAACACAACATGACATGCGCAGCTTCCGGTGGAACAGTCCCCCCAGATGCGGCAGTCACAACACACAAGGGAAGATAACACATATAACACTCAGTGAATTAGTCCACGCGAGTACAACAGTTGTTATAGCAAGTTCCATGTGAAAGGTCTATCTGATGTTCGGGAGAGTAGTCTACATGGGCGAGACAACATTAACATCATATACAACACATTTCCATTAATAGATTATGTATTACAACAAGTGAAATAGTTCAAATGTAGAACACAGGTTGAAGTAAAATGCATCACAAGTGTTAAATATTAGTCTTAAAATAGTTATAATACATGTGTGAAAATGTGTTGGCCTGTTAGCAGGCTCCTGAATTAAGCAAAA
This sequence comes from Pinus tabuliformis, assembly GCA_031772625.1. NCBI lineage: Eukaryota > Viridiplantae > Streptophyta > Pinopsida > Pinales > Pinaceae > Pinus > Pinus tabuliformis. The sequence goes on along the minus strand of CM062817.1, from coordinate 1,327,134,090 downwards.
GTTCGAAGACACATCGTTACACCATACATCACTAACCTCGTGTGAGGGGAGTTGGAGCCACTACTTACTCCTCAAAGGAATGATTATAGACTCTCTTTGCTATGTGGGAGGAGTTGAGGTGAAAAGTCCTTTTCATGTACAAATGAGGGGGTATTTGTAGCCAAGGGTGAAACATACCCTTGTGGTTGTTCGACTACCCTCATGATTGTTTGACTTCCATGACTTTTAGACTTTACATGACTCTTTGTAGAAGACGTGTGTCTCTTGGAATTCCATGTTACATTCCATTGGTTGACAACATGGCCCATAGTAGAGATGTGGACGACGTGACTCATGACTTGACTTGACATGACAATGATGGTACATTCGTGCTGCTACTAGAGTGCATGTTGAGCTGTAGTGCTGCTGGGTGATGGATGTCTTCATGGTGTGTCATGACTTCACCTCCACATGGCAAGGTGCATGGAGTCTTCGATGGTCATTGGTTCGCTTGATTTTGCTTTGGCATGTTTCTCCTTGCCTGTAAGTTGGAAGGCTTGATAGTATCATCTATTCGCAAAAGGTTCATGTTCATCTGTTCGTCCATCCGTGAGCACATCTTGCATGTTGGCTCATCTGTTCATTCGTGAACACATCTTCACATGATCATCTGTTCATGAGCACATATCTTCGAATGCATCGTTCATTCATCCGTTGGTGAACCTGTCCTTCTACATGTGCTCCCTTCATTCATCCCATTCGTCATCGCGCCATGTTTGTTAGTGTACCTATACCTGCATTCACTCATGACAAGACAACATCAAATCCAAAAACCTCCTAGTCTACCATGACACAAGATCATTTCAGATGCGGGTAACCGAGAGAGGCAGCAAGGTTGCGAGGTGGGATGATGGCTTTGGGCACTGCTGATGAAAACTGCGCAATAGTCACTAGGTGATGGAGATGGGAAATTTGAGTCGACAGTGACTATCCGTGAGGTATGGCTCAGCTCGAAGGAAAAACTGCATAAATTTTGGGAGGGACAGTCCGAGCTGCAGGAAGGCAAGGCAGATAGAATTTGCACATTTTCCAGAACGAGCGAGTAGCAAGGGCTTGATAGAAAAATTTGTGAAATATTCTTGAGGAACAGGCTAGCCTACATGGAGGATCAACAGACATAAATTACGCAGTTTTTTGGAGGAAATGGTTGAGAGCCTGGCAGCCAAAACTACGCAATTCCTGGAGGGAACTGGAAACTGGCTGCTGGATCACTAGCAGCAGAAACTGCACAATTTCCAAGGGGAACTAGTAGCCAACTGCCTAGAGGGAACTGTCAGTCTATTGCTAGGATCTATTGGCGAGAGAAACTCCACTGAGGCTGGGAGGCCATCCCTCTGATCATCTCTACTCAATTTTTGAGCTGAGTGGACTACTAAGAAGAAGAAGGCCTTCTCATGAAAACTGCACAATTTTCTGGATGGGCAGCCGGTCGACTGTAGGGAGGACTAACTGGAAAAAATGCGCAATTTTCTAAGGGAGACAGGGATGGGCACTAGGTGTCTATCTGGCTTGTCTGCACAATTTCCTTAGTCAGCAGAGCGGGAAAGGTCAGTAGCCTTTGCACAATTTTTGAGGGGAGTCAATCCCCAGGTGGCTATCGGGTCCAACTCTCCGGGTGGCCAGCATGAAGGTTGATTGAATTGCTTGTGGGAAACGCAGCTTGAAAATACTTTCTATGTGATTTTCCGTTGTTCTAGGTGACATTCGATCAAGTTGATGGCGGGGTGATGGTCTGGCTATCAGAGGGAAGTCTGGTCATCAGAACTTCAGCAAAATGACTAAGTGTGTGAACGAGTGAAATATGAAAATGTGATCTTATAAACACACACCAACATGACTTGATGAAGAGATGACTCAAACCAACCCAACACACACATTCAACATGACTGATCGACAGTGCAAGCGACAAGCATGACACTCATGATTAATCGTTGATCGATCATGATGATGTTTGTGTGACAATGGACGTGACTCCGTGTGTGAGTGCGACAGATGCTTTCATAGCGAACACAACAAGTACACACGAAGCGAGGACTTTGGGCATAACCAGAACATGGTCGCAAGCATGAATTTGACATCAACATGCAAGACTTGGTGAAATGATAGGCAAGGTGAATGCTAAGACCCACACGAGTTCATGGAGTGAACCCGAGTGTGTGCAGTCATCAAGTGAAACTCTCAAGGGCGGCTCTGAAATTCGGTGCAGGCGGAAATTTTGGAGGGTGGTTGTAGCCACTACAACAAAGTTCAATGCTTTTAAAATGATTAGTTGAGAGACAAAGTAAATTTGGTTGCCTATTCGTAGATCCTGGTCACCAAATTACAACTGACATCGACTTCTTTGTTTGGGGTAAACCTAAGTCGTGTGATTGATCATCATGGTAACAAACATTTGTCATTTTTGGTAAGGAGTCAACATCAAATTATGATTCACCATGGAAAGGAAACCACAAGCTAGGAAAATTAAATTAGTTGTTTAGCATACCCACATATTTATTTTAACCTTTTAGGTGGGACATGAAATCCTCCTTTTCTTTTTTATTGTTCCGTTTTGATTTTTTATTCTTTTATATGTTTGTTGGAGGAGCTAGTATGTCTAACTCACTAGTCTAATGAAAAGAGGGTTGGTCGGCCTAGTAGACTAGCCCAAGTCGAGTTAGTACTCATTTATGTAACACAATGATAACTAATGATGGATTAAGTATAATGCCTGGTCAGATAGTTAGATTGCCAGAATTGTTCCGACAGTCTATATATATTTGTCTGCATATCAATGTATCAGTTTTGGTTTGACATATAATAAATAATATATATATGTTCTTCCACTGGTTCTCCATTAATTTGTCTCTTGTATCTTTATCTATGATTTTTAGGTAACTACTTGATTCCTGTCTACTAGTAACAATGCATGCTATTCACTAGATTACAACATTGGTTCCATTGCCGGTAGTCAGAACTCGAGTCACAAATTATGTAAGCATAAACGTTAATGTTAGAAGCGATACAATTATGGTGGCAGATAAAGATCAATAATTATTTGAAGACCTATGCACAAAGGAATTAATTATCAATCACGGAAGGCAAAGACAACTTATTTATGGAAGTGTGTGAATGATTTATGGAAGGTGCCCCAGTAGAAATCAAGGCATTCCTCATCCACGTCGTGCATGAAAAAATATCAGAACGAAACTGATGCCTGACTTCTATTCAAACAATCAAATGGCAGACAAACAAATTTACATGAGTGGCTTGAGTTGATCCTAGAAGACTACTGTGAAGAACAAGCCATAGAAGATCAAACCTCTGTTGAATGTATCAATACCAGATTCTACGATGATTTACATGACAATTCCTTTTCCACGATTTCTACCCTCTTACATAAGTTCCTTCTTGAAAAGGGTGCAAGACATATTGTGGAGTACTGACCACCTTTGCAAACACCAACCAACACTGATTGGAGGAAAGATCAAAATTAGTGGTGAAAATTCCTCAAAACCCATTGTAAAGATACAAAGGAAATGTGGGACTATTTCTTAAGCAAATTATCATGGTCGATGGATACTTCCCCACAAACTCACACTAAGTTAGGGCGACATTGTGTTGTGGGGGGGGGGGGGGGGGGGGGGGTAATGTATCATGAGAATTAAAGAAGAAAAATGAAAAGAAAGAGAATAAAGTTGGAGAAGTACACATAACCTAAAAATATATAAGGAGGGAAGCTAACCGATAGGAAGAAACAACAATAAAGTGACTAATCGAATAGCGATCGACATACAAAAAATAGCAAGAGAAAAGTGACAACAACAATGGGAGAAAATAAGAGAGCAAGAATACTAGAGCAGAATGAAGAATGGGGAGTGTGAGAGTGAATATGCACAAGACTTCTCAAAATAGTTGAGAGGTGTAGAACCACCCACATCAATAGAGAATGATGGTCTACTCATAAATCCAAGAGAACATGTAGATGCCTTGGAAATTGATGAATCTGGTCTAGCAATAAGAATAACTATGATAATAGCAATACAAAATCCCAGTTTTCAAGAATTCCTTCAGTCGCAAAATTATTTAGAAATACTTGCAGTTTGGCATAATGAACATGAACAAATAAATCATCAATAAATTGAAAATCTTGACCAAGATTAATTAAACAACAATAATAGTGAAGTAGAACAAGTACTTCTCCAACTTAAAAATCTCATGATTGTTCCCCACCCCCCCCCACCCTACCACCCCCCCCCCCCACCCTACCATAGTTAGTATGCACTAAAGAATTCCATAGTACAAAATCGGGTGATGAAGAGTCACGACTCCAAGGAAGTCAGTTCACTAAATATATAGACAGAGTGTGTCAAATAGATGAAGTATTATGAAAATATACCAACTAAAAAAATAAAATAATAATGCACGACTCAACGATGAGTCTGAAAAAAACAATCAAACAAATAATAGTTTACCACCTCGACCATCACTAAATGTTAACACTGTAATCAACATGCGATCAACGCCCTCAAATTTTTTTCCTACACGTGAATTTTGGAGCCTACTGAGGATCTAATGATCTATTCACTTCATGATCAATGAATTTTATGCTAAGTGTTTAAGTATTCCTCTTTGTTTCTAAGTGTCAAAGTAAAGTTCATACACATGTTCAGTTCGTAACAAGTTCATGAGTGCATTATTTTACGCAAGTTTGAACAGGCATAACACGGTCCATCAAGAAAAATTTTGTGCAATATTTAACTTATGAAAATAGTCAATGCACACTTTTAATTAATAGTCTCACTTTTGGTTGCGATCATACTTCTATTTTGGTGAGTTTTTCTAGCTATTGCTTTTGCGTACCTTCACTTTTGTAAGTGTTGCTTTCATGTTTATGACTTTTGTTTTTTGTTATTTTCACTTCAATAAGTTTCTCTTTCATGTTATCTTTTCTCTGGCATGTTTCACTTTCAATATAGTTTACATTTTGCAAGTGTCGTCGCAAATGTCATATTTTGGCATGAAAAGCATTGCACATGAACAAATGTATTTTTGATCTGTTTCAAGGGGTAACCTTGGTGTCAATGAGCATTATTATCATAAAGACATGTATTCCACTCATTCCCAAAGTTTCAAGAACTGTTGCACAAGCGTCGTCACCATCGTCGTAAAGTGTACCTTTTGTGTCACACTTGGGGTAAGTCATCCAATGTCATTGCATTGAGGGAAATATGTTGTTCATGTGTTCTGACTAACTAATGTTGCGTTGTAAACTATTCTGTGTGAACATGATCAAGTATTGTCCTTGTTCACTTTGGCCTCACTGATCCCACACACATTCAAATCTGAAATAGTCCTCACCCGAGAAAATTGGCCTCACTCAGCCTTCCTGAACTGCGCACTATGTAGTCTCAGTCCTCAAGCTTCAACCTTGCCTCTTGGAACTATGCAATGTGTAGTTCCCACCTTCTAGAAATGCACACTGCACAGTCTCAATGCTCAACCCTAACCCCTTGAGCTCTAGAACTGCGCATTACACAGTCTCAGTGCTCAACCCTGACCCCTTGAGCTCAGCAACTATGCGACCCTGCATCCTAGCCATCTCTTACTGCGCATTGTGTAGTCTCAATAATTAAGTTGTATCCTTGAGTTCTTGAGCTTCACAACTACACAATACATTGATCAGTCTCCCTCAAGAACCGTGCATTGAGTAGTATCAAGGTCCAAGACTACCTCCTTGACCTTCAAAACTGCACAGTCTTTGCCTTCAGTCAACCTCTTCTATGCACTACGTTTTCTCAAGCAACAAGCCTCAAACTTGAGCTCTTGAACTACACATCATCCCAAGCCCTAGGCCTTTTTCCCTCCATAAGTGTGCAGTGGGAAACCTCAATCCTCAAGCCTCCATCATGACCCTTTGAGCCCCTAAACTGCATAGTTGTCTTATGTTGTCCAACCTAAATTGTGCACTACATAATATCAAGGCTCAGTCCTAGAGCTTGACATCCTGAGTTATGAATTTGCACAATACTTGAGACCGTATCTCAACTTATCACCCGGTTCAAGCTCAGTTAATGGTTTTCATAGCATGCTAGACTAGGGGTTTATTAGATTGATGTCGTATTGTCATGATTATATTTCAGTTTCAAGTATCATAGCATGTTATGACAGGATGATGATGAAGGAGATGAAGAAGGAGACCCTTCCAGAAGACACCTTTGTAGCCACAAAGAAAAAGTTGATCATTTAAGAGAAGATGAAGGGACACTAGTTTCCGACAGAAGATAAAAGATAATGATCGCATGAAGACTCCATATCTATCTGCCCCTTGGAGGATGAATACAAATAACATGCAAGATCCATCATGAAGATGGAACGAAAGCAGCAAAAGGAGCAGCGTGGTAATGCCATATAATCATGAAGTTCCATGTCATCATTGTGAAGGGTCCTCTCTAGAGTCACATGTGTCAAAGTGTCCTACCACATCATTCGTGGAATGTAATTGTGTAATTTCCCAAAATGATAAAATGTAAAATGTGTGGAAGACCAAGGGTCCCACATGGAATATGAAGAGTCACTATTGAGTTCTAAAGTCATGTAGAAGCTCAAGGGTCATGTAAGAATTTGAAAAGTCATTGTAGAAGCGTAAGAGTCATGAGGGAGGTCAAGAGTCACATGGGAGGTGAAGAGTCACCTCATTTTGTATAAATACATCCTCATAACTCAAGCGAGAGGACTTCTCGAACTTTAACTCTCACCTTGGCTTCTCTAGCATTAGCATAGGAGAGAATATCTTTCTTTGGAGAAGAAAGTGGTGACTTAATGTTCCACTATTAGGGTTAGTGTGGCAAGATTGTACTTGTATATCTTGGCACTTCCACTTAATATATGAAGCTTGACTAGCCAACATGTTTTCATAAATGTATTGTAAATTAAGTAATACTATTTGTGATATATGTTTTGCTCACATGTACTAAGAAAATTGAACTAATCCGGTGGCTTTGGTACTTATATTGTTCAAGGTGTGTTGTATTTGGTTTTATGATCATGATTTTCTTGTGAACTACTTTTTGGACTAACTTGCGATCCTCTTATGCTCTTATGTGTCTCTTTTAGGATAATGTTATTACTTTTCTTCTAGAGGCTCACTCTCTTTCTACCCGTGGTGAAAGTACTTTTTATACATTACAATTGTATACTTGACACTATCAACTTACTTGTTTGTTCCAAAGAATGTTGTGTAACCTTTTATGTTAATAATTGCAGCCAAGGAAAATCCCTAAGGACAACAGAAATTGACAGTGTTTTCAATTTGGGCTTCTACACCAAACAATGTGAGGTCTAGTTGGGACTTCACATCGAGGATACCCCCTTGGTTGATGGATTTCTAGCATCGTCAACAATTGGCGCTAGAAGGAGTTCCAAATGACAAGTTGTGCCCATTGATTCCATTTTGAATCTCTCATATTAAATGGCTCTTTCCCATATCATAATTCCATAATATTTTTCTAACCTATCCCTTTGTAAAATTTTCATCTCTACGGAACAGTTTCATCATTTTTCGTAGTTTAGCTTTGATGGTGAGGGTGGTAAATTGATAGCCAAACACATATATGATTTTCTTGGTTTTTTTAAATATAATAAAATTGATGATGAAGATGTTTTTTGCATATTATTCACCCTCACTCTTGAAGGTCGAGTTAAGAAGTGGCGTCATACTTTACCATCTGCTTCCATTCATTCATTTGATCAATTTCTCAAGGAGACTCATAAAAAATTTGACAGGTATGATTATCAAGATGTTGTAATAGGATTGATCTACTCAGAATGAAATCTAGTGAATATGTAGAGGATTTTCTTAATCAGTTTCTTCACCTTTGTTATGAATTTCCTAAGGCAGTGATTGATTCATATTTTATCAATGGATTTTTTCAAAGTTCCATTCTACTTTCCTTGAAATATCTATAATCTAATTCCCCACATTTTGCTACTCCCCCAACTTATGTTGATCATGAGACACCCCAAATTTGTGATGAGGAACCCACTATTACTTTTGTTCCTCGTCTTCCTCCTTTTCCATTACCAATTTGGGTGCCTCCTGGTGATGATGTTAAAGTTGGGAAAAATAAAAATCAAATTGTTGATCCATCCATTCGACCTCCACCTAATTCCCATGTTTCAAATCCTACTGAGGAGAACTTGGAATGGTTTAAAAATTACACAGAGAAACCTTTACCGTCTACATCTCATGATTCCTTATTTCATGATCTACTTGATCAAATTACTTCAACTTTTAATGATATTGAACCTATTGTTTCGGGAAGAAATCAAGAACAAGGTAGTTTCATTTCACAGGTAGAGGAGCAAAGTGTTGAAGATATGCTTCATCTCTCTCCCCTCTTTTAGGATAATAATCTCACATTCTCAGTTGATCATGCATCTTGCGATATTGATAACTTGTAAAATGATTTCAAATCCTTCATTCAAGTTGAGACTTTAGACAACCATCACCATGATATCCATGTTTCCATTAACACATGTGGTGATGTATATCCTATGTTTCCTTCTTCTAAACACTTGGATTTGTATAGTATCTATTCAAAATCTTCTTCTCGTAGTTTCCAATCCTCATTTATGCAACGAGATTCTCTTTCAATTCAGATTGATTCTGAAATTTATTCGAGGCGTGCATCTTTGGATATCAAATCTCAAGAAACAAGTTGTCGGGATTTTAAATCTTTGGTATACCCTGTTGAAGAAAATCAAGATCAATGTGAATGTTGCATTGGCATGCCTGTCTTCAATCATTACAATGATGAAGATAATCTTGTGGAACACAACATGCATATTGATCCATTGTTTTTACAAGTTCAATCTGATTTCACAACTGGTGTTTCTCCACATGAGTCTTTTCATTTTCCCTCATATTTAGCACACTACTCATTGTACCCAAACACATGCAATAAGTTGATTATACCAACAGTCTCTCTAAATCCTTTAAATATTTATCTTTCTAGTCATGGTCACAATTAGGTATAGGATTGTTACAGGGAAAAGTGTCCACACAAAACTGCTTATCCCACTAAGGTGTGGTAGCTACCTTAGAAACAAACAAAGTAAAGCTACTTTCGTTTTTCCTTTATGAAATATAGATGAGAGAAGAACAAAAGGAGACCAACCTCTATCTTGCGCTTATCTCCTAGTTCGATGCCTCTCTCTTCTGATAGTCCTTCGCTACTTGCTTCCTTGTCCGCCCAGCTTCACAGAGTATCTGTAGGATCAAAGTAGCATAACACTATACAAGAACATGGATCTATAATCATAAACAATCTAGGATCAGATGTAAATTGACCATACAAATGCATAAAACATAAATGACACAAGAGTATGGAGGAAAACTTGAATAGCTTTTATTGATAATCAAGAAAGAGCGAAGGGAGTTACAGCCAGTTGTTCTGACCCAACATCATCCTCTCAGCAAGTAAGCCCCTCTTCACCTCATACAAAGCTTAGATCACCCAACACTATGATGTTGTCTCAAGAAACCAACAGCAATTCCTTACAAGATGCAAAATTCCAGCCTCTGGATCTCTGGGATGAGGGATCCATATATAGATATCTGTAAGGGAGATGAGTCAGCTTGTGATTTGATTAGTGTCTTCCCTCTGATAGTTCTTGCTTCCACTTGGAGATTGATGATCTCTTACTCATCCTTGGTCGAATTTAGAGAGGCAAGTGTCACAGGAGAAGTTTCTGGAAGATTCCATGCCTCTCCACCTCGCGGATTGACACGGCCATTTGTCACTTCTCGCCCATCGCACCCCATAGAAGGGATTTTTGAAATGCAACACACCCACAGAGTGTACTTAGGTGAGATGCAACGCACTTTGCCTATGGAGCAGCTGAAATGATCATGTTTTGACCAGTTTTGAGCAGTTTTTCAAGAAGAACTTCTGGGAGAAGCTGTAATCAGTTGAACTTGTTCCTTTAGGGGTTAGAACAACACTTTTAGGGGCTTAGGAGCCCTTGGTTTATGGAAATTTTATGCTTGGGGTTGCAGTGCCCAAAAATGTCTATAACAGTTTCCCCCTAAAGCATGAGGTCGTTAATCTTTTGATGTCAGGTGAAATGCTTTATTATGAGGATCCGAAGTTCTTTCAAGCTGGGAGGAGACCTGTAATAAGATACAATACAATACATTATCTTCATAATATTTTCATGATCTAGCTGAGGCAGGCATTCCCATGCTCAGCTTTATAAATTCATTTTCATGTACATAGGACAGACAATCATCTGAGTGTAGACTGATGATTTTGGTAGAGTCATCATCCCTTTGATTGGATGATTACCTATGCAGCGATGATTTACATTTGATGTCTTTATTTCCCTGAATATATATCGCAGCTCGGATGGATGAAACTAGATCCGGGGTCTTCAATCTCATTCGATCTTCACTCGAAGTACAAGTCTATCCATGTGAGAGATGTTCTGGAGTCAAACATGGAAAGACATCGCCTGATTACTAGCCAATGATGTAAGCTGTTAACAGGCGTGAGAGGAATCACCGATAATGATAATGACCCTCAAGGTACTGCAGTACAATTCACGTGGTGTGAATAAAGGACTTGGCGTCGAACACCACACAAACTCTTTCGGTCGAAGGTCATTGATGTAAACCTGTCACCGAAAGTGAGAAACTTGCCATTGAGGCATGCAAGCTTCAAAGTACTGAACAGGGTGTTCCTAGATCGACTTCTTGGATAATGAGCTGATGTCGACAAGAAGCGATCGATCATAGAAGGGCCTTAATGAATCCCACATCAATGACATAGAACGGAGCAAATGATTTTAATGGAGGTGAAAACGATCTGGTGATATAAGGTTCAAGGTGGCGGTCATGAAAGAATGGAGTGTAAATGTATTGTAGCGAGTGAGACACAGGTGAATTCTCTGAATGACTTCTCTTGAACATATCGGCGACACTGACGTGATGGATTGGTAGCATTAACCCCAAATGTGGATGGTGTGATGGGACCATGGTGATGTGACCGGTGAATGAAACAACCCAACCCGACTTGGATGCGGAGTGAAAGTGTCATGTTCAAGAGCGACTTGCTACCAACAAAGTTTCTTCAAGTTTTCTTCCCAAATTTTTCCTAGTCATTGCTGACCAGTACCTCTTTATTTTTGTCAAGCTTGAGGAGGATAACATATGCTTGTTCTATAATTTTCCCTTTGGGCAAACCCATCGCTATGTTTTAACGAGCCTAGCTTGTTTGCTATGGACAAGTTTGTCGCTATTAAGTTTTAACGAGTTTAACGACAAAGATAACTCGGTCCTTTTCAATTTTAGAGAGTCTGAAAAGGGACGTAAAGGAAACTCCAAAATTCCTTTTTCATCATCTAATCCCTTAAGTCCAAAAAAGTATAAAACAATACAGAAGGGATGAATTTTCGATACTTTTAACGAGCCGAACAAAACAAGCGCTCGATCTTTTTGTGTAATAATCCCTCGGGTCCAAAAAGATTAAAATCTAAAGGAGGGATAGCACTTCCGGTCCCTTTAACGAGCTGGAGAGGACAATGGCTCGACAATATTTTCATATTTTAGGAGTCAGTTGAAAAGAGTTTAAAGGAGACTCGTCTTTTGAGGAACGAGTGATAAAATTGGGTAGTAGCTGATTCCAGGTAAGGTTTGGAATTTTCCAATCACACAGTGTTACAAGGATGGCTAGTGGGATCACTCTTCGCAGCTGTTCCTCAAAAAGGGGTAAACAATCAAATGGAGGTGAATGATCAGCCAATATAGAGTGGAGGTGATGATGAGAACATGACCAAGGCTTTAAAGGCTGAAGTACTACATTCATGATGGTTATTTACCGGGAAATAGTTCATTTTTTAATGAGATTAAACGCGGGGAGAAACATTTTCTCATGACTTATGTTTATTTTTTAACGAGCTTGAACTATGTGCTAAAACTGCTCGATTAATCCAGTCGTATAATAAGAATGTCTCATATATGAAAACGACAATTTTTAGAGTTTTTCCCCACATCCTTTCTTTATGCAAGTTAGGAAACGACCAATCCTATGAGTCTAAAGGGTTAGAGGACCTACAAATTTAAAAAAATAAATGGTTGCTCTTCGCTTGCACGCCAAAAGGTTTGCATGCCCCCAGGTATAAAATAAAGCTTCAAGGTCACCTTTCATTCTACCGACAAAACATTTGTTTTATCAAGAAAGGTCTACCTCTTTCAGGTTACCAAAGATTGTTCTATTCACACCACAAACAAAACACTTCTTCGGCGATGTCTACCAAAATAGACAAAGGTGAGACAATCCACTCACATAACTTTTACGAGGGAATCTTATTCCAGTCTAACCCCCTTTTCCAACCACGAACGGGAGTACAGACTAGTCATATATCTCTCGCGGAAACCTACCCTATACCCGAAGTTTTCCTGCCGAAGCAGACCAGGGTGCATGCCCCCTGGGTTTCAGTCATGTTCCCTGAATCACTTGCGCTCATCAGGTGGACGGACTGGAGATTGATGAGACATTCCTTGTGTGAAAAGACCATTTAGGGATGGTATATGACTATTTGCTATGCGTGATCCGGGAAATGAAAGCTGGTCTACGAGCTTGACCACTCTTCCTTCGTGCGGAAAACACATTACTCTAAAGAGTGATGAGACAATGGCTCCCATGCAATAAATATAGTCTCGTCCAAGGAGTAGATTATAATCCAGGGGTCCTTGTACTACCATTATGTTCATATGAACGGTTTTCCCTCTCAATGTTATGGGCACGTTCGGAAGGATCCCTAACGGTCGACTGGTTCCTTTGTCAAAGCCTGTTAGATTTCTCATCTCAGGCAAAAGCGATGGCGAACCAAGCGCTTTCCAAGCAGTCGAGGAAAGGATACTCACAGAAGCCCCTTCATCTATGATGGTACTAGCCATAACCATTCTATATATTTGAGCAATAATTCGAAATGGTACACTAGTTGGTAAACGGGGTCTGCCTAGTTGATTCCAGTCGAAGGAAACAACTAGGTTGCTTAGAGGTGGGACCGAATAGACGGTCGGGTACGACTCTGACAAAATTCCTTCCTGTGGTAAAGGAATGGGTAAATTGCCCCCATGTTCATCAGAGTCTGTGCTTACGAAAAGAATTTGGACGGTGTCATCCTTATTCTCTTCTATGACTGTATCATCTGAAGATGGAACCTCTGAAGGCAAGACCGGGTCAACTGCCGCCTCGACCTTTTGACTTTCGTCTGGTATGGGTTCAGATGGTTGGTCTTCAATGATAGATGCTTCGGCTAACCACCTAGGCAGGTCAGCCGGATTTTCAACTAGTGACGGACTCGGCAAGAGTTTTTTATATCCAGGAGGAAGTCGTAACGGTGAAACCGGACGATTGTCCAAAACTCTTTTAGCCTCGTCTAAGAAGGGACAAAAGTGGGTGGCATGATCGCCTTCGCACAGTTTACAAGGAAATCTATATTTTCCTTTTTGTCCTGGGGCTTCACTTTCACTAGTCGATGGTGTGTTTTCAACATGATCATCGGAGGTTGATGACACCAGGTTGTGCAAACGAGGAGACTAGTCCCTTAAGATTCGAGGGATGTAGGGACAATTTCGATGATAGTGGTCTCCTTTGCAAATGACACATGGCGACTTAGGCCTGGTCGGTGCAGTGTGTGGATTTTTGCTAGACGACGCTTGGTTTCCCCCTTTCGCTTTTGGCTCCTTCTTCTTCTTCTCTTTCTTCTTCTTTTCCTTCTTCTTCTCAGGTACTTGATTTTTGGCTTTACCATCCCCATCAAGCGAAGAGGAAGGAGGAGAGGAAGAATTGGAGGAAGTAGAAGGTTGGTGGGTAACTCTGGATTCATCTAATTGTTGACTTGATTGTTCAGGAATTGTGGTGTTCTGAATGATAGAGGTTGAGAAGAGCCATACGGGCAAGTCGATTATCAATCCTGGAAGCGACAATGTGGCCATATGGGGCGCACCAACATCTCCCCAAGAGGAGAAGGGACTAGTATTTCCTCCAAGGGGAATTCCTTGGTTGGTGGATTCCATTTTCTCAACCTAAGATCAACGTAGGAAAGGGTGATGATTATTCTGTTTAAAATAAATTTTAGATGCTTTGACACAACTTGTTTTTTCAATTTTAAAGAGTCAAGAAAAAAACAAAAGATGACTCTAGTTTCCTTCAATTTTTAATGAGCCTGAAGTGACAAGTGCTCAGATGGACCTTTTCCATTAAGGAGTCTGAAAAGGAACGAAAGGGACTGCTCTGGAAATCTAGGTAGAGGGATTACCGAACGAATCGCAAAACTGCAGAATACTTTTTACGGTACGGCAGTCAATCTTCCCGAATGTTGTGTTCAGTGCATTGCGATCAATAGGGCAGCAGACACGGCTTCCTATGGATAAAGGATTAAGCCTATTGTGGTCTCCCAAAATATACTCGACGGTACGTGGGAGGACAAGTCCGTACTGGCACTTATCGTCTCAAAGTGGAGGAATCACCCAACCATCAGTGAGAACAACAGTTACCAGGCTTTACGACACCGGAATATGTCTCTAGCCTAGACTTCTAGATGTTGTGCGTTAGGTTCCAAAGCATTGTTAGATTCATTAAATTTATTTTATAGTTGATCTTGCTTAAGAAATTTTCCTTTCAGGTTCACCATGAGATGTAGATGTACAATTCCTAAAATGCAATCTAAGATGATAAACAGTCTTTTATCTTCTTTGTGCAATGAAAATCCTAGCTACTAAGGAAAGAGAGACAATATTCTTTCACAAAGAGAAAAGAGCACACACTAAATGCACTGTCCTAAATCAAACCAATCAAACAGTCTAAATGCAAATGCACATGCATGTATTTGTTTTTGGCTTTCTTAGTATGTGAATGATAACAAGAAAGCTAATGCGCAAATCTAAATTACTTTTCAAGTGACAGTTACTAACAAGTTTCTTTTCAAAATAAAAAATGAAGATAGTCACAACACTTTACGATTCGGAAATGAATACTTGCTTTCGACACTAAAAAAACTAAAAATTCAGACCAAATACAATAGTAACAGGGTAATCAACTATCAAGAGCAACCAAACTCTCTCCTATGACTGAAAATGACACTTGCGACACTTTCAAATCAAGAAACGACAGTACAATTACGTTACTTTTTGCAAAGGAGAACTGAAAATGACTCAACAAATACACAAAAACATTTACAGTTCTTTTGCACAATGGAGGCGGAATATCAGCAAGGAAAGGGGTTTCAAACAGAGATATACTGATTACAAACATCAAAACTCATGAATAGAACTGAAAAGAATGAACACAGAAACCAAAACTGAGGAACAATGCCTAGTCTGATCAGCGCACATGTAACACAGTGAAGTTGAAATGCAGCGCACCAACTACACTCGGGAAGTGGGCTGAATTTCAGATTCACAAAACGGAGCTTGCACTGGGCCAAAGACGAGACTTTGCTTGGGTTCCGGGTCACAGTTTGTAGTTTAGTTCAGGGGTTTTGGCCGAGAAAATGGTAATCAAAAGTAAACCAACAATCAGGGGTAGATATAAGGAGGTTACTGGAGCTACCATAGGGGCAATTAGAGAGTTTGTAAATCAGTTGTTTAATTCATAAACAAATCCCGGAGATTGACTAAAGTGGAATTTATCTACTTTGCATTTTCATAGCAAATGCAGTTCGAAAGCTACCTAGCTCGACTTCAGGCTCCGTCTGTAAGTTTATAAAATAAACAACAAGGAAGATAAACAAACAACCTAGTCGCTCCCCAGCGGAGTCGCCATTTTGTTACAGGGAAAAGTGTCTACACAGAACTGCTTATCCCACTAAGGTGTGGTAGCTACCTTAGAAACAAACAAAGTAAATCTACTTTCATTTTTCCTTTATGAAATATAGATGAGAGAAGAAAAAAAGGAGACCAACCTCTGTCTTGCGCTTATCTCCTAGTTCGATGCCTCTCTCTTCTGATAGTCCTTCGCTACTTGCTTCCTTGTACGCCCAGCTTCACAGAGTACCTGTAGGATCAAAGTAGCATAACACTATACAAGAACATGGATCTATAATCATAAACAATCTAGGATCAGATGTAAATTGGCCATACAA
Organism: Pinus tabuliformis; assembly: GCA_031772625.1. Taxonomy (NCBI): domain Eukaryota; kingdom Viridiplantae; phylum Streptophyta; class Pinopsida; order Pinales; family Pinaceae; genus Pinus; species Pinus tabuliformis. Next base: position 1,327,117,920 of record CM062817.1, on the reverse strand, counting down.
ATGCATAAAACATAAATGACACAAGAGTATGGAGGAAAACTTGAATAGCTTTTATTGATAATCAAGAAAGAGCCAAGGGAGTTACAACCAGTTGTTCTGACCCAGCATCATCCTCTCAGCAAGTAAGCCCTTCTTCACCTCATACAAAGCTTAGATCACCCAACACTATGATGTTGTCTCAAGAAACCAACAACGATTCCTTACAAGATACAAAATTCCAGCCTCTGGATCTCTGGGATGAGGGATCCATATATAGATATAAGGGAGATGAGTCAGCTTGTGATTTGATTAGTGTCTTCCCTCTGATAGTTCTTGCTTCCACTTGGAGATTGATGATCTCTTACTCATCCTTGGTCGAATTTAGAGAGGCAAGTGTCACAGGAGAAGTTTTTGGAAGATTCCATGCCTCTCCACCTCGTGGATTGACACGACCATTTGTCACTTCTCGCCCATCGCACCCCATAGAAGAGATTTTTGAAATGCAACGCACCCACAGAGTGTACTTAGGTGAGATGCAACGCACTTTGCCTATGGAGCAACTGAAATGATCCTGTTTTGACCAGTTCTGAGCAGTTTTTCATGGAGAACTTCTGGGAGAAGCTGTAATCTGTTGACCTTGTTCCTTTAGGGGTTAGAAAAACACTTTTAGGGACTTAGGAGCCCTTGGTTTATGGAAATTTTATGCTTGGGGTTGCAGTGCCCAAAAATGTCTATAACAAGGATGGTGTAGTCTTATGACTAGAAGATCAAAATCTTGGATCTATCATTCATGATTTGTTCAATTTCCAATCTTTCATATGTTAGGAGTAAGATGTTACATTTCTAAAAGATCAAGGGATTTTTTCAACTGATGTACTTCAATGCTCATCCCATCAATAATATGATATATTTAATGTTGAGTCTGATCAAACCAATGGCATTAACAATATTTTCATTGATACATCTGATGACATTGGTGTATATCTACTAGTTGATTTTCTAAGCCACCCAAATTCAATGATCGACCACTAGAACGTTAAAAGACCTTCCAGGAAGTAGAGGCACTTCAGCCCCTACTGATGGTTATGTTAGGTTCTTGTAATCCTGTTTAGATCTCTGAACTGAATTAGATCCATATTTTCATGCATAATTATTTCTTTAACATCTATCCACTGGTTGTGAGTTCATTCTTAAAGAACTTTTGATATTTTTAAGTTGATCTTCACGATCTTGAAGATAACATTTCTAATCAGATGAAAGATTCTCATTTGGTTAATATTTCTTCATCATGTGAATCCCTTGTATCACACTTAGGATTGGGGAGCACATATTTTATGGATACACATAGCTTGAGAGCCTTTCATTCTAATTTTCAAGAGAAAAGTAATTTTCAATTGGAATATTCCTCCCTGTCAAACACTCCTGAGATTGATCACTTTCCTATCACTTTTGTGCATGTCATGGATCTAATCATCTTTTTCACACAATCTCTCTTTTTTAGTGATGGTAAATTCTTGTGTCGTTCAACGAATCAAGACCCTCGTGTTGTTATGAATACCTGGTTTGATTTGGCCCTTCCAATCTCTCACCAACATGGTATCTTAATTGGTTTCTTGAATTTGCGATGTTAATGATTGTTCTGAATACCTTAAGCTTTCAAATTTCTGGCATGATGCCTGATCATATACAAAGGGAAAAAACAGAGAATTGAGGATCTTATAGTCACTAATCTAATAATGATGTTGGTTCTAACAATTGTCTCTCAATCAATCATTTTCTCATAAACACATATAATGACAATTGTCTTACCTTGATTAATTTTGTTGAACCCAGTTGTTGTAGCTGCTGCAACGCCCTCCAAAATTTTGGCTTACACTCAAATTTCAGACCCTTCCTTGGTCTTTTTCATTATTGTTACAAATACTAGAGCTCATTTCATGAGCTTTCTCAAAGTTCTTTGGTCCCTTTTGCATGTTGCGTTAACTGTCATCTTTTGGCATGTTTGACTATCGTACAAAGTTTGTGAGCCTTTTCTAATGGTGTTGAAGGTTGACCTTTATGTATATGAGCTTTTCCAACCATGTAAACATCTGCGCATCCATACACCCAAAGGCTTGAACACTGTTGCACAAGTGTCTTCATGATTGTCCTAAAGCCTATCTTAAGTGTCGCGCTTGTTGTATTTTATCGTGAGGTAGTCACATGGAGGGAAATTATTTGTTTACATGTGTCAATGATCTATGTTTTTGTTTCACCAAAGTACACAAAGTGTGTGATCACAGTCAATGTTAACTACAATTCATCACCCATCCCAAACTTAGCCATTTTTCAGAAAATCTTCCTGACCGAGAAACGTAGCTTCATCGGGCCTTGATTGAAATGTGCACTGCATAGTCCTAGCCCTCTAAGTTGTGGCCTTTCTTCTTGGAACTGTGCAATGTGCAATCCATATCCTCCAGGGTTGTTTCTCTATGCAATTCCTGAGCCCAGTTCCCGATCTTAACCTCCAAAATTATGCAGTTGTGTCTCCCATTCTACCTTGATCTACTAAAATTATGCAATGCACAGAAGCCTAACCTCCCTTGGCACCCAAAACTATGCAGATGCTTCTCTTAGTGTCCTTTCTCTTAGTCGGACCTCATTACCTTCAGAAACTGTGCATTTTTGTCCTTCAAGCCTCCCTGAGCTACGCATTTTGTAGTCTCAGTTTCCCAGTCCCCCTTGCCTCCTAAAACTACATAGTTTGTACTCCTACGACTCCATCCCACAGCCTCAACTACCTGCTTGAACTGTGAAATTTTTTCCCTTAGTGGGCATTGCACAAATTTTTCCCTCAGTGGGGACTGCACAATTTTTTCCCTTAGTGAGACTGCGCAATCTTTTCCCTTAGTGGTCATTGCACAAATTTTTCCCTCAGTAGGCAATGCACAAATTTTTCCCTCAATGAGGACTGCACAAAAATTGCCCCCAATCTGGCTTGACATGTGCACTGCACAGTCTCAGTGATCAAGCTTGACCCTTGGCTACTTGAATTATGCAACTGCGTAGTCACTGGGCCTTCTCTCCTAACTTGTCACCCAGTCCCGACCCAGTTCATGAATCCAAATGCTCTATCTTAGGCTAGGTATTTTTAGACTGATGTCATCTCGTCACGAGTGAGTTGCAGATGCAGGTACCCTCTTACACCATGATAGGATGATGAAGAAGGAGATACAAAAGGGGCGCATGCAAAAATACATCTTTGCAATTGAAACATGCAAGCTCATATATCAAATCAAAGAAAAGGGACACAAGTTTGAAACTACCATCCAAGACTAAAGATCATTGAAGACTCCGCATCATCAAGCCATGCAGAGGAGAAGAGAAAGCATATCCAAGAAGACATCCAACACTCAGCAACAATAATGACTTGACATTGCCACATCACCAAGCAGTCCATGTCAGTAGTGTCATGTCATGTCATGTCATGAGTGGTCATATGCCACATCACTATTGTGGACCATGTATATTATATTCAAATGTATTGTAAAGTGGAAGTCCAAAGGACACACATGAATATGGAGAGTCATGTAAGTTGAAAATTCATAGGAAGTTGAACAGTCATGAGGGTAGTCAAAGAGTCACAAAGGGGAAGCATCACCCCTTGGTTATATATACCCCCTCATTGTATGAGCAAAGGACTTTTTCACCTTGGCTCCTCCCGCAAGGAATTAGAGAGATCAACTAGTTCTTTGAGGAGAAAGGAGTGGCTCCAATGTCTCACTATTGGGGCTAGTGATGTACTTTGTAAACATGTGTCTTGGAACTTTTTTTTAATGACATAAGCTTATTAAGGCCAACACGTTCTTCATGCATGGACTATGAATGTTCTTAAAACTATTATGTGGATGTTTTTATTTCATGTTTGCTTTCAAATGTACTAAGATAGTTGAACTATTTAAGTTATTGTAGTTCTTATCCTATTGAGAATGTGTTGTAATGGTTGTTATTATTGTCCCATCCTTGTGGACTATTCCATGGGATACTAGGCAAATATTTCCTTATTTGATGGTTGTAATGACCGTCATACTCGTTGTGGACTATTCCGCTGGATGTTAGAAGGATCCTTCTGGTTCATGTGTGTCTCTTCCTGGGTGGTACTATTACCTCACTTAGAGGCTCACTTTTCTCCCCCGCTTTACAATAGAAGAACCTTGACACAGTCGCAACTACACACTCACCAGGCACACCTCCCTTTCCTTTATTAGACACCATTCCAAACCTCTCATGTGTTGATAGTTAGATCCAAGGCACATCTTTGAGCTATATGGAAACTAGATCGATATTCCGGACGGGGCTCTATTGATGGTGATGGACCCGCCAACATTCAGGGGATCTCCCTGGTATGAATTCCCAACTAGACCTCAAACCGTTTGGTGTAGGAGTTCCACCCGGTACGATGGTCTGGTTGCCATTATATTAAAAATATTCCTTAGCTCTTGCTTGTCAGCACCTGAGAGTTGTATTTTTTGTCTTTGAACAATGAGCTTCATGTGCTTAGTGAGTGCTAGTGTTAGTTGTGTCAAGGTCCTTTCACTGCAGGGAGAGAGGGTGGAAGTGAGCCTCCAATCGAAAGGGAAAAAGTCCCAACTCTGTCAGAGACACACAACACAATAGGACATGCACAACTTCCAGAGGAGAAGTCCACACTGGGGCGGAAATCACAACACACAAGGGAAGATAACACGTACAACACCTAGGGGAGAAGTCCACATGAGTGCGATGGTATTTATAACAATTTTATGGGAAAGTTCTATTTGATGTTCCATGAGGCAACCCACACAGGCAAGACAATGTTAACTACTCATACAATACATTTTCATAAAAATATGTATTAGAACAACTGAAAAAAAGGTTCAACTGTTTAACACAGGTTAAAACAACATGCATTACAAGTGCTCCAAGATTAGTCTCACAAACAATTACATTACATGTGTGAAAACGTGTTGGCCTATTATTAGGCTTCTGAATTAAGCAAAAGTTCTAAGACACATCGATACACCATACATCACTAACCCTGTGAGAGGGGCATTGGAGACACTTCTCGCTCCTCAAAGAAAATATTACAGACTCTCAAGGCTATGTGGAAGGAGCCAAGGTGAAAATTCCTTTGCATGTACAAATTAGGGGGTATTTATAGCCAAGGGTAAAATTGGCCCTTGTGACTCCCTCATGACTGTTTGAATTATTTGACTCTTCAGCTTTACATGACTCTTCGTATGGCATGTGGGTCTCCTAGAATTCCATGTTAAGTTACATTGATTTACATAGTATGGACCACAGTAGTGATGTGGCCGACATGACTCGTGACACAACTCGACACGACAGTGCTAGTATGTTCATGTTGCTGGTGGTGTCCATGTCGAGCTGCAGTGCTGTTGAGTGATGGATGTGCTCTTGGTGTATCACAACTTCACTTCTGCATGGCAAAGTTTGGAGAGTCTTCAATGGTCTTGGTGTTCGCTTGATGTTGCATGTGCACGTTGCTCACTTTCTTGTACTTTGACATGCTTCACATGCATTGTCCATTCACAAAAAAATTTCTCGCATGCTTCATTCGTTCATGAAAAATTCCCCTCACATGCATCATCCATTCATCTGTTCGCGAACACATATCCTTGCATGTGCTATCCTTGTTCATCCAATTTGTTGTCACGTTATGGCTTATTCATGTAGCTGTATTTGCAATCACCCAAGACGAGACGACATCAAATCCATAAACCTCCTAGTCTACCATGATGCATTGTCGTTCGTGTTTGGATGCAGGTGACCGACAGAGAGAACAAGGATATGAAACTATTCAAGGCAAGTTTCAAGATGGGATGCGGGCTCCTGGAACTGCTGGTGAAAATTGTGCAAAAGTCACTGAGATGCTGAGATGGACAATCTGGATCAGCACTAACTGTCCACGGGATCTAGCTCAGCTGGAGGGAAGATTTTCCCAATTTCTGGGGGGAAGCAGTGTAGGTAGCAAAGGAGCTTGGCAAAAAAAACTGTGTAATTCCTAGAGGGAGCTGGCAGCGAGCTGTAGAGGGGATTGGAAGAAAAAAATGCACAATTCTTAGAGAAAGCTGGCAATAGGCTGTAGGAGGCTTGCCAGGAAAAATTGTACATTTTTTTAAGGGAGATAGCAGCGGGCTGCAAGATTGATGGTGACAAAAACTATGAAATTGTTGGGAGGCTGGCTTGCTAAACAATTCTACATAGTTTCTGAGCTGAGTGGGTTGCTGGGCAGCTGAGGGACTGCTCATGAAATCTGTGCAGTTTTCTTTGTGAGTAGTCGGTCGGCTGATTGGAAAAACTACACAATTTTTGAGGGAGACAAGGATGGACACTAGTTCTCTATCTGGTCTATCTGTGCAATTTCCTAAGTCAGCAAAGCGGGAAAGATCTCCAACTTTTCCACAATTTTTGAGGGGAGTTAGCACTGGGGTCACTACCCAGTCAAACTCTTCAGTTGACCAGCAGGAGGGTTGGTTGATTAGCTTGTAGACAACGTAAATTAAAATGGCTTGTTGGACACTTCTGCGTTGTTCTGGGTGACATTCAGTCGAGTCGATTCTGGGGTGGAGGTCTGGCTATTAGAGGGTGATCTAGTCGTCAGAACTTGAGCAAAATGACTAAGTGTGTGACCTAGTGAATTTGTGCATACACGACCTTGTGAACACACACTCAATATAACTTGACGACAAGACACCTCAAACCATCAAGATAACATATACTCAACATGACTGATCGATAGTGCGAGTAACAAGCATGATGCTTGTGATGGATCGTTTAATGACCATGATGCTTCTTACGCGACAGTACATAAAACTTCATGTGTGAGTGCGATGAATGTTTATATAGTGAATATAACTTGTACACACAAAGTAGAACCTTGTGCATGACTAGAACATGGCTGCAAGCATGACATTGTGACCAACATAAAAGGATGTCCATTGAACGGTCAAGCGAGGAGGGTGAAAAGACTCAACACAAGATCATGGGGTGAGTCTAAGTGCTTGCAAAAATCAAGTAAAAATCCAAGGGAGGCTCTAAAATTGGATGCAGGCCAAAATTTTGGAGGGTGTTGCAGCCGCTACAACACTTGGTGACACACTAGTTGAATTCCAGCTTCTCTGTTTTGGTCCATTGATAGCACAGGGCCTTGGTCTTTTAGGGAGTATTGATTCGTTGTGCGGGTTACTTCGGCCTCCCCATTTACCCCATGGACAGACAATGTTTACCTTTCATCAACTCTGTCAAACACAACAACAAGTTTTAGCCTGATCATAGTGTTTCAAAATTGGGAAGGGTAGTTTGGCTCACGTGTTAAAAATTTTCAGATTATAAGTTTTCATCTTTGGTGTTGCTCCGCTGCCAGCAAGCCTAGACAGTACCCCAGCAGAGTCACACATGAACACATTGTTATAGACATTTTTGTGCCCTACAACCCCAAGCATGAAATGTCCATAAACCAAGGGCTCCTAAGTCCCTAAAAGTGTTGTTCTAACCCCTAAAGGAACAAGGTCAACAGATTACAGCTTCTCCCAGAAGTTCTCCATGAGAAACTACTCAGAATTGGTCAAAACAGGATCATTGCAGCTGCTCCACTAGCTAAGTGCGTTGCATCTCACCTAAATACACTATGAGGGTGCGTTGCATTTCAAAAGTCCCTTATGTGGGGTGCGATGGGTGAGAAATGACAAATGGCAGTGTCATTCCGCGACGTGGAGAGGCAATGGAAGCTTCCAGAATCTTCTCCTATGACACTTGCCTCACTGAATTCGACCAAGGATGAGTAAGAGGCCCTCAGTCTCCAAGTGGAAGCAAGAACTGTCAGAGAGAAGACACTAATCAAATCACAAGCTGACTCATCCCCCTTACAGATATCTATATATGGATCCCTCATCCCAGAGATCGGGAGGCTGGAATTTTGCATATTGTAAGGAATTGCTGTTGGTTTCTAGAGACAAACATCAGATTGTTGGGTGATCTAAGCTTTGTTTGAGGTGAAGAGGGGCTTCTTTGCTGGGAGGTTGATGCTGGGTCGGAACAACTGGTTGTAACTCCTCCTGGATCTTTTCTTGTTTATCAATAAAAGCCATTTGAGTTTTCCTCCATGCTTTTGTATCATTGATGCTTGTTACATTTGTATGGTCAATTTACATCTGATCCTAGATTGTTTATGATTATAGATCCATGTCTTTGTATAGTGCTATGCTTCTGTGATCTTACAGGTACTTTGTGAAGCTGGGCGTGCAAGGGAGCAGGTAGTTGAGGACTATCAAAGAAGAGAGGGATCGAATCGAAGGATTAGCGCAAGACAGAGGTTGGTCTTTCTGTTCCTCTCTATCTATAATTCATAAAGGAAAAACAAAAGTAGTTTTTCTCTGTTTGTTTCTAAGGCAGCTGTCGCACCTTAGTGGGATAGAGCAATTCTAAATAGACACTTTTCCCTGTAACAAAAGGGTGACTCCACTAGGGAACTAATTAGTTTGTTTGTTTATCATTCTTTGTTGTTTGTTTCATAAACTTACAAGTAGCATTCGAACTACATTTGCCATAACAAATGCAAAGTAGATAACTGCTACTTCAATCCATCTACCAGATCTGTTTATGACTTAAACAACTGATTCACAAACTATCTGATTGCCCTTGTGATAGCTCTTAGATCCTCCTTAGATCTACCCCTGATTGTTGCATTACTGATTGCTTTTTACTCGGCCAAAACCCAAGAACTGAACTGCAAACTGTGACCAGGAACCCGAACAGAGTCTCGTTTCTGGCCCAGCGCAGGTACTGTTCAGAGATTCTGAATTTCAGCGCACTTCCTGAGTGGAAAACCTGCGCTGCATTTCAGATTCTCTGTGTTACAGGTGCGCTGATCAGACTAGCTCTGTGTAGCTGTGGCTTCTGTGTTTCATTCTTTCCAGTTCTATTCCTGAATCTTGCTACCTGTGATCAGTATATGTCTATTTGAAACCCATTTTCCTTGTTGTTATTCCACCTCCTTTGTACAAAAGAACTATAGATGTTTTTGTGTGTTTGTTGAGTCATTTACAGTTCTCCTTTGCAAAAGTAGCATAGTCGTACTGTCATCCTTTGATTTGAATCTGTCGCAAGTGTCGATTTCAATCGTAGGAAAAAGTTTGATTGCTGCTGATGGTCGACTATCCTGTTACTATTACTTTTGGTCTGAATTTGTAATTTTCTAGTGTCAAGAACAAGTATTCAGTTCAAAATCGTAAGGTGTTGTAATCGTCTCCATTTTTTATTTCGAAAAGAAGCTTGTTGATATTTGTCGCTTGAAAAGAAATTCAGATTTGTGCATCAACTTTCTTTTTAGCATCTATATACTAAGAAAGTCGAAAACAAATACATGCATGTGCATTTGCATATAGACAGTCTGATTGGCTTGATTTAGGAAAGTGCATTTAGAGTGTGCTCTTTGCTCTTGGTGAAAAGATTTCATCTTTCTTTTCCCTAGTAGCTAGGATTTTCATTTCATAAAAGAGATAAAAAGTTTGTTTATCATCTTAGATTGCATTTTAGGAATTACATCTACATCTCGTGGTGAACCCGAAAGACAAACTTCATAAACAAGATCAACTTAAAATAAATTCAATGAATCTAACAACGCTTTGGAACTTAACGCACAACATTTAGAAGTCTAGGCTAGAGACGTATTCCGGCGCCGTAAAGCCTGGTAACTGTTGTTCTCACTGATGGTTGGGTGATTCCTCCACTTTGAGACGATAAGTGCCAGTACGGACTTGTGCTCCCACGTACCGTCGAGTATATTTTGGGAGACCCCGATAGGCTTAATCCTTTATCCATAGGAAGCCGTGTCTGCCGCCCTATCGATCGCAATGCACTGAACACAACATTCGGGAAGATTGACTACCATAGCGTAAAAAGTATTCTGCAGTTTTGCGATTGGTTTGGTACTCCCTCTACCTAGACTTCTAGAGCAGTCCCTTTCGTTCCTTTTCAGACTCCTTAACGGAAAAGGTCCATCTGAGCACTTGTCACTTTAGGCTCATTAAAAATCGAAGGAGACTAGAGTCATCTTTTGTTTTTTCTCGACTCTTAAAAACTGAAAAAACAAGTTGTGTCAAAGCGTCTAAAATTCATTTAATTCGGAAACATACTTCCCCTTTATTTCAGTTGATCGAGTAATCCGCAATCGTGGAAGAAAGTCAATTGAAACCCCGTCGTTCGCGGAGGCTTACGATTCAACCGTCTTTGTCTCCAGAATCGAAGCCAGTATGGACAAAGAGAACTCATTTAACCAGTTCCAAATCTCCTATTAAAGTTAGAACAAGTGTTCCAATGACATCAGAGACTCCGGTTACTCCAAACATTTATGGAATCCCTGCCTCTACAGAAGAAGTTCAACAGCCATAGAAGGACAGTGATATTGATCCTAGTCTGAGAGTAAACACTTGTGTTACCGAACCAGTTCCATCTACAACCGGTTCGGAGAGTCTTGCTCTTCAAACATCTGTCGCTGCCGATTTCACACCTTCTTCGGCACCAGAAATATTCTACGGACCTGACGGTCTTCCCCTTCCACCTGGTCTGATTGCCATAGAAGAAATTGTAGAAGAAACTCCAACAAGTACTCCAACGCAATTTGGAGTTGGGGTCACTCTATATCCTTCTTCATCAGAAGTTAGTCTACCACCAGCGGAAGCACCTGTAGAATCGCTAGGTAATATTTTGGATAGACTACAAATGTCTGAACAACCGTCAACATCTAGGACTATGTCGTCTGACACAGCGACGGCAGAACTCGCTGCTATCACTCTCACAATGTTCGCCGGTATACCATCTGTCCCGACTAGCTCTCAACCGCTAAAAGGAGTCCACTCAGGGGCTATTTCGATAGTATGGTCTGTTCCTGTTTGTTCATCCGGAATAATATCCGGAAACTCTTATGTTGAGTCTCAACAAATTGATCCATTTGGAGGTCAATTTGGGCAGTCTGGCCCCCAAGGGCAAACAATTCCCTTGAGTTCTGGATTACCACCGTATGGGGGGCAATATACCATTTCATTATCCCCTCCGGGAGGATATCCATACGGGAGTTCACAACCACATTTAGGCTATATTGGAATTACCTCAAGCGGTTGGGTACCTATACTACCTCAACAACCAAGAGTTGTATACTCAATGCAACAATGCTTACCTATGTCAAATATCCCAACTACACCAGCTATTGTGACGGTGTCGCAAGTTCAAGCGCTGCCTGTTGTATGCCAACCTCAGGTTTCTCAGGTTGTAATGCAACAGCCCCTTGACCCTGCGACTCAACCACAATCGCCGACCGGTGGAATGACACAGGTTTAGACGGGTACAATTACCCCTCATCTTGGTCAAACTGTTAGTATCGGGCAACAACACATGGCTTCACAACCATGGCTGGTGCAATACCAACAACCGCAATTCCAACAAGTATACCAAGGTTCTGAGCAACAAATCTTTGCTAATAGTGGACAGCCGTACATTCAAAACGGTCAAAATCAACCATTTTACAATGGTCATGCCCACCAACCTTACCAAACATACCAGCATCAAATGCATTATGCCGGTATGCAAAGACCAATTGCTCAGGCAATCCCAACTTATCCTGGGTATGCTTCACCTAACCTGAATCAACAGTTACCCTTTGTGGCAACTTTGGAGTTACCTGATTTAAACCGGTTAACAAACAATCCAATCGCTTACGCCCCTTGGTGGCCAGCAATTCCGCATAAACTTCCATCAGATATTCCTAAATTTAATGGAAATCCGGGTGAAGATCCATCGAATCACGTGATGACCTTTCATCTATGGTGTTCATCAAACACCCTAAATGATGATTCGATAAGACTTCGCCTCTTTCAGAGGACGTTAACGGGTTCGGCGGCAAAATGGTACATCGAATTTCCTAGAGCTTCGTTCGACAACTTCAGTACCTTATCCACAACCTTTTTAACCCATTTTCAGCTACCAATAAGGTACGAAATGGGAACAAAAATTCTTACCAACTTCAAACAGACAACGACCACTCACATATCTGATCATATACATGAGTGGCGACGTCGTCGTAGAATGGTAAAAACGTATGTCCCCGATCAGCTCTTAGCTGAATGGTTTATCAAGTCATTACTGCCTTCCATCACAGAAGATGTGGCAAAGGGGGGAGTCGTAACAGAAGAGCAAGTTATCGCTCGTGCGCAATATCTGGACTTGATTTACACTCAGTCTGGCATGCTCTACGATAAAATACCTGATGCCCCTAGACCAGAATTCTCAATTCCTCCCCCTCCTAAATCAAACAATGACTCTCATGCCGGCGATGGCGTGATTGGCACAACAGACACGAAATCAACAAAGGATACATCCAAAAAGGCCCGTAAGATTTCAAGTCAAAATGCAAAAGATGAACTTCTAGCTTCGGAAGTAAATGCCGTATCGATAGATAAAGGCAAAGAAACCAAACAACCAGGAAGCGAGAAGAAAGGCAAAGGGAAGAAGAAGAAACGAGAGGAATCATCACCTGAAAAATCTTCTTCAAACCCTCCTGGAGATAGGAAACCAAAAAATCCATGCTTCATATGGGATGAGGAGCATTGGACCGCAAATTGTCCACACAGAGCTGAGCTTAAGAAATTCTTGAAGAATTCAAAAACCTCCGCAGTGTTAACTGATCCGTTTCCCAATCCAGGAACAAATCTGGTTGAAAGTGGAAATGCTTCCTCGTCTCAAGTGCTAATGTTATCGATTTCAAAATAGCAAAATGATGCTTTGATATCGACAAGGAACAAAGATTATGGGAATCCACAGCTGTCGAACAACAAGGATAAAGATCAACCTAGTAGTTCGACAACGACTTCGACAGAAGTTGCGCCACCTACCATTCCTGAATTGACGATAAAACCGCCAAAGGGAGTAGTACACAAGTTGACATTTAATCCCCACGCTAGAGTGGCACAACATTATAATATAGTGGAAGATTTGGCCCAATCGCCATCCGCTATGTCGACTCTTGAAGTACTACAGAATTGCCCATCCCAAAGGCAGGCTTTATTATCAGCCATTGGTGGGATAGACCCAAAGGATTCCAATCTTGTATCCTTCGACCATAAAGGATATGATCCTCAATTACCATCTCAACTAGCTTTCCTTGTTCAAGTGAAAGCCCTCAACAAAACTATTCATCGAACAATTATTGATGAGGGGGCATCTACATGCATTATGTCGATGAGTTGCTGGAAAACTTTAGGATCTCCAACCTTGTCGCGATCTTTGACGACATTAAAAGCATTCGATGGAAGGACATATACCCCATATGGTATTCTAAGTAACTTGAAAGTTGAACTAGGAGGGAAAACGGTAGAAATAGATGTTGAAGTAATCGATGGAAATCTTGATTACAACATCCTACTAGGAAGGCCATGGATATATGCTATGGCGGCTGTTGTGTCGACCTATTTTAGGAAGATTGCATTTCCCTTTCAAGGAGGGATTACAATCGTTGATCAACAAAACTTCCTCCCCAATGGTTCTTAAGTTACAGGAAGCATTCCCATGATCCATGGAAGCCCCCATTCACTTCAAAATATCGGAGTAGGCCTATTAAAAGATCCTATACTAATGGGAAATTTCGCCCTTCCAGCTCCAATCAACCTGGTGGAAGTAGCGTCGATAGGAACCTGCAACATGATATCTTCTAAAAAGATCTCAGAAAACGATATCAACATGGATCATGCAATGGTTTTTCCCCCAAGCCCAATGGAAATATTGTAGCAATCAATGTTCCTAGCATGGGAAGAAAGCCCAAATCAACGCTCATCAAGCGTTTGGATAAATAGGTCTAAAGAATATGGTACCCCTTTAGATCCTTGGTCGCGAGTGCATGTCACTGACGAAGGGATCGTCCAATCAATGGTAATTGAAGGGGCACCATGGAATGATTCCCACCATCGTTCCCTTCTTCCGGATTGTGGAGAAGAAACTCAAGATGACCTTTATCATCCTTCAGTCTTTGATTTCCTATCAAATACTGTAAACACGGTGGATTACGAGCGAAACTTGTCCAACATTGAAGAGACTATCGCCATAAATATCTCAACCAAAACAGAGGTTGTAGAGAATATTTATGTTGGCAAATGTTGTTCTCCTTCAGAACTGGAAATATATAACGCTCTTTTTCACGAACTTAGAGATGTCTTTGCTTTGTCATATAGTGAAATTCCAGGCATTGACTCGAGTATCGTTGAACACAAAATTAAGATGTATCCAGATGTCAAACCAATACGACAACGGCTACGGCAGGTGCACCCCAAGAAAGCTGCTGCCATTAAGGCAGAAGTTGAAAAACTTCTCCATGTTGGTTTCATCTACCCGGTTCCTCTAACCGATTGGGTATCGCATATTGTCCCTATTATGAAAAAACAAGGAACAATTAGAGTGTGTGTCAATTATAGGGATGTAAATCAAGCTTGTCCAAAGGACAACTACCCTACACCCTTCATTGACCAGATAATTGATGAATGTGCCGGATGCGAAATCTTTTCATTCATGGATGGATTCTCTGGGTATAATCAAATAAATATCCGCCCACAAGACCCGTCAAAGACTACATTTATTTGTCCATGGGGCACATTCGCATATCGAAAATTACCCTTTGGTTTAAAGAACGCAGGGGCGATGTTTTAGAGGGCAATGAATTATGCCTTCCATGACATCAAAAACATCGTTCAACCATACCTCGACGACCTTCCGGCTCATTCGCGAAAGCAGACTGATCATCCGCAGCATTTAAGAGCGATATTTCTACGTTGCCGACACTACAAGATACGACTCAATCCACACAAATATGTATTTTGCGTCAGTTCTGGTCGTTTACTTGGCTTTGTAGTCTCGAAGGACGGGATTCGTCTCGACCCATGTAAGGTCCAGGCAATCATAAATTTGCCTCCACCTTTGAATTTGCTTCAAATTCAGAAACTCCAAGGGAAAGCAAACTTTCTGAGGAGGTTCATTCCAAATTATGCCGAACTTGCTAAAGGTTATACACGTCTTTTAAAGAAGGAAGTGCCCTTTTTCTAGGATCAGGTTGCGCAAGCTTCCTTTGATGCTTTAAAATAATCACTAAGGAAAGCATCATTAATGTACGCTCCTGATTATCAAAAAGATTTTAACCTGTATCTGGCTGCAGCGGATACGACCATCACAATGGTTTTAGTTCAAGAATTCGATGGAATTGAACATCCTATATATTATTTAAGTAAAATCTTAAATGATACAGAAAGTAAATATTCTTACGTTGAAAAGCTAGCACTTGTAGTTGTTCAAGCAATACAGAGATTTCTACACTATGTCCTCTTTCGGAAAACTACCATTCTGTCAGATTGCAACCCCATGACTTATATATTGTCGCGACAGTTGCTGGGGGGCAAATATTCAAAATGGATAGAAATCCTACAAGAGTTTGATCTGGAATTTGTAAAATCCAAGTCAAAGAAAGCTCTAGTTTTCGCAGAATTATTGTGCGATCTCCCATCGTCGTCTAACGATGACACATCCGAAGAAACAATCGTGGACGAAAATCTGTTTCTGATATCTGCAAGCAATGAGTGGTATGGGGATATAATCATTTATCTCCAAACCCAAAAATACAGGCCAAACACCTCCCACTCCGAACAAAAACGTATTCGATACCAAGCAAAATACTACATGATCATCGATGATACACTTTACCGTCGTGGTATCCATACAGTTCTGAGAAGGTGCCTCACCCATGAGGAGGCCGAAAAAGTCCTGAATGATTGTCATTCAGGCGCGTGTGGGGGGCATCAATCTGGATATGATACAGCGCAAAAAATCTTACGAGCAGGATACTTCTGGCCAACAATGTTCAAAGATTTCATAACCGCAGTCAGAAGTTGCCATGCTTGTCAAATTTTCGATAGCAAAACCAGAAGACCACCCGCACCTCTGCAGCCAATAGTGGTTGTTGGGCCATTCGCCAAATGGGGCATCGATTTCATGACATGTAACCCCACCTCAACCGAGGGGCATGGGTATATCATAGTCGCAGTTGACTATTTTACCAAATGGGCCGAGGCGATGCCTACATTAGATAATACTGGTGAAACAGCCGCCCTCTTCTTTTTCAATCATGTAGTCGCTAGATTCGGCGTACCACAGGCTATAGTCACAGATCATGGATCACATTTTTGCAATCACATGATGGTCGAATTAGCTGCCAAACTAGGGTTGTCTCACGACAGCTCTACCCCATATTATCCGCAAGCCAACAGACAAGTTGAAGCAATCAACAAGGTCCTAAAGCGCATGCTGCAAAGGATGATTGGAGTTCACAAAAGAAGATGGTACCAAATCCTGTACTCAGCTCTGTGGGCTTACCAAACATCGGTAAGGAATGCAACCGGGTTTACACCTTTCCAACTGGTATATGGCCTGGAAGCAGTCTTACCAATCCAGTGTGAAATCTCATCTCTCAAACTCGCAATTGATCTCCTCCCCGGAACTTCAGAAGAAGAAGCTCGTTTCTTGGAATTAATCCAATTGGATGAAACCCTTCGTGATGTTGCTTTGGCTAACGAAGCCCATAAGAAACGAGTCAAGGCACAGTTCGACAAAAATGTCAAACCCCGTGTCTTCTCAGAAGGTGATTTGGTCTTGCTTTACGACCAAGAATCCGATAAATTGGGAGCAGGTAAATTTAAGTCTTTATGGATGGGCCCCTATATTGTTAAACGAGTGTTAGCAAAAGGAGCCTACGAGTTAATGGATTATGACAGAATTACACTGGCGCAACCCCGTAATTGGTTGTACCTCAAGCGTTACTATGCGTAATGGTAACCTGTATGCTTTTGTTATGTTTTTGTTTTCGCTAAAGTGTTTATTTTGGTCAAGTAATCCACTTTTTACATTTATTGCAGATGTCGAACCTATTGGAGTCATGTGTTGGATATGCTGACGGAGCAAGTCGTAGTTCGCGGAACCTATCTTCCGCAGCCTGGGCTATTTTTGATCCAAGCAGCGAGTTAGTAAGTTTCAGAGGGGTATGTATTGGTCGATCAACAAATAACATCGCTGAATATAGTGTGTTGATAAAACTTCTCTCTGATGCCATCACACATGGTATATACCGACTAATTGTCAGTCTAGACTCACAACTTGTAATACTACAACTCAATGGTATATATTCCGTCCGAAACCCAGCTATTTATCGCATGTTCCTAAGGGTTAAGATGTTGGAAAGACAATTTGATTTTAGTCAATATCAACACATTTCCAGAAACTTAAACACATTAACTGACTCATTAGCAAATTATGTGTTATATAGACATTTGCAACATTTATAAAAAGAAACATATCATCAATGTTTGCATTTGGATCATGTAACATAACCAAAATAAAACTCCGAAAATAAAAAATATATATAACTGTTTATGGTTTACACATAATGTTCTGTAACCAAGACAAAATCGGTCAAATGGCCAAAAAACTCAAAATGCTAGGGGGCACCCTAGTCTAATGATGCTCGTGATAGCAAGTCACAGCCTGTGCGATCATGCGTAAGAGATGAGTCCATCATCTGGGCACACCAGTAGTATGCCGCTGTAACCTTAAAGGTAGCTCGTCAGTCCTCACATCTGGAATACCAAGAGTGAGGCCCTCAACCTGCTCCTGTAATGCTGTGAGAGTCTCGGCCACGTCGAGGTCACGAAGGATAGCCCTTTCGATAGCCTCTCCTGCTGGGGCAGCAGCTGGTACTCTCAGGCAAACTACTGGACAAACAGGACCAACATCTACATGTACACATGAGTTTGATTAAAGTCTTGATAAAATAAAGCACAAGGACATTATAAACAAAAAACGATAAACAGGAATATGGTCAAAGATTTTACCAATGTCGCCCACTGTTCGCCATCTGGCAGTACTAAATCTGGATCACCCCCGAAGTCCATGCCAGCGTATGGATACTCGGAATAAACCATCTCCTGACGATCAAACCACCTGAAGAAGGTATCAGAAAATGAAATCTGAGACTGGCCAGCATGCCTAGACATATGGTCAACCCATCTTTGCATACGTGGTTCAGTAGGAGAAGGTAAATCGAGTGCAATATACTGCGGCTGCATCAGTGGTATCTTCTCCAAGGCAAAGGTGGTCAAGATAGAACCATACCCAAAGTTCTTCAACCTCCCGCTCTTTATCTTGCTCAACTGTTCTTTCATCACAAGAAGTACTACGTTGCACCAGTTGAACACCTTCGGTTGGAGGTATTCCAAGGCATACTGCATGTAAGATCCGTTGGCTACATGAAGAGCCACACCACCGGCCATCCTACCAAAAGTAAATAGAATAGTCCTAAGGGACCTGTCAGTGACATCACGGATGATGATCTTGCCGTCTTTACTCGGCTGAGATCCTTCTCTGCAGTACCGGCGAACATAATCTCTCACAGAGTCACCTCCCTGGGCCGAACCTAATAAAGAGATGGGGGCACCCCACCTCGATAAGCCAGTCAAGAAATAGATGTCTACTATAGTCAAGGGGATAGATTTTCCCCTGATCTGGAAAACCTGGTTGGTAGGATCCCAAGCATCGAGCAAATACTGCAGTAAGTTGATCTGTTGTCTCATGCTAGAAATGTGGAAAAACTTCAGCAAGCCACAGTTCCGCAGTGCGTTTACTGTAACTGGATCATGTAGGGCAAGCATGTCTTCTTCATGCTCATGTTCTCGCCATGTAACAGTCATCTTACTCTAAAGATCTCTGAAAAACAAACAAGAGAAGAGTTAGATCCTGATTTTGGTAAGAAACAGGCAAAATTTCCATCAAAAATTGTGCACAGAATTCCTTCTTTGCGCCCATCGCACCTACAGTAGTGCTATGGGTGCGTTGCATGTTAGATGCCCTTCAAACTGGCCAACATTCAATGCACCTTTCGATACACAGAGGGTGCGCTGAAGGCAGAATGAGTTTTTCAAACCCTAGGGGCTCAGAAAAACTAGGAATCAAACTCAAAATGCAAAATGGAAACCATGAAATGAAAGAGCTCATGTTTAGCTCCTACCTGGTCCAGACGGCACCGAGAATCGTCCACAGAATCTCCCGAAATCAGCTGATGAAAATCAAAGGGGGAAAGCACCTCCAAAGCTCCAATAAACCAAAGTTCAAATGAAATGGTAAAATGAGAGGTAAAACGCTTTTTCATTACTTTTTACGTAGTTCAAAGTAAAATATTGGTGTTCTAACTCATTTTCAAGCATATATTGTTCATTTCTGACTAGTTTGATGAAGCAGTTAAAGATACAGTACAATCTTTGAAAGAACAGAGCTATTTATGGTAAAATCAAAATGGGACCATTTAATCGAGTAGTTTTAGCACATAGTTCAAGCTCATTAAAAAATAAACATAAGACATGAGCAAATGTTCCCCCCCCGCGTTTAAGCTCGTTAAAAAATGAACTATTCCCTGGTAAATAACCGTCGTGAATGTAGTACTTCAGCCATTAAAGCCTTGGTCGTGTTTGCACCGTCACCTCCACTTTTTCATTGGCCGATCATTCACCTCCATTTGATTGTTTACCCATTTTGAGGAACAGCTGCGAAGAGTGATTTCACCAGCCATCCTTGTGACACTGCCATGATTGGAAAATTCCAAACCTTACCTGGAATCAGCTACTACCCGTTTTATCACTCGTTCCTCAAAAGATGAGTCTCCTTTAAGCTCTTTTCAACTGACTCGTAAAATATGAAAAGATTGCCGAGCCATTGGCCTCTCCAGCTCGTTAAAGGGACAGGAAGTGCTATCCCTCCTCTAGATTTTAATCTTTTTGGACCTGAGGGATTATTGCACAAAAAGATCGAGCACTTGTTTTGTTTGGCTCGTTAAAAGTATCAAAAATTCATCCCTTCTGTATTGTTTTATACTTTTTCAGACTTAAGGGATTAGATGACGAAAAAGGAATTTTGGAGTTACCTTTACGTTCCTTTTCAGACTCTCTAAAATTGAAAAGGACCAAGTTATCTTTGTCGTTAAACTCGTTAAAAAGATTAATAGCGACAAACTTGTCTATAGATGAGAACGAGTTTCACTATCTCTAGGCTCGTTAAAACATAGCGATGGGTTTGCCCGAAGGGCAAATTATAGAACAAGCATATGTTATCCTCCTCAAGCTTGACAAAAATAAAGAGGTACTGGTCAGCAATGACTGGGGAAAATTGGGAAGAAAACTTGAAAAAACTTTGTTGGTAGCAAGTCGCTCTTGAACATGACACTTCCACTCCATGTCCGAGTTGGGTTGGGTTGTTTCATTCACCGGTCACATCACCATGGTCATGCCATACCATCCACATTTGGGGTTAATGCTACCAATCCATCACATCAGTGTCGCCGATATGTTCAAGAGAAGTCATTCAGTGAATTCACCTGTGTCTCACCCACTACCATAGATTATACTCCATTCTTTCATGACCGCCACCCTGAACCTTATATCACCAGATCGTTTTCACCTCCATTAAAATCATTTGCTCCGTTCCGTGTCATTGATGTGGGATTCATTAAGGCCCTCCTGTGACGGATCACTTCTTGTCGACATCAGCTCATTATCCAAGAAGTTGATCTAGGAACACCCCATTCAGTACTTTGAAGCTTGCATGCCTCAATGGCAAGTTTCTCACTTCCGGCGACAGGTTTACATCAATGGCCTTCGACCGAAAGATTTTGCGTGGTGTTCGACGCCAAGTCCTTTATTCACACCACGTGAATTGTACTGCAGTACCTTGAGGGTCATTATCATTATCGGTGATTCCTCTCGCGCTTGTTAACAGTTTACATCATTGACTGGTAATCAAGCGATGTCCTTCCATGTTCGACTTCAGAACATTTCTCACATGGATCGACTTGTACTTCGAGTGAAGATCGGATGAGATTGAAGACCCCAGATCTAGTTTCATCCATCCGGGCTGCGATATATATTCATGGAAATAAAAACATTAATGTACTTCATTGCTGCACAGATAATCATCCACTCAAAAGGATGATGGCTCTATCAGAATCATCAGTCTACACTCAGACGATTGTCTGTCCTATGTACATGAAAATGAATTTATAAAGCTGAGCATGGGAATGCCTGCCTCAGCTAGATCATGAAAATATTATAAAGATAATGTATTGTATTGTATCTTATTACAGGTCTCCTCCCAGCATTGAAAGAACTTCGGATCCTCATAATAAAGCATTTCACCCGACACCAAAAGGTTAACGGCCTCATACTTTAGGGGGCAACTGTTATAGACATTTTTGTGCCCTACAACCCCAAGCATGAAATGTCCATAAACCAAGGGCTCCTAAGTCCCTAAAAGTGTTGTTCTAACCCCTAAAGGAACAAGGTCAACAAATTACAGCTTCTCCCAGAAGTTCTCCATGAGAAACTACTCAGAATTGGTCAAAACAGGATCATTGCAGCAGCTCCACTAGCTAAGTGCGTTGCATCTCACCTAAATACACTATGAGGGTGCGTTGCATTTCAAAATTCCCTTCTATGGGGTGTGATGGGCGAGAAATGACAAATGGCAGTGTCATTCCGCGAGGTGGAGAGGCAATGGAAGCTTACAGAATCTTCTCCTATGACACTTGCCTCACTGAATTCGACCAAGGATGAGTAAGAGGCCCTCAGTCTCCAAGTGGAAGCAAGAAGTGTCAGAGAGAAGACACTAATCAAATCACAAGCTGACTCATCCCCCTTACATATATCTATATATGGATCCCTCATCCCAGAGATCGGGAGGTTGGAATTTTGCATATTGTAAGGAATTGTTGTTGGTTTCTAGAGACAAACATCAGATTGTTGGGTGATCTAAGCTTTGTTTGAGGTGAAGAGGGGCTTCTTTGCTGGGAGGTTGATGCTAGGTCGGAACAACTGGTTGTAACTCCTCCTGGATCTTTTCTTGTTTATCAATAAAAGCTATTTGAGTTTTCCTCCATGCTTTTGTATCATTGATGCTTGTTACATTTGTATGGTCAATTTACATATGATCCTAGATTGTTTATGATTATAGATCCATGTCTTTGTATAGTGCTATGCTTCTGTGATCTTACAGGTACTTTGTGAAGCTGGGCGTGCAGGGGAGCAGGTAGTTGAGGACTATCAAAGAAGAGAGGGATCGAATCGAAGGATTAGCGCAAGACAGATGTTAGTCTTTCTGTTCCGCTCTATCTATAATTCATAAAGGAAAAACAAAAGTAGTTTTTCTCTGTTTGTTTCTATGGCAGCTGTCACACCTTAGTGGGATAGAGCAGTTCTAAATAGACACTTTTCCCTGTAACACACATGCATTTCTCCACTGCCAGAGAGCCTGGTTAGTACCCTATTGGAGTTGCATGCTTCACCTCTCTGTGCAAGAAGCCTTTCTCTTCTTTCGCCTTTGTACTTTTTAAAGAGGACTGTGCATAGGCACTTATTTATTTTTGGGGTAGAAGAGGGATCTCAACTTATTGAGAGCATAAGAGGTTGTTCCTTTAGAGAAGCATGTAAGACCTCTGACATAGGTTTGCTCATTTATATTTTCCCCTTCTCCATTTTTACTAATTGGATGAACTTGAACACACAGAGCAAAAGGCTAAGTACATGCATGGAGTTTCCCAGTGTGGACACAGGTTCATGGTTGGACCCAAGCTTCCCTTGTAGATAGCTCATATTTTTTGTCAAGAATTCATCAACTGAAAGTTATAACCAAGCACAGAGAAGACGAACACATGACTGACCAAGTGTTGCAGTGTCACAAGACTCTTTGGATCTCAGCCACATACTCATTCAAAAGCCATAACTCAATAGAGGGAAACACTTATTTACAAAACTAAAAATAGCATGGTACTAAGAAAAAAAAACAAAACAAAACAAAAATAGTAAGAAAACAAAACAAAAAAACAAGCAAGTAAAGAAAGAAAACAAACATGCAAAACAAAAAGCAAAGAAAAGCGAGAAAGGAAACACTACTCCTACTCCTATGCTAGACAATCGGGGTTACGTGAAATGAAATTTCCAGTGAAGCCACCATAGGTGTACTTGATCTACAATCACAATGATACAAGTGATTAAAATAGATAAAAAAGAGTGTGCAACAGAAAATGCAAAATCTTGAAAAACTTGCACACAAGAGAGAAGGCCTCACCTGTGGGCGGAAAGATGTGTCACAACCACCCAACACACATGCTTAGCTCTTCAGTGACTACCGTTTTTCAATAAATCTCGGATGCCTTTTGCGAGTGTGTGTTTTTCTACACCAAGTTTCTTGGCGAGTGCGAGGAAGGAGTGACGCTTGTTACCTGCAACACGACTTGCCAAGTTAGATTGTTCCAGCCATTTAGCGATTGGATCATAAAATTCATGATGGTTGTTTTGAAAGACTCATGATCTTTGGGAAGATGGATTCTTGATTCAAGAGAGGGGATCATGATGGGAATCTAGTACGAATAGAGAGATCTGATCATTCTTGTTGGTCGTGTCAAGACAGTGAGGACCTTCCATGTCCATCAGCGTAGGTCAAAGTGCCTCACCTACTTGATAGAAGTCTGAGGAGAAATATTTCACACGGTGAAGATTGTGGTGCATGAAGCAAATTTCATTGGATGTACTGTTTGGAAAATGATAAAATACATGACAACCACCCAAGATAGAAGAAAAATTAGACCAGTTGATCGAGATGCCATATTTTGAGTTTGACACAAACAAAGAAAAAATTTAAACAATCTTTCGAACGCTCTGAATGAGGGAACCAAGTTTGTTGTGCGCTAGATATGATAGAACACCCACCTGCAACTGGTGAAAAATTGCACAAGCATCATGGTCATCACAAAAATGTAGGAAGGATGTCAGCGCTATTAATGTGTGAAGCTAGTTGGGGTGTCGTGAAATGAGAGTAACTTGATTCACGTGATACATTGTGTGCTCCTCATCACATAGGGAATTGTTGGTGTGATGAGTGGGAAAATTTGATGTGTAAAATTCGCAAGAAGACCAAGGAGTTGATTCTGAGGGAAAACACCCGATAAGTATGATTCTAGACAAAGATAGTCTTTGAAATGATCAACTTCACTATTCCATGATTGCATGAGGGAAGTACACTCCCAACCCGAATTGAATGTAAGAGAGGTGCATGAAGACAGACATGCCGTAACAGATTCGTGGATTCGGTCATTAGTGAAAATTTGAAATTTTGAAATATCGCACCTGGAATAGTAAATATTTTTTACACGATGATCCAAATCGAGTGCAACCATGCACGTAGATGGATTGTGCATGAGAAACAATATCTGATTTGGGTTGGGGGGCCTATCAGAGTCGCGAGGTCCTGACATAACCATCAACAGATGTTGAAGTGCCTCGACTCCCTGGCACGTCCCAGAACTTTCTAGAATGAAAAAGTACATTTTGAGATGTGAACCAGATCATGTATGGCTTGAGGATGGCTGTTATTGCTGATTTTAAAACTACTGTTAGGATAACATCCATCTCTGCCACAGGCTTTATCAAAATTTTCAGCAAGCTGACTTGATGAGTTGTCTTCATGCAACACACAAGATGATGACGAGTGGGAAGAGTCCTGTGCATTGGGACTATTTTCATGATGGACAACCTCACTTTCTTGTGTTGATCGAGGAGATAACTCATAAGATGAAGAAGCAAGGGAACAGGGAGAATCTTTGCCGCATGTATATGCGCTGTGAATGGTAAGACACACGGGCAAGTGAGGTGCAAAGGAAGTTTCGATATGTATGTCTACTTTGACTGGTAGGCATTCCAGATCTGAGTTAGAGTGTACATGAAGGAACAACAGATCACATGATGTGATTGGGTGTTTGTCACAACATACGGAAGCATGGGAGTGATGACAACCCAAGATTAGAAGTTGATTGAAAGAATTAATTGTGCACGATGTTTCACCAAGATTCGCGGCTTGAGAATTGATCAAGAATGGAAGCTCAATGTTTTTATGTGAACTATTTTGAAACATAGAAGAGGAATTGAATGTGTCTTCACCTTCCTGCTCTTCTACCAGTATAATGAGATTACCTTGCATATGACCACAATTTGAGCCAACAACTTGGGAATCAAGAGGGTGCGCATAGCTAGCTTGTGACATGGATGGTTCAAGTGAGTCATGGTATAAGGAGTCATGGCTTGTAAATGATGGGAGATGGAAGAGATGTAGATTAGACTCGAGACTTGGGTTACAAACGGTGATGTCCTCTTACAGAATGGAGGAATGAGTTTTTTCCATAGGCTTTCTGAGCCATTATGGAATTTCCTCCATTGGAGTGGGAGATGACTGAGAAGAAGGGTTGGGGACTTTCTGTGCAAATTTCGCATCTTTGTGAACGCTGTGAGGGGGTAGCTTCTATTCAGATTTCTTAGCTTTGCGGTTACTACGAGGGGCCACCCTCTTCAAGGCATGAGGGGTCTCGTGATTCGAAAGAGTCGAGGAAGAGGGAAATCAGGAGGTTCACCATTTCGGGAGATATGAACCAAGTATTTTAGCTCTTGGCTCATGAATTCAAGGTCTACAAATCGTTCATGAATTTCGTGACAAAGGTGAAGGAAGCAGGTAGCAAAGTCCTCAATTGATTTGCCAGGCTTCATTCTTAAATGAGAGATTCTTTCGTAGACATCCTGGCGGTCACACGTATCGAAGGCTTGATGGAGCTCCTTGAGGAAAGTGAGAAGAGAATGGATGAAAGAAGGTGTAAGGGTATGACACCAGTGATTAGCATGACCTTCAAGGGCGAGGAAGAAAATTACGTAAACAAGATCATCACTATCGATTTCATGAGATTCAGAGAAATGAAGAAAATCATAAATGTGCTCAGTTACGGACGTTCTATCCTTACTGTCAAACTTTAATAAGGACAAGTGATCGAGAAGCTCATCAGTGATTGATAGTTGATTAAGGGAGAAATGAGAGAAACACCTCAGGAGCATGAATTTTGTATGATTCATTGGGTGAGAGATTCAACCTAGATGTAACGGGCTCATGTTGTTGTCTGCCCTCCTTTTAGCACTAAAATGTTGACGGTGCCGGACCTGCCAACATTCAGGGGATCTCCCCAGTATGAATTCCTAACTAGACCTCACACCATTTGGTGTAGAAGTCCCATCCGGTACGATGGCCCAGTTTCCATTATCTTAAATATATGCCTTAGCTCTTTCTTGTCAGCATGTGAGAGTGGTTTGCTTCGTCTTTGAACGGCGAGGTTCACTTGCTTGGTGAGTGCTCGTGTTACTTGTGTCAAGGTCCTTTCACCATGGGGAGAGAGGGTGCAAGTGAGCCTCGAATTGAAAGCGAAAAAATACCAACTCTGTTAGAGACACACAACACAACAGGACATGCACAACTTCCAGAGGAGCAGTGCACATGGATGCGACAGTCACAACACACAAGGGAAGATAGGATGTACAACACCTAGCGGAGAAATCTGTGCGAGTGCGATGGTCATTATAACTAATGAGCCTCATTATTGAGTAATTATATGGGCCTTAATTGGCCTTAATTCAACTCCTAGCTTAGTCAAACCAACTATTCTCACAACTTATTACAAACTTTTGATTATATTTTGTTTATGAAATGAGTTAGAGTTGGATATTTGGCTTTGTGGTCTAATGTGCATGTAATATAGGAATAAAGGATAAGAGCAAGGAACAATGTATGTATAAAGGATAAAAGCAAAGAACTATGGCAAAGACCTTGGTAAAGACTCGAATGGGACAAGGGAAAGTAACTATAGGAGGTAAATCCTCCTCATTTACTACCCCTCCATTCGAATATTCCACCATCAGCTCGGAATGCACACAACCATCACTTTGAAGACTAAAAGATAGCCAAGCAAGGGAAAGGGACAGAAATTTTTTTATCTTAAGTTGGGAGCCAAGCCTCCCTAATGGGAAGGAAGTCATTAGAGACTTCAAATGTATAAATAGAGAGGCTTAGGACCTTAGTATGATTCAGACTGTTATTGTAGAACTCTGTTTTATTTATGAGCTTCAAAGACTTGTGAGTTTTTCTCTGTAATCCATGGTTTTTCCTAATAAGAATGAGTTATGTTTAAGCCAGCTCTAAGTTAACTCTAAGGGCTGAAGCTCTTGGGTTAGGGGCCGACCCAAGTAGCCAGAGCTCCTCTTCATTGTACATATCTACTAGCATAAGAGTTTTGTTCTGTTTATTTTCTTAAGTAGTTTCATGGTTCGCTGAATCATTTGTTCAAGTAGTTTTCTAGTTCTGTTCATTTGTTTGAATAGCTTCCTGTTTCTGCTCATTTTCTTCAGTATCTGCATTGGCTTTAAGTTTACTTCCATTTGTGTTTTTTAATTCACAGGTTGGTTGGAGGAAAATATTACTATCAGGTTGTGCGCAGGTGTCTCGACCTCATCTCCTCCCTCCAGGACCATGACTTGAGGCAAAGACCCTTCAACAAAAAACACAGGTCTCTGGTTCTCGCATGGGCTATGGAGTTCATTGTTTAAAGTAGTTGTTTGTTCACCAATAGGTTCTCTTTGTCATTTTCATTTGAAACCACCTCTAGCACGTTCCTCATCCATCACTTCATCATCGTCTGATCACGAACAAACCTTCACAATCACCGTCCGATTCACTGTTTTCTCCAACTGCTGCCTCGCGTGGATCCACCACTCACTTTATGAACTTTATGTCCCCACCGTCGATCTACCTCGCTTAATCTAATGGCCATCACGTCACCTCCACACATTAGGTGATTTCAACCCCCACCGTTAATCTGCCTTGCCTGATCCGACGACTGTTTCTTCACCCGATCGCCAACTAGCTTAGCTGATATCCACTGTTGATCAGCCCCGCCTAATCCAAGGAATATCGTGCGATATCATGTGGATTTATGTCCAATAGTTATCCGCCCGAGGGCACGTGATGGAAATGGTTTCTCCGTGCTACGTGTCACCCAGTTAGGCTAATCGCGCAAAATTTTTGAAAACCACTTACAGCTTTGAGGGCGCGCGATAAACACTTACTGCCCTCCAAACCCTCTCTATCATTTTCACATGTTTCTTTTGCCCATGATCTAATCTCCATTGTCCATCTGCCGATTAATCTTGTCCATCCATATCTTGACTTAGCCTCCGCGATATAATCTCATCTGTCCATCCATGGTTAACCCTGTTTGTTCATCTATTCACTCAACTGCCGCAATATAATCTCCACTGTTCATCCTGTTAGTTAACCTTTTTCGCCCATCTATCTACGTAACCTCCTACAATCCAATCTCCATCTTCCATTTTCCTTTCACTCAACTGATCCAACGGTTCTTATGCACTGTTGCTTCCTCACACCCTCCTTTCATTGATTTCGACCTCTGATTGCTTTTTCCACTTGAAACCCGATTTAGCCTAAGTTTCTTTGTTACATCGTAGTCTAGTTTTGATGCTCTTTACTTCTTCAACTTAGATAATTAGCATTAGGTTAGTGTTGATTTAGCAATTCTGCTTAGCATAGCTGTTTAATTGGTTAGTTAGGTTATGGTGTAAGTTTAAGCATTTCATGTTGTTTTCTTCATTACTGCAGTAGCGTAGCTCTCTCTCAGAATAAGTTTGCTCCCCTTCCATCAAAGAATTAAGCTTCTTCTGACTCTATAGAAGTTTGGCTTAGAACCCCTGGGGTCTCTTACCATACAAATAGTGACAACAGGTAGGACCTTCACTTCTACTAATGCATATAACACTGTCACCTCCAAGTTTGTACGAACCCCAAGTTGATAAGTAAAGCTGGTAGCCCTGGGAGTTGCAGCATTATTGTTGCAATACCTAGGCTCATCACTTTTTGGTGTCGTTACCAGGGAGGTGTCTAAGTAGAAGTAATTACTGATTTCTTCTATTTCTAGTCTCCAAACTTTCTTTTCTTCTATTTCTAGTCTTCAAATTTCTTCCATTAGTTTATTTATGCAAAAGTAGTCTAGTTTCCTTTTTTTCTTTCAGTTGTCATTATATGCTTTCCTTTCCATTCTGCAAAGTACTCTCTAACTTTAACAAAGTCTTATAAAAACCAACGCAAAAAAATTTCCTTTCATGCCTTGTAGGATTAGGGACACTTTAGGTAATTTCTTGTCAAATACCCCCACTGCATCCAACTGGCAACCTTCTCTCTTCTTCAGTGATGGTGAATTGGAAGACCCTTTAGGTGAGAAACCTTACCTATTTGAGGAACCTACAGAAGAAGAAGAAGAGGAAGAACCCATTCCTACTGAACCAATAGCTAAAAACCAAAATTACAGGAGAGATAGAGAAATAATTGAAAGTGCCTTCCCCATCAGGGAAACCAATGGGGACACCAAGATGAAGAATATAAGCCCCTCTGCTCTACCTCATTTCCATGGCCTGACCATAGAGGACCCTGACACTTTCCTATTTGAATTTTATGTTATATGCCAAACCTATGACTATACAAATGATGAGAAAAAGTTAAAACTATTCCCATCTACCCTCAAGGATGCAACATTGCGCTGGTTCATGGGTTTACCTAGAGATAGCATCACAACTTGGGCTTAGATGCAACAGACTTTTAACAAAAAATATAGGGACTACTATAGGTCAAAGGACACTAATGAAGGGATTTTTAGGATGAACATAGGACAGGATGAATCCCTAGAAGACTATGAAGAAATATTCCAACTTAGTTACAAAAGGGCCAAGTGCACACTTGACCCTGAGTCACTAAAGCTGGTCTTGCTTAGAGGAGTAAGGGAAGATCTTATGGATACCTTAAATATGATAGCAGGAGGAGATGTATACCACCCTATGAGGATATTAAGACTATCTTTAGAAACCATTCTAGGGTAGCCAGGAAAAAGGGTAGGGGTAGTCAACCTATGGCCAATACATCATCCTCTAACTTATCCATCAAGGGTGAAATTGGAAATATGTTGGAAGATTTCAAAAGTGACATGATGCAAACCCTTGCTTTGCAATTGGACACCATGAACATCAAAAGGAAGAAAGGGGAAGTAGAGAGAGCCTTGGCCATCTTTTGTCCTAGATGCACCAGGAGGCATCCTAGGGATGAATGTCCATTGAATTATATTAAGATTTTCTCAGTCTGTGAAGAAAAACACTCCATAGACAAGTGCCCTTCTTTACTTGGACTCAAAGCTATATATCAAGGAGCTGAAGGGGTCACTGAGTAGCTTTGCTACATCAACCAAAGAAGACCTCTTGGGCCTAGACCATACCAACAGGGTATGCAAGGGCCATCCCATGCATATTACAACCCCAACCAAACCACAACTATACCTTCTTGGGGACCCCCTACTCATCCTTCCTGGTCTGCACCCCCTCCTTGGTCCTATGCATCTTAGTATCAATCCCAATTAGCCAGCCAGTCATTTCAACCTTATGTTCAGCCACAACATTAGTGGAATACCCTACCTCAACGGTGGAGGCCCCAGTTCAACAATGTTCCAGCCCTATTGCCTCCACCACCTACCCAACCACAACTCCTGCACATTGCTCCACTTAAGCAACCCCAGATGCCTGCCCAACCAAATCTGAACCCAAACAATAGGCAGGCTCAATAAGCATATAGTGGAGAGACATCATACCCAGCTTATGCTGTAGAAATCTAGGAGATCAACCTAAGATAAGGGAGAATTCTTCCTGATAACCAACCTCCCTCTCCACATAGGGAGGTTGAGGAATAAAAAGAGGAAAGCAACCTTAAAGTAAGTCCACCCTTTCCTAAGAGATTAACCCAACCACTCTAGCCTACCCCAGAAGAAACTAAACTTTTGGGAGAATTGAAGAATCTATGTGTAAATATCCCCCTTCTCCAAACAATCAAAGATGTTCCCATTTATAATAAGTTGATAAAGGAGAAGTGCTTCAATCATCCAGGAAGAAGAAAAAGGGATGCCCCTACCATCAATGTCATTGGGCAGTTGTCTGACTTGATGCTGGGGCAGGTAATATGTCCAAAATATTTAGACCCTGGAAGCCCTATGGTAGATGTGCACATCAATGGCACCATTGTCCCACACACTTTGATTGATCTTGGGGATGCCATTAATGTGATGACCAAGGACACCATGCTCAAGCTCAACCTCCAGTGGTCATTAAGGAAGACCACAACAGTTCTGCAACTTGCAGACTATTCCATAGTCACCCTTGAGGGAATTGTGGAGGATGTGATGGTCTCCATTGACTCCTTGGAGTACCCTGCAGATTTCCTAGTTCTACAGCCTAAGGCTAAGCTTATTGGTTACCCTCTCATCCTTGGGAGGCCATGGTTGGCCACAACTGATGCTTACATTAGCTATAGAGCTGGGAATATGACCATCAAGAATGGGCATATGTCTAAACAATTAGTCCTATACCCTCCTACTCAACCTACCCTAGAGCATGATTTACCTTTATGGTTGGAGGAGGAGGAAGAGGATGAGGTTTATTTTTCCCAACTTTATACTTTGGAAGCAATCATAGGAGGAGGACAACAAGATGAGGATGATTTAATTGAACACTTGCTCCAAAGTACAACTCCTAGTCCACTTCCATTAGAAGAAGAAGTAAGGGAAACCCAGAACAATCATCCAATTGACTTATTCTTGGCCAATTCCAACCCACTCCATGTCAAAACCATAGAATTTGGCCCAGAGAAGACTTTGAACATTAACCCATCTCTTTCTACTTTAGAAGAGGAAAAGCTATGCCACATGTTGAGAGAGAACCTAGAAGCCTTCGCTTGGAGTTATAAAGAAATGAAGGGAGTACACCCCTCAGTGTGTACTCACCACATATACATCAAAGAAGGTTGTAGGCTAGTCAGGAAACCACAAAGGAGGATGAATCCAGCTCTCAAAGACATAGTCAAAGAAGAACTGCAAAAACTGCTAGATGCAAGATTCATTTACCCTATCTCAGACAGTGAGTGGGTCTCTCCTTTAGTGTTAGTTCCGAAGAAAAATGGGAAGTAGAGGGTTTGTGTTGATTATAGGGAGTTGAGAAAAGCCACAGAAAAGGATCAGTTTCCCATACCCTTCATTGACTAAGTGCTAGATGGCCTGGCAGGGAAGAAGTACTTTTCTTTCCTAGATGGATTCAGTGGGTACAACCAAATCCAAATCTACCCAGAAGACCAGTATAAGACCAC
Organism: Pinus tabuliformis; assembly: GCA_031772625.1. Taxonomy (NCBI): domain Eukaryota; kingdom Viridiplantae; phylum Streptophyta; class Pinopsida; order Pinales; family Pinaceae; genus Pinus; species Pinus tabuliformis. Next base: position 1,327,085,724 of record CM062817.1, on the reverse strand, counting down.
CTTCACCTGTCCTTGGGTTACTTTTGCCTATAGGGTCCTCCCTTTTGGCCTATGCAATTCTCCTGCCACTTTCCAGAGAGCAGTCTTAAGTATTTTTGTTGAATTAGTACATGATGCTGTGGAAATCTATATGGATGATTTTACACCTTATGGCTGTGATTTCCAAGAAGCCTTGACTAGCTTAGGCAAAGTATTACACAAATGCATTGAAATGAATCTATCTCTTAGTCCAAAAAAGTGTGAATTCTTAATGACTGAAGGGATTGTGCTAGGTCATTCAATATCTCAGCAAGGACTGTAGGTGGACCCAAACAAAATAGAAATCATCCAAAGGGTCCCACCTCCATAAACGTAGAGAGATGTCAGAAGTTTCTTAGGATTGGATGGGTACTACCGAAGATTCATAAAGGACATCAGCAAGTTGGCCTCTCCTTTATTTGGATTGTTGGCCAAAGATTTTGAGTTTATATGGTCAAAAAGCTGTCAAGAGGCCTTAGACATTCTAAAGGGTAAGTTAACCACTGCATCAACCCTTAGAGGCCCAAATTAGGCCCTCCCTTTTCATATTCATGTTGATGCCTCACACAAAGCCATAGGAGCAGCCTTAGGTTAGGAAGAGTAGAAATTGCCCTATGCCATCTATTTTATCAGTAAGAACCTATCAAAGGATGAGCTAAACTATACTGTGACCGAAAAGGAATTCCTGGCTATTGTGCATCCATTGAACAAATTTAGGCATTACATTACAGGTTATCAAACATTTGTGCATACTAATCATGCTGCAATCAAATATTTAATGAACAAACTAGATGTGAATGCTAGAATCATAAGATGGTTACTTCTATTACAACAGCTTGATCTAACTATTGTTGATAAGCTTGGCAAGGAAAATGTTGTTGCTGACTTTCTATCTAGAATGAATCTACCTGCAAGTGAATAAGGAATGGTGGATGACCAGCTACCAGATGAGAATTTGTTTACTATTTTAGTTCTCTCCCCATGGTTTGCTGATATAGCAAACTATCTGGTATTAGCACAGTTCCCACCAAACTTGCCCTCTAAAGAAAAGAGCAAGATAGTCAGAAAGAGCACCCCCTTCACCTGGATTGGGGGCAATCTGTTCAAACTTGGCACAGATCAAATCTTAAGAAGGTGTGTAGGGGAAGAGGAAGTCTTTGACATCCTTCTGACCTATCATGATGGGCCTTGTGGAGGTCACTTTCCAGCAAAAAGGACATCATTCAAAGTGTTGCAAGCAGGCTGTTATTGGCCTACTCTTCATCAGGATGTGCAAAAGTATATTAGTCAGTGTGATCAGTGCCAAAGGATGGGAAAGCCTACTCCAAGAGATGAAATTCCCCCACAACCTCAAGTTACTTTTGAGCCATTTGACAAGTGGGGCATGGACTTCATTGGGCCTATCAACCCTCCTTCAAAGAAACAACAACACATCATTGTGTGCACTGATTATTTGACTAAGTGGGTTGAAACCAAGGCAATTAAGGAAGCAACAGAAGAGAAGGTGGCTGAGTTCCTAAGGGAGAATATATTCTACAAATTTAGGTACCCTAGAGAGCTAGTCACAGAACAAGGCAGCCAATTTACCTCCAACATGATTTAAGAACTGCTTAACCATCACAAAATCAAGCATAGGAGCTCCACACATCATCCACAAGCTAATGGGCAAGTGGAGGTGACCAATAGGGCACTAGAGAACATCTTAACCAAGGTAGTCAGCAACAGTAGGAAGGATTGGGCAGAGAGACTAGTTGAGGCCACCTGTGCGTATAATACAACATGGAAGACCACCACTGGATTTACACCCTATGAGCTGGTCTATGGTAAAAAGGTTGTGTTGTCCATTGAATTTGAATATAACACATTGAGGATGGCAACCCAACTAGATTTAGATCTCAGTCATGCACAGAAACAAAGGTTGCTATTTGAATGGCCTGGATGAATTCAGAATGTAGGCCCTCCTACATATGGAGATAGTTTAGCTACAAAAGAAGATATGGCATGACAAGCACATCAGGGAGAAGCAATTTCAAGAAGGAGACTGGGCATTGTTATATGATTCCAGGTTTAAAGACTTCAAGTGCAAGCTAAGGACAAGATGGTTCAGACCTTATGTGTTGGAAAGATGCCATGACAATGGTTCAGTGCCACAGGGGATTCACTTAGTGAACCTCTAACATATCACGCACATTTGTGGCATATTAAACAATACCCTTAATTTGACTACATATTGGAAAATCACTCTAAAAATCACATTATTTAACCCCCTACCAATATAAACCCAATATAGCTTCCCAATTTAAAAAACCCCTACTTTCACTAGATATTGTAGGTATCCATTTTTTCATTAACATTTTTTACACCCCTTTATATTTTTTCATTAACTTTGAGCTCCATTTTTTATATTTTCCAATATAAAAACCCTTTACCCCCTATATATCCCCCAATATATTATGTCATTTTTTCCTCAATATATATCCCCCAATATGAACCCACGTGGTATGATATTGCTCGCCTAATGAAGCCCCTATGTTTAGAGAAAATCAGAACTATTGATGAAGAATCCATTCCATTCTAGTTAATGGACACAGATTGAAAATGTATAAGAGGCCTTTATCAAAACAAGAGTTCATTGACAGTATCAATAAGACAGTGATGATGGTAGAGCAAGTTCCAGTGCCTCCCTCATCAAGTCACTGAAAAAAGGAAAAAACAAAAGAATAAGGATTCAGGTGAAAACCTCCATGAGGTGCCTGAGTCCCATCTTTGGGTTGAAAACCTCATAAGGCGGCCCAAGGATGAGAAAAATGAAAAAGAGTAAGAAGATCCCTGGGTGAAAACCTTCCTTGAGGCGCCCAGGGTAGATATCTAGGGTGAAAACCTCTCTGAGGCAGCCTAGGCATTTCTTATATATATATATATATATATATATATATATATATATATATATATACATATACATATATATATAAAAGAAAAAAAAACATAATTTTTATTTGCAGGTGGGTGAAAAAGACAAGCAAGGAGCAAAGAGAAGATCCAAAGGGAACCCTGCCTCACATATATTCATCTCCTCCACTCCTTACCATGCATCCCTCCATCAATTCTATTGTTTTTCACTTCATTGCTTCAATTCAGGTGAAGATTGTGTTTTCTAACATAATCACCTCAACCATTACCATCATCCCTGCATCTGCATACACTCCTACTCCCTCTTTCCATTCATTACAACATCTTTACAGCACCAGCCAACGACATGATCAAGAAATTCTATAGGAGACACGAAACACTGCCAAGTGGTAATCCAGGAGCTCCACGGCAACAACATCATCAAATCCAGGAGCTCCACAACAACAGCAGCATCAAATCCAAGAGCTCCACAGCAACAACAACATCAGATCCAAGAGCTCCACAACAACAACAACAACATCAAATATTCAGTCACAGACACCTGTAAAAGTTAATAAACCATCAGCAAGCAGCAGAAGAGGAAGAAGAATAACCATCAACAACACCTATAATATTTGACAACTGTAGCATGGAATCAAGACCATAGGTAAGTATCCCACTCACTCACTCATATGCATCATTTGATCAAAAGTTTTAAAGGTTAAGAGGTAGTTGGTTTATAAGCGAAAAGGTGGAAAAAAGGAAATTCTTTAATAAGGCAAAAGAGAATGCGAGAGTCCATAGATATAGTATTTTTCTGGCAACCATTTGAGACTGCTTGAAGAACTAAGATTTGGGGTAGAAATAATAGCACACCAAAGACTCAGCATACCCTATTTCTTGATGCAATCCCTCATAGACTCCAACAACAAAGTAGAGGAAGGAAATTCCAAGCAATTAGTTCACCATGGGTTGGTCAAGATCCTCATTAAGGATGCCCTCCAAAACCTCAGGATCCCTAATAAATGGTCAGTCTTTAGATACTTATCAGCAGAGGATGACATCAAAACCCTCATCTATGATGTTAGTCCTTCCGTCAGTGAGGAGGAGGCAAAACAAGAAGAAGATACAGAGCTATATGGGATGAGATGAATAAAGAAGAAACTAATACATAGGAACACGCTGAAACACAAGGAGGATGATGCTAAAACAGTAGAAGAAATTAATGGAGATGAGAAAGAACAACAAAAGGAAGAAGATAAGAAAAACATAGAGAACAATGGCTGCAATTTCAGGTTAAAACACTAGCACAAAGGAGCACCGTGCCATTTCAGGAATGCAGGTAGTTTATTGATCTTTGTGATCAAATTGCAACTAGAATATAGGGCCAAAATGGCTGAGTTTTACTTGCACAACATGGCCCTCACAGACATGAATATTTGGGATCCTAATGCAGAGCTAGGAGATCTACAATTAATAGCTTTTGCATCATGGAGGAACCATGAGGAGTCAAGGGTTGTAGAGATGAAAAGAATATTGGCCTGAGAGAAAAATGAACCTATTTTCATTAGAGCTGAACAATAAAATCCCATGGCCCTAATCAGCACCCATAATCTAATTGCAAATAATCCCCAGCTAGTACTTAGATAGCTTGCTACCCAAGAGCAAGCAATTTCACATTTTTAGGATATGTTTAGGTTACTAAGAGATGATAATATACATGCCTGCTAAAGGAGATGAAACACTACCACACAACCTGAAGATCAAAGAATATCACTTCCCTCAAAGGTTGAGAGAGGCACTCAACAGGACACCTATGTATAAGCAATCAATGCAAAGGTTGAAGGTCAATTGGATAGGCCTAAAACTCAGTCCACCACTACTCCTAGGGATGCTATAAGGAAGAAAAGAAGAAGAGGAACATAGGCAGTGGGAAGAAGTAGAAAGGAAAGTAGGCATATATAAACAAGAAGAAGAGACCATAGAAGAAGAATGGGATGTCAGAGAGGATACGAAAGCCATGAAACTAAGTTGCTTAGAGGATAAGCAACACTTTCAATAGGGGGTGATGATGAGCCTCATTATTGAGTAATTATATGGGCCTTAATTGGCCTTAATTCAACTCCTAGCTTAGTCAAACCAACTATTCTCACAACTTATTGCATAATTTTGATTATATTTTTTTTATGAAATGAGTCAGAGTTGGATATTTCGCTTTGTAGTCTAATGTTCATGTAGTACATGAATAAAGGATAAAAGAAAGGAAAAATGCAGATATAAAGCATAAAAGCAAAGAACTATGGAAAAGACCTTGGTAAAGACTCGAATGGGACAAGGGAAAGTAACTATAGGAGGTAAATCCTCCTCATTTACTACCCCTCCATTCAAATATTCCACCATCAGCTCGGAATGCACACAACCATCACTTTGAAGACTAAAAGACAGCCAAGTAAGGGAAAGGGACATAAAACAGTTTATCTTAAGTCGGGAGCCAAGCCTCCCTAATGGGAAAGAAGTCATTAGAGACTTAAAATGTATAAATAGAGAGGCTTAGGACCTCATTAGGATTCAGACTTCTATTGTAAAACTCTCTTTTATTTCTGAGCTGCAAAGACTTGTGAGTTTTTCTCTATAATCCATGCTTTTTCCTAATAAGAATGAGTTTTGTTTAAGCCAGCTCTGAGTTAACTCTGAGGGCTGAAGTGCTTGGGTTAGGGCCTGACCCAAGCATCCAAAGCTCCTCTTCATTGTACATATCTACTACCATAAGAGTTCTATTCTATTTATTTTCTTAAGTAGTTTCATGGTTTGCTGATTCATTTGCTCAAGTAGTTTTCTGGTTCTCTTCATTTGTTTGAATAACTTCCTGTTTCTGTCATTTGCTTCAGTAGCTGCATTGGCTTTAAGTTTACTTCCATTTTTTTTTTAATTCACAGGTTGGTTAGAGGAAAATATTACTATCAGGTTGTGTGTAGGTGTCTTGACCTCATCTCCTCCCTCCAGGACCATGACTTGAGGCAGAGACCCTTCAGCAACCCCAAAAACACAGGTCTCTAGTTCTCGCATGGGCTATGGAGTTCGGTTCTTAAAGTAGTTGTTTGATCACTTGAACTGGTTCTATCTATCATTTTCATTTGAAACTACCTCTAGCATGTTCCTCATCCATCCCTTCATTGTCGTCTGATCACCAACAAACCTTCACAATCACCGTTCGATTCACTATTTTCTCCAACTGCCGCCTCACGTGGAGTCCACCACTCACTTTATGAACTTTAAGTCCCCACCGTCAATCTACCTCACCTGATCTGACAACCATCATGTCACCTCCACATCTTTAGGCGCTTTAAACCCCCAATGTCGATTTGCCTTGGCTGTTCCGATGGTTGTCGCTGCACCTAATCGCCAACTAGCTAGGCTGATCTCCACCGTTGATCAGCCCCACATGATCCAATGACTATTGCGCGATATCGCATGTATTTCTATCTGATCGTTATCTACTCGAGGGCACACAATGAGAGTGGTATCTTCGTGCTACGTGTTGCCCAGTTAGGCTAACCATGCAAAATTTTGGAAAACCACTTAAAGCTTTGAGGGCGCGTGATAAACAAATTATCACCCTCTAAACCCGCTCCATCATTTCCACACGTTTCTTTTGCCCGCGATCTAATCTCCGCCATCCATCTACCGATTAATCCTGTCCGTCCATCTCTTGACTTAGCCTCCATGATATAATCTCAACTGTCCATCTCCAGTTAACCCTATTTGTTCATCTATTCACTCAACTGCCACGATATAATCTCCACCATTCATCTTGTTAGTTAACCTTTTTTGCCCATCTATCTACATAACCTCTTGCGATCTAATCTCCACTATCCATTTTCATTTCACCCAACTAATCTAATGGTTCTTATGCACTGTTGCTCCCTCACGCCCTCCTCTCACTGATTTCAACCTCTGATTTCTTTTTCCGCTTGAAACCCGATTTAGCCTAAGTTCCTTTGTTACACCTTAGTCTAGTTTTGATGCTCTTTACTTCTTCAACTTAGATAATTAGCATTAGGTTAGTGTTGATTTAGCAATTATTCTTAGCATAGCTGTTTAATTAGTTAGTTAGGTTATGGTGTAAGTTTACGCATTTCATCTTGTTTTATTCATTACTGCAGTAGAGTATCTCTCTCTCAGAATAAGTTTTCTCCCCTTCCATCAAATAATTAAGCTTCTTCTGACTTTGTAAAAGTTTTGCTTGGAACCCCTGGGGTCTCTTTCCAGACAAACAGTGACAACAGGCAGGACCTTCACTTCTATTAATGCATATAGCACTGTCACCTCCAAGTTTGTACGAACCCCAAGTTGATAAGTAAAGCTGGTAGCATTGGGAGTTGTAGCATTATTGTTGCAATACCTAGGCTCATCAATAACAAGTTTATGGGAATGTTCTGTCTGATGTCTAGTGAGGTAGCCCATGCGGGCAAGATAGTGTTAACAACTCATACAACACATTTTCATAAACATATGTATTAGAACAACTAAAAAGAAGTTCAACTGTTTAACATAGGTTAAAGCAACATGCATTACAAGTGTTCCAAGATTAATCTCACAAACAATTACAATACATGTGTCAAAATGTGTTGGCCTGTTATCAAGCTTCTAAATTAAGTGACATTTCCAAGACACATCAGTACACCATACATCACTAACCCCGTGAGAGGGGCGTTGGAGCTACTACTCACTCCTCAAAGAAAATATTATAGACTCTCAAGGCTATGTGGGACGAGCCAAGGTGAAAAGTCCTTTGCATGTAAAAATGAGGCGGTATTTATAGCCAAGGGTAAAACTGGCCCTTGTGACTATTCAACTTCCCTCATGACTGTTTGACTTATTTGACTCTTCATATTTACATGACTCTTCATATGGCACGTGGGTCTCTTGGACTTCCATGTTACATTACATTGATTTACATAGTATGGCCCATAGTAGTGATGTGTTTGACATGACTCATGACACAACTTGACACAATAGTGTTGGTATGTTCATACTATTGTTGGTGTCCATTTCGAGTTGCAGTGTTGTTGAGTGATGGATGTGCTCTTGGTATATCACAACTTCACCTCTGCATGGAAAGGTGTGCAGAGTCTTCGATGCTCTTTGTGTCCACTTGATGTTGCATGTGCATGTCACTCACTTGCTTGTACTTTGGCATGCTTCACATGTTTGTCCGTTCGCAAAAAATTATCCTCGCATGCTTCGTCTGTTCGTGAAAAATTCCCCTCACATGCATCGTCCGTTCATCCATTTGCAAACACATGTCCTTGCATGTGCTCTCCGTTTTCATCCCGTTCGTTGTCGCGTCATGTCTTATCCATGAACCTGTGTCTACAACACTCATGAAGAGACGACATCAAATCCATAAACCTTCTAGTCTACCATGATGAAATGTCGTTCGCTTTCGGATGCAGGTGACCAGGAGAGAGGACAAGGCTATGAAATTGTGCAAGGCAAGTTTCAAGATGGGATGCGGGCTCTGGGCACTGCTTGTGAAAATTGTGAAGAAGTCATTGGGAGACTGAGATGGACAATTTGGACCGGCAATGACTGTCCATGGGATCTGGCTCGGTTAGAGGGTAGATCTACGCAATTTCTGGGGGGAAGCAGTGTAGGCAGCATAGGAGATTAGCAACAAAAACTGCACAATTCCTGGAGGGAGCTGGAAGCGGGCTGCAGAGGGGCTTGGAAGAAAAAACTATGCAATTTCTGGAGGGAGATGGTAGGGGGATGCAAGAGGCTTGCCGGGAAAAAATGTGCATTTTTTTAAGGGAGCTGGCAGTGGGCTGCAAGATTGCTGGTGACAAAAACTATGCAATCGCTGGGAGGATGACCTACTAAACACTTCTACATATCTTCTGAGCTGAGCAGGTTTCTAGGAAACTAAGGGACTGATCATGAAATCTGCACAATTTTTTTAGGGAGATAGGGATGGACACTAGGTGTCTATTCGGCCTATCTGCACAATTAACTCAGTCAGTAGAGTGGTCAATGTTTGTAGCTTTTGCGCAATTTTTGAGGGGAGTGAGTGCCGGGGTTACTGCTCGGTCAAACTCTCTGGTTGACTAGCAAGTGGGTTGGTTGATTAGCTTGTGGGTAGCATAGATTGAAATGGCTTGTTGGACACTTCTGCGTTGTTCTGGTGATAGTCAGCCAATTTGATTTTGGGGTGGAGGTTCGATTGTTAGAGGGTGATCCAGTCACCATAACTTCAGCAAAATGACTGTGTGTGTGAGGAAGTGAATTTGTGCATATGTGACCTTGCGAACACACATTCAACATAACTTGATGACAAGATGCTTTAAACCATCAAGACAACATATACTCAACATGACTGACCGACAGTGCGAGTGACAACCACAACACTCGTGATCGTTTAATGACCGCAACAACACTTGCGCGATAGTGCATACAACTTCGCGTGTGAATGCGATGGATGTTTACATAGTGAATACAACTTGTACACATGAAGCAGGACCTTGTGCATGACCAAAACATGGCTGCAAGCATGACATTGTGACCAACATACAAAAGGATATCTGTTGAACAGTCAAGCGAGGGGGGTGCAAAGAATCAACACGAGCTCATGGGGTGAGTCCGAGTGCTTGCAAACATCAAGTAAAATCCAAGGGAGGCTCCGAAATTAGATGCAGGCCAAAATTGTGGAGGGTGTTATAGCTGCTACAAAAAGCTCCTACACCAAACAATGTGAGGTCTAATTGGGACTTCACATCAGGGAGACCCCCCTTGGTTGACGGATTTCCAACGTCGTCAGCAAAACACTAGAAGGAGGGCCATATGACAAGCTAAGCCCATTGCATCTAGTTTGAATATCTTATCTAAAATGTCTCATACAAAAATCATACTCTTGGGCTATTTCTCCAATGTTGCCCTTTATCAATTCTCAGCCCCCGATGAGCCTCTCGATTAATTATCCCAGTTAAAATTTGATAGTGAGGATGGAACATCCATAACTGAGAACATTTTTTATTTTCTTAAATTTTGTGAATCTTACAAAATCGATGATAAAGAGTTGGCTTGAGTAATTTTCTTCCTCACCCTTGAAGGTCATGCTAATTGGTGGTGCCATACTTTGCCACCCACTTCCATTCCTTCTCTTTGTCACTTCCTCATGGAGCTTCATCAAGCCTTCGATGGGTATAATTACTGAAATTTTGGTAAAGGACGAATGCAATAGATCGTGAAGCTAAGACACCAATGTCTCAAGAACTAGAAGAGATGAAGGAGATGCAAGATAAAGGAAGTTGGAAGACCATAGAAAAAAGAAAGAAAGCTACAACACCAATCTCGCCAAGAAAGATGAGGAGCTAGACAATTAAAAACTAAGAAAATTATAGGTCTGATAGACCAATTTGGTCTCAATGGATGTTAACCACTATCATTATCATCATCAAAAGAATCAATCTCTTAATAATGGAGCGTAATGAATCAGTTGAGAATTTTTATGATCGATTCCTTCACCTTTTCTATGAAATTCCGAAAGAATATTTGAATTGGGAATCCTTGAAACAAGAGTTTGAGGGCTTGGTTCTCATCACTTCATGCGGTGAACTTGAACCCCTTGATTTTTCTGCTTCCCTGACTCTCGTGAATCATGAGACACCCCTAATTTCAAAGGTGGAATTTACTATTCCTTTTTTTCTCTGTCCTCCTTCATTTTCAGTTCCGATAGGGGTGCCTCTTTGCGATGGTGAAAAGGTTGAAAAGTCCGCATATCAAACTCCCAATCCATATTCTCATTCTTCTCCTACTTTTCATGACTCAGATTCAATGGAGGGAATTCCAGAATGACTTATGAGGCCTATGGCAAAGACTAACTCCTCCATCCGCAATATGATGTCATTGTTCGTAAGTCTAGTCTCAAATCTGATCTAGATTTTTGCTATCCTCTATCATCTACAACCCATGACTCTTTGTACCATGATCCACTTGAGAAATCTGTTCCACCATCTAGTCTTCCAAACTCTCTTGATTTTCACATTGCTGGTTCAAATTGCGATAAGGGACAAGGAAGACACTCTACACAGCTAGAGGAGCAGGAAGGTGAAGGTGCTTTCAATCTTTCTTATGTTTTTCAAATCCTTCATGTAAAGATGATGCAATTCCATTCTTGGAGGATTGTCAATCTACTAATCTTGATATTGAATCAAATGTAATAAATTCTTTTGATTAATTTGTAGCCTTGGGCAGCAATCATTTTGATGAAGATATTTTCTTGGTGTGTGTGGTAATGAATTCCCAAGTGCATCATTTGATCTTTCAGTTTCTCATGAAGATCTTACCTTTGATCCAAAAACTAATTCGGTGAAAGAATATGTTCTTATCAAAACTTCTTCTTCACTTGTTACACATCATTTTGTCGCATTAGGAAAATATCGTTAAAATTGGATCTATTTCCGTCCATCCAAGTTTCATGAAGCACTCTCATGTAAGCCAACAACTTATATACCTTGAATAAAGTGGAATTTCTAGATCTCATGGTATGGAACCCTATTTTTGGGCATCTATGTAGTTTTTCTGAACAGAATCCACACATGTGTAGTTTCTTCTGCTATAAACTATGCATATCTGCACTCTGTCTTGCACTATAAATTGCATAGGTAAATCAATAAAAAGTGAGATCTAGAAGCATTGTTGGGTGAATCATTCCCAACAGAAAGCCTTGAACTCATGTTTATTCGAGCCTAACCTCAATTTTGATGGAACTAATTCCCATTCTTCAAGGAGCCCTCATCCCTCCTTTAGTGGATCTCATCCTTGGACTAAGGATCTCAAACTACTTCCTTTTGGCCTATTAATCAAGCCATTGGTGGGGGAATTGAGGGAGGCTACTAAGAGTAAGTTTATGCTGGGGTAATCAAGTTGGAGAGCTTATCATTCTTGGAGAGGATTGAGATCAATAGGAGGAGCTTCACAACATTAAGGCACAAGTTTTGTAGCTCCTTTATGTTTATGAAATTAATACAAATAAATGCTTCTTCTCACTACATTGTTTAATGGATTAATTGATGATTCATGGATGGTTTATGCTATCAATATTTGTCCATTGGAATGCTGCTATTTATATTTATCCATTGGAATGATGTTTGTTACTAGTCTCCTTGATCATTAGTTTGAATTATTGAATCATTTATGCTGCATTTGCCTTTTATCCTTTGCTGTTTACATGTGTGGAGGTCTAGATTCAAGCATGGAGGAGTTGCACTAAAGCAATAAATAAATAAAGGGTGAAATAAGAGAAAGGCTTCCTATGCAGGGAGGCGAAGCAAGAAACTTCATCGGGGTATTGTCTATGTTTGATGGCAATGAAGCGATGTTTGTGTTCTCGAAGTGACTCCAATGGGGAACTATCTAGACCTGCTAGTAGCAAAGAAACACCAGAGATGAAAACTAAGAATATGATTATCTTAAACTCATAATTTTATATTACCCTTCTCCTGAATTGAAACGATTATGATTTGACAAGATTTTTGAATGTGTTTAGTCAAGAAAAGGAATAGAGGAAACTATATGCATAACCAAGTCAAATGGGGAAGCCAAGGTAATCCATGCGATGAATCAATACTTCCTGAAACACTGAGACCTCACACTCAAAGGATAAAACATGAAAAAAGATGTTGAAGTTCTACTAGTGTGTCACAAAGTGTTGACACTGCGATCAACACCCTCCAAATATTTGTGTACACATGAATGTTGGAGCCTACTGAGGATTTAGTGATCTATTCACTTCATGAACAATGAATGTTATGCTAAATGTTTAAGTATTCTTCTCGGTTTCTGAGTGTCGAAGTCACTTGCATACACATGTTTAGTCCATAACAAGTTCATGAGCGCATTATTTTACACAATATTGAACAAGTTTAGAATATTCCATCAAGACAATGTTTGCGATGTTCAACTTATGGCGGTAGTCAGTGCACACCTTCAATCGACGGTCTCTCACTTTTTGTTGCGATCATACTTCTATTTCGGTGAGCTTTTCCAACTGTTGCTTTTGCACAGCTTCATTTTCAGAAGTGCCTCTTTCATGTTTATGATTTTCACTTTCCCTTGTTTTCACTTCAATAAGTGTCACTTTCATGTTATATTCACTCTGGCATGTGTCGCTTTCAATGTCATTCGCATTTTGCAAGTGTCGTCACAAATGTCATGTTTTGGCATGAAAAAAATCGCACATTGCATAAATATATTTTTGGTTTATTTCAATTGGTAACCTTGGTGTCAATGAGTTATTCTTATCATATATACATGTATCACACTCATTCCTAAAGTTTCAAGCATTTTTGCACAAGTTTTTCCATCATCATCGCAAAGTGTACCATTTGTGTTGCACTTACGGTAAATCGTTGCAATGTCATTGCAATGAGGGAAGTATGTTGTTCATGTGTTCTGAGTAATCAATTTTGCATCGTAAACTATTCTATGTGTGTGATAATGCTCAAGCCTTGTCCTTTTTCACTTTTGCCTCATTGATCCCACACTTAGCGAAATCCAAAAAAGTCCCCACTCGAGTAACTTGGCCTCACTCAACCTTCCTGAACTATGCACTACGTAGTCTCAACAAGCTTCAACCTTGCCTCTTGGAACTATGCAATACATAGTTACTTCCTTCCATAACTACACACTCTGTAGTCTCAATGCTCCACCCTGACCCCTTGAGCTCCAGAATTATGCACTGTGTAGTCTTAGTGCTTAACCCTAACCCCTTGAGCTCATAAACTATGCATCCCTACATCTTATCCATATATTTCTATGCATTGTGCAATATCAGTCATCAATTTACATCCCTGAGTCCTTGAGCTACACAACTGCGAAATCCAATGATCATTCTCCCTCTAAAACTACGCATTGTGGACTCTCAAGGCTCAATACTACCTCCTTAAACCTCAAGAATTGTGCAATCTTTTCATTACGTTAGGCTCTTTAGTGCATTGTATAGTATCAAGAAACAAGCGTTAACCTTGAGCTCTTGAACTAGGCAACTACAGAAGCCTTAGGCCTCTGTCCCTTTAGAGCTGCATAATGGGAAACCTCAAACTTTAAGTCTCTAGTTTGACCCCTTAAGCCCCTCAATTGCATAGTTATCTTCCCCTAGCTAGCATGAACTCTGCACTGCATAGTCTCAAGGCTCAACCTTGATCGTTGACCTATTGAGTTGTGAAAATGTACAATCCTTGAGCCTGTATCTCAGCCTATCACTCGGTTCCAACTCAGTTAATGGTTTTCGTGAAGCATGTTAGACTAGGGGTTTAGTAGACTAGTTTCATATTATCATGAGTGGATTTCAGTTATCGGTATAATATCATGTTATGAAATGATGATGATGAAAGAGATGAAGAAGGATACCTTGCTATAAGACACCTTTGTAGCTGCAAAGACAAAGTTGATCATTAAACATAAGATGAAGAGACACTAGTTTCTGATAGAAGATCAAAGATCATGATCGCATGAAGATTCCATATCAATCAGGAGGATGAATACAAAGAACATGTAAGATCCATCATGAAGATGCAAATAAAGTAGCAAAAGGAGCATCTTGGCAATGTCACATCATCATGAAGTTCCATCTCATCAATCTCAAGAGTCACATGTATCAAAGTGTCCTGCCACATCATTTTTGGAATGTAACTTTGTAATTTCCCATAATGGGAAAATGTAAAATGTGTGGAAGACCAAGGATCCCACATGGAATATGAAGAGTCACCATTGAGTTCTAAAGTCATGTATAAGCTCATGGGTCATGTAAGAATTCAAAAAGTCATTGTAGATGCTCAAGAGTCATGCGGGAGGTCAAGAGTCACATGGAGGTGAAGATTCAACTCATTTGTTAAAAATACACCCTTATAACTCAATCAAGTGGACTTTTGAGACTTGAACTTTCACCTTGGCTTCTCTAGAATTGGCATAAGAGAGAAGATATTTCTTTGGAGAAGCAAATGGTGACTTAATGTTCCACTATTGGGGCTTATGTGGCAAAATTGTACTTGTATATCTTGGCACTTCCACTTAATATGTGAAACTCGATGAGGCAACACATTTTCATGCATGTATCATAAATATAATAAGGTTGTTCTTTATATGTTTGCTTCATATGTTTTTCTCACATGCACTAAGGAAATTGAACTATTTCGGTGGATTTGGTACTTATCTTGTTGAAGGTGTGTTGTATTTGGATTTATGATCGATGTTGTCTTGTGAAATAATTTATGGACTAACTTTCAATCCTCTTATGCTCTTGTGTTTGTATTTTAGGGTAGTATTATTACTTTTCTTCTGGAGGTTCGCTCTCTTTCTCCCCACTGTGAAAGCTCTTTGTATACATTTCAATTGTATGCCTCACAATGTCAACCTACTTGTTTGTTCCAAATAATGTTGTGTAACTTGTTATGTTAATAATTGCAGCCAAGACAAATCCCTAAGGACAACGACAACTAGCTATGTTTCTAGTTGGGATTCCTACTCCAAACGGTGTGAGGTTTGGTTGAGACTTCACATCAGGGAGACCCCCTTGGTTGATGGATTTCCAATGTCATCAACACTACCTCAGTCAAGTATGATGGGTCTGAACGACATAGCCCTTTATGAGGGTGAAAAAGATCCGAAAAAATGTTGGTTTGTCTATGAATTTTTTTTTGGGCTATGAACAATGTTAATGATGACGACAAACAAATGGCGTAATTCAATGAAAATTTAAGAAAATGTACTTTAACATGGTTCATGAATCTCACATAGAATCAAATGAAGTTGAAAAGTGAAATTAAGACTAGTTTTCTTACATTTTTTAAAGCTCAAGATGTCAAACATTTGGCAGCTCAAAAACTAAAGGAAATTAAGCAAAAACCAAATGAATATGTATGTGAATGCAACAAACTATTTAAATATTTATTGAGCTAGATTCCATATAACATAGACGAAAATATTTTAATTTAGTGGTATGTAGCTGGTCTACTTCAGAAGACGCGTGGTCCTCTTAGAATGCATGAAGTCATAACCTATGAAGAAGCACTTAAACTAGCACAACGTATTGAGAAAGATGATGGAGGTCAATCGATTATCTCATAGACTAAAAGTAAACTTGAATACAAACTAAACAATTACAAAATTATTTAATGCAATTGACACTCCAAAAGAACCATCCATGGTGTACCAATTGTCATATGGAAGGGAACATGAAAGATACCTGTAAATTTGTAGACTATTTCAACCAAGATGTTGAAAGAATACAATTCAACATATATTCTGATATCTGCCAAGTTGCCTCAAATCATTCAACTAAAGACTATTAAGAAAACTTATGAAACTCTAAGCTGAAATGGTGTGCTATCTATGAGGACAATGTGCATTCCATGTAGGAATGCCAATTTAATGGGAAAACTAAACCAAACTACCATGTTGTCTATCATACACAAGCAACTAGTCAATTTAGCAAATCATCATTTTATGACAAATAAGAACGTGGTCGAGGAGGTTACAGCAGAAGAGGAGGAGGATAAAATGGTATGGGTTGTGGCCATGGTCACAACCAAGGAATATTCAATTTCTATACTTGTTGGCATGAATAACATGTAGCAGTTGACTGTCCCTTGAAAAATAAAACTGATCTACACTTCTGTAACATGTGTGGGTTGGGTGATCACTCCATGGAGGATTTCCCTAAAATTATTGAAAAATTATTAAATAAAAAAACTATTAATCTATGATAATCTATCCCAAAGCACGAGATTATGAATTCTAAAAATATTCATGTAGTTACAAGATCGGGAGCAAGAAAAGGTAGTAGAAATCAAAATAAACATGTTATAGGACTAGTAAAAAATTCTACAAAATATCCTAATATGCAGGATTTGTTGAAAGCAAAATATTTTTTTATGAAATAAGCCAATAAATAATGACTATATAATGATATCATTTTGGAATAATTCCTTGAACTACTAAAAGAAGAACATTCCGTTGCTCGGTTGGTAAAACTATTAAATATGTTGAAAACCTGCAACAAAAATAGAGAAAAGGGGAAAAATGTCTGACAAATTTCACAAGGAAATCAATTGGAAGATCACTATCCATATGCCAACTTAGAAATAAATGGATACATGGTTCGACAAGTTGTTGTTGACTTTGGATCACAAGTGAACATTCTTTCGAGAGAAACATGGATTAATATGGGTCGACTTGGTTTGCACAGAACAACTAATTATCTCAAACTTGTCAACCAAATATTTATCGAACCAATTGGAACATTGTGACAAGTACAAACTTCCATAATGGGAATCCCAATGACAATCGATGACTTTGAAGTCATCCGCTTAGTCGATGGAATTCCTACATAACCAAAATTAGTCAGTTGACCTTGGGGATGAAGAATGAAGGTAATGATATCATTGGAAAAAGGTATAATTAAACTAAAAGGTAATGATAAAACGATTATCATTCTGTTAGACCCCTGAGAAGGAAAACCTTGGGTCAAATCTTCTGACGAAGAATCTAAAATGAGAAAACTCTATCAAGTATTGCACGAAGTATGTAATAATGTTGAATCGAATGCCTATGGTGAAATTTTGACTGGTTCTCCCCTTTCTATCAGACACAACTCCGACAAAGAGCTTTAAAAATGGAATATTTAAAATTATGAATCCAAATCAAAAGAATGTTGGAAAATACAGGCCATTCCAACATGAATAATTCAACTGAGCTACTCTATCAAAGAAATATCGATTGTGAGAGAAAAAAATTGTCGAGAAAATCCATCTCTTCTCTTGATAGATCTAATGTCAACCTCTAGAAACAACATCTGATTTAAGGAAAGAGCATAGATTGTCAACCATATAGAGCAAGTAACAAAGTCTATTGGTGGACAAGGAACAATGCAAAGTCTAGTCCAAACTTTCATCATCCAAGCCGCGAGATGATGGCATACCCACTCATTCTAACTTGAGATATGGACAACCATGAAAATGTATTTCATCAAATGCTTTGGAGAGAAAAAGTTGTATGCACAAGAAAACATACCTATTTTTAACACTGGAAAAGACCCTGTTGTACATAGCCAAAATTACGAATCAAAATGGAGAAGAATTGGGTACAAAGATGAGTGATTATGGTCACATATGTTTCTAAACACTTTAGATGAGCTACTGAATAAATGGTACAAATCAGAAGAAGCACGAGGCCAATCACTTCAATGGAGATAACTTAGGGAAAAATTCATCAAGGATTTCAAGTTCAAATCAAAGGAACCAAATTTACATGATGCAGTTCAAAAAATTAAAGACTTTGATATAGAAAAACATACCAACAGTAAAAAATAAGCCAATGCTTCTGTAACCTATAATTATGTATCATATACTTCACAACAAAAAATGGCCAGTCATTTAGAAATGGAAGAAGCATCTATTGTTGGTTAGAGTTGTTTTCTAAACAGAAATCACCCTCAACATTACAAAGGAATTCAATCAACATAAAAAGTTGGTAAACAAGAAGTTGAGAAACCAAAAAAATTAGAGTTTCCATCAACATATCAAGAAGTAAAAGTCAGAGAGAAACCGATTGACAAATTAAAAGCACCCGAATGGATGTATGCAAAAATTAAAATACATGAAGTCAACATATAAAATGATTATCGACCAAAAATCATCCATCTTGGTGATTATTGTTTGGATAAACAAATCACAGAATTCGTTGATTTACTTAAGTAATACCATGATGTAATCATTTGAGATTATAAATATTTAAAAGTACTAGTCAAGGAAATGGGAGAAATGAAAATTAATCTCATACCAGAAGCAAAACCAATAAAGAAAATACCATATAAGCTTGCGCACAAGTATAAACATATTGTTCAGAAAGAAATAGAGGGAATTCTTGCTATCAACATCATTTTACCCCATAGAAACATCAGAATGAGCAAGCCCCATGGTTGTTCAACCAAAGAAACATGACCCAACTATACTACAAACTTGTGTCGACTATAGAGGGTTAAATAAATTAACAGTTACTGATCCATTTCCAACCCTGTTCGTTGAGGATATTATAAACAAATTTGTGAGACACGAATGTTATTCATTTACAAATGGATTCTTAGGGTACAACCAGGTACCTATAACGGAAGAATACCAAGAGAAAATGACATTATTGATTTTGGTTCTTTTTCATATAGAGTAATGCCTTTTGGATTGAATAATGCACCAACGATATTCTTGAGGATCATTGTCAAAGAATTTCAAGAATATATTTATAAAACAATGGAAGTATATTTCGATGACACGACAGTCTACACCATATTAAAAGTTCACATTCAATGGTTAATACTGATGCTTGAAAGATGCCAATAGATACACTTATATTTGAATATTAAAAAGTGCATCTTTGCAACACCGATTGGAGTACCGTTGGGCGATGTGGTCTCAAAATATGGGATTAAATTAGACATGGAAAAAATTAAGGTAATCTTAGATTTGAAGCCCCAAGTCAATAAAAAAAAATCATTTTTTTTTGGACACACATGATATTATAAATGATTAATCAAAGATTATCATGATATTAAATTTCTGATAAATGAAATTTTAAAGAAATATGTTCCTTTTATTTGGTCTAATGAGTGTGATGAGTCTTTCCAACTTTTAAAAAATAAACTAGTTGAAGTGCCAATTATCAAGCTTCCCGAATGGTCTAAACAATTCCATGTACATGTCGATGCATTAAACATTGTAGTAGGATCAGTCCTAGTGCAACCTAACAATGAATTGATAGATCCTCCAAATGCCTACACCAATCGCGATCTCAACAAAGCTAAAAGAACCTACTCAATGACGGAACGTGAAGCCTTAGTAATGAATTTTGCTTTACAAAAATTTTGACATTATCTCTTGGAAAACTATTTCATATTTTACACCAATCATCAAGAGTTAAAATATCTTATAAATAAACCCGTTCATCAAGGATGAATTTTTCGATGGTTACTATTACTTCAAGAGTTTAAATGCAAAGTCATCGTATGACCAGGTAAAAACAATGTCGATCCCAACTGTATATCTTGACTAGAGTCTCAAGAGGAACCCACTAACATTGATGATGATCTTCCTGATGAAAAATTATTTTGAATTGAAGCGGTTCCATTAGAACTTGCTGAAATTGCAGAATTTTTACATACTGGTAAAGCACCTGAAGGATTAGCGGAAGAAAAGGAAAAGAAATTTATAATTAGAGTAACACTAGACACACTGATAAATAGGCATTTATATAAGCTTGGAATTGATGAAGTACTTCTAAGATGTGCCTTATAACATGAAAGAGAAGTAATCATCAACGAGGCACACAAAGGGGGAATTAGAGATAACTATCAAGGAGAAACGACTGCATGAAAGGTAATGAAAATAGGACTTTGGTGGCCGACATTATTCCGCAAATGCCGGAAATATGTACAAAATTGTGACATATGTCAAAGAGAATGATGATCTCTACTGAAAAATAAAATGTCGTTTCACTCAATTTTTCCATTGTTACCCTTTGAGATATGGGTGATTGACTTTATGAGGCCATTTCCTAAAATATCCAAGCGAACAGTTGCAAAATATATAATAACAACAATTTAATATTTAACAAAGTGGGTAGAAGCAATGTCAGTCGAGTCATGCACTAAATAAGTAGCAACCAAATTCATATATGAAAACATAGTAACTCAATTAAGTTGCCCTTTTATTCTGATTAGCGACATAGGAACACATTTTGTTAACTGCGCAATTCAAGTATTAACAAAGAACTTCATGATAGAGCATCGAAACACTATTGGGTATCATCCACAAGCAAACAATACTATTGAGTCATTCAAGAAAACATTACATAAAGGACTAATGAAAATTTGCAATGTAGATAGAGATGATTCAAATGGTAAATTTCCAGTGTTTCTATGGGTGTACCTCACAATGTATAAGTAGTCGATGAGTTCAACACCATTCTAAATTGTTTATGGATCAGAAGTCATCATTCCATTCCATTGTTCTGCAAAAACACAAACTGTATTGACCATATTAAAATACTATACAAAGCCAAACAAGATGACTCTGACAACTACATAAACTAGAGGAAGATTAACTTTATGATCTCTATCATGAAAAATTAATAAAGAACAACAAAAATCATGGTATGACAGGAACCTACAAGATAAACATTTTCAAGTCGGTAACTTAGTGTTTTTATACGAAAGTAAAGTAAAAGTGATATGTTATTGAATGTTAGTTTTGTTGTGCTAATTTCAATTACAGATTTATAAACAAATTCTTGTCCATTAATTCTTGTGCATGGTTTTATTATGGTATTTGTGATTGGAAATAGGTAAATTTTATCAATTTTTAAGTGAAAGACGTGAACAAAATTGCATAAAAAACAAGTGTTGAAAAACAATAATTCAAAGTACAACAAACCATCAACAAGAGCACTTAACACAGTGTTTTGATGAAGGAGTTCACCCCTCTTGGGCTACATCTCCTTGGTCCAACCTCCATGGCTTGGGCCCCTGTATTAGATAAATATGGAAAAATTTCCATTTACAAATCTCTACCACTCCTGATACCTATTCCAATGTGTTCAAAATGTTGAAATTAGCTAGGAACAACTTTTCCTTAGTTCCATTTGGTCGAAAAATGCTCCAGTTATGACTCAAATAATTTTTCCCTCGAAATCCTCCTCCAAAACTAGAGGAACTCTAGTTAAGGCCACCAAATCTAGATTTGGTGCCAAATTTGTCAGATACTGCCAAAAGTGCCGTCGATTTAAACTGTGGGTTTAATAAATGTTAAACTAGTTTAATTAATCACTAATCCTTGATTAGCGCTAAACCTACGCAGTTATGGCTAACCATAACCCCGACGTATTGGCGAAGCAGGAACATGGTTCATTTAATGCTAATGGTCATGGTTTAACACATTTTCCATCGTTTTGAATAAACCACAACTATTTTCTGTCGGAGTGTTCACATGTGGCGGTTTCTAGCACGGTTTCCGCCAAAGGTTTCAAAACGTAATCCTGACGGTTTCCATGGAAGTGTCACATTGCATACATAAATGTTAAAGGTTACATTGTTGGTTGGAGCTGCCATTTGTATTAACCGTTTGGTGTTAACTATTGGCGCATTCATGTGGGGAGGGCTGGCCCACGAGCTTGCCCTCCTAACTACCAACCCAAACTTTAATATATTTCAAATATAAATGGAAATCTATACATGTTAAGAACCAATGTATAGCGAAGATGGTAGAGAGTCTTGGTCGTGGAGGGGAGGTCGCAGGGTCGAAACCCAACACCTCCATAAAAAATTTTCCACTACCCATAACTAGTCCTTTGGAGAGGGGCACGTGGAAGCCTCTGGGATTGCCACTTGTCACCTCCTCATTAGTCGTATTTTAAACCAATTACAATATGCCACATCACCACTTCTCATCAACCAATAACAATTTGACACTTGGAAAGCTCCAATTGATCCATTGACCAAAGTTGACCCTACATAATCACCTATCACGATAGTAATACGGATAGCTGACTGTGCATTTTTTAAATTTCATGTGTTTAACAAAGTGAACAGAACTCAATAACTTCCTCATACAAACTCAGTTTTTAGTGAAACGAGTTGCGTTAGGATCATTTTGCCGAGATGGATGTGGTCGTTCAGGTTTCGAGCCATTTTGAGAACTTTGATTTTTGAGGTAAATACTGAGTGCTTGATCATTCCTCCCCACTAGAAGCATTTTGGACCCCAAAAGATACTATTAATTGTTCATCAGGTGAGGGTACAACTCCCTCACCTTCTCGATCTGTAGCCATTTGGCTTTAGAAGGCTTTTGTCCCTTGAGTCCCACTCTACGGTATTCGACATCCCCTCTTTTCAAAGTCCTGGTTCTTCTATCAAGTATGAGATCCTACTGAAGTTCATCAAGATATTCTGGTGAGAAATCATCTATTGATGGCAGCTAAACATGCTCTCCTTGATCATCAATTAAACGAGGCTCAAACAATCTCAAATTCTCAACATTGACAATAGAGTATATTTGCATATAAGGAGGAAAATCAAGCTAAATGCATTGTTACCAATCTTTTCCAGAATTTTAAAAGGACCATAATGGATTGGCTTAAGATTTTTACCTTCCCCTTGAAGTCTCTCTTTGCTAATATATAACCAAACTTTGTGTCCAACTTGAAATTTGTAATCAATGAGGTGTTTTTCATGCCTTTCCTTGTAGCTGCTTTGACTCTTTTCCAGCTATTCTTGCACTGTGTGATGTATCAACTGAATTTTCTCTATGAACTTCCTTGCCTTAGCGATGTCAGTGTGACCATCGATGGTGATATATTTCTCAAAGATGAATTCCAATGGTGATCTTGGCAAGTACACAAAACATGCCTCAAATGGTGATGTGTTTGTGAAAGAATGCTTTTCCCTATTATATGCATGTTGTATGTAATGCAACTTTTCATCCCACAACTTGGGATGTTTGTTGCAATATCCTCTAAGAAGATGAATGATTGTTCTGTTGGCCATCTCGGTTTGTCCATCTGTTTGCGGATGAAAGGTTGTACTCTTCTTCAACTTTGTATCCATCATGTCCCACAAATTTGACCAAAAATTCCCAACAAATCAAGAATCTCGATCACTTACAATGGAAGTAGGAAGAACAAAATGAACCCAAATGTTTTGGAAGAAACGATGAGTTGTTTTTTCAACTGTAATTTTCTTTTTACGTGGTATTAGTATACTCATTTTTTTGAACCTGTCTAGAACTACATACAAGTAATCATGACCTTTCCTTGACAATGGAAGACCTCCTACAAAATCCATTGAGATACTCTCCCATGGACGTGAAGGTGCTGGAAGTGGAGTTTACAATCCTAGTTTCCTATTACTATGCTTACTTGTTGCACACAAAGAACATCCTCTAATGAAACTAGATACATTATCAAACATGTGTAGCCAATAACAATACCTTTGGAGATTTGCTACTGTCTTTCCTACACCAAAGTGTCCAGCAATCAATGAAGTGTGCACCTTGCTTATGATACTATTTCTTTCTCCCTGTGGAATACATAACTTGCCCACGTGATACAACAAACTGTTATGTACATGATAATCCAACTCTTCAATTTGGTTTCCTTGACTCAAGCTTGCATACACATCTCGAAAGTCATTATCATATGCATATTTCTCAATGTAACTTTCATGCAAAATAGAATTATGCTTGAGTATAATAGATGAATTTACAATAGGCCTTGAAAGCATATCAACTACCGTATTGTAGATTCCTTTTTTATACCTGATAACTAAATGAAACTGTTGTAGAAAACCCATCCATCTAAAATGTCACTACTGCTGCAACTTTGATTGTGGCTGTAAGTACTGCAATGGTTGATGGTCAGTATGGATAATGGTCTTCTTCCCCATCAAGTAGTGTTTCCATTTTTTGACACTTTGTACCAATGCATAAATTTCTTTGTAATAAGTGGGATAGTTAGTTACAACTCCATTAAAAGTTCCAGAATGAAATGAAATGGGCTTACCATGTTGCATACGACGTGCTCCCATGGCATAATCACTAGCATCTGTTTGAGTATCAAATGGTTATCTAAGATCCGAAAGAGCCAATACCGGTGTTGAACTGATCTTTTGCTTTAAAGCATCAAATGCTTTCTGATGTACATCTCCCCAATGGAAGATGTTCTTGACACTAGTCAATGCATGTAATGGAGCTGCAATAGAAGAAAAATTAGCAATAAATTTCCTCCAATATTGTGTTGCCCCTAAAAAGCTTCTTACCTCTGTAACTGTATTGCACTTGGGCCATTTCAGAATAACCTAAAATTTAGAGGGGTCAATCTTCAGCTCATCTCCTCCAACAATGTGTCCCAAATACACTAAAGAAGTCTTGCCAAAATTCACACTTCAACATCTTTAAAAACAACTGTTCTTTTCTCAAGACATCAAGTACTTTGTTTACATGAATGGCATGTTCATCTCTCGGTTTGTTGAATATGAGTATATTATCTAAGTACACAATGACAAAGTCATCTAGAAATGGTCTCAATACATCAATCATAACTCTCATGAAACTAGCTGGAGCATTTGTAAGACCGAAAGGCATAAAAAGCCACTCAAACAATCCTTGTTTAGTTTTAAATGCAGTTTTCCAAATGTCTTCTTCAACTATTATAACTTGATGATAACCATTTCATAAGTATAACTTAGTGAAATACTTTTCATACCTCAACTGATCAAGAAACTCATCAATTCTTGGGAGTGGATAATGATTCTTTACCGTGATTTTGTTTAGTGCATGAAAATCCACACACATGTGCCAAGTCCCGTCCTTCTTTGGCACCAAGACAATGGGCAAACCACATGGTGAAGTAGATGGGCGTATGATGCGTTTGTTAATAAATTCTTGAATTCTCTTCTTGATTTCCATGCTCTCCATAATCAACATGTGATACATGCCAATGTTTGGAAGTGGAACATCCTACTGCAGCTATATCTCATGCTGAATTCCCCTCTTGGGAGGTAACCCCTTTGGTTTCGGAAACATCTCGTCATGATTTCTTACCACATCAAACAAATCATATTTCAATTTGCCATCACAACCTTCAAAAGATTCATAATCAATATTATTCCTTTTCTTGATCATGAGAAGCACAAAATTTTTACTTGCATTTACTAGTCTCTTCATCTACCCTACATTAACCAAAGAAATGTTCAGCTTTTTGCGATGGGCTCCCACTATGTACTCCACTCCATTCTTGAGCAATAAGTATTTTTTCTCATGACGATAAAATAATGCTTTCCTATCATACAAATAAGGGCTACCCAAAATGATTCCTGAGATGCCAAGTAGAACTACATCTAACTCAACTTCATCAATGAACATTTCAGTAATGGTAAACTTGAATAAACATTTCCATGTAACCTGTAAATTGTCATTACTGACTATCCAACCCAATGGATATGGCTTATGATGAGGTACAATTTCAAGGTTAAGATTTTTTACCAAGTCTTCTGAAATTAAGTTTGATTGTGACCCACTATCGAACAATGCATCAATCTTTGTATGGTTTGAAATTACCCTTACATGAAACAACTATATTCTTGATTCTTCATTTGGAGTGTTGTTTTGATTGTGTGAGGAACTAGTGCTTGCAACAACTTCTTTTCCTTGTGTGACCATAGCTGAATCTTGGTCTCATCACTAGAATCTGATCCAAGGTCATGTTGTGTGGTAGTGGTCATCTTTTGTTTTCCCTTATTGTTTTGTTTCTTAGTCCTTAGTTCAGGATGTAATTTCTAACAATGGGCTTCATCATGCCCAACTTTGGAACAATGTTGGCATATGGTTTTCTCCCCTTCTTTATTCACACTTGCATTCTTCTTTCCCTTCCATCCCCCCCCCTTCTCTTTCTCCTTACGCTTGATAGGCTTCTTCTTACTACCCTCTTCCTGGATGTTCTTTCCCCTTGATTCAAGGTGCGTGGCTTGCACACATACCTCATCCAAATTGCTTGGATTAAACATAAGGATAGTATGTTTAAAATAGGAATGTAAACCCCCAATATATTTCGACAGTGTATCTTGGGAATTCAAATTTACTCCTAACAAAAAATCCCTATTTCTAAACTCCTGGGTATAGTCTTGGACTATTTGGCCTTTGAGCTACCTAAAATTCTACCAACTCATAATGGCTTTTTGCATATAGGCTAAAGGGTAAAACTTTCTTTTAATTGCAGAAAATTCAACCCAAGAAATGGATATTTTACCATGAATTCGCCTTTCCTATTGAGGCTTTTCTTCCCACCAGACTAATGTTGCCCCTTCTAGCCTCAATGAATCCAACTAGATATTTATGTCAACTTCTTGAAGGTTCTGAATTCTATAGTATACCTCCAATTGTTGAATCCAATTGTCTAACTTTTTTGCATTCACTTCACCATTGTACATGGGAAGTTCAAACTTAATGTCCAATTTGAGTAATGGAGTTTTCCTTTTAGGGTTTGGGAATGAGTATAGACAATATTGATGGTGGAAGTGGAAGATGTTTGAGATGTTGAGGATGATGAAGATGATGAAGATGGTGGATATGGAGGAGGCTTTCCTCCATTACCCTTTGAATCCTTCTTATCAACTTTTTTGTCTCCTGAGCTTCCCTCTCCATGTGGAGGTGGCTTAGAACTCTCTCCAGCCATTCTAGTGTTCCTCTATTCAAAAAGGACTCTAACCATATCAGTCGAGTCATAGAAAGATTTCTTGAATGCTTCCTCTTCTAAAAGACCTTCAGTCTCTCTTTCTCCTGACATGATGGCTGTGGATTCAGGCTCAGTTTCTGGTATTGCTTGTACCTCTTCAATCTCAATTGAAGGAAAAACTTGAGGTGTTTCAAGTGCAACTAGAATTGGAACTTTGGGTTGTGGATATTGTGGCCTTTTGGCTCTCCTTCTTCTAGGAATTACCTCAGGATTTGAAACCGACAATTTCCCGTCTCCTCTCTGCAACTTTAACCTTGTAAGCATCACAATTTTTCAACCATTAAAACCCTACTTGCACAAAACTCAATCAATCAAGAAAATAAAACTTTTCTCTTATACCAACTTGATCTGTTATTGAATGTTAGTTTTGTTGTGCTAATTTCAGTTATAGATTTATAAACAAATTCTTGTCCATTGCTTCCCATGCAAAGTTTTCTTATGGTATTTGTGATTGGAAACAGGTAAATTTTATCAAGTTTTAAGTGAAAGACATGAACAAAATTGCATCAAAAACTAGTGTTGAACAACAACAATTCAAAGTATAACAAACCATCAACAAGGCACTTAACACAATGTTTTGATGAAGGAGTTCACCCCTCTTGGGCTACATCTCCTTGGTCCAGCTTGTATGGCTTGGGCCTCTGTATTAGCTCAATATGGAAAAAAAGTTGTTTACAAAGCTCTACTTCTCCAAATACCTATTCCAATGTGTTTAGAATGTTGAAATTAGCTAGGAGCACCTCTTCCTGAGCTCCATTTGGTCAAAAAATGCTCAAGTTATGACTCAAGCAGTTTTTCCCTATAAATCCTCCTCCAAAACTAGAGGAACTCCAGTTAATACCACCAAATATGGATTTAGCACCAAATTTGTTGGATACCGCCAAAAGCGCCTCTGATTTAAACTGTGGGTTTAATCAATGTTAAATTGGTTTAATTAATCACTAATCCTTGGTTAGCGCTAAACTTGTGCAGTTATGGCTTATCGTAACCTTGACAAATTGGAGGAGCAGACACATGGTGCATTTAATGTTAACATGCATGGTTTAATGCGTTGTATGTTGTTTTGGATAAACTGGAACCCTTTTCTGTCGGAGTGTTCACATGTGGCGGTTTCTGACATGGGTTCCGCCAACGGTTTCGAAACCATAACCTTGACAACTTTCGTAGAGGTGTCACATGACATACATAAATGTTAACAGTTACATTGTTGGTTGGAGCCACCATTTGTATTAACTTTTTGGTGTTAACTATTGGTGCATTCACATGGGGACGGCTGGCCCTCCTAACTGCCAACCCAAACTTTAATATATTTCAAATATAAATGGAAAGCTGTACATGTTAAGAACCAACGTATAGCAGATATGGTAGAGAGTCTTGGTCACGGAGGGTAGGTCCTGGGATCGAACCCTGGTGCCTCCATAAAAATTTTTCCACTTCCCATTACTGGACCTTTGGGGAGGGGCACGTGGCGGCCTCTAGGCTTACCACTTGTCCCCTCCTCATTGGTCCTGTTCTAAACCAATTACAATATGCCACGTCACCACTTCTCATCAACCAATAAAAATCTGACACTTGGTGAGCTCCGATTGATGCGTTGACCAAAGTTGACCTTGCACAGTCACCTGCCACGTCAGCAGTATAGATTGCTGACTGTGTAGTGTCTGTGAATTTTTTTTTTAAATTTCGCATTTTTAGCAAAGTGAACAAAACTCAATAACTTCCTCATACGAACTTGGTTTTTAGTGAAACGAGTTGTGTTAGGATCGCTTTTCCGAGATGGACGTGGTTGTTCAGGTTTCGAGCTATTCTAAGAACTTTGATTTCTGAGCTAAATATTGAGCACCTGATAAAAAAGGAAAATCGAAGAAACTAAAAAATACATGGTTTCCTTTTGTCATCGAAGAGATTCGACCTTCTAGAGTCATTCAACTGAAGACTTTATAAGCACACCTTTTCAAATCACTTGTTAATTGTACCCGACTTAAAAAATACAATTCTTAGTAACATTTAGCATAGGTTAGCCATAGGATTAGTAATGAACAGACTAACTGACTATGTGTAAAACATTAACTTTCTAAATTAAATGATTAAATTTATTAATTATTAAATCTTCTTTCTTATTCTCTATTTAGTAAGTTATTTTAAAAAGAAGTTATAAAATAAGCAATAAAAAATAACTGACATAACAATCAAACACTTAAATAAACCAAAAGAATGAAATATCCATGCAGATATAATGGAATGAGAACTCGACCTCCGTAATATTCTTCAGGAAAAGAAAAGTATGGAATGAAATTAATATAGAGAAGAATGACATATAGGGCACAAAGAAAGAAAAAACCTGAAATGAGAAGGAAACACCCGACATACCAAACTCATATGGTGTGATTTGACAGATTAGAGATTCAAGATAAGAGTCTTGTCCATCCGACCGAAGGTGGCTCCAGGAAACCAATTATTAATAAGTATTTGGAACACGAACCTAACAATGTACTACATAAAATACAAAGAGGGATCCAAGAACCAAAGCACTCAAGTACGACCGTCTTTTCCTGACATGTTCCAAGTTCTTCACGTCACATCATTATCAGACGTAAAACAAAAATAATTTCAAATCACTCTGCAATTATTTACTACCCCGCAAGGGAGGTGGTGAGTAGATGGAATGTACACACTGAGTGACGGCCGAGGATCAAATCAAATACCGACAAAATGTTCCAACAAAGAGAAACTAAGTGATAATTATGGCACAATTAATTCAACCTCTATAAAAATCAACTAAGGCTTGAACTTAATAAAAATATTTCCTGAAGTATCATTGATGTTCCTAGTGACCTTGAAGACATTCCAGATATCCCAAGTCTAGTAATTTCTGATTATGAGCTCCTATATTTCTTGTGAACTGAAAATTTCGTTCAGAAGATGAAGAAATTAAAGTTGAATCGTGCACCAAGGCTAGATTCAACCTTGCTGGAAAAGCATAGTTAGAAAGGCACATGTAAAACATTCAGCAAATGAAAATTGATGAACCATCCTAGGAAAATCACTTCTAATCTTTCTTCAAATGGGCCAATTCAGGAGATGAATGGAATCTGTAGACAAAATTGCTACAAAATGTATGGATTCATGACATCCTTGGTGCACCACTAGTGGTAGATATGCAAGTGAAGAAGGAGGAGGCTGCACAATCTCTGGCTCAACCAACCTTAATCAATATCTGAAATTATTACCCATTTAATTACAGGCCTTCTGTATAAAGGATAAAAAGTGTTGATTACAATTGATGGTACTAAGTGGCTCATGTAGCTCGCTGACAGACCATCATGAAAGAATTCCAAAGGTATAGTTATCAGTTAGGTCCAAGACCCACTTACCATATGATTTTGCACAATAGTCTTCTTGTGCTTTACAATGACTCATTAAGCATCTAAGATCAAAGTAACGATGCTTGAGGCTATTGGAAAAATAACAAAATCCCACAAGGAGTACAACTGGGCCAAATATGTAGCAGGACTTCTCAAAGAAAAATGCCAAAGCTATCAAAATTCGAGTAAGGCCATTCACTTTCCTTCTCTGTTAATTTTCCTAGCTATGAAATATAACCCTCAAGTTAGGGAGGCAGACTTCATGAAAAAATATGTACCCCTTATGTACAATTTTAGTATTTTCTCGCATAATTGATCGGGGAAACCCTAGTCTGTAGGACCCCTTGAACTTTTTAGAAACTGGTTGCTACATATAAAAAATATTTCCAATAAGTGGTGATTTCCTTAGCATGTCTGACAAGCCCTACCCCCCTTCTCTCCTATACCATTATCCTTGGACTATACCTAAGTATGATATATTGATTCTCCATATTTCGCCCCCAGTAACTCTCATACTAGCCCATTATTGAAAAAATATTTGATTAAATCCCTTTGTAGTCTAACACTAACTATATCATCCCATCTCGAGTCTTTGATTCCTATCATGACATTATTATCCCCTTGGTTGATGATGAAGTAGAAGAAGAGGTAGAAGTTTACCAATCAAGGCCAAATCATCCCAATGGGAGAAGGTTCTCAAAGAAATCTTCCTCAATGATCCTAGGAAGCAACAAAAACTTGATGAAGCCATCAAACAATTACAGTAAAAAGAAAAAATAGCCAAGAAGACTAGGAAACCTAAAGTGTTAGGAATCTAGGCTCAAATCTAGAATGCAATGGAAAGCGCCACAGGCGTTTTTGTTAATAACATATAATAGCCAATGGAAGATATTTCTCA
Organism: Pinus tabuliformis; assembly: GCA_031772625.1. Classification (NCBI taxonomy): domain Eukaryota; kingdom Viridiplantae; phylum Streptophyta; class Pinopsida; order Pinales; family Pinaceae; genus Pinus; species Pinus tabuliformis. The sequence goes on along the minus strand of CM062817.1, from coordinate 1,327,054,224 downwards.
GGTTATCCAAAAACATAATACTAAGTAGAATGAAAGTTTTTCCATGAAGCAACAACAACAAAATGGTACTGCAGATCATGGTCATAATCAGACAAAGCAGGATTTAATCAAACAAATTATTGATTTAACTCTTCACACTCCTATTAATTTTCTAACTCACATTTTAGAATAACAAAATCAGTTTGAGTATAACCAGTTGGAGCAGAAGTAGTCTGAACATCACCAGTCAGAGCAGGAGCAGTCTAAACATCACCAGTAGGAAAAAGGACACTCTAAATAGAATTAGTTGGAGCACGAACATAAGCAATCAGAGGGGAATCACTCGGAATGTACCCAGTTGGAGATTAATCTGTCAAAGGAAAATCATATGGAACAAAACTAGTCAGACGACCAAGATAATTCTGAAGGAAATTTAAAAGACAAATTAACTAAATAAAATCATTCCAATGAAACAATCAAATATTATACTCAACAAACAATGGATGTGTCGACTGACCACTAGCAAGAATAGACGACTAAGTTTCCAGACACTAATACAACAACTGTGAATAATAAACTAAGTACCAAGTATGTTCTGACTATAAATACTTCTATAGAGAAATCTACAACAAGCACACGAGTAACCAAAGACTAAAAGGAATGAGTCAAAATTACTACCAAGTATAATGATGTCATACTTTCTACTGAAAAACAAAAATTTTCAGGTTATAGAGTAGTATGTTAAAGCTACCAAGGAAAGGTTGTGGAAAAGAAAGAAAGATAACAATAAGCTTCAACAACAACAACAATAAGAAAGGGAGACTTGGCTAGCTTGTCAAAGCCATGCAGTAAAAAAAACTTAACATGCCCATACCAACCAAGATTGATGATCATCTCATTGTTGTTTAATAATTGGTAGAGCAGTTGATTGATCAGAATGTTCAGCTCAGTGCACAAGTATCAAAACTGTAAGCTTGACCAACAGTCATTGGATTTCCCAAGTTTACAGAGATTCTACTGAAGGCTCCGGACGAATTTGTAGAAAGCAAGTAGAACTTAGAGAACACACTTGGCAAAGGCACTACCCTCACAACCACACTAAACAACTGACCCACATATTCGGCTAATAATCACACTAAAATCAGGGCCCAATAAATGTTTGTTCGATCTATCTTCAAGGTTAATTTCAAATCCCAAAGCACAACAAGCAATCAACAATACATTGGAACAAGAACATGTAATATTTTCACATTTATTGTGACAAAAGTGTCGGTGGCTGAGGGAAGGAAATAAAGCACAACATGAAGCTTCCAATGCATCTGAATATCTACATGGAGTACTCAATCAAGTCTTGAGAATTGAAGTTGTTAAACCATTCAGCTAACAGATATCAAAAGATATGACCCTAGAGGAGGGAGTTTATTACTTTTTGGACCTAAAAGAGTCTAGTGCTAAAGCCACGCTTGTAGTATGATAATGGTCCATTATTGACGAGCATCTGTATATATTCTCCCCAAAAATCTATCAAACTACGTTTCCAAACGTGCCTCTTCCACCACCAACTCGTTTTGCTTCACCACAACTGCCATGACCTACCCATCAGTTCTTTGACGTATTTCTTCAACGTATGCTACAACATTAGAACAATAGTATCATGAAGTTTAAGTTGACTAGGCAATGAATTAGTCAATAGATCTAGTTCCAAAATTTTTGATGACAAGCACTGAAGCACTTGGCGATCAAACCCAACCGTTTTGTCTTAGTTTATTTTTATTGCAATGATTGTACTGAGAATTTTGTTTTAAAGAACCAGTGACACAAAATGTAAAAAAAAAATCTTTTTTTCAGTTTTTGTAGCACTCCAACTCTTCCATTTTTTGGGACAAAGAAGGTTTTGAGGGTGGGGGAGATGTTGGAGGAGCTAATTGGTCTAATCGACTAGTCTAATGAAAAGAGGGCTAGTCAGCCTAACCAACTAGCCCAAGTCGAGTAAATACTCATGTATATAACACAAGGATAACTAATGATGGATTAAGTATCATTTTTTCTCAGACAATTAGACTTCCATATTGTCCCGATAGTCTATATATATCTATCTACATATCAATGTATCAGTTCTGGTTCGACATATAATAAAGAATATATTTGTATGCTTTCACTAGTTCTCCATTACTGTGTCTCTTGTATCTTTATTTATGCTTGTCGTGTAACTACTTGATGTTTGTCTACTAGCAACCATGCATGTTATTCGCTACATTACAACAATGCTCTTTTTATTATTAATTATTTATGCAATTAAAAACACATTTTAAATTAAAACAATTATAATATAATTTTAGTTAAGTGTTGATAGTGATAAGCAGGCCCTCCATGTTTACTGGGTAATGAAGAGGTTGCTGGCAAAAGCAATGGAACAGGTAGCTATGGAGATGGCAGAAATGGCCCAGGGTATTCCAAATTTGAAAAAAGAGATGAAGAACCTTCAGATTACTCTTCTCATGCAGGATGGAAAGCTCGATGAGATTCAGCAGCAGTTAAAGAAGATAGCTCCTGAAACAAAGGAAGAAGACAATCAGCAGGGTACTATGGCAGACTGATACCTCCAGATATGTATAAGGTTCTCTTAGTTAGGATGCTGAGAGCATGCTCTCATTTTGTTATAGTTCATTATGCAAATAGGAAACAAAATTAGTCTCTTTGGTTGTTCAGTATACTTAGCATGGACAAGCAGGCTTAGTATTTTCTGTTTTTGGATGGCATATAAAAACCTAAGGTGGCCAACAGACCCGGTTTCCCTTCGGGGCGGGTTGAGGCCACTGTATGCATGTACAGTGTTTTAACCTGAATTAATAGAACATGAAAGGTCCTATGTTAGCTTACAAAAAAAAGATAGTGATCAAGTTTCTTGATATTGAAAGCTATTTCTAAGTATAAAAATTTAAAAAAGGTTTACATTTGGAAGTCGATAGATTTGAAATTAAGATAGATCACATGTCTTTCCTGGGATGACCTAAGATATTGATCAATAAGGGTTTATATATTTACAATATCATTTTAAAGATAATATACTTACGAGTGTGTTATTGTTTGCAAGATGGTTTTTTTTAATGTATATATAAAGAAAATTTAGAATAAAAAATGAAATAATTTTAATGTTAACTATCATAAAATATTTTAATGTCCAAAGAGAAAAAGTAACTGAAAGTAAAATAATTCAATTACTTTATAATAAGAGTAATAAGTGGGAGATGTGTAATTTATTCAATTTTCAATACAAAATTAATCTCGGAGATTTAAAAGCTATTATTAACAAGTGTTACATGCAGCCGGTAGTCCCTGCCGTAAGCGAATGGCCTCCCTCAAGCAAAAATGAAGCCCTTTTTTGATTTGTGCACCATTTCTCGTGCTTTCGGAAAAGAAGCTAGCTGACATTAATTCATGTGAGTGCTGCGCAGTACGCCTTTAAGGTCCTTTAAATCCAGAGAGAAAACAAAGCTTTTCCTTTAAGGTCCTTTAAATCTGGTGAGAAAACAAAGGCTCTCTTTGCTTCATCCATAGGACGATCAACTGTTGATGGCACAGAATGAACCACCCTGTAGGACTAAGCATGTCATTAGTAGTTTGCACTTCAAAGGCTTGATCAATCTTTATTTGGTAAAATTTTTGGACCAAGTAATTAATCTTCTCTGGTACAAATAAAATTCAGAACACCCAACAACATTAGATACCCTCTCATTATACATTTGTAAGAGTTTGCAATGACTCTGTAAAGAGTGATTTAATGAACTGAAGAGGCCCATCAGTGCCTATGAGTGTGCTATTCACGGTCCATTTGCAGCCTTTCAAACAACTATCTATTAGTCCGAGTGTTCGAGACAACTATTTGTATTAGTTCCAGTGTTCGAGACAACTATTTGTCTCCGATCTATATGATAATCATATATAACTGTTTCTGTTTTAGAGCTGAAAGGCGAGCTTTTCTCAATCCTTATTATATACGATAGAGATTTCATTACTTCGGTATTCCTTAAAGGAACATTTGTTTTTCATAGCACTAGGAGAACATGGGAGGTTTTTAGTCCTTTATTGATTTAGAAAGGTGAAGCATATATATCACAGTCAGTTTTAATTTCAAATTCGTTTTGAGAGGAGTGTTCGTGGGTTGATTCCTCAACTGCTCTCTGCATTACATTACTAATGAACCATAAAATCCCTCTCAATATTACCACAAAAATCCCTCTCAATTTTACCATGAAAAATTCCAATTTCATGTTTATTTTTCATTTTGAAATTATTAAAATTTTGTGTTCATTTAAAAAAAAATTAACAGACTCTTGAATAGAAAGATTCAAAGAACAAAAAAATACTAAGCCAAAATGCATGGATCAGACAATGCTTGAGAAACCGCCACTGATTTGAGTTTTGAAGGCAAGACAAAGTGTCTCTCCGTTTCGGATGCCCGGGTTAAAATATTGCACAAAACAATTTCCACTATGTGATTAGAAGAATAGACTTTGATCTACGTCCTCCTACCGAATAAAACCACCTCCGATTAATCATATACCTGCAAAATTCTAGCAAAATATTCAACTACCTGATTAAATCCCAATCCCAGTGCAAGTAAGAAACCCCTAAATTAGAAAAGATTGTCCATACAGCAATGCAATATAAATATATATAACCAAAATTAATTGTACGACTCTGTAATGAATGTGATGTCCTGTAAGAATGTACAGCGCCGCCTGAAATAATTGACTGCAAACCAGCCAAATGGAAAAATTTACGAAGATTAAAAAAAACCCTTATCAAAGATTGATAGAAAAAAAAACGCCGCTTAAATTAAGCACATCACCCATGGGCTTTATGGCAAACCACGTACCTGCAGGCTGCAACCTGGCCATCACTTACTCAAGTGAAAATTGCAAATAAAAAGCACATTGAGCGTGCTGCATACCCTTCATCTTATCTTTAGAAAGGAGAAACAACTAAGATCAAAATCGCTGGTCTGCCACCGCCTTAGATGTCATCCCTACTTTATTTATTTCTTTCCATTCGACAATAAAATAAAATCGTTTTGCAAAACGATTCACACACAGTAAATAAAAAATAAAAGAGAAAATGCAATCAAACCAAAACACCCATACCATAAAAAACCCATAAACAAAATGGAATCAACATGGCCATGCTGCTAAATGAAGAACGTCAAACAAGCCAATCCAAGCCAAAACCACAATGTTAAAGAAGCTGAGATGAAATCGCTGCAGTGCTTGTTTGCTTTTGGGAAGGGCTTTAAATAAGCTCAATTTCCAACTGTCACTAACTCCACACATTTAAATTAATCTAAATCTTTTTGTGGGGCCGCATTTTTCCTTGCTGAAATCCAGATTAAAATTTTTAGTAAATTATGTTGTTATTTAGCAGAGAAAACATTTATGTCACGATTCACAAATTTTTACCAAGTTTAAATTTAGTTGTTCAAGATTAAATTTAAATTGTTGCACTAAGAGGATGTAAAGTTCGCTAAATATGGGTTTACTAACTCCACACATTTAAATTAATTTAAAGCTTTTTGTGGGGCCGCTTTTTCCTTGGATCAAAATTTATATTAAATTATGTTGTGTGGCCGTAAGAAATATTTAGCGGAGAAAACAATAATGCCATTCGATTTAGTGCATTATATGTTCCTTTGCCCGACGACGCCACAGGCGTGCATTGTAGAACTCAAAGCCGTTTATTAAAATAACATAAAGCCAAATCATGCCCTGGAATGTGCCAATATGATAACCACAGCATTACACGTGCACGCCCACAAAAGTGAACAAAACCCACCAGTCTGCATGGATTACACTTGCAAACTTAGGAAAGCCAAGAAAATTGATAAGCGGAATATGAGTCCATTTGAGAGGGAGTGCCGAGAATCTTCATTTTCTGTTTTGTTTTGAAACTCCGACACTTGTTGGGTTCGATAGGCACCCACGTTAGCGGGTATAGTGTATCTGGTCACAGTGGGGGTTCAGACTCCATTGTTGTTGAGTTTCGATTTCTGTCTGGTGTTGGCTGCAAAATCATTCGGCTGATGGATGTGAGATTAGTTTAATCCCACATGTAGGGGAAAAGCCACGTTGACCCAATTTTGTGCATGCACTGAGCTCTGTGTTATTTCAACCAAAGATAAAGGAGGCAGGAAAGAGCACCTACGGTATGAGATAACCCCTGATTCGGCCGTTCTGAAAATCAGCAGAGTTACAACGTGAAAATATTGCTACTGCTCTATTCCCCCCAAAGAAAGAGGTGATCACCCCGTGGGGGCTGCATCTTTATCCTCGATTAGGGTTCTGATTTTGCAGAGTTTGTCCAATTAAAAAAAATAGTGGAGGAAGTGGGTGAGGTCGGTCTGTCGGAAGATGATCACAGTGATGAAACGCTGTTGAGACAGTTCGGCGAGTCTTTGCATTATGAGACGGATGAAGAGAAGTACGATGCTAAAGTTGGAGAATATTTTCACCTCGGACCGCGTCTTCCCCATAAAGAACAGGTCGGACAGCTTCTGCCCCTCAAGAAACATCTCGAGAAAGACCAGGTATAATAATTTTCTTTTCTCCTTTTTTCCAAACATTGCGGCAATGAAAATTGTTCTGAGATTGTGGATTTTTATTATTTAATATCTGAAAATTGTTCAGAGATTGTGGATTTTCGAATGTTAGGATTTTCGAAACAAAATTTATGAATTTTTTTTAAAAGATTGTAGATTTTTGTTTTGAAAATACATAAATAAATTCAATCGTCCTCGAAAATTTATAAAACACTCTAATTATCCCAATTGTACATTTTAACATTCTAGAAAACCCTTACTGAACTTATGATTACACTCTGCATCCAAAAATGTTGTTTCATGCGTTCTTTTCTTTAGCATTTGAAATTACAAATAAATCTTAACCGACGAAAAACTGATATGATATGACTTGTTAGGAGGACGAGAGCTTGCCAAGATGGAAAGAGCAACTCCTGGGCAGGTCAGTTTGGAAGTTTGGTATAGGACTCTTATCCAAATTATGTATATTGATAGAGATTCTAGCTTATTCACTGAAACAAGAAATGTTGTATCAAATTTTTTTCATATTTGTACTGGTTCTCGTGTTGCTTACCTTGCTTGCCTTGTCTTTTGTGGTGCAGGTGCAGAAGAAAGGAGTCTCCATTTCTGCTACTCCTCCATTGCTGCCACTCCTGCCATTGCATGAATTTATCCAGTCTGCTAAAGATTACGAGTGCATCTTCAGAACCTCGATGCAGGTTAGTTCATGCCTCTAACTCCACCAAAAAATTAGAAGAGATTTTCCCGAAGGTAATGGAGCCGAGGTGCAGGGAGAGGAGAGATCTGTATTTTAAAAGAGGCACGGGCTCAGCGAACGCAGGTGCATGCATCTTGCCACGAAGCGATGGGCTGTTAGCTTGCCACCACGAAGCGATGTGCTGTCAACTAAAATACTTTGGATAAAAAGTAGACCAAACATTTGCATAAACCTTTCGATAAAATGTTCAGGTCGGCAATATGACCAAACTTTGGATAACAAAAACTTTCCATATCTGAAAACTTTGGATATCTTACTTTTACCCGAACATGAATGTCTTGAAAGCTGCAAAGCCGGCAATAAGACCCTCAACTTTGTTGTCCAATCAGAAATTACATGATAAATTTTATATTATTTTCTAATATGAAAACTTTGGTTAAAGTTGCGATGCACATCAATATTTTTGGTCAAACAGAGGATTAATACGCCGTCAACGCTCAATCGATCGCTAAGAGTCCCAAGCAGGGACTAATAATAACAAAATATTTAGATGTATTGTGAAAACATTTTAATGTCTAAAAAGATGTATAAAGAATGAATTAAAGTAATACTACACTAATAATTTCAATTTCGAATATTGTACAATTTCAGTAAATATCATGTTGATCATTAATAAAAATTTGAAAACTCTACAGTTTTATAAATGATATATCTAATAGTCTAGAAAATAAATTAATCTTTTGGAAATATAATATAATAAAGTTTACAAGATAATATTTTACAACAATGAATGAACCTTGATTAAAAAATTAGTTAAGTGAAATATATAAATTAAAATTAAAATGTCCCTAAACTACACTATTCCACCTCATAGTTTCCTTTTCACATAAAATGACCAATAATCTTAATAAAAGTAAATTAATTCTTCATCCTAGTAAAGATGAATTAAAAAATGCTAAAAAAAAAAAAATATATATATTTTCATAAATGAACATTTTAATTTAATATTTTATGATTTACTGGGAGAAATTTTAATTTAAGCTTTGTGCTGGGCATGAATTTAACTGAGCAAGGTAGATTTGTTAAGTGACAAATAATTGTCTCCTTTTTCAATATTACTGGTAGAAAATGGCAGTCATGTAGCACCATTGAAAAAGACAAATGTCAATTTTAAGATCTCAATGGTTTCGAATACCTTGAAATCCAAATATCCAACAGCATTTCCAATGCCACGTAGCACCATTGAATACCTTGAGCATCATTGAATACCTTGAGGTCCAAATACCCAACGGCCTTTCCACTGACACATCAGTGGCACGATAGCTCCATGTAATCAGATTTAGATTGCCTTGTTCATTTGAAAAAACTTTAGAAGCGTACCAGTTGTAATGCCATGGATGGTTTGGGACAGATGCACTTTCAACCAAACAAATTTGTCATGAATGTCAAAGTCATGTGCTTCCATACTAACAAAAAACGAAAAGACCCTGCAACAAATTCTGGAATTGGGTAGTGGAGCTGCATCAATCCACGCAAACAAATTTCTCATGAATATCAAAGCTGAAATATGATCCCTTAATAATATTATTATTTATCAAATAACGATCTCACTATAATTTAAAATAATTAATGTTAAATAATTATTAATATTATTATTAATAAAATTAGTTAAAGAAAATAATTATCAATTATTAATTAATTTATTATATTAATAATATTATTATTAATAAATTATAAATTATATCAAATTATTAATTAATTAATAATATTTTATACTTCAAAAAAAAGGTTTGTACCTTAAGAGATTTGATCTCTCTCTTTATGATAGATCTACAGTGTGATAAATTTAGGTTGGTTTTTATAGAAATTTGAAGTTAAGAAAATAATTATCAATTTGAAGTTAAGCTTATCATAAAGAAGTAGAATTCCAAACCAGACCTCATGTTAGCAAACCAAAGCAAAGCACACCTCCAGGAACATGTAACATCATCGTCCAGGACTCTCCAAGAATTGATTTCAACAAAAGAAATCATAATTCCAGGAAAGACCCGGTGTCATCGAAACAAGCAAAACATGTCTTCAAGAGTATATAACATCACATTCCAAGTACAAAAACTAGAGGATAAGAGATCTTCTAATGCATAAAACAAGAAGGAAGTGCCCATTATATGCACAAATCAACCACCAAACATATCCCCACCTTCCAAATTCAAAATCCATAGACACCACCAACAACAAAGATCCATCCACAAAAGCACATATTCTTCCATAAGCACACTCATCCATATATAAAACCAACTAATCCAACACCATCTCAAAAAAGCATAATAAAGAACCATATCCTCACCATCCAAATTTAGTAACTAGAGAAACAACAGGAACAGAGAACCATCCATATAAAACAAAGCCATCCATAAACACACAATGCCATAAAAATACCAGCTAATCCACGGCCAAATCAAAAGCATAACATAGGAGCATCTCTCCATAGTGTGAACCAACATGCCAACCAAAAAGATATTCTTCAACAAATTACTCTAGGACTAAAACATATCGAGGAATCCAACCTATAAGCCAAGAAGCAAAGACTCCCATACCTTAGCAGTCTCATTGGAGATTGACCAAAATTGACCACAAAAACAACATGATATTTGACCATCTCTAGTCATGGTTTGAAGAAGAGATAGTAGCCGATGACTGAGCACTAGAACTTGGAGGATTCATGATGTCACTAGAGGCAGAGTCACTCACAAGAAAGTCATCTACACAAGATAAACGAAAATTCAGATTGTCCAAAAAAAACCTTTGATTTCAAAGCATGCAATTAATGTTCTTCAGTGAGGAGAAAACATTGTAATTTTACACTCACTTGTCTTTGAAGGCTAGCCACAACATGGTTGACATTTGTGGATGTAAAGAAAATTTAGAAGATGTAGCTTCTAACTCCTTGATTTTCCAGGATCAAGAATCCATTTCCATTTTGCATATTCGTCAATCAATTCAGAATCTGAATGATATGGGTGATCTCCTCCATCATGACTTTCCAGTACTTGAATTTATTTCCTCACTATGGAGGAATTGCATTAAAGAGAGTAGCCACTGAATCGTATACAAAAGCATGAAACCTCTTCCTCCCCAAAGTATAATTTCCTCCTCCACCCCACCTGCTACTCATTCTTTGCCTATAAAAGGACCCACGTCCTATAAAAGAGCGGGAAGAAGGAATTGACACATCACCCTGAACACCATACCTAAAAACTATATATCATCACCCAATTTCCAAACTAATGGTTCAAAATTCACCAAGTTATCAAACTCCCCTAAGTGCAAAATCATGACCCACTAGACTCTCCAATGCCCTGGAACAAATAAAGACTTAACTATGCACTGATGAAACACATAAATGTCGATATAAGGCATTATCCACATAGTGCCATTAGCTAACAAACGACCCAACAAAATTCAACAAGAAATCAATAGGAAAAAAATACTCCTACTCTGAACAACAACCACTTTATAATTCAGGACTTGGCAATAGAAAATACTCAGAGATTACCAACAACCATTACACACCCTTAAGGACTGGAGAATTAACCCCGACAAAACAAGAAGATATAAAAAATGAGTTGACCAGCTAAACCTAAGATGCAAGATCACAAACTGAAATACTATATAAGAAACAAATCAGAGCTTTCTCACTAGCACAATAATCAGACTGAGGCCACACACCTACAAGCAGATATGACCACCAATATGATTCTTCAATAATGTAACTTTGAACCAGGGAAGACTATAAACCATTCAAGCGACTAAAAAGAAACAACTGGAGGTGGTGGATGGCCTACACTCAGTGCCACTCACATTTACCTCTCCATACGGAAAAACCAACCTAGACAATGCCATTTAAAGAAGATGAAACCACCCATAAACCTACATGCATCTACTAGTTGTCACCTACAAATTAACTGTGCTTCTTAAATGAACTAGTACACTTGGGAGGAGGAGGGAACAACCTACACAAAAATTCATCACATCAAGAGTAACACCCCAATTGGGGATGACCTCAAAACATACGATCAAAATCCTTAAGACACTTGTTTTTTTTAAACAAAAATGAAGTAGATCCTTATAAAATAGATTACAACCATGAATTTCATCCAAATTGGCTTAAATATTACTATTATTATGAGCAAAAATAACATACATCCAAATAATAAAAATAATTTGATGGTAAAAATAACATACATCCAAATAATAAAAATAATTTGATGGTAATGATGACCATTATTCATAATAATTCCACCATAATGTCTTTGATCATTTTTCTCAACAACTTTCAACCTTTATTATATGCCCATAAATAGAAAAAATATCAAGAACATACATCTAATTATTATTACACTTATTTTTTTTATTACATAATTTACTTAAATTTCTTTGACATGTAAAATGTTTTCAATGTATCAAATGTCAATTTCTTCTTAATGATTTAACCAATTTTGAGTTCCTAAAGCCCTTTTTCAGGGAGTCCTTATATGACGGGAAAATTGCACGGAGATGAACATTCTACAACCTAGTATGAGGGCAATGTGTAATTTTGTCTGTGCTCAACGTGGAGTTGACAAGTGTCCTTAAAAAAAAAAAGCTAAACATCAATTGAAACAAAAGAAAAAAATAAATTACAACTATACAAAATACAGTTAATTTTAAAAAAATATTTGGAATTCTTAAATTCACAAAGTGGCATAATGAAGTGGATAGCCCAAATAGAGTTGTCTGTGGTCATGCTCAAGTGATCGATGTTATCAAGCTTTAGTATATAACTATCTAACTTCAGATCCTTTGTAAAGTGGGTCAAATGCTTTTGGGCATCAATTTATGGGAAAATAAACAAAATTCATGCTATGTTTCAATATGGAAAAATATACCACAGGGGAACTTAACATTCCTATGACTTGGACAATGAATGAATCAAATCTAGGGTTCAAAAGGTGACTTTGATTTGTTGGAAATGTGACCTATGTGCATCATTATATATTTACAATTTCAATTCTTTTAAAATTATCAGTTGAGAGACAAATAAAATTTGGTTTCCTATTCATGGATCCTAGTCACCAAATTACAACCGACATCGGCTTCTTTGTGGGGGGTGAACCTAAGTCATGTGATTGATCATAATGGTAACAAATACTTCTCAGTTTTGGTAAGGAGTCAACATAAAATTATGATTGGTTGTGGAAAGAAAACAATAAGCTGTGAGAATTCAATTAGTCATTTAACATACCCACATATCTATTGTTTCTATTTTAACCTTTTAGGTGGGACATGAAAGCCTCCTTTTCTTTTTTGTTGTTTTGTTTTGATTTTTTTTATTCTTTTATATGTTTTTTGGAGGAGTTAGTTGGTCTAATCGACTATTCTAATGAAAACAGGGCTAGTTGGCCTAGTTGACTGGCCCAAGTCGAGTCAGTACTCATGTATGTAACATAATGATAACTAATGATGGATTAAGTATCATGTCTGGTCGAACAGTTAGGCTATCATAACTATCCCGATACTCTACATATATCTACATGCGTATCAATGTATCAATTCTGGTTCTAGACATAATAAAGAATACATTTGTGTGCTTCTGCTAGTTATCCATTACTGTGTCTCTTGTATCTTTATCTATGCCTTTCGTGTAACTAATTGATGTCTATCTACTGGTAGCAGTGCATGTTATTCACTAGATTACAACATTGGTTCCATTGTTGGTAGTCAGAACTCGAGTTACAAATTATACAAACATAAATGTTAATGTCAGAAGAGATACAATTATGGTGGGAGATAAAGATCAATAATTATTTAAAGAACTACACATAAAGGAATTGATTATCAATTGTGTAATCTAGAGCCAACTTCTTTACAAAATCACATGAACGATTTATAGAAGGTTCCCTTGTAGAAATCAAGAAATTCCTCGACTGCGTCACCCATGAAAAAACTTCAGAACAAAACTGACACCCCAACTTCTGTTGAAACTATCAAAAGGTGGACGGACAAATTTACATGAGTGGCTTGAGTTGATCCTGGAAGATTACTGTGAAGAAAAAATCATAGAATATTGGACCTTCATGGAATGTATCAAGACCAGATTCTACAATGATGATCTAAATGGAAATTTGCATCCACCCAAGGTATTTATCCACCTATGGAATTAACCCATGGTATTGTAAGTGGCATCCACCCATGGTATTGTAAGTGAGATCCACCCATGGTATCTACCCACCCATGAAATTTACCTGTGGTATTATAACTAAAAAAAGACTATAAGTAACAAGTCACATTTTGTAAAATGACATATTTTCCACCATAATGTAGTTTTTATAGTTATTCTCTATTTTAATTGAAAAATTCTTGGTGGTTTTTTTTAATGTGTGTTCTCCTTTTTTTTTGGCATTTAAATTTTTCAGATCTTAGGGGCCTCCCCCTAAGATCCGGATTAGTGGTATCAGATTTAGGTTACAGCTCCATGGGAATGAGAGTTTGATGCATATTTTAGTTTCAAAGTTTTGCAGCAATATTCAACAAAATTTATGCACGTGCTATGACCTCCACAAATCACTTTCTTGGGCAAAGCAGGAAGATTTTTTTTTTTCATTTTTTGGCAGGAATTTTTTGGGCTGTGAGTTTGCAGAACATATCTAAAACATTTTGTGAAAATTTAATATAAAAAAATAGTAATAACATATCTGAATTCCTTGTGAAAAATTACCAAAATTCAAAAAGAAAATCGGACGAATTGGAGTCCAGATGAGGGGGATATCACTGATTTAAAATCAACTGTGTTGCAAAACTGTTTCTGATGGAAATTCGTGGAAGAAAACTCTCCTATCATTTTGTGCAGATTTTTGTGAAGAATTTTAGAAAAATTATTGTATATCTAATATACTCTTGAAAAATAACCCAATTTCAAAAAAAAAATGGTCGAATTGGAGTTTGGATGAGCAAGATATTGCTGCTTTAAAATCAACTATTTTTCCAGAACTTTTGTGATGACGGGACAATTGCAGTTCGAATCTGAGTTTACAAAGTGTCCAGATAGAGATTTCAATCACATGAGAAGATGCAGAATGGTCATTCTATTTCCAAAAATAGGTTATAATAAATATTTTGAGCTATATTGACTGGGTGATGCCCATTTTAAATTAGTTTTTATATCTGGAGCAACATTCAGAGTGGGTTCCCTTTCGAGACGTGCCCTCCCACCCCGCTTTAGTAGGAACCTACTTCACATTCATCAATTTCAGAATATAAACATCTATCTTGGGTTCTTTGGAGATGTGCCCTCCTAGCCCAGGCTATGTAGAAACCTACTACTTCATCAACAGTCAACATCACGGTTATGGGTCAACCGCACAAAATCCTTGTAATCGAAGTCCATTTACTAGGCTGCACACTGTTAGTATCACAGTTGGTCACAAGTATTACAGGGTATCTCTATCCTCAGATCTTCGTTCATCACGGTTATGGGTTAACCACACAAAACCCTTGCTTTCAGTGGCTCTTCATATTAAACAAAGACTTCCTTGGAGGGAACTTCATGCAATGGGGACCATTTCTTCTTAAGAAGGGAGGAATGATCTCAATGGACATTGACATCCACCCATGGTATTCATTGACCCATGGTGTTTATCCACTCATGAAATATACCCATGGTATTGTAAATGGCATCCACCTATGGTATTCATCCATCCAAGTTATTTATTCACCTATGGAATTTACCCATGGTATTGTAAGTGGCATCCACCCATGGTATTCATTCACCAATGGTATTTACCCATGGTATTGTAAGTGAGATCCACCCATGGCATTCAATCACCTATGTTATCTACCCATCCATAGAATTTACCTGTGGTATTATAACTAAACAAAGACTATAAGTAACAAGTCGCATTATGTAAACGGACATATTCTCCACCACAATGTAGTTTTTACAGTTATTCTCTATTTTAATAAAAAAAATCTTGGTGGTTTTGTTTAATGTGTGTTCTCCTATTTTTTTTCTAGCATTTCAATTTTTCATATCTTAAGGGCCTCCCCCCCTAGGATCCATTTCATTTTTTTAGATCTCAGGGGCCTCCCCCTAAGATCTGGATCAAATGATCTGCACGATGGTTTCTTTTGCACAATTCCTACCCTCTTATATAAGTTCCTTCTTAAACAAGGTGCAAGACATATCGTGGAGTGCTTACCACCATTGCAGACACCATCCAAAACTAGCTAGATGAAAGAGAAAACAAAGTGGCAAAAATCCCTCGACGCCTAATGTAAAGATACAAAGGAAGTGTGGGACTATTTCTTAAGTGAATAGTCATGGATAACTGATACTTCCCTACTAACCGACACTAAGTCGGGTCGCCATGGGGGGAGGTGTAATGGATTGTGAGAAATAAAGTGTAGAAATTCTGAATAATATGACACTTATTCACAGAGATTATCCTGATTATACACTATTGCGGAATGCGTGGATAATACATAACCTCCTCTACGTTGATCATCAATTTTGCGGAATTAAAAACAATGAAACATCAATCGCATGCACACATTAACACAGTATGTAACCCGGGGAAAGCATACAGCTGAAAACCCCACACTATTTGTATATTATAATGATTGAGAACATGTAACAATACATAGTACAATACTCCTCACAAGTACTCAGTACTATCTCCACCTGTTACACACAAACTAGCTCAGATCTGAATCAATCACAGGTTCAAATCTCCTCCGCTGCTTGCCTACCTCCACTGTGCAATCCTGCAAGAGAATAATGATGAATGGCTGAAGCAAACTCGTATTTCCTTGGCTGAACCACACAATCCTCATTGGCATTACTCAATCCCACTGATTGTGCAAATCTCATGCACAACTATAGTCACAATTGACAGTTGTCTTGCCCTTTCACTCACCTCTAACACTTGTCTCCACTGAATTGTCCATGCACTGAGTTAACTGATGCATTATTTAGTTGCTTTATGAGTTAATAATTAGTGAATTAATTAATAATTAATTCACATCACTCATCACTAGTGTATTCTGCAGTTAGACTAAATACAACTAGTTTAACTAAGTCAAACTGAACACAACTCCATCAACTCCACAATCAACTCCACCAAACTCAATCACTTGAGTTCTAACTAAAGTCCATCATGCAATAGCTCAACTGACCCATAAGAAAAGCGTATTTCCTTCTGAAAGTTGCATGTGCCACATTCGTAGCTCGAACTAAAGTGCTCCAAGAGGATAAGATAATGTTTATAGTCCAAATATTATTAAGAGCTAATAATATTCGACTATTCTATTTTTAGCCTAGCAGTCTAAAAATAGACTCCGCCCATATGTCTAAAAATAGAAGTCCATCTATTTTTACCAACATGACCAATCATCCACAAATAGCATCTTGCAACTCATAGACCATGATCCATATGTCTAAAAATAGACTTTGCGCCAAAAATAACCTGCGGGCCCACTTAGTGAAGGTGACTCCTTTCCACTAAGCTCCATCATCTTGTTGCATTTTCAACACTCCCTCTCAACAAGATATGGATTATCTGCAACCCCCATCCTACCACTCTAGAATGTTCTGCATGCAACACATTTGCCCGGTCCACTTGCTCCAACAACACTTGGAACAAAAACACTCCCAACTGACCACTCTGTTTGGCTAGGAACATACTCTAATGCTGAAGCTCTACCTGCTGCTGACAAGTGCTCCCTCTCTGACATTTGCGCTACTGCAACATCTCCATGCATCTCGCACCCTTGCACACTTCTCTGTGCCACCTGGCACTGTGCAAAACACTTGTGCCTCTCACATTGCTACAGCCTGCTAGCTATGCATTGTCCTGGGATTCCCTACATTGTCGCTCTCTCTGCCGCTCCATCCGCATCTGTCTCTACCAAATCAGTCAATTCCTACTAGTCCACATCGGGGCTCTCGTAGCAAGGTCTCATCCAAGAGGTTGGGTACCTCAAGGATCCTGCCCCTCCTCCTTGGGACGATCAATCCACATTACCCCACCTCCTACCTGGAGGTATGGCTGCATGCGATACCTCAGCCCACCTGGCTCGAAGTTTCCCCCTATTGTAGGTCTCTGCATGAGTAGATGTCTCTACTCGATCTCCTCTTAGCTTCCCTTGTTGTGGCTGCTCCACAACCTCTTGAAGCTGCTGCACCAATCGTGGCTCCTCCACAATCGTTTGAGACTTTTCTAGCTCTGCATGTTGAGAGGTAATATACGCTCCCTCTCAACCACCAAGTCTCCATCAGTTGCCTCGCTGCTCAAGGCTTTGCATGCATCTTGAACCTCAAGAGCATACAGGTTCTTGACCTATGAACCAATCTGCTTCACCTGTCTAGTGATGATATGTCTAAGGAAAACCTTTCCCTTACTAAAGAGTACACCACAGCCTCTGTCTTCCAGCATCATGATCGACACCAAGTTTCTCTTCAATCCTGGTAAATACTTGACATCGGTCAAGGTAAGGCGAGCTCCATGCCCCCTCTGAAAAATAACCGTGCCTACACCTGAGACACTATACTTCTCATCATTACCCATCGCTATGAGTATCTGGAGATCTTTCTCCTCCAAAGTACTGAACAAAATCTTGTCACCGGTCATGTGGAAAGAAGCTCCACTGTCAAGAAACCAACCACTTCCCACCATGGATTAAACCATGCATGTGAAGAGTGTGAAATCCAACTCAAACTGTGAAGCAAGTGCCTCACCTTTAGATCCTTCCCCGAATCCCTTCTTGGACTTGTTCTTTGGGCAATTAGTAGCATAATGGCCCAACTCATGACAACGAAAGCATCTCACCTTCGACTTGTCAACCTTCTTCCCATCATTGGAAGAACTGGATTCGGAAAGAGAACCCTTCTCCTTCCCCTTCTTTGCTTTGGCAGCCAAAGCGCAATCTTCTTCATCAGATGCCTTTGATGAAGATCCATCCCTGGTATTCTGCCTGATCTCCTCTTGCACAAGATCCGACCAAAGTCTCTCCCATCCTGGCAATTTCTCCCGACTATTGACAGAGTCCTGATAGGAATGCCAACTCTTCGGAAGACCAAGGAGAGCCAAGCTCACCAAGTCCTCATCATCGACAGTCACCCCCACACTTCCCAGCTCATCCCTGCATTGGGTGAACTTCGTGAGATACTCGGGCATACTATCTCCATTCTCACACTTAATGTTTCTGAGTTTATCCTTGAGTGCCAACTTCCTCTGGTCGCTCTTGCTTTGGAATAAATCTGTCAACGCTTTCCACATCAAGTATGGAGAAGCCTTTCCATGCAGGCTGGATACAATGTGATCCTTCACGCCCTCCAACAGAATCCTTCAACACTTTGTTGTCTTCTTTTGCCAAACCTCAACTTGAGCAGTATCAGTAGGCTTTGGGACCTCAGCCTCTATGAAATTGTTCAACCCATTGTCATCTAACACTGCCTCCATCCTATCTTTCCATGCAATATAATTTGAGCTACCTTCAAGAGCATACTCCAATCGCAATTCGTTGAAAGACATTTCAACTTTGACACCAAGAAAACACTGCTGCAAATTCAAATTCCACCAGCTCAAAACTCAACCGCCTCTAATCTAAAATTCGTGAGAACAAAGTATTTCTCATACAGGGTGTTATCACTGAAAATGCCGTTGTCAAAATTTTTTAGTCTAGCTTAAAGTCAGGATGTTTTCGCAGCACCTGAATTCTGTTTAGCAGTTTCGCAGCGCCAGGATTCTTTTTAGCAGTTTCGCAGCGCTACCTGTTTGAGTGGTTTCGTAGCGTGCTACGAAACTGCGGATTTGCTTGAAGGTTTCAGTGAAGGCCCAAATTCTAAGCACGCCTATGGTATACTGGCTATAACTGCTGTGGATGAGGGTGAGGTGCTTAAAGGTCTAGTGTTGACTAAAGGATATAACTATGGTGTTGTTGCATACAAAACTCTGGAGCTGCGTCACTTAATAAAAATAATAGGGCCATGTGGCAGGCAGCGTTTCTCTTAATGCCTTGATTCAAGGGCTTTGCACCACAGGCAGAATAATGGAAACAGAGTATGTTTTACAAAAATGTCAAAAAGGAGTTTCATTCCAAATGATGTCAGTTGTAATTTCTTAATTAAATAATATTGCAAACATAAAATTTGGGTAGAGCACAATCCTAATGCTTGGCCATCTAGTCCCAGTCTACAGATCTTTCGGAGGACGATGATAAGTGTCAAGGTTATGTTGAGTATGGCAGATGTCTATCTTATCTCATTTCTTTATCTAGCAGTCACATTGCAATATTTCCGAGGAATTGAAATTAGTCCAGTGCATTCTTATCCGCTGAGTTATTGTAAACAAATGCTGGCCTTTGGGTGTCTGACATTGACAGTTCTGCAACTTATGAGTTTTTTGTATTACATGGAGATGATTGTTCTCTCTGCGGCTAAGAAGCACATCCTTGATTGGCTGAGGGCATTTGGTGAATTTGAGAATCATAGGAAACATCATCATTCTGGAAGAAACAACGATGAAGTGGCCAATTTGTGATTGCTTTTTATTAAACCAGCTACCCTTTTGAGAAAGTTGAAGCTTGCTACTCTTTGGAAGCCTTTCCTCGTGAATGAGCTTAGAGCTTAACATCTTCTCCGTGATAGTCGAAAGGTATATGAGCGCCTTCAAAAATTTCGCATTCATACTCCAAGGTATGTACTTGTGAACAGAGATTACCTCTATTAAGAGTTGAACTACTTTGTGGAGCAAGGGATTTTGTTCAAAACCATGCATAGCGAATTATCAAGCCTTTTGTGGAAAAAACCAGTTCATGGAGATGATCACAGTGTCTATGGTTTAGTGGCCAATCTTCTGGCTTATCATATGTTTTCGAGCCTCTTACACTATTATGGAGGATTGAACCCACGTTATCAAAGGCAAACAGAGCGAAAAGTTGTAGAAGGACAATGGGATTTCCAAGAGCTAAGGCCGCTGCATTACTTGTATCATTTTGTCCGACAATATCCATATGGAGGAGGCGAAGGCAGATATGAAGAATGCAGTTCTGAAAGAGTCCAAGTGCAATGTCTGCAACATGAGATCACTGGAATAGTATGAACGCAATAGTATCAATGATTTGGTTGTCGCTAATTGAGTGACATCCTTGAATACTTGATCTGGTCATTAATTGTTTTTTTTCTTCGATTGAATGAACCTCCAAAGGGGTAATGTAAATGCATTAATTATCAAATGGTTCGTTGATTCGACCTTCAAAAAAAAGGTAATGGAACGTATTAATATGTTTAATTATGGTAAATTTGGTCAAAGTTAATGCTCTTTGGTCACTGCAAAGACTTTCGGTATCATGTTCAAGAAGAACGCTGCAGCCCATATGGTGAAGCAAGCTGTGGAGACATTTCAATGGGAGATTTTAATCTTGAACCAGACAAGATTGTTTTTCAGAGTCTTATCCATTTGTTTTAATGCGAGAATAATGGAGTGCATATGGATATGGGTTTATTGGCTAAAGGAGTGCGATGAATGTAACTGTGGTCTAAGTTCTGTTTGCAGTGTGCAGAGGTCACATTAAAAGGTAGTTGAAGATTGCAGAGCGCAATTTTGCATATGATGAATGCAATGAAGTGAGTTTAAGAGGTGTGGCGTCTTTGGAGAACGCATGCCTATTGTTTGATTAATGTATACACCAGAATGTTCTTATGGAATGTTAGTTCAATTATATTTCCATATGCGTGGCTATATCAGCAAGGCGTGTTGACCACTTGAAACCGTAACAGGAGACCTGAATTACAAGGTGACAGTTGGCGGCGGGGTTGTGCTGAGGTGTATTTGAAATTTGTGAATCGACCTCTTGACACACTGTGAAAAGGACGTGTTTATCAAACGAAAAGAGAAGCCGCAAATTTTGCTGTGGTGTTGCGCCATTTGTCATGTATGATTATTGCTGTTAAAGGAACTGAAACTCCCGGAAGTCTTGTGACAGATGTTCTCTGTAGGGAGTATGCGCTGTCAAAGAAAGATTTAGATGAATTAATTTCAAATTCCATGCTTTGCATTGTCCCGTCTTTTTCGGATCCATTTGAAATAGTGTGCTATGATCCTGAGACAGAAGATATTAAAAGGCGGCATTTCTGAGATCTGTTGAGTTACTAATTTTTATCCATGACAGAGTATGTAATTGGCTAAACTAGTACATGTCCCCAAAGCTAGGATCATTTCTGCGTGGGAGTAATCCTATTCGCACAAGTATCCAAGGTTTTAATATACAGGTTTGATGAATCATTCTGGAATATAGATTGAACAGGTGTTGAAATTATGTTGGAATTGTTTTCTGGGAGAACAAGTATAATATGGATGCAGTGTATTCCTGGGGAAAGCAGAATTGCTTCTAGTTGATGATATGAACAGGGTTAGGGTGGTAAAACTTCATCATCGGCCTTTGATGAAACCTAAAAGTCTACAATGTGTTCAGACCGCAAAGAGGAGATTTTCTCATCTTCTTCTCAAGAAACCTCTCAGGCTGTAAGCAAGGCCTCATCAGAATTTGAGCTCAAAGTTTACATGCTAGGTGATGCCATGTCCTTTTTGAAGAACATTTCCTTGGATAAGATCGCTGAAGATGTTGGTGATTTCCAGCTACAGAAGTTTTGGAGTTTAGAGAATTACCAAAGCACAAGTCAAATTCAGAGGGAGATTGTAAATATTCCAAGAACCATGGCTCTCAGAAGACTTGCGCTACATGAGATTACATTTATCACATTTTTGATAAGAATGCTGCTAGTTCTGCACTCTGTAGCGAAAGTATCAGGCATCTTACATTCCATGTTTTGTTGAACAAAGAAAATGATGGACAAAGAAAATGTAAAGAATACTTGCAGTTTCTGATTGAGCAGTTAGAGAAAGAAAAAGGAAAGGATTTTTCAAATCTCGGGATTCAGTTTCAAGTTATCAAGTCTGAAAGCTGGGACTCAAATGTTGTAAATGTTTAGTTCTCTTCTTATAAAAAGAGACCTTTGGGAAACCGGGTCTGTCAACTTATTTGTCTTGTACCCATCCAAATAGCCCGGGCTGAAAACAATGGACTACATCCTTTGCTTAATGGACTGTGTTGAGTCAGTGAGATGGTAAAATCATGGTGGTTTCATCAATTGCAGTTGGTTCATCTGATGAAGGTTCATGTTACAGGGAACGTGATTCTGAATCTCAGCATAGCAAAGGTGAAACCGAAGATTGGCAACATCAGCTATTCAATTTTTGTGAGAAGTTTAAAGGAGGACTGTGTTTTTTAAATCACACAGCAGTTTCGTAGCACGCTACGAAACTGCTGTAGGTGATGATTTTAAAAGCGCAGAGCAGCTAGTGTGACACGGTGAGCGGGGGTTTGAGGAAAAGGAACAGATGTCTATCAAAGACCACCCACAGCACATCAGAAACCTGGCATCACTCCATACTTGGGGTTATTAAAGGATTTGGGAGCAGACTGCTAAATGTTAGGAGAATGTTGGGAGACAGAAACCATTATAATAGGAGCACACCTTCCGGTCATTTAATGAGCTATCAGCGCTCTTAAACATCCTAAATCACCATCCATTGCACCTGTAGCTCAGCTATATCAGATTAATTGAAGGAGGACAGCTGTTAAAGCATTCAAGAAAGCATCAAGCATACGAGGAGAATGAAATTAGTATTTTATTTTGATTAGGATAGTGTGTAATTATAGTTCAGCATATTTGTAATTAATGCATTAGTGAGTAGCATGTAGGAATAATTAATAGCCACCTTCGAGGCTCCCCTCATGCTGGAGGAGGATGCTCGAGGTGTTTTAGTTTGCTTGCCTATATATGGGCCAAGGTTAGATGTAGAAAGGGTTGGACTGTATATACAAAAACAGAGTTTTTTAGAGCTTATGAAAAGACTGTTACAGTAATGGCAAACAGGGTTTTTTCTTCCCAAGATTCTCAATGCATCTTTTTGTTCAAATGTGATGGTGGTTTAGTTTCTTAATGTTCTTTTTACAGCCTTGTTATGGCACAATCCCTCAGAATTCATATTATATGCTCTGACTTCCTGTGTGCTTGACAAGCTGTGGGTTTTGGTGAAGCATGTTAGAACATCACTCAGAATTCATTTTTTAATGCTCTGACTTCCTGTATGTTCAGCAGGCTTTGATTTAGGTAAATTATGTTTGAACATCTGATGATGCAAAGAGCCTTGGCTTCCATGAGATGACTGTGATTTGGTTTATTAACTGTGAGAGACTCCATAGCCCAATGAAGACCAATTTGATGTATGTCCAACCAGCTATATTTTTATAAATGTGTGAAGAGTTAGCCCTCTAGTGTTTGAAGGATTTTGTCAAGAGTCGTGAGAGAGCCCTCTCTGATTAGGAAGGCTAATTCCTAATCTAAAGTATGGTCTGAAACAGTTACATGAGACCTTGCTCGGTTGCAGTCCCTAGTACTGGTTTTGTGATAACACAGGGATTGACTGTATGGGCATTCACCGGATATCTCACCTTCCAAAAGAAGGATGAATCCAGAGGCTACCTGGCCCGATTACAGACTCTGCCTGAAGAAATAAAATGTAAACACTTTCTGAATAATAGAGCTGATGATCAACTCTGCTTTGATACCATGTAGAAATTTTGAATAATATGACACTTATTCACAAAGATTATCCTGATTATACACTATTACGGAATGCATGCATAATACATAACCTCCTCTACGTTGATCATCAATTTTGCGGAATTAAAAAAAATGAAACATCAATCGCTTGCACACATTAACATAGTATGTAACCCGGGGAAAGCATACAGCTGAAAACCCCACACTATCTATATATTATAATGATTGAGAACATGTAACAATACATAGTACAATACTCCTCACAAGTACTCAATACTATCTCCACCTGTTACACACAAACTAGCTCAGATCTGAATCAATCACAGGTTCAAATCTCCTCCGCTGCTTGCCTGCCTCTACTGCGGAATCCTGCAAGAGAAGAATGATGAATGGCTGAAGCAAACTCGTATTTCCTTGGCTGAACCACACAATCCTCATTGGCATTACTCAATCCCACTGATTGTGCAAATCTCATGCATAACTATAGTCACAACTGACAGCTGTCTTGCTCTTTCACTCACCTCTAACACTTGTCTCCACTGAACTGTCCATGCACTGAGTTAACTGATGTATTCTTTAGTTTCTTTATGAGTTAATAATTAGTGAATTAATTAATAATTAATTCACATCACTCATCACTAGTGTATTCTGCAGTTAGACTAAATACAACTAGTTTAACCAAGTCAAATTGAACACAACTCCATCAACTCCACAATCAACTCCACCAAACTCAATCACTTGAGTTCTAACTAAAGTCCATCATGCAATAGCTCAACTAACCCATAGGAAAAGCGTATTTCCTTCTGACAGCTGCATGTGCCACATCCATAGCTCGAACTGAAGTGCTCCAAGAGGATAAGATAATGTTTATAGTCCAAATATTATTAAGAGCTAATAATATTCCACTATTCTATTTTTAGCCTGGCAGTCTAAAAATAGACTCTGCCCATATGTCTAAAAATAGAAGTCCATCTATTTTTACCAACATGACCAATCATCCACAAATAGCATCCTGTAACTCATAGACCATGATCCATATGTCTAAAAATAGACATAGTCTAAAAATAGACTTTGCAGCAAAAATAACCTGCGGGCCCACTTAGTGAAGGCGACTCCTTTCCACTAATCTCCATCATCTTGTTGCATTTTCAACATAAAGAACAAAAATGAAAAGAAAGAGAATAAAGTTGGAGAAATACATGTAACCTACAAAGATGGAAGGAAGGAAGCCAGTTGATAGGAAGCAACAAAAAGAAAGTAACTAAACAAATAGTGGCCTACAATATAAACAGTTGACCGACATACAAAAAATAGAAAGGGACAAGTGACAACAATGATTGGAGAAAATAAGAGAGCAATAATATTAGAAGAAAAAAATGAAGAATTAAGAGCATGTGAAAGAAGATGCACCAAACTCCTCAGAATATTTGAGAGGCGTACTCACCGCCCTCACTGATAGAGAATGATGGTCTACTCAGAACTCTGAGAAAACAAGTAGATGCCATGGAAAATGATGACTCTAGTCCAATAATAAGAAGAACTCTGATTATAACAATAGCCAGTGCCAGTGTTTGAAAATTCCTTCAATTGCAGAATTATTCAGAAATACCCATAGTTTGGCATAATGAACACGAACAAAGAAATCATCAAGAAATTGAAAATATTGACCAAGATCAATCAAACAACAATAATAATGAAGTATAACAAGTACTTCTCCAACCTCGAAATCTCACAATTGTGCCCCCCCTTGCCACAATTAGTATCTATTGAGGAAGTCCAAAGTACAGAGTTGGTCGACAAAGAGTCGTGACCCCAATTAAGTCAGTTCACATAATATATAGATAAAGCATGTCAAACTAACAAAGTATTATCAAAAGATATCAATGACAAAGAAGAAAATAAGAATATGCGACCTGATGACGAGTTTGACAAAAATGATAAACCAATAATAGTTTACCACCTCAACCATTGCTACCTTAGTCAAGTAATATGGGTTTGAACCACATACCCCTTTATGAGGGTGATGGAGATCTGAAAGAAACATTGGTTTGTCTAAAAAAAAATAGACGATGAACGAGGCATAATTCACTGCAGCTTTAAGAAAATGTGCTCTAACATGGTTCATGAATCTCACAGAGAATCAACCAAATTCAAAAGGTGAAATTAAGACCAAATTTCTTACATTTTTTAAAAATCAAGATTTTAAACATTTGGTAGCTTAGAAACTAAAGGAAATTAAGCAAATACCAAATGAAACTGTATGTGAATACAACAAATTATTTAAATATTTATTGAGCCATATTTCATATACCATTGATGAACATCCTTTAGTTCAATGGTATGTAGCTAGTCTACTGGTCTACTTTAGAAGATTAGTGGTTTGCTTAGAATGCATGAAGTCACAACCTGTGAAGAAGCACTTAAACTAGCACAACTTATTGAGCAAGATGACGAAGGCTAGTTAGTTATCTCACCAAATGACAATAAACTTGAAGACAAACTAGACCATTTACAAAATTGTTTAATGCAACTAACACTGCAAAAGAACCATGTATGGTGTACCAATTTTCATATGGAAGTGCACATAAAAGATACCTATAAATTTGTAGACTATTTCGACTAAGATGTTTGAAGAATACAATTTGACATATATTGTGATATCTGCCAAGATGCCTTAAATCATTAAGCTAAAGGCTATCAATACAAATTACAAAACTCTAAGCTGAAATGGTGTGCTATATGTGAGGAAAATGTGCATTCTATGTAGGAATGTCGAATTAATGGGAGAAACAAACTAAACTACCACGCTATCTATCATATACAGGTGGCAAATCAATTTAGTGAATCACCATCTTACGACAGATGAGGATGTGGTAAAGGAGGTTACGATGGATGAGGAATAGGATGCAATGGTAGGGGCTATGACTATGGTCATGGTCGAGGAAGATTCTATTGTTATACTTGTTAGCAAGAAGGAAACGTAGCAACTGACTGTCCCTTGAGAGATAAACTTGATCTGCGGTTATGTAACATGTGTGGGTTGGGTGATCACTCCTTGGAGGATTTCCCTAAAATTATTGAAAAAGTCTTAAATAAATGAATTGTTAATTTGTTACAATCCATCCCAAAGCATGAGATTATGAATTCTAAAAATATTCATGTAGTTATAAGATTGGGAGCAGGAAAAGGTACTAGCAATCAAAATCAACAAGTTATACGACCAGTAAAAAATTTGGCAAAATATCCTAATATGCAGGAACAAAATAATACAATGTCAAAAGCAGTAGAATTTTTTATGAAAGAAGTCAATCAACAATGAATATCTAAGGATCTAATTCTGGAAGAATTCTTTGCACTACTAAAAGAAGAACATTGAGTTCCTCGGTTGGTAGAACTATTAAATATGCTTAAAAACTGCAATGAAAACAAAGAAAAGGGGAAAAATGTCTGACAAATTTCATAAGGAAATCAATTGGAAGATCACAATCCACTAGTAAACTTAGAAATAAATGGATATATGGTTCGACAATTTGTTGTCGAATTTGGATCACAAGTAAACATTCTTCCAAGAGAAACATGGATTAATATGGGTTAATCGAAAGAGAAGAGAACCACTAATTATATCGAACATTCCGACCATAGATTTATCGAACCAATTGAGACATTGCAACAAGTAAAAACTTCCATAATGAAAATCCCAACAACAGCTGTATTTGAATTCATCGACTTAGTCGATGGAATTCCTGCATACCCAACATTAGTTGATCGACCTTGGGGATGAAGAATGAAGAAAATGATATCATTGGAAAAATATGGAATTAAACTAAAAGGTAACAATAAGAATATTATCATTATGTTAGACGCTTGAGAAGGGAAACCTTGGGTCGAAGCTTCTGACGAAGAAGTTGAAATGAGAAAACTCTATCAAGCACTGCACAATGAACATGATAATGTTGGACCGAACACCTATGGTGAAATTCTAACAAGTTCTACCCTTCTATCAGACAAAACTTCGACAAAGAGCTTTACTAATGGCACATTGATAACTACGAATCCAAAGAAAAATAATGTTGGACAATACAAACCATTCTGGCATCAAGAATTTTACCGGGCTACTCTATCAAAGTAGTATTAATTGTGAGAGAATTTTTTTATTGAGAAACCCCATATTTTCTCCCAACAGATCTAATGACCGACTCTAGCAACAAAATTCAATTTAAGGAAAGAGCATCGCCTGTCAACTGTATAAAGCAAGTAACAAAGTATATTGGTGAACAAGGCAGAATGAAAAGTCTACTCCAAACTTTCACTGGCCAAGTCACGATATGGTGGGATACCCACTCATCTTGACTTCAAACATGGACAACCACGAAAACATATTTCATCAAACTATTTGGAGGGAAAAGGTTGTCTACACAAGAAAACATACCTATTTTTAATTTTGGACAAGACACGGTTGTACATATCCAAAACCTCGAATCAGAATGGAGAAGAATTAGGTACAAAGATGAGTGAATACGATCGCATAAGTTTCTGAACACTTTAGATGATCTACCAAATAAATGGTACAAATTAAAAGAAGCACAAGGTTAATCACTTCAATGGAAAGAACTAAAGGAAAAATTCATCAAGGTTTTCAAATTCAAACTAGAGGAACTAGAGTTAAAGGATGCAATTTAGAAAATTAAAGACTTTATCATAGAAAAACCTACCGACCATAAAAAATCAACTAATTCTTTAGTACCCTGTAATTATGTAACATGTACTTCACATCAAAAAATGGCCAGTTGTTTATAAATGGAAGAAGCACATATTGTTGGTCTTATTTTTTGTCTAAATAGAAATCACCCCAATAATTACAAAAGAATTCAACCAGTATAAAAAGTTGGTAAATAAGAAGTTGAGAAACTAGACAAATTAGACTTTCTGTCAGCATATCAAGAAGTAAAAGTTGGAGATAAACCTCTTGACAAATCAAAATAACTCAACTATATGGATGCATAAATTAAAATACATAAAGTAAACATATCAAACGATGATCGACCAAAAATCATCCGTCTTGGTGAATATTGGTGAAATAAAAAAATCACAGAATTTGTTGATTTACTTAAGGAATATTAGGATGTATTCGCTTGAGATTATAAATATTTAAAAGGAATGGTCAACGAAATGATAGAAATGAAAATTAATCTCATACTAAGAGTGAAACAAATAAAGAAAATACCATGTAAGCTTACACTTGTTCAAAGCTAAATAGAGGGAATGCTTGTCATTGACATCGTTTAGCCCATAGAAACATCAGAATGGGGAATCCCAATGGTCATTCAACCAAAGAAACATGACCCAACTAGACTACGAATTTCTGTTGACTTTCGGGGGTTAAATAAATTAATAGTTAGTGATCCATTTTTACCCCATTTGCTAACGATATTATAAATGAAGTTGTGGGACACGAATGTTACTCATTTACAGATGGCTTCTCGGGGTACAACTAGGTACCTATAGTGAAAGAAGACCAAGAGAAAATGACATTTGTTACTAAGTTTGGTTCTTTTGCATTTTGAGTAATGCCTTTTGGATTGAAGAATGCACTAGTAGTATTCTCGAGTATTATTGTCAAAGCATTTCAAGAATATATCTATAAAAAAATGGCATTATATTTCGACGACTAGACAATCTACACCCTATTAAAATATCATATTCAATAGTTAAGATTGATGCTTGAAATATGTCGACATATACGTTTATCTTTGAATATTAAAAAGTGCATCTTTGCGATGCCATTTGGAATTTAATTGGGCCATGTGGTCTCAAAATATGGGATTAGAGTAGACATGGTGAAAATTAAGGTAATCTTAAATCCAAAGCCCCCTGTCAATAAAAAATAAATCAAAATAATTGGGACACATAGGATATTATAGATGATTCATTAGGAATATTCTGAGATTACGTTTCCGATAGACAATATTTTATATAAATATGTTCCTTTTATTTGGTATAATGAGTGTGATGAGACTTTCCAACTGTTAAAAAAGAAACTATTCAAATCACCATTTCTCCAGTTTCCCGAATAGTCTAACCAATTCCACGTACATGTTGATGCATCAAACGTTGCAGTAGGAACAGTTTTACTGCAAGCCGACAATGAATTGATAGACCATCCAAATGCCTATGCCAGTAGAAAACTCAACAAAGTTGAAAGAAACTACTCAATGACAAAACATGAAGCCTTAGTAATGATTTCTGCTTTACAGAAATTCTGACATTATCTTCTGGAAAACTATTTCATATTTTAAACTTATCATGAAGTGTTAAAACATCTTGTAAATAAACCAGTTCATTAAGGACTTTTTTTTTGTATGCATACTATTATTTCAAGAGTTTGAATTTCAATTCATTGTATGACAAGAAAAAAATAATGTTGGTCTCAACCATCTACCTTGACTAGAATATCAAGAGGAACAGACCAAAATTCATGATGATCTTCCAGATGCACATTTATTTAGAATTGAAGTTGTTCCATTAGAACTTGCTAAAATTGCAAAATTTTTACAAATGGTAAAGCATTATCAGAAAAGAAGAAAAATACACTTGCAATCAAAGCAACACCATACACATTGATAAATGGATAGTTATATAAGCTTGTAATCAATGTAGTACTTCGAAGATGTGCCTTAGAACATGAAAGAGAAGAAATAATCGAAGAAGCACACAAAGGGTGAGTCGAAGGTCATTATCAAGGAGAAACAATTGCACAAAACATATTTCAAGAAAGACTTTGGTGGTTGACATTATTCTACGAATATTGAAAAAAAGTATTGAAATGTGACATATGTCAAAGAACTGGAAAACCTCTACCGAAACATTGAATGCTGCTACGCTCAATTCCATCATTACCCTTTGAGATATGGGCAATCAACTTTTTCAACCCATTTCCTAAAAGAGCCAAGCGAACAGATGAAAAATATATAATAACAACAATTGAATATTTAATGAAGTGGGCAGATGCAGAGCTAGTTGAGTCATGCACTAAAGAAGTATCAACCAAAGTCATATATGAAAACATAGTAACTCAATTCGGCTACCCCTTGGTTCTGATTAGTGACAAAGGAACATATTTTTTTAATGGCACAATTCAGATATTAATGAAGAACTTTATGATTGAGCATCAAAAGACAATTACTTATCATCCACAAGAAAATGGTGTTGTTGAGTCATTCAACAAAACATTGCATAAAGGACTAATGAAGATTTACAATGTAGATAGAGATGATTGGGATGATAAAGTTACAATGATTCTATGGGTGTATCACACAACGTATAAGTAGTTTATGAGATCAATTCCATTCAAACTTTTTTATGGACAGGAAGCCATCATTCCATTCCATTTTTCGGCCAACAAACAAAGTGTATCAACCATATTAAAATACAATACAAAATTACAACATAATGACTCAAATAACTACAACAACTAGAGGAAGATCAACTTTATTCTCCCTGTCATCAAAAAATCAATAAAGAACATCAAAAAGCATGGCATGAAAGGAACCTACAAGCTAAATATTTTCAAGTTGGTAACTTAGTGCTATTATACGATAGTAAAGTAAAAGGAAAGGTTAAGAAACTCGAAATTGCATGGCTAGGACCTTTTGTCATTGAATACATTTGACCTTCTGGATCCATACCACTGAGTACTTTATAGGGACACCTTTTCAAATCACTTGTTAATGGTGCTTGGCTTAAATGATACAATTCTTAGTAACATTTAATATAGGTTAGCCATAGGATTAGTAATGAGCATGCTAACTGATTACGTGTACAAGATGAACTTTCTAAATTAAATTATTAAAATTATTAACTATTAAATCTTTTATATTATTCTTTAAATAATAAGTCATTTAAAAAATAATTTATAAAATAAGTGACATAACAGTTAGACACTTAAATAAAGGAACCAAAAGAATGAAATAAGCATGCAGATCCAATGGAATGATAATTATACCTCTATAATCTTCTTCAGGAAAATCAAATATATGGAATGACATTAGTATAGAGAAGAGAGATAACCAGAGCACAGAGAAAGAAATTGACTTGAAATGAGAAGGAAACATTTGATAGACCAAACTCATAAGGTTTGATTCGATAGACTAGAGATTCAAGATAAGAGTCTTGTCCATCCGACCAAAGGAAGTTCTAGGAAACCAATTATTAATAAGTATTTGGCATAGGACCCTGAGAATGTACTACATAAAAGACAAAAAGCGGGATCCAAGAACCAAAGAACTCAAGTATGACCATCTTTTCCTGACATGTCGCAGACTCCTCATGTCACATCACTATTAGACATACAACAAAAATCATTTAAAATCAATCCGCAATTATTTACCACTGCACAAGGGAGGTGGCAAGAATATGGCATGCATGCATTGAGTAATGATCAAGGATCAAATAAAATATCGATGAGACATTCCAATGAAGAGAAACAGAGAGATAATTATTGCACAATTAATTCAACCTCTATAAAAATCAATGAATGCTCATGCTTGATAAAAATATTTCCTGAAGTATCAATTGATGTTCCCTGTGACCTTGAAGACATTCCAAATATACCAAGTCCAATAATTTATGATTCTAAGCTCCTAGACTGCTTGTGAATTGAAGAATTCCAAAGCTAATTTGTTATGTCCAGACACAAAGTTCATTTGGAAGATGAATAAATTATAGTTGAACTGCGCACTAAGCTCAAATTTGACCTTGTTGGAAAATTAGAGTTATAAAGGTGCATGCAAAAAATTCAGCAAGAAAAAATTGATGAATCATCCTAGGAAAAACACTTCGAATCTTTCTTCAAATGGGTTAAATCATGAGATGAATGGAATCCATAGACAAAATTGCTACAAAAAGTAAGGATTCATGACATCCTTAGTGCACCACTAGTGGAAGACCTGCAAGGGATGAAGGAGGAGGTTGCTAAGTATCTAATCAACAAATATCATAGTAGTATGCTTTGGCTCGGCCAACCTCAAGCAATCTCTGCAACTTCTATCCATTTGATTACAGGCCTTCCATATAAAGGAGAAAAAGTGTCGGCTATAACTTGCGGTACTAAGTGGCCCATACAACTCATTGGTGGACCATCAAGAAAGAATTCTAGAGTTCTAGTTATCAGTTAGGTCTAGGACCTGCTTACCAGATGGGTCTGCACAATAATCTCCTTGTGCCATACAATGATTGGTCAAGATTATGATGTCAAATTGAAGATGCTAGAGGTTATTAGAAAAATAGCAAAATATGACAAGAAGTACAAATGGGATGAATATGTAGTAGAGCTTCTCCAAAAAAAATTACCAAAGTTGCCAAAATTTGGATAAGGCCATTCATTTTATTTCCTTGTTAATTTAGCTAGATATGAATTTTATCCCTCCAGCCGAGGAGGAAGACTTCATGAAAAAAGATGAACCCCTTACTTACAATTTTAGTATTTTTCTCGCATAACTGGTCAGAAAAACCCTAGTCTATAGGACCCCTTGAACTTTTCAGAGATTGGTTTCTTCATATAAAAAGTAGTTCCAATAAGTGGTGATTTCCTCTGCACGTCCGATGAGCCCTACCCCCCTGCTCTCATATACAAATATCATTGGACTATACTAAAGTATGGTATACCAATTCTCCAGAACTCGACCCCCAAGAAATCTCATACTTTTGTAGCACCTACAACCACCCTCCAAAATTTTTCCTTAGCTTCGTTTTGGAGCCTCCCTACCAACCTTTCATAGCAGCATGTCTTGATTTGTCAGGTACACAAGCTTCAGTGATTCTCTTACATAATGACAGCCTATTCATCAGAGCTTGTTGCATTCCCCTCATGGGTTGTTTCTCTGGACTTGGTCCAGCTCCAGGTTGAACAGATCCCTCAAGAAATTGTGCAATTCTAGAGGGCAACTAGCCTTCCCTCCAGAAATTGCACAATTCTGTCTGGCAGCCTGCTGGGCTACAGAATTGCGCAAATCTGCTAGTGAATCTTCATTCAGAAAATTGCGGAATTCCTCCCAAGAGGACTGCTTAGCCCATAATTTGTGCAATCTTGGGCAGTACTTAGCTTCTCTGCCCAGAAGTTGCGCAAATCTCCTGGGCTGCTAGCCCAGCTCCCTTCCACAAATATGCATTTTTTTACCAGCAGTTGAGCAGGCTCTTGCATGTGTAGTTGGGTTGACCAATTCCACCCAAGACCAAGAAAGCTTTACTTACATGCATGGCTTGCTTTTTTGTGGAATAGAAAAATGCAAAATGCAAAAACATCCCTTGATTCACGGAGCTATTTTTTAGTAGCTGGAGGTTACATGCAAAGATCGTTTTAGAATCTTTCCTCCAAGTGTCACTTTTTCCTAGATTTGTGGCACGCACATCATGAGCCTAAAATTATTTATTCAACACTTTAGAGCTCATTTCTTCACATCGATCTTGGAGCTCTGAAATCCCACAACACATCTAGAACTCTTCGACACATCAGCTCAGCTATTCATGGGTAAGTGGTTTCAACTTGTCTTTTGCAACATTTCTGTCGCTTTTTGTGTTCTCGCTTCAGTGATTGTTGTTTTCTTTATTTCTTTAAACACTTACTGTCATTTACATGCACACAAGCTTGTACTAACACCATTTTAGTTTTCGTTAGCATATCACTATTGTCGCATGCATGAAATTGTTTTTCACGAACGGTCACTGGTTCAACGACTCGCTTCACCCACATGCATGTTGTTCTGTCTTCTGAATATTTAATTCACTATTTGCATGCATGATCATTTTCTTATGCTTACACTTAGTATCACCATGCATTCACTTTCACACTTTCTTTTAGTTGCCCGTCCTTGGCCCGAACTCTGCCTAACCAAGACAAAATTGCAATCTTGAGAAGGAAGGCTATGTCTTCCCCTAAGGAAATGCAAATTTCTGCCTAGGATCTATCCTCCAGCCATGCATTGGACAATTATGAGGGACAATGACTATTGGCCCAGAAAATTGCGCAATGCAGTCATTGAGCCTGCACCCATTGCCAGCTAAAATTGCACATTGCACAATTTCTAGTAGTCAGCAGTCATCCTGGATTGCACATTGCACAATTCCAACAGCCAGTAATGCCTCCCAGACAATCCAGACTTCCTTTTGTGCAAGTCTGGCAGCCAGTCTCCTAGCCTCCCAGAAGAAATTTCACAATCCTTGCCAATCATTCCCTAGGTATGTGTTATGTCATTCCTCAAACTTGATTTGGTTTTCACTGACAAATTGCATGCCATTCATGTTGCTTTGTCTCCAGATCTAGCAGGCGTTCATCCACCTCTTAGCAGTTCAGGACTAATGGCCTCCAAGAGAGTAGGATCAAAGGACAATAATGGAAATGCAACTTGAGTAGTAGTTGAGGGAGTGTCTACAAGTCTGCCGATCTATGAAGATACCAAATTGATTATATACAAGGACATCAAGCTGAAACGGAAAGAGGTCAATGATGCATTTGCAGGCACATTTGGGGAAGACCTTGAAGACTGCCAGGTATATGTGAACATCCACAAGTTCGGGTTGTACCGGATTGCATGCAGATACCTCGCGTTCCCATGCGCAGATATGATGCACTGGATCATCTCACACATTGATCCCGAGATGATGACCTTGAGCAGTGTCAGTGGGACGAAGATTGCAACCTTCACGGCACAGGATTAAGATGAGATGTATCATATGTCATAGCCTATGACTATCATGGAGACTCCCTTCAGCTTACCCGGTAGCAAGGCAAACTCTAGAGACATTTTGAAGAACTGGGTAAAGAAGTTGTCTAGATTCAAGATGACACCCAAATAGATCTACAAGATGAAGATACTCTGGAAGGAATATCAATACTTGGTCATCTTTTCATGTTGATTGTATGGCCAAGAAAGCACGGAAACCTTCCCACAAAGTTGGGTGATCTTGCTAGACCAACTAGCCAGAGAGGGCAAAGCACGTAACTGGTCCGACATTTTGGCTCATCATTTGAAGGAATAGGTAACAAGGGCTCGATAGCCGCCCAAAAGTATGTAAGCATAAATCTACATGCCCACCTACATATTGGATGCAATCTATGCCCGACAGGAGTTCCCAGGCTTGAAGTGGGCATGGTCACTAGCAAAGACTCCTATGAACACTTATTGTAAGATGTTGTCCGAATGCAGCTTTAGATGAGTGATCACACGACTTTCTAATCATTTTGTCACCCCAGTTTACAAGTTGATTTTCGAATAAGATCCACCCTGGATGTTGAAGGCAACAATGGAGGCACTGATAGACATAGCTGATTGGTATGCCTCACTGTCTAACACCTTCATACAGATGTACAGTGCAGAGAAGCCTCCGCATGTTCTACCAAAGTTTTCCTTGGACATAATCGTCATGTAGGAAGTAGCATATCACATCTCGGTAGGATTGATAGCTAGACTGCACCGAAAGAAGAAGGCACATTGGCCCACTCTTCTGTTGTGGATTCGATTACATGAGATTCAGAGTTTCAAGCAATAAGATGTTGAAGTAGAATAGATGAAGAAGTATCCATTCAACCTCCAAAGTTACAATTTGTATGACCGCATTGTCTTGTGAAATATTATTGCACGAGAGTACAGTTCAACTAGATCCACTAGGCATTTCATTGGGTGGAGGAGGACCCATGGAGATATTGCTATAGTTTCTCCAAACCCAATGAATAGGTCGGCTTCGCTGTGGAATGGTTAGCGAAGCAACGTGAAGCAACATCTCAGAGAGCACCAAAAGCAACAACTGTAGTAGAGGTGAACATACTAGTGCACAAAAATGGCAAGAGGAAGATTGTTGACTGCATGGAGGAAGGGAAAAGCTGCAAGTTCCGAGAAGATCCACTTATGGAGAAAGAAGTTATGGCTATAGAGGCAAAGATGAAACAATGCGACAAGAGAAATGCACAAAGGCAGAGGGAGAAACAGAGAATGGAAGAAACAGAGGAGTTGCATGAGTTGAAGGAGCAACTATGAAAGGAACAAGAGTTGCAAAAACAAGAGAGGAAAGCACAGCAACAACAGGTACAGTAGGGGGTGAAACATGTATAGATAGATGAAACAATGCTAGTACAAGTAGTGGACTCATCAGAATAGCTGGCATCAGGCAGACAGGGTGAACCATCGTAGGAGCAAGACTTTGCTAAGGAGATAGAGTGAGCGCTTGAAAAGGTGGATATGGATATAGATCAGTAGGAGTTAGAGCAGGAAATCAACGTCATGACCAACCACCAAGAGCTTGACCCACCAACTTCACCACATCTATAATATGAGCAAGTCCCAAGCGACCAAGGAGATATTGAGATCCTTGGAGATGAACTGGAAGGAGCGATGCAAAACATCTCATTCGACGAGTCTCAACATAGAGTTGTGCAATCTCGTAGAGTCTCAACCCTGGAAGATCATACATCTCCTACACAATATGAGGAACGAGTGATCGTGTCTGACGTGTACAAACAACAGCCTTGGCCAATGCTACCAGAGCATATACGGAAGCCACTGGCTCAAGTGTTCGCTTTCTGATAGTTGAGAATGAGCACATGGCTAAGGAGCTATAGACGACCAAGCAAGGAGGAGAGTTGGTGATAGCATCTGCCCAAGCAGAACTGAAGAAGGCAATACTAAATGAACTATTGTCCCTTGACACAGTTATGTAGGTGTTGTATTCCAAGTTTGGTATCGTGCATGAGGCAATCAACCACCTCAACAGATGGCAACATCGATGTGTTAGAAGAGCACGTATCTTGTCGAACGTGCATGATGTTGTTGATTACATGAAAACATAGAAGATGAGATACAAGGGAGCCCCGCTTCACTTGCCTGAGATGATGAAGCCCAGAGCGGTCTAGCTAAAGGCACGCATCCGGAGTCAGATCCAGAACTATGAAGAGCTCCCACATCTCATCACTAGTCTACAGTCTTCCCATGCATGTGTATTCAAGAGTATGGATGTTGTGGTGCATGCACATGTGATCCCATCTATTGGGACTCTCACCCAGGTGAAAACAAAGTCACAGGTTCAACTAGTGCTTGACTCGTACTTTGACGAGTTGATGCACATAGACACCAACTCAGACTTGCCAATCAGTGGAGACACCATGAACAAGTATGTTGCTAGTCTGGCCACATTAAAGACAATGATGCACATGATTTTAGATGAGTTGGATTGAGGAGCCCAAGCAATGTACGTGGATGCTATGGAGGCAAGAGTCAGGTTCCAGAAAGATGTCACCTTAGAGTACATAGAAACCATCACAGACTATCGATCATGGCATAAGTTCGCTATTGTTGATCATCGTGAGGATGTTGAGGAGTTTGACATCCCACAGTTTCCCGAGTCATAGTGATGTCTTGCATGGCTTTCTCAAGCCATTTTGTCTCACATGGGTTAATGTGTATTATAATTTAACGTCTTGTCAAGTGTAAGTTCAAGTATCGATAGTTGGATGTAACAGTCATAGAGTAGGTGAAGAGTCATGAGGGTAGATGATCTGTCACAAAGGGGAATGTCAAGGGCCACCCCACCCTTTGCTATAAATAGTCCTTTATAACTCATTGTAAATGCTTTTGGTCAGCCAAGCTTCCGATAGGACTATCTTAGAGAGAGATTGGACAATATTGTAATGATCCTTGGCTTCTCCACTACGCAGAGCTAGTATATCTCTTTGGAGGAGCAGGCAGTTTTGGCTATAACATTCCGCTGTCAGAACTAGTGGTTAGACATGGATGTATTGTATGGCTGGAACTTACACTTCTTAATATAATAAGAGCCATCACGTTTCATGCATATGTTGTATTGTATTTCAGCTATCTGTTTACTCTAAATGATATATGTATCTGTTTGTTTACGCATTCATGTATAGTTATTTCTGTGTACGTATGTATGAATCTTTCTGAAATGTGTTGTTGGTTTAACCATCACTTTGGATTGCTAGCTAACTTGCCTTCCATGTTGTGATGCATCTTTGCTCGTGTGTTCCCTTTTTAACTTCGTGCTATCACAAGTTTCCAAGGGGCGCACTCAACTCATCCCCCGTGTGTTAGAACCTCTCATGCACCTTCCTTGGCTCACTGCATATGTCACACCCTTGCTACCAACAGAGACATCTTACTTGCCTCCGTGCGAAATTGTGGTCAAGAAATTATCATATGACCCAATGCTGGGACTCCTACACCAAATGGTCTAAGGCCTAATTGGGACTTCTTACCCGGGAGATCCCCTGACATGTTGGTGGGTCTAGCACCATTAACATTTCTAGCGCTAGAAGGAGGGCCAGATGACAAGCTGAACCCTCATCACCTAATTTGAACCTTTGCATATCTATCATGGAGTCTTTCACTCTCCTCTCTTCAAGATGTTTTTCGTATGTCGAATCTGTTACCATCACAAGGGAGTTCTTTGATCTCTTGTCCACATACATGTATGATGGTGAAGATGAAGTGGCCTGACCTGATTTCTTACATGACTTACTTGCCTTGCTTCATGAGGACGAAGGATGTTCTGACGAACAGGCTAGCCTGTTTCTTGCATACACACTTCACAAATCTCCACATTGGTGGTTGTGTAGCCTACCGACTGACAGTGTGCACTCACTTGAGCACTTTTGTGATCTCATTGAAGACACTTTCTATCATTTTGATCCAAAACATCTTGACCAAAAAATGTTGCAACAATGGAAGGCTCCACATGAATCGCCTATGGATTTTTGGTAGCACTTCCGTGATCTTCAGTTTCAAGCTCTGAAGATCCAAATGAAATTTCCCTATCTTTGGGATAGATTCAAGTATTTTCTTAAGAAATTTGCCCATCCCAAGAAGAATTTCAAGCTCAAACCTAGCTCACCATACTTCGGTGATGGAGCTGCGCAATCACAGATGGAGACATTGTTGTCACAAGTGATTGTCCATCATCCCCTCATCAAATAGCTCCACCATCGCAGAGTGATGTGGGAGAGCATGAACACACATTTGTCGAACTGTCATGTCCTCCCGACATTGCTCCTTCCGATTTTTGCGCAGGCTTGGTTGTGAGTCTCATACCTCATCACATGTATTTTGTACCTCAACCTTCATCTTTATACTTTGATCCTCTGGATGACACTGTCTTGTGTTATTCCATTTCAGACTCTACACTTGTTTTGAACGAGGATCAATCTATCGACGAATTTGGTGTTGCACAACCAACATGCACTAGCATTCATGAAGAGAATGATGGGGAGTGTTGGCTGGATAAGTCGTTCTTGCGGACAAGACCGATCTCCCTAGTATCTATAGATATCTAGTGACAAGCAAAACAAGAAAATCTACCTTTCTCTAAATATTGCGATTTATAAATAAAAACAAAGAGGTGTTTTAGACCCTACCTTAAGTCCAATGCTAGTTTGTGGCAGCCACGCTTCGACTGTCCAAACAAGTTTCCTTTAAAGAACCTGCAAACACAAACAAGCACACATCAAATAACACCTGCATAGCCAATATAATAAATCATATTCATCATGGTGATCAAGGAATCCATGAAATAAGCCATAAGAGACAGCTTATTGAGAAAAATAAACTTGATTGTATTAACTTTGAACAAAGAAGAACTTTACAACCTTGGTGCCTTGATGTTGTACAAGCTCCTTCCAGGGTCCAAGCAAGAATCTCCTCTACTTTTACAAGCTTCACACACTTCCCAATGAGATCAAAAGGTATGTAATCTCTCCTCTCAAGCTCAAATAGGAAGTCTATTTCCAATAGCATTTACCCTCAAAAATATTTAGCTTTCAACCTCCTTAGTAACCAGCCCAATGCCTCATTTTATAGTGCAGAGGAAGGAAGTTACAGGTCCACTTATGAAGGGATAGAGTCCTCCTTCAAAGGGATAAGCTCCTCACATCAAGGGGTTAGCTCCTTTAGTTATGGGATGCATGAACCTCAAAGGAGCAAACTTGCCACCTCAAGATTCCCTCTAGAAGCTTCCAGAAATAACCCAAAGTGAGTTTTTAAGAATGTACTTGCGCCTTTTTGACTTTTACAGGGGTCCGCACCCATTACACAGAAACAGAGTGGGGAGGTCCACAGGGGACATGACCAATAGGTGCAGGACCACGGTAATGCTAAGAGAAAGTGCGGAACTAGAGTTTTACAGATTTTCAAGGACTTTCTCTCATTTTTCAAGGCTTGACATGAAGAACTGAGGTTTAAGACTTGCATAGGAGGAAAGTATGAGTGGTGATAGACTCAAATTGACTGAAAAATGTCATGGTGACAATATTTTGTGTAACATGGAGCTTGAACATCCACTAGTAGCAGGGGACCATCCCTGTCTGTTTGTACCTCCTCCGTTTCTTCCTGACATCCTTGATGATCCTGCCATTCCTAATTTTTCATGTGCATCTCCATCCGCGGATGTACCCATTTTTGATCATTCGCAGGGCACACCAGGTGTCAAATCATCACCCGACAAAGGAGAGGGCCCATCATTCATTGAAAATCCACTTGATCTTTCATCTTCTTCTTCTGGAAACGCAGAGGGTGAACATCCTTTCTTCTCATCTACCCCTCTGTGTGATTCATCAAATCATGAGGATGTCGAACAACATCCTGAGTTTTTTGATCTTGGTTATCGTGATCTCTTTACCTCATCATCTAATCACGATGTTGATTCATTCGCTATTAATCCGTCTAAGCCACTAGTATACGATGATATATCTATCGACGAAGCCGAAACCCCCCAGACTGTCAAGGCACTTCAGCCTGAGCTGATGGTTATGTCAGGCCCTCGCTGTCTTGAGTTTGGTCTCACTTCCGATCAGGAAATTTTTCCAACACCTGAGGTTCCTCATCACTCATATGTATGCACTAAAGAGAAATCCAACACTCAGATTTCACTTCCCCTGCTTGAACTACATGATCCCATCACTCATGATTTGGAGGAATCTTACATAGCAAGAACACTTGCACAACATAAGTGGTCTACCTTTCTCACGTTTTCTTTCATATCATAGTCAAGGGAATGCATACACTCAACATCTGCATGTAGTATAGTAGAACACCATGACAAGTCCATGGACTGCATTTCATGTACTTGCACTCACTCATGTTCTGTGCACTCATTGAAACATGGAGTGTGTTTGTCTTCATTGTTATATCTTTCTTGTTTGCTAGTTCGTACAACCGGGTTGCTCGCAGACCAAGCCTTCACCAACATGGGTCAACCAATGCGCCAGTGGCTGCATTGGAAATATTAGTTCACATGATCAGGCCAATGCACCATTAACTTAGGAGTAGGAGTAGTGTTTGCTTTTAGTTTGCTTGCTTGCATGCTTGTTTTCTTTCTTGCTTTGTTTGCTTGTTTGTTTGCTTGCATGTTTGCTTACTCACTTTTCTTTTGCATTTACTTCTGCTTCTGCTTTGCTTTGTTTTTTGATTGCTTTTTTTTTTATTCGTAGCTTAGTTTTGCATGAAACCATGCATGACTCTTGAAAATGGATAGGTAAAGTACAAGAGACCTTATGCAGCTATCACTACTTGGTTATCTATCATCCTGCATCTGTATGAAGAATTTGTCAATTTTTAGTCCATGATACGTCGATAGAAAATACATACTATTCAAAATGAGCCTAGGTGA
Source organism: Pinus tabuliformis (assembly GCA_031772625.1). Classification (NCBI taxonomy): domain Eukaryota; kingdom Viridiplantae; phylum Streptophyta; class Pinopsida; order Pinales; family Pinaceae; genus Pinus; species Pinus tabuliformis. Next base: position 1,327,011,627 of record CM062817.1, on the reverse strand, counting down.
AAACACAACTCTTGCACGCTAACTAGTGTCACCTAATCTAGTTGGTTGTTTTTGGGTTAACCCTCGTCAGCTTAGTCAAGTAGAGTAAGGTGAGGGGGAAAACCTTAACAGGCACGTAAGAGGTATATAATAAACTACTTCTCTGAAGGAACAAACTCTTTTACTCTCAATAAGTTGGGATCCCTCTTCTGCCTCTGAAATGAATAAGTGCTATGCAAAGTTATGAAAAAATGAAAAAAATGAAAAGTGAAAAATGAAAAAAATAAAAAATGAAAAATGAAAAGTGAAAAATGAAAAAAATGAAAAATGAAAAGTGAAAAATGAAAAAAATGAAAAATGAAAAGTGAAAAATAAAATAAAAAATAAAAAATTAATAAGGTGAAAGAAGAGAAATGCTTCCTGCGTAGAGAGGTGATGCAAGTAACTCTGCAGGGGTGCTGACCAAGATCACTGGCAGCAGAACAATGCTTGTGTTCCTGCTTGACTCTACCAGGGTATTGTCCAGGCTTGCCGGTAGTGGAGCAACACCAGAGATGAAACTAAGATTGGCGACTATACTGCTTGTGCACCACACTTGGCTTGGAATGTGTGTTAACCGACCAAGAGCTTGGCAGATGCTACATCTTACAATCAAGCAAGTGTGGAAACAAAGACGAACTAAGAACTGAACAATACTTCCGGAGGTGTTAGACTTGCTTTTCACGAATAAGGTCCATTTAGAGAGCTGGAGTTCTACCAGTGTGTTGCCAAGTGTTGTAGCGGCTACAACCACCCTCCAAAATTTTGCCTTAGCTTCGTTTTGGAGCCTCCCTAACAACCTTTCACAACATTATGTCTTGCTTTGTGAAGTACACAAGCTTCAGTGATTTTCTTACAGAATGACAGTTTGTTCATTAGAGCTTGTTGCATTCCCCTCACGAGTTGTTTCTCTAGACTCAGTCTACCTATAGGCTGAGCATCTCTCTCAAGAAATTGCACAATTTTGGAGGGCAACCAACCTTCCCTCCAGAAATTGCGCAATTCTGTTTGGTAGCCTGATGGGCTCTAGAATTGCGCAAATCTTCTAGTGAAGCTTCATCCAGAAAATTGCTCAATTCCTCCTAGCAAGACTGCTCAACCCATAATTTACACAATCTTGGGTAGCAGTCAGCTGCTCTACCCAAAAATTTCATAAAGCTCCAGGGCAGCCAGCCCAGTTCCCTTCTAGAAATGTGCATTTTTCCCGACAATTGAGTAGGCTCTTGCATGTGCAGTTGGATTGACCAATTCCACCCGGGACCAAGAAAAATTGACTTGCATGCATGGCTTTCGTTTTCTTGAAATAAAAAAAGGAAATATGCAAAAAGCATCCCTTGATTTAGGGAGCTATTTTTTAACAGCTAGAGGTTACATGCAAAGATCGTTTTAGAATCTTTCCTCCAAGTGTTGCTTTATCCTAGATTTGTGGCATGTGTGTCATGAGTCTAAACTTATTTATTTGATGCTTTAGAGCTCATTTCTTCACATTGATCTTGGAGTTCTAACACCCCACAACACATCTAGGACTCTTCGACACATCCAGCTTAGCTATTCACAGGTAAGTGGTCTCAACTTGTCTTATGCAGCATTTCTGTCACTTTTTGTGTTCTCGCTTGTGCGAGTGTTGTTTGCTTGATTTATTTCAATGCTTTTTATCATTTACATTCATACTAGCTTGTACTAGCACCATTTCAGTAATCATTAGCATCTCACGGTTGTCGCATGCATGAAACTGTTTTGCACGAATAGTCGTTGGTTCGGCAACTTGCTTCACCCACATGCATGTTGTTCCATCTTCTGAATATTTCATTCACTGTTTGCATGCATGATCATTTGCTTTTGATTACACTCAATATCTCCATGAATTCACTTTCACACTTGCATTCAGTTGCCCGTCAGCGGGTCTGGCTAGCCTTGGCCTGGACTCTGCTTTATCAAGATAGCATTGCGCAATCCTAAGAAGGAAGGCTCTGGCTTCCCATAAGGAAATTCACATTTCTACCCAGGAGTTGTCCTCCAGTCTTGCATTGCGTAATTATGAGGGACAGTGACTGCTGGCCCAAAAAATTGTGCAATGCAATCACTGAGCCTGCACCCATTTCCAACTGAAATTGCGCATTGCACAATTCCAATAGTCAGTAGTCAGCTTGGATTATGCATTGTGCAATTCCAATAGCCAGTCATGCCTCCCAGACAACCCAGACTACCTTTTGCACAAGTCTAGCAGCCAGTCTCCTAGCCTCCTAGAAGAAATTGTGCAATCCTTGCCAATCATTCCCCAAGTATGTGTTATGTTGTTCCTCAAATTTGCTTTCTTTTTCACTGAAATATTTCTTTCCATGCATGTCGCTTTGTCTCCAGAACTAGTAGGTGTTTGTCTGCGTCTTGGCAGTTCAATATCAATGGCATCCAAGAGAGCAAGATCAAAGGACACTGACAGAAGTGAAACTGGAGCAGCATTTGAGTGAGTGTCTACAAGTCTTCTGATCTATGAAGATACCAAACTGATTGTAGACAAGGACATCAAGCTAAAATAGCAAGAGGTCAATGATGCATTTGCAAGCACATTTTTGGAAGACATTGAAGATCATCAGGTATATGTGAACATCCATAAGTCTAGCTTGTACCAGATTGCATGCAAATACCCTGCATTCTACTGTGCAGACATGATACACTGGATCATCTCGCACACTGGTCCCTAGATGATGACCTTGATCAGTGTCAACGGGATGAATATTGCAACCTTCAAGGCACATGATTATGATGAGATGTATCAGATGTCATAGCCTACGACTATCATGGAGACTCCCTTCAGCTTACCCAACATCAATGCCAACTCCAGTGACATTTTGAAGAACTGGGTAAAGGAGTCGGCTAGATTCGGGATGACACCCAACCAGATATACAAGATGAAGATACTACAGAAGGCGTACCAATACTTGGTCATATTTTCATGTCAATTGTATGGCCAAGAAAGGATGGAAACCTTCCCACAAAGTTGAGTGATCGCGCTGGACCAACTGGCTAGAGAGGGAAAAGCATGTAACTGGTCTGACATTTTGGCTCATCAGTTGAAGGAACAGGTAACAAGGGCTCCACAACTGCCCAAAGGTATGCAAGCAGAAATCTACATGTCTGCCTACATCTTGGATGAAATTTGTGCCCGACAGGAGTTCCTAGGCTTGAAGTGGGCATTGTCACTAGTGGAGACTACTACGAACACTTATTGTAAGATGTTGTCCAAATGTAGCTTCATAGGAGTTATCACATAGTTATCTGATCATTTTGTCACCCCAGTTTACAAGATGCTTTTTGAATAGGATCCACCCTTCATATCAAAGACAGTAATGGAGGCACTGATAGAAATAACTAATTGGTATGCCTCACCATCCAGCACCTTCATATGGATGTACAATGCAGAGAATCCTCCACATGTTCTATCGAATTTTGCCTTAGACATACTCGTCATGTAGGAAGTAGCATATCACATCTCGGCAGGATTGACAACTAGATTGCACCAAAAGAAGAAGGCATCTTGGCCTGCTCTTCTATTGCACATTGGGTTATACGAGATTCAAAGTTTCAAGCAAGAATATATCAAAGAAAAACAGATGAAGAAGTATCCATTCGACCTCCGAAGTTACAATCCGTATGACCCACATTGTCTTGTGAAAGATCACTGCATGAGAGTACAGTTCAACTGGATCCATGGGGCATTTCATTGGGCAAAGGAGGACCCATGGAGATATTGCTACAGTTTCTCCAGAACCAATGAATAGGTCAGATTTGTTGTGGAATGGGTAGCGAAGCAACGTGAAGTAGCATCTCGGAGAGCACCAGAAGCAGTAGCAGTAGCAGAGGCGAACATACCAGTGCATGACAAGGGCAAGAGGAATATTTTCGACCGCATGGAGGAAGAGAAAAGATGCAAGTTTCGAGCAAATCCACTTGTGGAGAAAGTATTTATGGATATAGAGGCAAAGAGGAAACACCACGACAAGAAAAACACATAAAGGCAGAGGGAGAAATAGAGAATGGAAGAAAAAGAGGACTTGCATGAGTTGAAGGAGAAAATTCGAAAGGAACAAGAGCTACGTAAACAGGAGAGGAAAGCACAATGACAACAGGTATAGCAAGGGGTGCAACATGTATAGACAGATGAAACAGTGCCCGCACAGGTAGTGGAATCATCAGAACAGTTGGCATCAAGCAGACAGGGTGAACCATCATAGGAGCAGGACTTCGCTCAGGAGATAGAGCGAGCACTTTAACAGATGGATACATATACAGAGTAGTAGGAGTTAGAGTAGGACATCGACCTCATGCCTCACCACTAAGTGTAGAAATTTTGAATAATATAACACTTATTCACAGAGATTATCCTGATTATACACTATTTGCGGAATGCATGCATAATACATAACCTCCTCTACGTTGATCATCAATTTGCGAAATAAAAAACAATCGCATGCACACATTGAAACATCAATCACACATATCAACACAATATGTAATGGGGAAAGCATACAGCTGAAAACCCAAAACTATCTGTATATTATAATGATAGAGAACATGTAAAAATACATAGTACAATACTCCTCACAAGTACTCAGTACTATCTCCACCTGCTACACATAAACTAGCTCAGATCTGAATCAAGTCACAGGTTCAAATCTCCTCCATTGTTTTCCTGCCTCTACTGCACAATCCAAGTTGAGTATAGGAATGATCCAAGCTCATTTTTCCCTTGGCTTGTACTACGCAATCCTCATTGGCAATCTCAATCAATGATATTGCAAATCTCATGCACAACTATAGTCACAACTGATAGTAGACTCACCCTTTCACCCACCTCTAACACTTGTCTCCACTGAACTGTCCATGCACTGAGTTAACTGATGTATTCTTTAGTTGATTTATGAGTTAATAATTAGTGAATCAATTAATAATTAATTCACATCACTCATCACTAGTGTATTTGGCAGTTAGACTAAATACAACTAGTTCAACTAAGTCAAACTGAACACAACTCCATCAACTCCTCAATCAACTCCACCAAACTCAATCACTTGAGTTCTAATTGAAGTCCATCATGCAATAGCTCAACTAACCCATAAGAAAAGTGTATTTCCTTCTGGCAGTTGCATGTGCCACATCCGTAGCTCGAATTGAAGTGCTGCAAGAGGATAAAATAATGTTTATAGTCCAAATATTATTAAGAGCTAATAATATTCGACTGTTCTATTTTTAGACTGGAAGTCTAAAAATAGACTCCGCCCATATGTCTAAAAATAGAATTCCATCTATTTTTACCAACATGACCAATCATCCATAAATAGTATCCTGCATCTCATAGACCATGATCCATATGTCTAAAAATAGACTTTACGCCAAAAATAGCCTGCGGGCCCACTTAATGAAGGCGATTTCTTTTCACTAAGCTCCATCATCTTGTTGCATTTTCAACACTCCCTCTCAACAATATATGGATTATCTGCAACTCGTATCCTGCCTCTGTGGTATTTGAATTTGCTCCTGGTGAGCACCTTCGTCAAGATATCAGCATCCTGATCCTCCGTGGGAATGTATGAAAGTAACATGATTCTACGCTGCACACAATCTCTGATATGATGGTACTTGATGTCGATGTGCTTGGATCTATCATGAAATACTGGATTAGTCAAGAGTTTAATGCAACTATGGTTATCACAATAAATCACAGTAGGCTCCAAGTGTGACCCGAACAACCCGACTAGCATATTCCTCATCCATATAGCCTCACATGCAGCCAAACTTGCTGCCATATACTCAGCCTCTGCTGAACTAAGTGCCATGGATCTCTACTTCCTGCTGTACCAAGAAACTGTTGTCAACCCGATACTAAAGATCCATCCAGATGTGCTCTTTCTGTCTGTTGGGCTCCCTGCCCAATCTGCATCTGTGAAGCCACATAGCTTCACCTCATCCTCCTGTCTGTACCACAATCCATATCTCAATGTGCCTCTAAGATAACGCAATACATGCTTGCCTGCCTTCCAGAAGAGTTTGGTTGGCTTAACCATAGCTTGTGAAAGCTGGTTAACAGCATAGCATATATCGGGTCGTGTATTGACCAGATACATAAGCGACCCCACCAACTATCGATAAACAATGGCATCCACTACCTCCGCTGAAGTAGCATCCTCCTTCCTCCAACCTCCAGGAAGAGGAGTATCAACAGGCTTGCAGCCATGCATGTTGAACTTCTCAAGTATCTCCCGGGCATACTTACCCTGAGAAACAAATAGTCCATCACTGCGCTGCCAAATTTCCAATCCCAGGAAATAATGAAGGAGGCCCAAGTCCTTCATCTCAAACTCTCTAGCAAGATCCTCCTTGCATGAAAGTATCAACAGCTCATCTCCTGTCAAAATCAAATCATCTACATAAAGTACAATGATAAGCAACTTACCCTCCACCATAATCTGGTATAGGTTAGGATCCACCTCACTCTTGGAGAATCCAAGTCCAGTGAAATAACTGTCTATCCATGTGTACCAAGCACGAGATGCTTGTTTCAACCCATACAACACTCTCTTAAGCCTTTACACATGCAACTCGCTGCTGAAGATCTCAAAACCTTCAGGCTGCTCTATGTAAACCTCCTCCTCAATGACTCCGTTGAGGAACACAGTCTTCACATCCATCTGATGAATGTGCCACCCCATCTGCATTGAGAGAGAAAGAATCGTCCGTATGGAAGAATACCTTGTGACAGGTGCAAAGGTCTCCTCATAATCAATCCCCTCTATCTGTGAGAAGCCTCAGGCAACAAATCTTGCCTTGTACTTCTCCACACTCCCGTCAGCTGCCTGCTTCACTTTGTAGATCCATCTCGAACCCACCATTGATTTCCCTTGCGGTCTTGGTACAATCTCCCATGCACTATTTCTGACAATCAAATCATACTCTTCCACCATGGCATCTACCCATGCGGGATCCTCCACAGCTTCATCGAAAGAGGATGGCTTAGTCACGACACATTTGCTCACAAGAGCCATGTATCCAGTGTACCGATTAAGTGACTATCTCTGTCTGCGCTGCACTGTAGGTGGTCCTACAACCTTCTCTGCATCTTGAGCCAGTCGCTCAGCTTCTGTAGTGCACTTTCGCCCTCTGATGGTTGGCGTTGCATGAGTGGTCTCTTCCACTCCATGAACTTCATCTTGTGGCTGATCCACATCCTGAAGCTCATCCTTAGGAACTAATAGCTTCTCATCTGCATGCAAGTGTGGCTCCCTCTCAAGTGAACACTTCATGGCTTTCTCCTCTTGAAATTTGATATCCCGTCGCACAACAATCTTGCGACTGTCTGGCAAATACACACGATAGTTGTGGGGCGTATCAGTGTACCCCACAAATATCCCAACCTCTGCGGTCGGCTCCAGCTTCTTCTTGGCATCCTTTGTCACATGCATGTAAATAGGAGAACCAAAAATCCTCAAATGGGAAATATCAAGCCTCTTACCAGAATAAGTCTCCTCGGGTGTACTCATGCCAAGTATCTTGTGAGGACAACGGTTCTGCACATATACTGCAGTATTGCATGCCTCCACCCATAAGTGAAGGGGTAGGCCCTGATCATGCAACATCACCCGTGCAGCACCCACGATCGTTCTGTTCTTCCGCTTAGCAACCTCGTTCTTCTGTGGGTTATGGGGAGATATGAGCTCTCTTCGAATCCCTTCTGCGCTACAAAAGTCCTTGAACTCGCCAAAGATGAATTCACCACCATTGTCGCTCCTAAGAGCCTTCACCTTCTTCCCCGATTCCTTCTCGACCAGTGCTTTGAACTCACAGAACTTTGAGTATGTCTCGCTCTTCTTCTGCATGAAGAAGATCCAACACTTTCGAGAGAAATCATCAACAAAGATCACATAGTACCTGTTCTTTGCTGTCGAAGCTACTGAGAAAGGTCCACACACGTCTGTGTGAATTCTCTCAAGGATCGTTGTGGTGCAACTATCCTTCTCGTGAAAGGTGGCTTTCACAAATTTTCCCAAAGTACACCCCTTGCACTGATCTGACTATGTAAGAGTGCCTTTAGGAAGCCCAATAGAAATTTTTTGCAGTATCTTCAAGGCTCCATGGTGAAGGTGGCCCAATCTCTGGTGCCACAGCTCGCCATCATCCCGGCTCACTAATCCTTCTGCCTTGCATGCCATTACTGTGCAACCATCTACATGCAATTGATAAAGGTTCTTGACTCAAACCCCTATCTTCCGGGTTTATCCAGTTGTCTTACTGCGCAGGAAAGCCTTTCCCTCGCTGAAAACAACATCATATCCCTTGTCTTCTAACATTGCCACAGAGATAAGATTCTTCTTCAATCCTGGAACATGCATCACTTCCTTCAATAAAAAAGGTTTACCAAACTCCCTCTCAAAGGAAATGGTACTGATACCGGTCGCACTGTATCTACCATCATCGCCCATCTCGATGTGCACTCCAAGATCTTTCTCATCAAGATCAGAAAACAAATCTCGATCTCCTGTCATGTGAAAAGACGCACCACTGTCCAAGAAACATACCGATCCCATCACACTTGATACCAAGCATGCGATCAGTGAAAAATCTAGCTCAAACTGCGAGGCTAAGGCCTCTCTCGCTGTAGATCCAGCAGCTTGCTTATTTTTCTTCTTCTGCAGAAAATTTGTGGCATAATGTCCATGCTGGTGACAATGAAAGCACTTCACCTTGGACATGTCCTGCTTCTTACCTTTCACACCGGAATGAGAAGCTTTCTTATTCTTCCCCTTCTTTTCTTTGGCAGCCAAAGCACAATTTCCTTCATCAGATGCCTTTGATGAAGATTCGTCCCTGATATTCCGCTTGATCTCTTCCTGCACAAGATCCAACCAAAGTCTCTCCCATCCTAGCAATTTCTCCCGACCATTGACAGAGTCCTAATAGGAATGCCAACTCTTCGGAAGACCAAGGAGAGCCAAGCTCACCAAGTCCTCATCATCGATAGTCAACCCCACACTTCCCAGCTCATCCCGACATTGGGTGAACTTCGTGAGATACTTGGGCATACTGTCTCCTTTCTCACACTTAATGTTTCTGAGTTTATCCTTGAGCGCAAACTTCCTCTGGTCGCTCTTGCTTTGGAATAAATCTGTCAAAGCTTTCCACATCAAGTATGGAGAAGCCTTTCCATGCAGGCTGGATACAATATGATCCTTCATGCCCTCCAACAGAATCCTTCAACACTTCGCTGTCTTCTTTTGCCAAGCCTCAACATGAGCAGCATCAGTAGGCTTTGGGACCTCAGCCTCTATGAACTTCTTCAAACCATTGTCATCTAACACCACCTTCATCCTGTCTTTCCATGCAATATAATTCGAGCTGCCTTCAAGGGCATACTCCAATCACAATCCGTTGAAAGACATTTCAACTTCGACACCAAGAAAACATTGCTGCAAATTCAAATTCCACCAGCTCAAAACTCAACCGCTTCTAATCTAAAATTCGTGAGAACAAAGTATTTCTCATACAGAGATTGACTGTATGGGATTTTACCAGATATCTCACCTTCCAAAAGAAGGATGAATCCAGAGGCTACCTGGCCCGATTACAGACTCTGCCTGAAGAAATAAAATGTAACCACTTTCTGAATAATAGATCTGATGATCAACTTCGCTCTGATACCATGTAGAAATTTTGAATAATATAACACTTATTCACAGAGATTATCCTGATTATACACTATTTGCGGAATGCATGCATAATACATAACCTCCTCTACGTTGATCATCAATTTGCGGAATCAAAAACAATTGCATGCGCACATTGAAACATCAATCACACATATCAACACAGTATGTAATGGGGAAAGCATACAGTTGAAAACCCAAAACTATCTGTATATTATAATGATAGAGAACATGTAACAATATGTAGTACAATACTCCTCACAAGTACTCAGTACTATCTCCACCTGCTACACACAAACTAGCTCAAATTTGAATCAAGTCACAGGTTCGAATCTCCTCCACTGTTTGCCTGCCTCTACTGCGCAATCCAAGTTGAGAATAGGAATGATCCAAGCTCATTTTTCCCTTGGCTTGTACTACGCAATCCTCATTGGCAATCTCAATCAATGATTGTGCAAATCTCATGCACAGCTATAGTCACAACTGATAGTAGACTCACCCTTTCACCCACCTCTAACACTTGTCTCCACTGAACTGTCCATGCACTGAGTTAACTGATGTATTCTTTAGTTGATTTATGAGTTAATAATTAGTGAATAAATTAATAATTAATTCACATCACTCATCACTAGTGTATTTGGCAGTTAGACTAAATACAACTAGTTCAACTAAGTCAAATTGAACATAACTCCATCAACTCCTCAATCAACTCCACCAAACTCAATCACTTGAGTTCTAACTGAAGTCCATCATGCAATAGCTCAACTAACCCATAAGAAAAGCGTATTTCCTTCTGGCACTTGCATGTGCCACATCCGTAGCTCGAACTGAAGTGCTGCAAGAGGATAAGATAATGTTTATAGTTCAAATATTATTAAGAGCTAATAATATTCGACTGTTCTATTTTTAGACTAGCAGTCTAAAAATAGACTCCGCCCATATGTCTAAAAATAGAAGTCCATCTATTTTTACCAACATGACCAATCATCCATAAATAGCATTCTGCATCTCATAGCCCATGATCCTATGTCTAAAAATAGACATAGTCTAAAAATAGACTTTGCGCCAAAAATAACCTGCAGGCCCACTTAGTGAAGGCGACTTCTTTTCACTAAGCTCCATCATCTTGTTGCATTTTCAACACTAAGAGGTCAACCCACCAGCTTCACTGTATCCAGAAGATGAGCAAGTTCCAAGCGACCAAGGAGACATTGAGATCCTTGGAGATCAGCCAGAAGGAGAGATGCACAACATCTCATTCAACGAGTCTCAACATAGAGTTGTGAAATCTTGCAGAGTGTCAACTTCGGAAGATCATACATCTCCTGCAGAGTATGAGGAATGAGTGATCATGTCTGACGTGCGCAATCATCTAGCAGCCTTGGACGATGCTACTAGAGCATATACTGAAGCCACTAGCTCAAGTGTTCACTTTCTGATAGCTAAGAATGAGCGAATGGCTAAGGAGCTATAGACGGCCAAGCAAGGAGGAGAGTTGGTGACAACGTCCACCCAAGAAGAACTAAAGAAGGCAATACTGGATGAAGTATTGTCCCTAGACATAGTTATGTAGGAATTTTATTCCAATTTTGGTACCTTGCATAAGGCAGACATCCACCTCACCAAATGGTAGTAGCGATGTTTTGAAAAGCACGTACCTTGTTGAACGTGCATGCTGCTGTTGATTACATGCAAACATGGATGATGAGATGCAAGAGAGCCCTGCTTCACTTGCCTAAGATGGTGAATCCCAGAGCAGTCGAGCTAAAGGCACACATCCAGAACTATGAAGAGCTCCCACATCTCAAAACTAGTGTACAGGCTTCCCATGCATGTGTATTCATGAGTATGGATGTTGTGGTGCACGCACATGCAATCTCATATATTGGGACTCTCACCCAGGTGAAGACAAAGGCATAAGTCCGACTAGTGCTTGACTCGTAGTTTGACGAGTTGATGCGCATAGCCACCAGCCCAAACTAGCCAATCAGTGCAGACACCATGCATAAGTATGTTGTTGGTCCGACTGCATTGAAGACAATGATCTGCATGCTTTCAGATGAGTTGGACTAAGGATCCTGAGCAATGTGCCCGTATGTTATGGAAGCAAGAGTCAGGTTCCAGAAAGATATCACCTTGGAGTACATGGACACCATCACGGACTACCGATCTTGGCATCAATTCACTATTGTTGATGATCGTGAGGATGTTGAGGAGTTGGACTTCCCACGGTTTCCTGAGTCATAGTGATGTATTGCATGGCTTTCTCAAGCCATTTTGTCTCACATGAGTGCATGTGCATTGTAATGTAACATCTTGTCAAGTGTAAGTTCAAGTATTGATAGTTGGATGTAACAGTCATAGAGTAGGTGAAGAGTCATGAGGGTAGATGAATTGTCACAAAAGGGAATGTCAAGGGCCACCCCATCGTTTGCTATAAAGAGTCCCTCATAACTCATTGTAAAGGCTTTTGGTCAGCCAAGTTTCCAATAGGACTATCTTAGAGAGAGCTTGGACAGTATTGTAATGAGCCTTGGATTCTCCACAGCACATAGCTAGTAGATCTCTTTGGAGGAGCAGGTGGTTGTGGTTGTAACATTCTACTGTCAGAACTAGTGTTTGGACATGGATGTATTGTATGACTGGAACTTACAATTCTTAGTATAACAAGAGCCAACATGTTTCATGCATATGTTGTATTGTATTTCAGCTATCTGTTTACTCTAAATGATATATGTATCTATTTTCTTACACATGCATGTATAGCTATTTCTATGTATGTATGTATGCATATTTCTTAAATGTGTTGTTGGTTTAACCATCACTTTGGATTGCTAGCGAACTTTCCTTCCATTTTTTAATGCATCTTTTCTCGTGTGTTCCCTTCTTAACTCTGTGCTATCACAGGTTTCCAAGGGGTGCACTCAACTCACCCCCCATGTGTTAGAACCTCTCATGCACCTTCCTTGGCTCACTGCATATGTCATAACCTTGCTACCAACAGAGACATCTTACTTTCCTCTGTGCGAAATCACGATCAAGGCATTATCGTACGACCCACTGCTAGGACTCCTACACCAAACAGTCTGAGGTATAACTGGGACTTCTTTCCAAGGAGATCCCCTGACATGTTGGCGGGTCCAGCACCGTCAGCACATACCAACCAAAAGTTGAACAAATATTTGATGAACTTAGTCGATAGTCTAACACATACTATATCATCCCACCATGAGTCTTTGATTCCTCTCATTACATTATTACCCCCCTGGTTGATGCCTAAGTAGAAGAAGAGGTAGAAGCCACCCCATATTTACAACCATTTAAAGTTGAAATTTCTATACCTTTACCTAAAATTTGTCATAATTCTACCTGCAAAGAGTCTAGTAGTCCCAAGACCACTCCAATCAAGGAAAAATCATCCCAGTGGGAGAAGGTGCTCAAAGAAATTTTCCTCAATGATCCTAAGAAGCAGCAACAAATCAATAAAGCCATTAAAGAGTTACAACCAAAAGAAAAAATAGCCAAGAATACTAGGAATCCTAAAGTGTTAGGCATCTAGGATCAAATATGGAATGTAATGGAAAGAGACAAGGGCGTTTTTGTTAATAACATACAATAAACAATGGAAGATATTTCTCAAGTTGCGAAAAAACAAAATACTAATCAGAATGGCAGTTTTTCCATGAAGAAGTAGCAACAAAATGGTACTGCAGACCATGGTCATAATCAAACAAAGTAAGTCTTTTTCAAATAGACTATTGATTTAACTCTTGAAACTCTTGTTAATTCTTCGACTCACATTTTACAAGAAAAAAATCAATTTGAGAAGAACCAGTCAGAGCAGGATCAATCTGAACATCACCATCCATAATATGAACACTCTGAACACAACCAATCAAAGCATGAACAATAGAATTTAGAAGAGAATCAATCAGAACAAACCTAGTCAGAGGAAAATCAAATGGAACAAAACTGGTGATATCAGCAATATAATTCTAAAAGAAATTCAGAAGACAATTAATCTGAATGAACTCATTCCAATGAAACAATCAAATATTATACTCAACAAACAATATATGTGTTAACTTACCACCAATAAGAAGAGACGATTGAGGTTGCAGATACCAATACAAAAATCATGGATAATCCACTAAATACCAAGCACGTTCCTACTATAAATACTTCTACATAACCAACTACAACTAAAGCATTAGCAACCAAAGACATAAAGGAATGGGTTGAAATTTCTACCAAGTATGTCGACATCAGACTTGCTACCGACAAACAAATTTTTTAGGTTATAGAGCAATCTATTAAAGCTTCCAAGAAAAGGTTGTAGAAGAGAAAGAAAGGTACCAATAAGCTTAAAAGACAAAAAGAATGAGAAAGGGAGACTTGGATGGCTTGTCAAAGCCAGATAATAGAAAAAATCACATTCCCACACCAGCCAGGATGGATTATCATCTCGTTGTTGTTTAATAATTAGTGAAGTAGTTGACTGATTAGAATTTTTAGCTCAATGCACATGTATAAGAACTGCAAGCTCAACCCACAATTATCTGATTTCCCAAGTTTACAAAGGTTCTACAGAAGGCTCACGAGGAATTCATAGAAAGAAAGAAGACCTTAGAGAACACACTTGACAAAGGAGTTTCCTTTATAGCCACACTAAACAACTAGCCCACTTATTTGGCTAATAATCACACTAAAATTAGGGCCCAATAAATGCTTATTCGAGAGCTATCTTCAAGGAAAACTTCAAATCCCAAAGCAAAAAAAAGCAATAAAAAATAAATCGGAACAAGAATGAGAAATATTTACATAGTTATTGTGACGGAAGCACCATTGGTCAAGTGATCTGTTTAATGAAACTTGAAGGTGATATACAAATTGCAAGTGAAATTTTATGTATTTTGGGTAATGGGTCAAGTAAAAAAACAAATAAAAAAATTATTTTTAAAATTAATTAATAGCTAAACTAGACACAAAATACCATATCAAAAACACATAACAACAAACATGATAAAGGAGTTCACCCCTCTCGTGGGCTACATCTCCTGGTCCAACTTCCAATGCAGGGCCTCTTTCATTAAGTGCTCAAATTTGTGTTGTCATGGATTTATAATGCTCAAAATGAAAAAATAACATCTCCAATGGATCCAGAACTATAAAACAACCCCCATATGTGTTCTTTCTGCACCTTGTTTAGCCAAAAACTAAGAAAGTTACGCTTATTAAAAGTTTTTCCCAATTTCCATAGCTAACCATCGTCCAATTCAACCCAAACCCAGAAATGGCTCGCAAATGTGGCCTATAATCCCACCCAATGGGTGAAACTTTTGGAAAGTTAAACTATCCATTAACCCCCCAGTTCCGAAATTTATGGTCGTGTGGGGGCACGTGCCTAGGGGTTGGGGCTAACCGCCCTCCTCCACTGGCCTGCACCCCAACACCTAGCATATGGTGTCATTAACACCCCATAGAACCAAAGGCTGGTGCTATATTCCCCCGAATGTATTTGGTGGAGGTCTCGGTCATATTTGGGCCATAGGCCTTGGGGTTGGGCCCCGCTGCAAGCACCTAGGGGCTGGCCCCCCTCCCGAACCTGATTGCACTCATGTGAAAGGTTACAATGACAGGGTTATGACCACAGGGTTGGGGATAATCCCTACCCCACAGTCCCACCCCTTGGTTCTGAGGATACAGGGACCACAGCTGGAGCTCAGCCTTGGCCCAACCCAAAACATCTATTGTTAAGTAACATTGTTGTGGTGCGTTGATTGAGAATTGTGGTTTCTTTCTACTAGGTCTTGAGTTCGATTCATATGGGAAGCTTGTCCCCTTAACAAAATTTCACACCTATGCCTGGAGGCCACGTGGCTTCCCACTATTGGCCCTTCAAATACATAGTCAACCCCACATATTAAGACAAAAATTGAACCCAAAAATATTAAAATAAATTCTGAGGCAATCAAAATCAACCAGTTTTTGACCAATCTAGAGAGGCCAAGTGGCAGCCTGCCACTGGCCTAAAATGTGCAATCACCCTGTCAATTCTGCAAATTTATACATGTTTGGGAATTCAATCAGAATGTGATATCGGGAGCATATGATATCGGTTTTGAACGATTCAAGTTATTTTGGATTCAAATCATGGAGATCTATCCAATGGTATAGGTTTTGATCTATGTTGCACACTTTGAATTTTGAGCACTAAATTGATCCCTTGGATCAATCCTCCCCATTGGAAGCTTTTGGACCTCCAAAGTCTCATTTTCAATCAAAAAATAAATGAGGGTATAGTCTCATCACCCTTCCAACCTTAATCCATTTAGATTTTCTTGGATTTGTGCCTTTGAGACCAACACGAAGGTACTCCACATTCCCTCATTTTGAAGTTCTTGTCCTTCTGTCAAGGATAGTATCCTGTTGCAATTCTTCAAGAAATTCTAGAGAGAAATATTCTATTGAAGGAATCCAAACATGCTTTCCTTAATCATTAATAAAAGGAGGCTCATATAATCTCAAATTATCAACATTAACAACTACATACATTTGCATATAAGGAGGCAAATCCAAATGGAAGGCATTATTACCAATATTTTCTAGAATCTTAAAAGGTCCATACCTTATTGGTTTCAGTTTTTTACCTTCTCCTTTAAGCCTCTCTTTGATAATGTAAAGCCAAACTTCATCTCCAACTTGAAAATTTTGGTCAACATGATTCTTATCATGCCTTTTCTTGTACTTGGTTTGGCTCTTTTCCGACTGTCCTTAAACCATTTGAAGCACCAATTGAACTTGTTCAATGAATCGCTTGGCCTTATCAATGCCACTATGACCATCAATAGCAACATCCTTCCCAAAGATAAAATCTAAAGGATATTTTGGTAAGTAACCAAAGCATGCCTCAAATGGAGATGTTTGAGTCGATGAATGCTTTGCCTGGTTATAAGCATGTTGAATGTAGTGTAAGTGTTCATTCCAAAGCTTATGATATTTTCTACAATAGACATGAAGAATATGCACTACTGTTCCATTCACACTTCTCTCCGACCATCGGTTTTTGGATGGAATGTTGTGCTTTTTTTCAACTTGGTGTCCATGAGTCCCCATAAGCTTGACCAAAAGTTCCCGAAAAATCGAGAATCTCGATCAGGAATAATGGATTTTGGAAACCCAAAATGTACCCATACATGTTGAAGGAAAATTTGTGCAGTCTATTCAGATGTAACCTGCTTCTTACAAGGCATCAAAATACACATCTTTCTTAAATGATCCACCACAACATAAAGATATTCATGATTTTTTTTAGACATAGGCAGTCCTCGTACAAAGTCCAAAGAAACACTTTCCCAAGGACGGATTCTCGATACATGGGCTTGGACCAATCTACAATGACTTTGACCTTTGAGGGATCTATCTTCAATTCACCCCCTCCAACAATATGACCCAAATAAACTAATGAGGTCTTTCCAAACTCACATTTAGACATCTTTAAAAACAATTTTTCTTTCTTTAAGACATCTAAGGCTTGTTTAACACGCGTAACATGTTCTTCATGAGATTTTTTGAATATAAAAATGTCATCTAAGTAGACAATCACAAAATCATCAAGAAAAGGTCTTAAGACATCATTCATAGCTTGCATGAATGTTGCAGGAGAATTACAAAGCTCGAATGGAATAACCAACCATTCAAACAAACCTTGCTTTGTTTTGAAAGTTGTCTTCCATGTGTCTCCTTCATAAATCCTAATCTGATGATAACCACTTCTCAAGTCCAACTTAGTGAAATAAACAACATATTTTAGCCGATCAAGCAAATTGTCAATTCAAGGAAGAGGGTAATGATTTTTTACCGTCATTTTGTTCAAGGCTATGAAATCTACACACATGTGCCATGTACCATCTTTCTTTGGTACTAAAACAATTGGTGACCCACATGGAAATGTGTTTGGTATGATGACCCATTTATCAAGCAATTCTTGGATTTGTCTTTTGATTTCTTCATTCTACATGACTGACATCCTATACATGTGAATGTTTGGAAGAGGAAAATCTTGCCGCAATTGGATATCATGTTGGATTCCTCGTCTAAGAGGCAATCCTTTGGGCCCCTGAAACATCTCATTATATGTGTTAACAACCTCATAAAAATCAGATTTTAACCTTGCATCACATCCTTGGAAATATTCGTTTTCAACATTCTCTTTGGGTTTGATCATCAAAAGTACAAAGTTCTTACTAGAATTGACTAGCCTCTTCATTTGTCCAGCATTCACAAGTGACAAATTCAACTTCTTGTTGTGTGCTCTAAAAATGTACTGAACTCCATTTTTAAACAAATGATATTTATTCTCATGGTGATGAAAAATGGCTCTCCTATCATATAGATATGGGCTTCCCAAAACAATACCACAAATGTCAAGTGGAATGACATCAAGCTCTACCTCATCTATAAAGTTTGTAGTGATGGAAAATCTCAATTTACACCATTTTTTCACATGCAATTTTGCATTGTCACATATCCAACCTAAAGGATATGGTTTAGGATGAGGACTTGTTTCCAAATTCAATTTCTTGACGGTGTCTTCAAAAATAAGGTGTTCTTGTGAACCACTATCAAATAATGTATCTATATTGGTATGTTTTGAGATGACTAATGTGGAAAAGCTCTATCTCTCTTTTTCATGTTGATTTTCATTGAGGCTACTTGAAGAAATAGTACTTGCAATAGAGCCCTTACCTTTGAATCCCATGGTTGTGATCTTTGTTTCATCCCCGGAATCAAATCCTAAATCATTTCATGTAGTTGCAACAATATTTTGTTTCCCTTTGTTGTTAAACGTTTTGGGTCTCATTTCAGGATGAAGTTTCCAATAGTGGTCTTCATCATGGCCGTCTTTTGAACAATGTTTACATGTGAGTTTTTCTCCCTCTTTCTTGACCAAAGCATTCTTCTTCCCTTTTCCTTTGAATTTCCCCTTTCCTTTGTCTCCACTCTTAAATGGATTTTGGCTACCCTCCTGAGAAACATTCTTCCCTCTTGTTTCTAAATGAGTCGCTTGTACAAAACTTCATTTAGTTTTGTAGGGTTAAACATGAGAATTTTTTGTCTCAAATAACTATGCAATCCTCCAATGTATTTGAGTAGAGTGTCTTGAGAGGATAAATCTATACCGAAAATCAAAGCTATTTTTCTAAATTCTTAAGTATAACTTTGCACATTTTGACCTTTAGCTTGCCTAAAGTTTTTCCAAACTATAATATCTTTTTGCATATATGCTAATGGATAAAATTGCCTTCTTATTTCAAAAACAAAATCATTCCAAGAGGATAAAACCTTACCATGTTTCTTCATGTCCTCTTGAGTTTTGGCTTCCCACCAAATAAGTGTTGCACCTTCCAATATAAGAGAAGCAACCTTAATTTTTGTCTCATCATCCTTGGTTCTTTGTATCCTACAATACAATTCAATCTTATGAACCCAATTGTCCAATTTCTCAGCATTTACCTTCCCATTGTACATAGGGAATTCAAACTTTATATCAAGATTAAGCAAAGGCATTTTACCATGTCCCTTTGGAGAATTTAGAGGTGTTTGTCAAAGGGTAGAATAAGCAGAAGATGAGGATGATGATGGAGGCGAAGGTGGTGGTTTGACACCATTCCCTCCATTCCCTTTTGGAGGCTTGTATCCTTTTCCTCCATCTCCTTTTGGAGGTTTTGAGCTCTCTTCATAAAGAACCTTTACCATTTCAGACATCTTAAAGAAATCTTTTTTGAAAGTTATTTCACATTCAATATCCCTTCAGGACCTTCTTCATGTGCCATGACTATTGGAGCTTAAGGTGTGTTTATTCTCCTTGAAACAATTTGAGATCTTCGCTCACAAAGTTCTCATTCTCCTCTTTTAAGCTTGAACCTTGTAAGCATCACAAAAAAAAAATTCAAACAAAATCAAACTTTCACAATAACCTGATGCTCTAATACCAAAATGATATGTTTAATGAAACTTGAAGGTGATATACAAATTGCAAGCGAAATTTTTTGTATTTTGGGTAATGGATCAAGTTACAAAACACATAAATAATTGATTTTTAAGCTTAATTGATAGCCAAAACAAAGACAAAATACCATATCAAAAACACATAACAAAAAACATGATAAATGATTTCACCCCTCTCTTGGGCTACATCTCCTAGTCCAGCTTCCAATGTAGAGCCTCTTTCATTAAGTTCTTAAATTTGTGTTTTAATGACTTTAAAATGCTTATAATTCAAAAAAAATGTCTTTGATGGATCCAAAACTGTTAAAAACCCCCATCTAGGTTCTTTCTGCACCTCATTTGGCCAAAAACTGAGAAAGATATGCCTATTACAAGTTTTTCCCAATTTCCATAGCTAACCATCCTCCAAATCGACCCAATCCTGGCTTGAGCACCCTAAACTCAGAACCGGCATGCAAACTTGGCCTATAATCCACTCCGACGGGTGAAATTGTCAGACAGTTAAATTGTCCATTAACTCCCCAGTTCTGAAATTTAGAGTCATATGCAGTCATGTGCCCAAGGGCTAAGGCTAACCGCCCACCCTTGCCAGCTAGGGCCCCAACACCTAGCTTATGGTCTCATTTATGCCCCATATAACCAGAGGTTGGTGCTATATTCCCATGCCTGTATTTGGTGGAGGTCTTAGTCATATTCGGGCCATAGGCCCTAGGGCTGCCCCCCTGCCAAATCCGATTGCAGTCATGTGAAAGGTTACGATGACAGGGATGTGACCACGAGGCTGGGGCTAATCCCTGGCCCATGATCATGCCCCGACCCAATCCAAAACATATATTGTGCTCCTCTTTAAATCAAACCTGCGACCTAAGGTTGTTAAGTAACATTGTTGTGACACGTTGGTTGAGACTTGTGGTTGCTTGCTGCTTGGTCTTGAGTTCAATTCCTGTGGGAAACTTGGCCCCTTAACAAATTTTTACATCTGTCCCCATAGGTCATGTGGCTACCTCGTATTGACCCACGTGACCTCCCACCATTGGCCCTTCAAATACACAGTTAAACCCACATATTAATAAAAAATTTGAACCCAAAAATATTAAAATAAATTATGAGAAAATCAAAATCAACCATTTTTGGACCAATCTGGAAAGGCCAAGTGGCAACCTCCCATTGGCCCAAAATGTATAGTCACCCTGTCAATTCTGCAAATTTTTACTTGTTTGGGAATTTGATTAGAATGAGATGTAGGGAGCATATAATATCAGTTTTTAACGATTGAAGTTGCATTGGATTCAGATTGTTGAGATCTATCCAATGATATAGGTTTCGAGCTCTGTCACACACTTTGAATTTTGAGCACTAAATTGATCCCTCGGATCATCGAGAGAAGGAGATAAAGCACAACATTAAGCTTCCAGTGCATCCAAATATCTATAGGGAGTACTCAATCAAATCTTGAGCATTGAAACTGCTAAACCATTTATCCAACGAATACTAGAGGATACGCCCTTAGAGGAGAGAGTTGGACCTGAAATAATCTAGTACTAAAGCCATACCCTCAATATGAGAATGGTCCATATTCGATGAGCATTTGCAGATATTTTCCCCAATGTTCTATCAGACTGTGTTTCCAATCATGCCTCTGCCACTAATAGCTCATTTTTCTTTTCCACAACCGCCATAGCCTACCCATCAGTTATTTTCAGCCAATGTTTCAATGTATGCTAGAACATCGAAACAACAATCTTATGAAGTTGAAGTCAACAAGGTAGTGAATCAGTTGGCAGATTCAGTTTCGAAAGTTTTGATCATAACTCTTGAAGTACTTGGCGATGAAACCCCAACTTTTTTATCTTAGTTTACTTTGATTGTAATGATTGTACTGAGAATTTTGTTTTAAAGAACCAGTGGCATAGAATGTAATAACTTTTTATTTTTCATATTTTGTAGCACTCAAACTCTTCCCTTCTTTAGGAAAAAGAAGGCTTTGAGGGTGGGGGAGATGTTGGAGGAGCTAGTCTGTCTAACCGACTAGTCTGATGAAAAGAGGGCTAGTCAGCCTAGCTGACTAGCCCAAGTCGAGTCAGTACTCATGTATATAGCACAAGGATAACTAATGATGGATTAAATATCATGTTTGTTTGGACAATTAGGCTACCATAACTTTCCCGACAATCTATATATATCTGTCTACATTTCAATGTATCAGTTCTAGTTCAACATATAATAAAGATTATATTTGTGTACTTTCGCTAGTTCTCCATGAATATGTCTCTTGTATCTTTGTCTATGCTTGTCCTGTAACTACTTGATGTTTGTCTACTAGTAACAATGTATGGTATTCACTAGATTTCAACAATGTTATTTTTATTATTAATTATTTACGAATTTAAAAACACATTTTAAATTAAAACAATTATAATATAATTTTAGTTAAGTGTTGATAGTGATCAAATCTCTTAATATGCAAAGCTCTTTCTAAGTACACAAGTTCAATAAATGTTTACATTGGAGAGATTTAATTCCTTTAGAAGTCGGTAGATTTGAAATTAATATAGATCACATGTCTTTCCTTGGATGACCTAAGATATTGATCAGTAAGGGTTTATATATTTACAATATCATGTTAAAGATAATATACTTACCAGTATGTTATTTTTTGCAAGATGGTTTTTTTAATGTATATATAAAGAAAATTTAGAATAAAAAATAAAAATATTTTAATGTTAAATGGCATAAAATAATTCAATTACTTTATAATAAGAGTAATAAGAGGGAGATGTGTATTTCATTCAATTCTTAATACAAAATTAATATCTGACATTTAAAAGATATTATTAATAATAACAAAATATTTCGATGTAAATCAAAACAATTGAAAATAATAAATTCTTATGGTTAAAACATTTTAATGTCTCAAAGGATATACAAAGAATGAATGAAAGAAGTAGTTAAATAATTAAAGTAATGGTACACATATTTTCAATTTTGAATATTGTACAACTTTAGTAAATATCATGTTGATCATTGAGATAAATTTGAAAATTTTACAGTTTTATACATGATGTACCTAATAGTGTAGGAAATAAATTAATCCTCTGGAAATATAATATAATAAAATTTACAAGATAAATTTTACAACAATGGATGAATCTTGACTAGAAAATTAGTTAGGTTAGATATACAAATTAAAATCAAAATGTCCCTAAACTACGCCATTCGACCTTATAGTTTCATTTTCACATAAAATGACGAGTAGTCTTGCATGAATATTAAAAGTAAAATAATTCGATCCTAGTGAACATAAATAAACAAATATTAATAAGAAAAAATTATTTTCATAAATGAACATTTTAATTTAATATTTTATGATTTACTATTTATCATTTTAATAATTTTTTTAATATGATTTATATTTTATCTTTGTTTCTTAACCTTGATCCAAAGTATATTCAAAATATTTATTAGAGGAAGATATATATTTATAAACATTCAAAAAAAACAATCTCTCAAAAATTTACATCAAAATGCTATTCAAGATCCATTTTTAAGAGATATAGAAAGTGGAGATGTAATAACATAATCATATAGATTAATTTATTTTGCAAAAATGACTTCATGAGAAATTCTAAAATAAAAATAATGTGCATAATAAATCTTTGTATCAATTATCTATCAAACTTTCAACAAATCTTTTTCAAAAATTGTCATTCCTAACCCTTCAACTCTATTATAATTGTTTGAAGAAGATAATCTAGAGAATTTGTAAACCTACCACTCATTAAAAAAAATTCAAAAATGCATTAATTATCGACTTTGCAAAACGAACTATGATGAAAAAATCATCAAAATACTCTTGAACGAAATAAATTATTTTAAAGATTTACAAAGAAACAAATTATTTTAAGAGTAATATTGATGAAGTAACTTATTAAAAATACTCTTCAAGATATATTTGGAGGGGAACCATTAAGATTTAATTAGCTTTGAAATTTTCCCTACCTAAAATTAAATGAAATAGATGTGCATAATCAATCCTCCTGCAAACTGTAAAATAATTATTGATCAGATCATCTCCCTTTTTCATTAACAACTAATTAATAATATACAATTACATATAGACACGTAAATACAACACAAGGACTATAACATCCAAAAACATTACGATCCAAATCCAAACAAAAACCCAAAAACCACTCAAACCATCCAACACACAGACTAAATTAAAAAATAAAATGTTAAGGTCAACTGAGGCAAATAAACATAATGTAAAGTCACCACGGGGGTTTTAACAATGACCAAATGAAGAAAAAACAAGACATGATATAAAACCATGACCAAATGCAAAGAAAATAAAAACATGATTGAATGACATAGGCTCACCACAAAGATTTTTAACAATGACAAGATTCAAATTTATGAACTCACTAGTCTCAATCCAAGTCCAACAAAGATTGTATTGACACTTCATTGCTTTAAATGCTCAAACATATCCATAATAATAAACATGTAAATTTCAAAGTATGAAGTTCATCTCAAACATATAGATAATAATGATAATACAAAAATGCGACATTGTTTCCCGCAACTGGAACCAACCTAGATCCATATAACTTCAGATCTATCATGCGATGAGAGGGATCAAATCTCTTGAGGTAAAAACCTTTCCTCCAGTTCTACACTCCAAAATGAAGGTTTTCACCTCAAGGGATTTTATCTCTCTCTGCGCATGATAGATCTAGAGTTAGATGAGTCTAGGCTAAACTACCTCTCGAAGGCTTAAAACCCTAATTCACCAAACCATGAACCATTGATAAAAATGATCTTATGAGTTGATTCCTCCCAGTTTTCCACTATTAAAGCATCAAGATGGATGAAAAAAATACAATGATCCAATATGAATCACTTATTCATATTGCATTAATCTAATTGAAACCAAAATTTAACCAAGAAACCATAGCCCAATATTTAACTCATTTTCTGGGAATGGGGATGCATAGAATCCATCATTTTTTTTGCTATCAACCTAAAGAAATAATAAAAAAAAAACATTATTTTTATGGCTCCTTCATGTATATACTCTTTCCAAAATAATGTAATATGTAAATATAGACCTATCAATCCATTATCACTAATTATAAGATTTGATCTAGACTTCATTAATCATACTTATCCCATTACTTTGTTAGTCCATTGGGATAGTTCAAATTGAATCTAGCCCTAAAAAAAGTCCACCATTCCAAATATAAATAAAACCGTTAAGATTACACAATTCATCCACAATACATTGTAAGGTTATGCCATTGAAATTGCATTAGAGAGATTTTACACCCTAGCCATCATTTTTGTACCATCAAGAATTCCATTACTACTTGGAGTTGGAGCACACAAGGAGGAAAATAACCCATCCATAAAGGTAGCTTTGGATCCCATATATCTACATCAAGAGAACATCAAGGTGTTTTTCAAGTAACCTTTCCATTGGTGTAATGAAATATTCATTATTCTTTTATTATATTCTATGCTCTAAACGTTAGATGCTAGTTTTTTTACTTGTATCTTGTTTATTTCATTGAATGGGTTATGGAGTGACATGATTGATTCTTGTTATTTATTTTTATTTTTATTTTCTATATTATTTCTTTTACACAACTTTTATCTTTATTTCTATATTATTTCTTTTACACAACCTTTATTTTTATTTCTCTATTACTTATTTTACACAACTTCAACATAGGGGCTCTTGGCATACCCTCACAACAAAAAAAATCATCACATATTATTCATTCACTAAGGAAGTTAGCCCTTCTCTCCTTCCTCCATTGTGTGTGTGCTTCCATGCTATTTTTTCTTACTTAAAGTTTTCCTAGGGAAGGAAAACCTTAATTTTCCATCTCATCCATAGGCATTTATAGTCTTTCTATTTTCTCTTTGTAACACAACTTTTATGTAGAAAAATATGCACACATGCTTCACTAAGGAATTACTGCATTGACACATATTCCAATCCATCTTCTATGCAAAGATCCATTTTTCATTTTTTTTGGGGGGTTATTGTCTTGGAATTTCATAGTTTGTGTACATGGTTCCCAAGGTCTAGTTCTAAATTGGTGATGTTCGTTAAGACTTCTAATAGATCATTATAGGTAAAGAAATGGGATTTTCGTATTTAGTACTAATATCTTTGTGGTTTGTAATTGGTTGCTTGGACCTTTTTCTTGTTGTTTAATCGTTTATTCAAAAATAATTAGTTGGTCATTGATTACTTTATATTTACAAAAAAATATGACAAGGAATAAGTCCTTTTCATGTTGAGTTTTAATGTTTGCCTGTGTAGATATTAGTTTCATTTTATTATATTTCATTGCATTTTTAGCAGCAGGATCTTAGGTTATTTTCTAGTTTTCAAGTTGTTTATTTTGGGGAAATTTTATTGGGTAAATAAAAAAAAGTTTTAGGCTGCAAGTATTCATCAAAATCACTTTCATTCCCTAATTGTGCACTTTAATTCTAGATTGCACTAATCCATACCTAGTTTGCATCAAGAATTGTATTTTGTTGATAATTTTTAAACTTGCTTTGATAATTTTAGAAAGGTTTCCATTGATTATATAAAAATATCTTGCATTTCTAGTATTTATCATATTTACTTTTTTATTTTTGCATGTTTTAGTTCATTTTCAACTTTTATTTTAGTCTCTTTTCAACAAGCTTTTCTTGTTGCACACATCACACATGTGCACAAATCACATCATAAATCAAATGTTTGGTTCATATTATCATTCATGCCTAAAAATAACACTGAAATCTAACCAACTAAAATTCTTGACTTGGGGGTACAAAGACAACATTTTAGTTATGTAACAACCTTAGTTAAAAACTCATGTAAAAAATATATAAAGCCACGGTTCATAGGACACGTATTCCAAGCTGAATGGTGGGGGAAACATCCTAATGGATGTTGATTCGGTTTATTATGGCTAAGAAAATTGACAAAGGAAATGGCAAAGGCTTTGGAAAGGCATGAGGCATTTATTGGAATTTTATTTATGAAAATAATGGAAATTAGGAGAAAAGGAGGTGAAAGGTCACAGGTTGCATGTGAGGAGGAAAATGAAGGAAAATAATGGAAAATTAAGAAAATAGAGGCCTCATTAATAAAAGAGGCTTTTGAGGATCAGTGGGAAAAACTTGGTCAGTTCAGTGTTGGAGCTCTCTCTCATTATTCTCTCTCT
Source organism: Pinus tabuliformis (assembly GCA_031772625.1). Taxonomy (NCBI): domain Eukaryota; kingdom Viridiplantae; phylum Streptophyta; class Pinopsida; order Pinales; family Pinaceae; genus Pinus; species Pinus tabuliformis. Next base: position 1,326,984,671 of record CM062817.1, on the reverse strand, counting down.
CATACTCTTGGACACTTAGACTTTCTTAGAGCACCCTTGGAGGGTGTGGTATACATGGATTCTTGGAGAAAGAAAGCAAAGGAAAGGCAGGAAAGTGTAAGGAGGCATCGATATCAACAACTACATCATATTTTCTTGCGGGTATCGAGTTGCATGTATGATTTCTTCACTAGTATTGGCATGCATGGCATATGCATGTGGATTTTTGGTCATGATCTATCATTGGCATGGAGAATTGTCTAGATTGACAGTGGATTGCCTAGCCTTGCCATTTCCTGGATATCCATAGAGTTTGTGGGTTTATTTCCTTGTTTTTTCTATTGGTTCTCATGTTTGCTTAGCCTGGGTTGAGTTACTAGTTCCTATAGCCTTGGTTAGATACACACTTTGGAGCCCTATAACAACTTGGGTTGAGTTACTAGTCCTAGAGCCCTGGTTGGACAAACACTCTGGAGCCCTTGGTGGGTTGAGTTACTAGTCCTGGAGACTTCGTTGGACAAACAATCTGGAGCTTGGCGGCAGCTGTGGGTTGAGTTACTAGTCCTGGAGCCTTGGTTGGAACAAATGCTCTAGAGCCCTAGATGGCTAGGATAGAGACCGATCTGATGATGGTTTTGTGATGTCTGACCGCAAGGTGGAATCACTGTTTTATGGGTTGAGGTGGATGGCCTCTAGAATCCCTAGATTGTTTTTGATTGATGTGTTCTATGATATCCCACATTCATGCTTGGAATGTGGCACGAGGGTGAATGACTAAAGAGATATTTGGCTTAGCAATTCTACGGTTGGGTGGAATGTGGAAGTCCCATCCCGGGTATGGATTTTGCATCATTAATGAAAGGTTATTTCTCCTCATATATATATGAGTATTATGATGTATTATATGTGGTTTATATGGTTGTGATTTCATTAGTATTTATGTCCCTATTATGATGGTTATTTACATGCTTTATGACAACATCCATGAGTGGCTCTCATCATATTCCTACTTGTTAGAGAATGATCAATGTATCTATGACCTAATGGATGAAATGGAAACTAATGTGATAAGGAGACAATTCTTCATAGTGAATCTTAGATAAGTATGAGACCCCTATGCTCAGATTTGTTATTTACACCTATAGGTTGCATATTTACTAAGTGTTTGACAAAATGCTTGTCATGGCTAGTAGGTGTCCAGTCAAGGTCTTGAACAAGCATTTTATTTAGTATCATCATTTCCATGTTATTTTATTGATTTGAAGAGATGGTTCAATTCTGGACAGTGACCTAGGCTTTAAGCTTGAAAAAGTGGCTCAAATCCCAGAGTTGCTGGCATCAGAATGACAATTTGGATCTCTGGTCATTGGCATGCAAGCCTATGAGAGCGGCTATAGGGTTACAGTTGCATGCATGCCTTGTCATGGGAAAAACTTTGGGTTTAATTTATTTAAATTCTAGGTTAACTCAGGGGTTGGGCACCTAGAGTGGTGGATTATCTCCTAGGGATCCTAAAGCACCTGAGGGAGGTCTATATGTTGTGTTTCCATCGATTCCATTTCCTTAAGGTTACCTAAGAGGTTTAATCATGTCATAGTAGCCTCTCGTTTCATGTTTACCCCGGTGGACCGGTTGCTTGGGTAGATGTGGGAGGAGGGTGTTATAGAGTGGTATTAGAGCATGGTTGCACTCTCCTTGGGTTGTGTGTTGATCATGCTTTCATGTTGGTTTCATATGTGTTCCTTATGCATGTAGTATATGTTCTTGTTTCATTTTCATGGTGTTGATCATGGTCGTAGTGATGTCACCATGTGAAGGTTGAAGGTGTTGTCGTGGAGTATTCCTTCATGTGTGAATGGTTGATTATGTAGTCGTTATGCATGTATGGTCTTGGTTATAGTTATGCATGAATAGTAGGGAAAACATTCCTTGTGAAGTCATTATATGTAATTTAGGTCATCATGGTGATATTGGTTGTTATGATGCTAATGTGTTGGCTAAGATAGAACATGAGATGCAGATCATAATAATGAGGTTGCAACATTAGACTCTGGGGTAAGAGAAGATTGTCATACATGTATTTTATGTTTGGAATGCAGGTATGTAAGTTAAGGATTGTCATATCCACTAGGTTTATATACATTAGGTTTGTGTAGATGTCTTTTGATGTTATGGTTACATTCATGATAGATGTTAGTTGATTAATGTAGTTATATTCACATGTGTCGGATAGTCAAGAATGATAGTAACCTATAGTTGTATGCATTGCAATTGTTGTTTTATATTAGATAACCTAATGATTATGTTATATGTCGATTGATGAGTATGTTATAGGTTAACTTGTTGTTATTATATGACCGTTAGCTTGATGATTAGGTTATATGTTGTCGATGAGGATGATATATAGCTTATGGTTGTTATATGCTAGTAACTTGATGATTAGGGTTATTTCATTAAGATCTTGATGCCATGTGTATCATGTTAAATTGGATTGGCCTTTGTAGATGGTTAGGGTTACAAAAATCATGTATGAGTCGACTTATTATGTTACTAATTTATACCAATCGTACATATGTGATTGCTATGCATAAATGATAAATGCTTATGAGTTTATGATGTGAACATGTTAGTTAGTTAGTGTTACGGATATCGTGATCTCACTTATGTTTTAGTTGACATGTTGTAAAGTTATATTTTGCCAACTAGATTGATTGTGCAGATAAGATAGCATGCCCTTATATACATTAAGGTACGAGCTTTCTTTTTTGTTTATTTAGGGTTTGAATGTTTGATTATGTTGTCTATTTGGTGTTTGAGTGTTTCGTGTCTATTATGTCGTATAGTTGATTTATTTAACATGGTATGTTTTCATGTTGGTTGAATGTTTCATGAATTTCATAATATGAATGTGTTTATAAGGTTTCTTTCCAAAATGATCTTGTTCTAAGAGGATTGTACTAACACATATGTGTTGAGACAGTCGATATGACTTGAGTATAGTGGGTTATAGTTGTAGCATTATGTCTAAGGACTATGAGTTGACTATAAATTATGACATGATTGTTAGTGTTGGTAAAGGTTGATTCAAATTGATAGATATGATTGTCTTGATATTTGGAAGATGTTGTTGACATGTGTGATCAGTTCCAGGGTAACATGCTTGGTATTAATAGAACAAGGTAATGGTATATGTGTTTACATAACTAACAATTGGGTGATGTGATAGTACATAGTAAGCCTTGATTGCAACAAGGTAAAAGGGTTAAAAAATGGAAGTGGGCAAGAATTCCTTTGACTCTGTTTGGAAACCCTAATTCCAAGCAAATTAGTTCTTTGCATACAGGGAGTCTTATTAACCTTGATTTTGTATGACATTATATGGATATGTTCTATAGTCATGAACATGTACTTGACATGTATATTAGACAGTCTCTAGTTGCAGGTGGATCTACCAAGGGAATTGGAGTCCCTTGAGAGATGGTGTGGTGTGTTTAGTTGCAAGCAACTTGTTTGGCATAAAAAGATACGGTAATTGGTGTATTGTTATATTTATTTGTGCACTGATGATTATGTTCTTATGGCAGTATGATGCAGGGATTTACATGGCAAGAGAGATTGCCACGAAATCTTGAAGAAGGCTTGGGTTGAGTTTTCCTTGGGAACCATGGGGATTGATTCATGGTGTTTGTTGCTAGTCTTGTGCTTTTGGTCTTTTTGTGCTTTGTTGTGCTTGGTTGCAATTTTTTTTTTTATGTTCGGTGCAAGGCCTTGCTACTTTTTTGTGGTGTCATATAGTTATTAACTTCCATGGTTTCCTTCTTAGTTGTCTCTTGTCTTGCCTTTTATGTTTTGAGTCTTGGGAATTGTTTGGGAAAGAGGAAAGTTAATGGAGCTCAGGGAGAGTTGTGTGGTACTCAACTAGTAATGTAAGACGCATATGAAGCTCGGTGCATGAGTAAGAACAACAAAAGGTAAGACTATGACAGTCGTTGGACTAGTTGGGTCCATTGCGGTAAATGGACGGTGTCAATACAATCATGAGAAAGGTAACCAGAAAAGGTAAAGTAAATGGATCTGAGGTGTCAATTGCCTTGGCTATGTTGGGAACGATTGTTCTCAATGTTGTGTATGAATAATTGAAGTTATCTTAACCTTGACCTCAATATCTAGTAATTATGTTATGATCATGATTATGTTGATGTTTATACATGTAGGTGTGTATGTATGTCATGTTTGACAGGGTCGTCATGGATCATGATTATTAATGCTAACATTTATATGTATACATGTATGTATGTATGTTGTTGTTTGATAGGATGATGATTGTTTTATGCTGATGATTATATATGTATCTATGTATGTATCTATGTCACACTCTGACAGAGTTGTGTGGAGGAATGATTTATTATGCAGGTGAATGGCATGAAGAGATTCTTGGTTCATGAGGAATCAAGTGGGAAAAGTAGCTTGACACATCTACAAGGTCAATATCATGTGGTTATGAGTTGATATTATGTGATTATATTATGTCTATGTTATGGACATGCTATACCGAGGGATACATTAGCGAAATGAAAGCAGTGTGGTCTGCGGCATGCTAGGATAAGCATGAATAAGACACTGGAAGCAAGGTTTCTTGGTAAGGATAGTGTGGTTTCAGATGTGTGGTATTACTGTTGTCCATATGTTGTATATGTTGTGCATGTTGCATCTATGATGATTATGCGCATGCAATATTGTGCATGTGTAGTGTGTGTACACGTCGTTTATGCAATATTATGTACTGGGTGTTCATATAAATAATGTTGTATGAATGTTTCATATTCAGTGTTGGGTATATATGGTGCTATGTACATGTTGGATATATAGTGTTTTGTACATATTGTATTGTGTGCATGATGGATATGTGGTGTTGTATACATATGGTGCTCTGCGCATGTTGGATATGCAGTGTTGTGTACAGATGATGGTATGTACATGTTGGATACATAGTTCTATGTACATGTGGTGCTATGTACATATGGTGTGGTGTGCATGATTATACAAGTTGTGTTGTGTACATTGGGTGTTGTGTACATGTTGTACAAGTGGCGATGTGTGCATGTGGTGTTGTGTACATGTTGTGCATGTGGTACTAAGTACATGTGGCATTGTGTACACATTGTACAAGTGGTGTAGGGTACATGTGGCGTTTTGTACATGTTATGTAGGTGGTGTTGTGTACAATTGATGTTGTGCACACGTTGTGTTGGTGGTGTGGTGTACAGGTGGTACTATGTACATGTTGTACATATGGTACCGGTGCACAAGTGGTATTGTGTGCATGTCATACATGTTGTGTTGAGGGTATGTGGCACTAGGTATCTACATTATGTAGGTGCATGTATTGTGTGATGTTGTACATAGAGTATAGATGTATTGTGTTGTGGTGTACAACATGTGTAGGTGTATGTATTATGTTATGCACTAGATGTAGGTGTATGTATTGTATTGTATACACTGGGTGTAGGTGTATGTGTTGTGTGTCAGGTGTAGGCACATGTATTGCATGATGTGTACGTCATGTGTGGTTGTATGTGTATGATGTACATTATGTGTATGTGCACCTAGTTGAGGAGAAGGCACTAGGTGTTTGTTGGGTGTGGCAACCGATCCAGTGTGTGTACAGAAAGAACACAAGAAGAAGTAAGGATCGATAAAGGATAAGTATCGATATTTTATTTCAGCTTGATTACACATGTGGTTTATGATTGTGGTTTATGTTTATTATGGGCAAACTATGATTCTAGTTTATGATAGTTACATGCGATTTATGATTTTGATCTATGATGGTTAAGTTTTGAGCTAACCTGATGTGATGTTTTTATACATGTTGATTTGGTCAAAGATGCTAGTTTGACTTGTTGTGACATGAAGTAAACAGGATTGCAAGTGTACCTTATTAACGAGCTACCAATGAGGTATGATTTGAGTTTATTTCAATTTATTTTGAATCTAATGGAAGTTATGTGCTTTGTACAGGAAAGCATGAACATGCCTAGTTGGGTGGTTGAAATTGACAGCAAGAATTAGCAGCAACAGCAAAGGAATTGAAATAGGCAGTAGTATGTTGGTAAAGAACTTCAGGGATAGGGCCTGTTAGCACAGTTCTAGGCTAAGTCATGAGTAGGTTTTACATTTTTTTTATTCTTTAGTATTAATTTTGTAAATTTCAAAAAAAATTAAAACGCTACTAGAATTTTATGGTAGCGCCCGATTTTCTTGTTCAGACATTCTCCCTTGTTTTTCAGATAGTATTTTCGTTCTTGTTTTTCCTTTTTTTTTTTTAATTTTCCGATGCTACTAGAATTTCCAGTAGCTTCTCCTGTTTTAAAAAATAAAGTTGAAAACACAACCGTTTTCAATTGTCCACATGTCATAATGGCGAAATGATTAATCCAAATCATAAGATTTCGTGATTGGATAGGTCAAAATCTTCAAGTCAAGTCAAGTGGTAGTGGTTAATCGATTGGGTTGATAGTATTAGCTAGGTGTTAGTCATAGTTATGGCCAGTCATTTCCTACCCCACTGATCTTAAATAAACTCGTGTTTGCAAAGTTAAAAATGTGTTTGCAACGTTAGTCTTAGCCATAGGTTTAAATTCCGACGTCCATTCTTTCTTTTCCACGTAATACGCTACCATAATTTTTGGCCAATCCGAATTAGAGTAGGAAAATTGCCAGATTTGCAAAAAATATCATACAACCACCTGTAGCAGATCAACTGGATTCTCCAAAGCAACTTGACTTCATCATTACTATTACATGCTATATATTATGACATGAAATATCATGTAATCATGAAGGATTATATGCATAGGAGATTGAACCAAAACTTCATCTCAAATATTCAAAAATGGAGGAAATGTCACCATTTCAAATTTCTAAAGTGTAGTAAAGGAGACAGTGATTGAGGAGGTTAAGAAAACATCCCATATTTTCAAGCAGCCTTATTCAAGCTAATTGCAACATCTGTTGGGTAAGATTCCATATGTTTACATCTATTCTTCATAACAAGCAAGCAGATATCTATGGCACCAAAGTCTAGGAAAGGTGGAAATCTTAAGAGAATCGAACCTCAAGGAGCTAAACTAGTTGATGCTAATCCAAGTGTTAGAAGACTGTTTATTTAGGTAGGTTGGTATCCACTCTGCACCAAGTTAGGAGGTTCACATCAAGGTGTAGCCCAAGAGTTTTCTCAAACTTTCAATGGACAAGAAGCTACCATCTTCAGTTTCAAATTGGAGGTTTCAGAATAGTCAATTGCAGAAGCTTTTAACCTTCCCTAGGAAGGAGAAAAGTGGTTTAAGGGACAACTCATTACAGGAGGAGATCTCAATACTTTTCGTAGAGATGAATACAGAGATCGTAACTAGGCCAAAGGAATTCCCAGCAATTATCTTAAGAAGGAATGGCAAGAAACAGTCAAACTGGTTAAGATTTTTCTCACTTGTGAGAGAAGGTATAAAATAGTATTTCTTTACCATATGAGGGTTATTTTTCATTTTGCAGGTATGAGGACTCTTAATCTGCCCTATTTCATATTGAAGAGCCTGACCAAAATGCCAGCCATAATTCAAACGCACCAAGAAGCATCAAAATACAGCCTATATCATCAGGAAATTATCAAGGTTCTGGTTGAAGAAGAACTGAAAAAGCGAAACCAAACTTGGGAACATTTCTTATTTTACAGGGTAGGCTGACCTGCACCAAAACCCCAAGAAATTTCTAAATATTCTTCAACACAGGTTCAGACAGAAAGGACATCAACTACAACAGCTGAAGGAAGTTCCAAAAGAAAGGCAAAGAAGGAAAGTGCAAGCAGAGGTACCAAAAGCAGCAAAGAGAAGCCTTTAGCTATTGAATCTGAAAAGAAAAAGGAGCAAGGTGAAAGCTCTTCTGCCCAGAAAATAAAAAGCATGAAAATGTTTCCTCCTGTTAGACCTTTTGCTAAGGTTTACACAATAACTCAAAGAGGAAAAATTGCAGCTAAAGATAAATCTAAAGCGCAAGTGTTTCTTGAAATTCCGGAAGCACATGAACAACAACAAGAAAACCAACCTATTGATTCTGATGAGGAATTGCTAAGAGAATCAGGCTATAAAAGGACCAGTAAAAACAAGAAAGAAGAAATAAAACTAGTTGCTGGAGCTAGGAGGAGGCATACTAGGGAAAGAAACAAATACAAACCGAAATCAAAAGCCCTAAATAATCCTAGTTTACTGATTGAAGTATTATTCATAGAAGGACATCATATAGAGTTGCAGATTGAGGATCCTTCAATTGCATAAATCATAAGATCTTTGAAGAAGAAAAGAGGTAAAGCTCCCATGGACTAGCCATCAGAGCCTTCCAAAAGAAGAAAGGTCCAAAAAGAAGCATAAAAGAAAGAGACCATCATCAAAGAAGAAACAACCAAAATCACAAGGTCAAAATCTGCTGCCAAAAATTAAACCAACTTGGATAAACTTGCAAATGCTACAACTCACATGAAATGAAAGGGTAATTTTCCTTAAAAAATACCTTTTTGCATATTAAGTCAAATCTTTGAATGTGTAGATTAAAGCTCAGAATATCCAAGCATATACAGGTGATTTGAAGTATTTTCTGTTAAAATGTTGAAGTTAAAACGTTATCTTATCGAAAATTCCTGAAGTGTTTCCAGTTTCTTCACTATTACAGGTATTATTGGAATTTCTGGTAGCACCTATTTCAACATAAATATCCAGCTATCAGTAGAAAACCTCCGGGCCAGTTTTGGAAAGACAACAACGCATAACAATATGGACAAGGAAAATGATGGATATGAGATAGTTATGAGGTTGTTGAAGGTTGTATTAAATGAAGCCATATGGTCATTTAATAGTTAAAACCATAAAGAGAAAAATCAGCAACAAAAGGAGCAACCAGTCAGTTTTTCCAGCAACCAAGTGTCATTTTCCTCTTCCTCTCATCTACACCTGTAATTTTTGTTGCAATTCAATGGGAGATATTTTTAATATCTAAAAGACACCTATGTAACAAGGAAATAGTGGAACCACCAATTTAGGAGAGTTGGAGTTGGTGCCTCTCTCTATATATATATCTTTTGTAAATATCATTTCATGGTTGTATTTTGGTTCACCTGAAGACTCAGCTTAATAAAATAGCTTTTTCTGCACTTCATGCTGGAGGATTTTATGATTCAAGTTATATCTAATGTGCAGTTTGTCTATTTCCTTGTTTCAATTTTCTGAATTATAAATTTGTAGTAGCCAAGTATAGTATGAGTGAGAATCATGAAGAGGATCTGATGATGACTTATCTACCATCCATTTTTCTGTAAATCATAATATATGTTTCAAGTAGAACTTGTTAGTGAAGGTTTCACAAGGGATTTGTGGGAGACTTTATACATGTTCTTACTTTCTAGTTGTTGTTTTCCTTGTCAAAGCCTATTTTAATATTTAAAATGATAAAATACAACAGCTAGTATATTATGAGTAAGAAATCATTAAGAGGATCTAATGATGACTTATCTACTATCCAGTTTTCTGTAAATCATAATATCAGTTCAAGTAGAAATTGTTAGTGAATTTTTCACAAATGATTTGTGAAATACTTTATACATTTTCTTACTTTCTAACTGTTATTTTCCTTGCCAAGAAACAGAGTTTGTCAGAAGGCTATTTATGTAGTTGAAGTTACTGTCTTAAGATACTAAGTTTTCTTAGGATATTTATTAGCTCCCTGGTCTCTTTCCTCTGCTCCCCTATATTAATCACTTAACCACGCAATTTATGCTTGCCACAGCTTGCCAAATGCATGAAAGTTAAAGAGGAACACAATCATTTCAAAACTCCTTCAAAAGCCATCCCACCACTCAAAAAATCCTTTTAAATTTTGAAATGAAATCATGATGTGTAAGGCTTACTCCTTTTGCATTCTAGGAGTAATTCCTTGTGCTAACAGGGCCATTGTAGGACACTAGTACCCAATAATGTCCATTGATTTCCATGAGCATGCTATGACTGGTATGATGGTTTTAAGGTAGGGATATGCCTTGGTTTTTGTATATTTTAATGTGAGGCCAAGGGATGGACTGCCCGAGATGGGGGTGCCAATGGAACTTGGAAGTTGAGTGATTGCATGGAAGGGATTGACTGGATTTCCCAAAGGACTCTGTAGCAGAGAAGGGAAGACTGGGGATGGATTTTTTTTTGTCATTAGCATTTCTAGATGGAATTAGATGCACATTGGGAGTGCACCCTAGAACAATGAGCCGATAACTGTTCACTGAGAGGACAAGTGGCACAGGATTATAACACTGGACATTAGATGCATTTTGACTATGGCAGTGGATTCTGGACTTCTTGGGAAGGAGGTGAATCTTGGTATTACTTGAGGGTGCAAGTGTGAGCCTCTGGATTCCCTTGTTGCGGATGTAGACATCGTATATTTTTATTTTTTGGTTGAGAAAACGTGTATATGTGTATATTATTGTAAATATTATATTGAGCTGGGTTTATAAAGCTCCATAGGCAATATGGTTATTTGCTAGTTGAAGAAAATTTGTATGTGTATATACCATTATTGTAAATACGGTAATGAGTTGTGCTATAAAGCTCCATAAAACAATATGTTTGTCATGTTTTAGTAGATGGTCATTATAAATACTACAATGAGTTGTGTTATAAAGCTCTGTGGGTAATATGTTTTGTTTTCAGCTATCTTTATAGTTATAGGTGTCATTGAACACTGAGGATGGTGTTGCCCCTGAGGGGGAGGGCTCTGTAACAACCCTGGTTAAAAAATCATGTAAAAATATATAAGTCCATGTTTGATGGGACATGTATTCCATGTTGAATGGTGGGGGAAACATCCTAATGGGTGTTTATTCAGTTTATTATGGCTAGGGAAATTATCAAAGGCAATGACAAAGGCTTTGGAAAGGCATGAGGCATTTATTGGCATTTTATTTATGAAAATAATGGAAATTAGGAGAAAAGAAGGTTAAAGGTCATAGGTTGCATGTGAGGAGGAAAATGAAGGGAAATAATGGAAAATGAAGGAAAATAATGAAATCTTAAGAAAATAGAGGCCTCGTTAATAAAAAGGCTTCTAAGGATCAGTGTGAAAGACTTGGCCAGTTCAGTGTTGGAGCTCTCTCTCATTATTCTCTCTCTCATACTCTTGGACACTTAGTGTTTTCTTGGATCACACTTGGAGGGTATGGAATACTTGGATTCTTGGAGCAAGAAAACAAAGGAAAGGTAGGAAAGCACAAGGAGGCATCAGGATCAACAACTACATTAGATTTGCTTGCAAGTACCGAGATGCATATATGATTTCTTCACTAGTTTTGGCATGCATGGCATATGCATGTGGATTTTTGGTCATGATTTGTCATTGACAAGGAAGATTGCCTAGATTGACAGTGGAATTCATAACTTTTCCATTTCTTGGATAGCCATGGAGTTTGTGGGTTTATTTCCTTGTTGTGCTTTTGGTTGTTTCTCATGTTTCCTTAGATTGGTTTGAGTTACTAATTCCTATAGCCTTGGTTGGACAAATTCTTTGGAGCCCTGTAACAGCTTGGGTTGAGTTACTAGCCCCGTAGCCTTGGTTGGACAAATGCTCTAGAGCCCTTGGTGGGTTGAGTTACTAGTCTTGGAGCCTTGGTTGGAAAAACTCTCTAGAGCCAGTCGACAACTATGGGTTGATTTACTAGTCCTGGGGCCTTGGTTGGAACAAACACTCTAGAGCCCTGGATGGCTAGGTTAGATATTGATTTGACGATCGTTTTGTGATGTCTAATCGGGAGGTGGAATCACTTTTTTATGGGTTGAGGTGGATGAGCTCTGGAAACCCTCGATGGTTTTTGATTGATGTGTTCTATGAGATCCCACATTCATGCTTGGAATATGGCAAGGGGGTGAATGTTGAAGAGAGATTTGGCTTATCCATTCTACAGTCGGGTGGAACGTGGAAGTCCCATCCCACGTTTGGATTTTGCATCATTAATGAAAGGTTATTTCTCCTCGTATATCTATGAGTATTATGATGGATTATATGTGATTTATATGGATGTGATTTAATTAATATTTTTGTCGCTATTATGTTGGTTATTTACATGTTTTGTGACAACAACCATGAGTGGCTATCATCATGTTCTTACTTGTTATAGAATGATCAATGTTTCTATGACCTATTGGGTGAAATGGAAACTAATGTGATAAGGACACAATGCTTCATAGTAAATCTCAGATAAGTATGAGACCCCTATGCTCAGATCTGTTATTTACACCTATAGGTTACATATTTACTTAGTGTTTGACAAAATGCCTGTCATGGCTAGTAGGTTTCGAGTCAAGGTCTTGAACAATCATTTTATTTACTACCATCATTTCCATGTTATTTGATTGATTTGAAGAGATGGGTCAATTCTGGGTAGTGACCTGGGCTTTGGGCCTGAAAAAGTGGCTCAAATCCCGGAGTCACTGGCATAAAACTGACAATTTGGGTCTCTGGTCATTGGAAGGCAGGCCTATGAGAGCAACTATAGGGTTACAGTCACATGCATGCCTTGTCATGGGAGTGAATTTGGGTTTAATTCATTTAAATGCTAGGTTAACTAAGGTGTTGGGCAACTGGAGTGGTGGATTAGCTCATGGGGGTCTTAAAGCACCTGAGAGAGGTCTGTGTGTTGTGTTTCCGTTGATTCCATTTCCTTAAGGTTACTTAGGAGGTTGACTAATGTCATAGTAACCTCTCATCACATGTTTACTACAGTGGGCCAGTTGCTTGGGTAGATGTAGAAGGAAGGTGTTACAAGTTAGGATAGGGTTGTGGGGATAAGCATCCAAATAACTCACCACAACCATATACAACTGAGACATATTTATTGAATTTCAGATAAATTGAAATCCTTTCCATTGAATATGGTTCTAAATCCACTTGAAAATATGCACACTCCTTGAGAGTGGATAATGCTAAGATTGAGGCTAAAATTTTGAAGGATACGCCTTGCTCCTTCAAATGGAAGATCACATCATATTATACATATCTATGAAGATGTAACTTAGTGACCATTTAATAGGTTTCCTCCTAGGTGGCTTTCAAAGTTTGGAGGGAACTCGAGGAGAATAATTATTGGGTATGGAGAGTTTTCGCTTGTGCCCTTCACTAGAACCATTTATTTAACAAATTTACTCCCTCTTTTGATGGAATTAATCTCTCTCCAACTTGACTATTTGGAACACCCTTATTCAACTCTTCACTTGCATTCTTCATAGTGGAGCTCATAGCTATTTGTTGTGAAATGTGAAAAATTGTTTTATTCTTTGAGTAGTAACATCTCTTAGGGTAGTTCTGTGGTATTCAACAACCCCCATTTGTTAGTAATAGTAGTTAATGTTACATTAACTAAATGGGGACCCTTTAAAAATTTTCATTCGAAAAAAAAAACTTAGCATTTAATCATTTCTTTTATTTTTTGAATAAAGCAAAGATAACAATCAAAAAACTTTTTGGGAACTACTAAAGACTTACCTTTTTATATATACCATGTCTAAAACCCATTAAAGGACCTTTCTAAAAAAGCTCCAAAATCAAGCAAAGCGTTTAAAATAAGGGCTCCATGGTCTAAATTGTCATAAAATCCGACGAAAATAGAAGTCCTTAAGCTTTTTAGGCTTAAGTCCCACATCGCATAACACGACCCATAAAGAGTTCTCTCTTAAATATGATATAGAAAGATTTGCGAGTTGCGAAACCGCAATGGTGCTTTGACTTTTATCGCATCACATTTCGGGTATTCAAGCAAACACTTTGCACTTACCACAAGCCGATATTACGAAATGCGATTCGCGCCTAGACCCACACCTTAGAGTATTAAAAGAAAATATTTTGAGTCCGTCAAGTCTATTCCATAGGATGAACCTAGTGATTAACCATACATGAAACAACAAATGGATGGCTCGCATCTCACAGACACACAACAGGAGATAAGAATGCTAAAAGGCACATCTTGCGATATTGTGATTTGCGATATTGCTTCGCAAATCACATAATCGCTATCATCACAGTATAATGGCACACCACCCTAGAAGCTTTCATCCCATTTTTCAACGCAAACATTCATGAGCAATAAAGCTAAGGGATAACAAATCATTAGTAGGCATTAGTGGGAAATAACTACATTTATGTGTGAAAATCCATTTAGCTTGATACGATATCTTGTTATGTGCGTTCAAATAATGCTTCTTTTACCACCTTTACGAGTTATCTGCATTATTTCATTTTTACATTCATCTTTGAGTGTTCGATAACTGTTTTTCTTCATTTCAAGAAAAAATTGTAGAGTAGAATGCTGAGAAAAATGGGGAAGAAAGGAAAGGTTGTAGCCTCTGAGAAGACAAAGATGACTCCCCTATTCACATATACCACATGCAGCAGATAGGGAGGAACCTCTACATGGGAGACTACGTACAACATATTGGAGGAGGAACAACCGAGGATTATGGAAACAAATGTTACAGTTGACGGATGATATTCCTCAGACGCTTCCATGTTAGAGACGGTTTGCTCATTTTTACACTGCATAGCCGCTCGGCTGAAGATAATCCCTTATACCGACATGGTAAAATGGGTTATCGATGAAGAAGATATTTTAGCCAGAGAATTCAAGACGAGAAGATAAGGGGTCATCGGATATTTTACCCTGGACAATTTACGACTTATGTACCCCCTAACAGAGCCATGGGTCATCTACAATAGGAAATTCGTAGAAAATTTTGCTAGAGAGAACAACAACCCAGCGGATTGCACCCATGCCTGGCTGAATAATGAAGAGAAAATCAAGAAAGACAAAAATGGTATGTACACTACTGCATCTATTTGTCCCCCTTATAGTTTTGCTACGGCTATGTTGGGTAGACTGTTTGGCAGACCTGATAGTACCAAGTTCTCCCCGAAGTGGTTGTCGTTAATAGACATAGTCATTAATGCAACTATTATGAACTGGGACCAAATTTTGTCAGACAATCTAGCAAAAATAATTATCGAGTATAGAAGGAGAAGAAGTATTGCTTCGAGGGTTTACCCTCCATTTTTCATGAGCACATATGTTATGGACACTATTTTTTTTAGTTCAAAGTTCCCCATCATGGGATGGAAATGGACTGTTCGGAATCCACTTCCCATTCACGTGTACCACAAGGCCATGTGGGAATCCAATTTTCAACCACATTTTTTCAAGATTTTCCATGGAGTTATGCTCCCTATTTACAAGCGGATTTATAATCGAGATGCCCCCAAGTTTTCCCAAGAAGTTGAAGTTGACATCCTCGTAGTGGCCCGATGGTTTGGGGAGGAAACATTTACATATATCAAAGTTTTTGGCAGCATCCCCTCCCCCCACATCCTCCCATACTATGTTCTAGATAAATTGATGGCTAGGGAGATAGTCTATCAGACAATGAGTGAAGGAGGAATGAGCCATACACTGAAAGAATCAAGAAAGCCATTTGGCCTGTATTCCCTATACAGTGTGAAGCATTTGCACTACACGACCTAGTACATGCATTCAAAGAAGCAGAGAACATGCTATCTCTATAATTACCCAAATTCCCTGGACGACAGTATGACCCATTTGGCACTGTCAAGAATTTCACCACTTTGGTGAAAGTAAAATTATTCACCAATGAGGAGGATGTTTTTGACGATATATTTTTGTAGAAAAACACCTTTTTAGAGGTGAAACATATGGACCAACTACTTTTTGACCATGAAGATCTGGAAAAGTTTTGCAGTTACAGAGAAAGAAGGCTGACAATGGTCCCATTGGACCAATTGTTAATTGAACCAAGAAGGGAGCCTAATCCCAGTGTGACTATAGAAGGTGACTCCAAAGAAAACTCCAAATTCAATTCTAGAGTAGAGTCTCAAGGAAAATCTATTAGGGAATCATGACATTCATCACAGAATGGCAAAAGCAGGAGCATCGAGGATACAACCCAATCTACACAGAAGATAGCTGAACAAGCTTCAGCTAGCAAGCAGGTTGAAATCCCTACTACCTCTACACAACTAATAAAACCCACGGTAATTGATTTAGAGGAAGAGTGGGATAATTTTAATAAAAGTATTAATATAGAGGAACAGGTGCCAGAGTCGCAAACTCCTCAAAAGGAAAAAGCTCTAGAAATTACAGTCAAAGAAACTGCAAAAGAACCAGAAGTAGAGCATATCCCTGTTAACCCCCACTTCCAAAATAATTCTGAGAATTGAAGAAATACCCCCTCTAGATATATTCTATAGCCCACATCATAAGGCCGTGGTGAAAGGGAAAAGAAAGAAAAGAAAATTGGACTCTATAGCTACTACTATCCCCGAAAACGAACTAATGGATGTTCTATGGAAGGACTCGCCTGTCGATCCATCCGCCAACTTAACTAGACTCTTGTAGTTTGCAGGCGCATATGCTATAATGACCATAGATAAAGCAACAAAAGTCCAAATGTTGCTTAGAGAAAAGGAAAATAAAATAACGTCACTCGAGCAACAATTACAGGAAGTCAAATCCGATTAGAAGGCACAGATACAGTGGGCCAAGCTTCAACAGGAATTTGAATAGATGCAAATAGAACATCGAATCAGCTTAGCCAAGAAGGAAGCACAGGTACAAGAAATAACTAATCTTCATAAAAACGATCCAAAGATTGAACAATTTATTACCGAAGTACTCAGACTTAATTTCAAGTTGACACATCAGAAAAAATTATTGTGCCAGAAGATTTCACACTGGAAATCTTATTGTGAAACAAGTGATAAACTGACAAGTCAAGTTGTAGAAATGCGACTTGAATATGATGAGTTCTTTGAAAAGGTCTCTGATCACATTGCCTGGAAAAATACAGAGGAGGGGAGAAAAGCTGACCTACCCAAGCTAGAAGAATCACATAAGGAAATTATGTTTGCAAGCTGGGATTCTCTGCAAAAAGAAGCAGAAAAGGAAACAACAGATGCAGTGGCAGCAACAAACATTATCATAGAAAATATCAATGAGAATTTGCATGGTGCCAATCTAGTTGCAGAGTCCATTCCAGGGTTCCTTCCAGATGCGAAACAGCTTGAACAATAATGGAAATAGTCAGCAGAGGAAAAAGCAGAAGTGATAAGGCAAACGACCAGGCTAGTTAGGAGGCATATTGGCAACATTTGGTCAAGCCTCATAGCCAATGGATGACCCTGCAATGCCTAACCACTATTGCTGAGAAAATGGTGCTAGCACTAACCGATGCCATATTCGATGGACAGTTGAAAGCTGAAGTCTGCTGGCCTACATTGTTGAAGCCTAAGGTGGATATTTACGATCTGAAGGATCGAATGCAACATAGTTAGTCACCCTGTTTACTTTAATTTTGATTTTATTTTTGCATAAATTGAGGCAGGTCGTTTAAACCTCCTCAACTATTTTTGTAATAATCTATTTTTAGTTTTATAGTTTTAGTATTTAAACCCCTCTCATGCATTTAGAGAGGGGTCCAGAATTTTATCAGAAACTCTCTTCAAAATATGCACTTCTGTCCCTTTGAGGAAGTTCTGGTGAAATATATGGAACAGGATTTATTATTATCTGACTTAGCATCTTCTACTGAAATTTCACTTTTGTGCTCTTAGATGATGTTGAATGGATTGAAGATAGATCAATATTGCTGAAACACATGAGTAGAACATATTATGAATGGTATTTATATCTCGTAATCTTTTTTACTTGTGTATTAAGCAATCATTTCTTTTCGAAATATTTATGTATGAAAGTCTGAATTTCGATTATTGTTATTTCACTTTTGTATGATGATGATATTTATTTTATGCTGATTATATGAATAATTCTTTATGCGATATATTTCTCAAAATCATTTCAGCTAACGTTTTATACAAAACGATTATTGTTAAAACGAATTCACTTCTAATCATAATTGAATGATCTTTATTACCAATTGCTTTTAGAAATTATTGTAGATCGTATACATCCATTTTAACCCAGGTATATTATGATTAGATAGCTTTTAGAAATTAGAAGTTAAATGCATTTGTGATTGATTAGTTTAGAATAGATTACCATTAGCTTAAAACATTACTCCAAACACATCACACATCACCCCATTTAGCACAAACATTAAACAGATTGGGAAATTGGTCCCATTATCCCCAGTCGGAGCCACTACTCCAAATGGAAAAGGAGTTGCCAATCAAGGTCTAGACCGGGTGGTTTTCCCCCATGTTGAGGCAATGATTTTCGAGGCTTCAACAGGTAGTTAGTTATTTTATTTTCTAGGGTAGATATAAATATTAATATAATTCTAATTATTGGAACTTTATTGGAACACATTAAAACCACTTATTATACCATTTGTGCATGTAGTTCTAGTTTAGTCACTATTTTATTTTAAATTAATTCATTGTTTTCTCTATAGTATACTTAGAATTTATCATTCCTTATTGAGAGGAGATATTTCACTTAGTCAAAATTTCACCCTCAATTTTCCTTATGCATTCCCATATGTTTCACAGACTTTGTCCATTACATAGTATACTTGGTTATGTTATTTCTCCTACTTGTGATTTATGGACCAAACATAATTGACTTCCAACTTCTCCTAGTTTAGAATCAAGTTCATCCTCCTCAATATATTTTGAGTTGAGATAATCCTCCTCCATTCTTAGTTTGCTTACCACACCAATAGATCCAACCTCCAAGATGGTTGCAAATAATGTGAATAATACCAATAATATTACACCAATTTAAAACACATTTAATCTCCCATACATATCTAGTCTAAAACTCCTAGATTTGACTAAGATAAGCAATGATCCCATTTAACTATAATCTCATTTTCCCTCTCATTCCTACCAAGCTTCCTTCAAATATTCCAAAATATGAACTATGCGCTAGAGAAGATCCTGACAACTACATGATGTCCTTTCATTTATGGTGTTCCTTGAATAACACCATTGATGAATTAATTAGAATACACTTATTTAAATGCATTCTTATAAGAGTATCCACACAATGGTACATAAAGTAACCTGCTAGGTATCTTTCCACTTTTTATATCTAGCTACAATGTTTCTCACAATTTTTCAATCACCTATTCAATATAATGAGGCAGTCAAGTTCCCCACTTCATATCATTAAACTATCACCACCCATATTAGAGACCATATACATGAATGGTTTAGGAGACACGGTTTAGAAAATTTTAAGCTTGATGGTTCCAATTTCCTTAATTGGTTCTTTAAATATCTAACCCTCCTCCCAATTATAGCTAAGGATGTTGCATCAACATTGCAACAAATTAATGAAGAAGCCATTTTTAAGGCACAACAATTGGAGCTTATTTATGCTTAGTTGGGTTATTTGTAGACCATAATTTTTAGTGCCCCTCATTTTGGTTCCTCTAGTTGAGATAAGTGGAGGGCATCCTGTGATGGGAATGGTGTTATGGGTTCCTTTTGTGAGCTCTATAGAAACCCCCCATTTTCAATGTAAATAAAAATAGGGACCTTTTTAATTTTTTTTTTTTAATTTTGATTGTTTATCCATTGTAAATAATCTTTATTCTTATTTATTTTTTCTTTTGTGAAATAGAAAATATTATAAAATTTAAATTTTATTTTTGAGATTTTATGAAAAATCCAGATTTGGAACCATTTTAAGTTGTTTTACACAATAGATATTGATTTTTCAAAACTCAATTTAATATATTTTAGCCCTTATATCCAAAAATATAGGTATTCTCATTGTATGAGATATAACACCTTTTTAGAATAAGAAGATCCCCAGATATCTATTCTCAAAGTTTCTTGCTTTAAAAAAATTATTATTTTATTATTTTCTAATTTTTTTGAAGTTTTGACTTTTAGTTTCTTTATAGAATCCAATTCAAAGGAAGTGTTGTTTATTAGTCCCACCTCATATGCCAGATGCTCAAATGATATGGATCAAATACAGTTTTTGTTCTTTGTTTTCATTTTATTGGTTTTATTTATTTTTAATTTAAATTTCCCATTGTGAATAAACCTATGTAGTATCTAGGTTATGTAATATTTCCTCATTTCTTACATATCCAGATAATTGGATTTTCAAATTTCTAGATGTTACACGTCATTTTTTCACCATTATGAAAATAACCCCAAATCTGAATCCCTCACTATCCGAAGAACCCTTCTTAGTAATCCCCTACAAAGTCAGAAGAAAAACCATTTTGAGGATCCCAAGAATCATGGATTGAATTACATAAAAACCCTAATTTTTAGTAGTGTCGCGCCTTGCCTAGACACAAACCATGACATCGCAGGTTAATTCATTAAAACCTAAGCAGGGTAACACATTGTTATACATTACAAAGTGTGACACCCTTTCAAGGGTGGTAAAAATAATAAAGTAAAGTCTAGAACCTTATTGAGGAATATTTGCTCAACCAACTATACCTCGAGCTCCTACCTCTTTGGACCTCATCCCAGGAATGATGGATCCCATCCCCCTTATCATGGAACTAATATCCTCTAATTATGGATCTCATCCCTTAGAAGATGGATCTCCAACCTCCTATCCTCTCATATAAATACAATGCAAACTAAAGGAATAGGGGTTGGCTTTTGAAGTACCCTCATGTTGTCAAATTGAAGAGTGAAGGCTTATCATTAAAAGAGGAAGGACTGGATATTTCTTGGAAGAGAGATTATGAAATTAAGGCCAAAGGGGTTGTAATATTTTCTTCCTATTATTAATACAAAGTGCATTATTTTTCTCATATAATGTTACATTCAATGTTTACCTCTCTCTCTCTCTCCCTATATATATATATATATATATATCAAAACTCTTTGATATTTTGGTTATAAATAACTTGAATTCATTTATATATATTGTATGCTTTGATATTGTGTTGATTTTGTCATTGCAGATTCCATTTCAGGGATTGAAATTGGAGTAGGATCTCAAGAAAACAAAGGTTTGTATGTTGGAAACTAGATCACTACTGAGAGGGGGGGGGATGTGAATCAGTAGTGAAGGAATTTATAATTTTTTCTTCAATTAATTAAACCTTTAAACCATTCATAAATTGAAGCACATAAAAAATATTAGAGCATCAAACACAGATAAAACCATGCAAGCATCCAACACAAGAGACACAAATATTTCTAGTGGAAAACCCTCCTCCTGGGTCAAAAGCCACCCTTGTTGTTGTTGTACTTCTAAATAAATTTTATTATGCTAAGCAAGTTCTTTACTTATAGATTCAATTGGCTATTGACAAATGAAGATATCTTTCTCATGTGGATCTACAAACTACTATACATTGGAAGCCACCACAACAAACGATCCTTGCCCAGTTACTCCTGAACTATCAAACAAATCTACATATTCTTATCTTCTAGAAGCCACCACGACCAGTGAGCCTCACCTAGTTTCTTCCAAACTATCCAACTACCATTAGATTGAGAAAATTGCTCACTCACATTTATTTCACTGGAGTCCTCCAACTCTCCTCTATGTGGTTCTCATTTCATACATTTTCAGATGGGAACTGAGAACTACTCAACATGAATACCACAACAACATATCTCCAAGGAAAACAATCAAAACCCAAAACTACACCAAAAACTAAATCATAATATCACCAAACACTACATAAAATAATATGATCAACATATCAGCTAATACCCTCTCTGTAACAAGTAAAACTACTCACAAATGAATGTTGCACTCAAACAATGAACTGGAGAATATACTAGGAGGAAAAATATCCAAATACACCTGCAATCAAACTATATTTCATCTCCTTTGTCATTGCACAAAATATTGGCTGAAACATATTACTGTTATTTGATGCAACACCTACAAATTTCTTCAGAAAATATGCATCATGTTGGCATTATGACACAGTTTTGGCACTATGACACAGGTGTTGTCCTTGATGGCAACTCACTTAGATGACAGATCACAGTTTAGGATCACAAAATGAAGGAAAAAGAGGTATACACAAGTTCCCCTTGACCAAACCGCGTATACACGCAGGTTCACAGACAAAAAGGCGTGTATGCATATACACCACTTTCACGCAAGGAAAAGCGCATACATGGTGGAAAACTTTCTTTTGGTCTGTGGTATTTGGTCCTTGGTATTTTTACCCATGGTATTGGTCTAAGGTATCTTGTCTGAAGTGTTGACCCCAGGTATTTGGTCCAAGGTATTGATTCTAAGTGGTTTTTGACCATGGTATTGAGTAAGGCCTAAGACTATAAAAGGAGGAGGAGATCATTAGGCAAGGGAACTCAAGGATTGAATATCTAATGAAGAGAAAGATATAGAATACTGGTCATTGGGTTAGGATGCATAGCTAGATCTGAATCAAGGAGGAACCTAAGTGCTTGAAGAAGGATAAGTTCTATTGATGGGTCAAGATCTTAAGGCTTGAAGAGAAGCATCTTTGTGTGGTTTTTGATTTTTTATCTAAATAATTGGCGCATGTCGTAATCTGTAAATTTGATGATCTGGTATAACTGATGTCTGAATAGTGGTAAAGGTTAAATCATCTTTTACAGATATGTACACAGGTTTAGTATAGGAAAGGCACGTATACACGCTGGTTAGACATTTCAAAACTGCATATACATAGGTCTGCCTTGAGAAAAGTGCGTATGC
This sequence comes from Pinus tabuliformis, assembly GCA_031772625.1. NCBI lineage: Eukaryota > Viridiplantae > Streptophyta > Pinopsida > Pinales > Pinaceae > Pinus > Pinus tabuliformis. Next base: position 1,326,961,957 of record CM062817.1, on the reverse strand, counting down.
ACGTAGGTTCGACACATTGAAGTAGCGTACACCTCATAAAATATGTTTTAGCTACTTCTATTTACTGTTAGAGTGTTTTGGGTTCTGGATTGGGTTCTGGTTACTGTTACTGTGTTCTGGTTATAGCATTCAGAAAAGTGATTGTTTGATTCAGTTTTGGTTGGTGCAAAGGAGATTGGTTGATGTAGATATATTTGATGTTTTATTGATGTTATTGATGGATCCAGTCTGAAAATTTATGAAACGTGGTCCCTGGAAGAAAAGAGAAGGTTGTAGCCTTCTGTAGGTCAGCACCTATGTACTAGTAAACACATCAGCTAGTACAAGAGATAAGGGGGTTGTAGCTCCCTTCCAGGAAAAGCTAGAGAACGAGAGAAGGTTGTAGCCTTCTGTAGGTAGAAGCCTGCGTACTGGTATAAGGCTGCACTAGTACAAAATTTGTAAAAGAAGTTTCTTATTAAAGAAAGATAGAGATGATTGCAGCAAGTGGTTTTCACCCACATTGGGTTTCCACCTTATATATTGTTTTCATGTGTGTGATTGCCTGTTCTATTTACTACATCTGATTATTGGTTATATGGTTCTGATACATAGATTAAAGATCAACTAACTAAATTATAAGTTTGCAAGGTATACGCTGGTTGCTTTAAACACAGTTGGGTATACATGCAGGTTTCATTAACAGAAGTAGCGTATATAAATGTGTTTATGGAAATGAAATATTGCTAAATTGCTAATACTAATTCACCCCCCCTCTCAGTGTTATTTCCAACAATTGGTATCAGAGTAGGTCCTTCAAAAAAAGCTTGATCGCTTGAAGGAAGATCTATCATCATGGGTACTTACGAAAGAGAGGGATCCATTAGACCACCAATCTTTGATGGGAGCAACTTCATCTATTGGAAGGTAAGAACCACAACCTATCTTCAATCTCTTGGAACAGAAGTTTGGGAAATCATGGAAGGAGGATACACATTTCCATCAGCAATTCCTACAGATACTACAAGTAAAAAGCAGTATGAAACAAATTCGAAGGCTGTCAACACATTACTGGGGAGTCTATCACAATCAGAATTTGTCAAGGTTATGTAGCTCAAAACCGCCAAATAAATATGGGACAATATCATTCTAAGCTATGAAGGAGACGATCAGGTAAAACGTGCAAAACTACAATCTCTCAGAATTCAATATGAAACTCTCAAAATGCACAATGATGAAAGTATAGCTAATTACTTCTTATGTATAGGTGAGATTGTTAATCGCATGAAAAACTTGGGTTAAGAGATAAAAGAAGTTATTGTAGTTGAAAATGTTTTGAGATCCCTGTCTTCTAAGTTTGAATCAAAAGTTTCTGCCATAGAAGAAAAGAAGAATCTTCATAGTATTACTATGACACAGCTGCACATAATCCTAACTACTTTCGAAATGAGAAAAGGGGGTCCATCAGATATGAGAGAAGCCGCATTCAAGGCTTCAGGAAGAGAAGAGCTCAATGAATCGGGACACATTTCAAAAGGAGAGGAAGAAGCAAACTTTGTTAAGAACCTTCAACGGGGTTCTGGAAGATTCAGAGGTAAACTACCTTTCAAATGCTTTTCTTGTGGAAGAGTTAGTCATTATGCAGCCAAATGTCCTCATAAAGATAAGCTGGATAAAGGTAAGGAACTGGAAAAATGGAATAGAAAACAGAATGTAAGTAAGAAGAGCTACTATACACATGAAGATAGCGATGGTTTATCAAATAGTGATGAAGATGAACATGGTAATGATTATAGACTTTTGATGGCTTTTGAAGATGATGATTTCTTGGATGCTTTAGATGAAGATGGTCTCTATGAAGAAATTTCTAAACTTAAAATCTGTTTAGAAGAAAAGAGTATGATTATAGATACTCTGACATTCCAAATTGCTGAAAGGGAAAAACACAATGAAAAGTTAGAATGTGAAATTGTGGGTCTAAGAAAAGATATTGAGAAAACAAAAGCTCTCAATCTTAGATTTGATAAAGGATAAAAAACTTTAGATGAAATTATCAAAGTGCAGCATTCTCCTCTGATAAAGACAGGTCTTGGATATATAGAAGAAGCATCTCAAGCACAGAAGCCATCAACCTCCAAAAGCTATCTTGATGTAGCAAGGAGAAGTGAATAGGTTGACAATCATCAACAAAGGCATAAAGTAGATCACCAGGTAAATCAGGTTCAATCTACTTCAAGGATGAACAAAAGCTACAACCTACCTCAAGTAAATTATTTTGCTTCAAGAATGAATTTCAATGGAAACTACAATCATCTGGTCAGTAGAATCGATAATCGTAGGGATTTCTTTAATGGCCAATGTTTTTCATGTCATAACTTTGGACACAAAGCTACTCAATGTGTTGCTTACAAGACCATCATGACTAGAGAAGCACAAAATTAAAGGAATGTGACTGGGATCATGAAAAGGACCTATAATAACTTTTCTGCTCTTGAAAATGAAATAGAATGCTCTATTTGTAACAACTTCAGTCATGAATATTCTGAATGCAGGAGTAAATTTCGACAAACATCTTAGAAGGAGCAAGCTTGGTTGGGTCCCAAAACATGGAGAAAGAAAGAACCACAAATAGAAAGATGTGGTATAGCCTTATATGCAGAAGGACAAGAAAATTAGTGGTACATCAATAGTGGATGCTCAAAACACATGACAGGTGATAAAGAAAAACTCCAGTCGTAAATGCCTTAGAAAAGGAAAAGAAGGTCTAATTTGGTAATAACACTCCTACAGTCATAAAAGGTAAAGGCTCTGTTCTCTTAAGAGAAAAAGTTAAAGCTGGGAATGTTATGTATGTAGATGGTCTAAAGCATAATCTATTGAGTGTCAGTCAAATGTGTGATCAAGGAAATGAGGTAGTATTTCAATCAAATGGATGTGTTGTTCGTGAGCTTGATACAGGAGAAACAGTGATCAAAGGTGTAAGAACTCCAAACAATCTGTACATACTCAAGGGGGGACAACAACAGTGCTACCTAAGCAAAAATGATGAAAACTAGCTATGGCACAGAAGATTGGGGAATCTAAGCTTCCCTTAAGTAAGAAAAGCATGCAAATACAAGGTTGTTCGTGATCTTCCAGATATCAGCATTCCAGAAAATACAATATGCAAATCATGTCAATTTGGTAAGCAAACCAGAGCGCATTTCCCTGAGAAGGAAGGATCAGCTAGTAAGCCTCTTGAACTTGTTCACACTGATTTATGTGGTCCATCTAGGAAAAAGTCACCTTGTGGAGAAGAATACTTCATATTGTTCATTGACGACTTTTCCAGAATGTGTTGAATAGGATTTATAAAGCATAAAGACGAAGTTTTCGAAAATTTCAAAGCCTTCAAAGCTTTGGTTGAAAATGAATTAGATTGCAAAATCAAATGCCTCAGGTTTGATCGAGGAGGGGAATTTACCTTGGATGAATTCTTCGACTTCTGTGAAGAAAATGGAATAAGAAGGGAATTTTCCACAACAAGAACTCCTCAGCAAAATGGAGTGGTAGAAAGGATGAATAGAACTATTCAACAAATGGCTCGTGCTATGATAGATGAGTCTGGAACTCCTGCAACCTTCTGGGGAGAAGCTGCATTTGCTGCCGTCACTATTCTCAACAAAACAAATGTCTAGGTAAACAACACTCAAACTCCACATGAACTTTGGCATGGTAAGAATCCTACTGTAAAATACTTCAAAGTTTTTAGAAGAAAATGTTACATCAAAAGGATTGATGAGAAACTTGGCAAGTTTGAACCTAGAGCAGATGAAGGCATTCTCCTTGGTTACTCTTCCCGAAGTAAAGGATACAAGTGTTATAATAAAAGACTTGGGAAAATTGTTGAAAGTATTGATGTTGTGGTTGATGAAGTAGGCAAAAATCCAAAGCAGGTAAAAACCGAAGATTATGAAGATGAGGACTATCCTTCCACATCAAATCAGACAAATTCTAAAGAAGAAACCAATGAGGCACCAGAAGAACAGATAAGGGTAGAAGAAAAGACTCCATCTAGGTATGTTCAAAATAATCATCCAGAGACTCAAATTTTGGGGCAGAAAGAGGCAGGAGTGCAGACAAGAAGAACTATTACAGAAGCTTCAAGCTATCTAGCATTTCTTTCCTTCGTTGAACCACAAAATGTAAATGAAGCATGCAAAGATGAATGTTGGGTCAAGGGCATGACTGAAGAACTTGAGCAGATTGAAAAGAATAATACTTGGGAATTGGTTCCTAGACCTAATGATAAGAATGTCATAGGAACCAAATGGATATTCAAAAACAAGCTGAATGAAAATGGAGAAGTTATTAGAAACAAGGTCAGACTTGTTTTTAAAGGGTATGCTCAACAAAAAGGTATAGACTTTGAAGAAACTTTTGCACCTGTTGTTAGACTTGAAGCCATAAGAATGTTCCTTGCTCTTTCTAGTTTTCAAAAGTTCAAAGTATATCAAATGGATGTGAAATATGCCTTTCTTAATGGAGACCTAGAAGAAGAAGTGTATATTGAGCAACTAGACAGATTCATCCTTAGAAATGATCCAAAACTTGTATGCAGACTTAGAAAGGCTCTCTATGGTCTAAAACAAGCTCCAAGGGCCTGGTATTATCATCTTGACAAATACCTTCATCAATAAGGTTTTTCAAAAGGATCAGCTGATAGCAATCTATATATAAAAATTGACAATGATAAATTGCTAATACTTGTTGTGTATGTTGATGATATCATTTTTGGTAGCAATGAAGAAGCCATGAGTCAAAACTTTGCCTTGGTAATGCAGAAAGAATTTGAAATGTCCCTACTTGGTGAGCTCACATATTTTCTTGGCTTACAAGTTCAACAAAATAAAGATGGTATTTTTTTTATCACAAACCAAGTACCTCAAGCAGATCTTGAAGAAATATGGCATGGAAGATTCTAAACCAGTATGTACCCCTATGGTAACAGGATGCAGCCTCAGCACAAATGATGAATCAACAACAATACATCAACCAACCTATAGATCCATGATTGGTAGTCTTCTCTATCTAACAGGTACTTGACCAGACATCATGCATGCAGTGGGAATAGTTGGAAGATTCCAAGCAAATCCAAAGGAATCACATCTGCAGGCAGTCAAAAGGATCTTCAAATATATTCAAGGAAATCAGAATTTTGGCTTATGGTATCCTAGGGACACAGATCTTACACTTCATGCATACACAGATGCAGATTGGGCAAGAAGTGTGGATGATAGAAAAAGAACTACTAGTGGTGCATTCTATATGGGTTCCAGATTAGTGTCTTGGTTCAACAAGAAACAAAGTTCAATTGCATTATCTATAGCTGAAGCAGAATATGTGGTTGCTGCATCTTGTTGCACACAACTCCTTTGGATGATGCAAACATTGCAAGACATTCAGATCACATGTACTCCACCCATCTCCATTCTATGTGATAATACAAGTGCAATAAGTATTTTGTAATGTCCCTTAATAATAAATAATAAAAAATAAAAATATTAATAAATATTAAATATTAAATAATAAACAATAAATAATAATAATAAATTAATTACATGCTTTAAATAAATATAAGAAATAAAACAAGAAAAATAGTAAAAATCAGTAAAACTATCAAAAAGTAAAAACAAAAGAATAAAACAAGAAAGCAGTAAGTTGCATGTTGACACATGGAGTGTGTGCATGTGGTTCCCCTTCTAATGTTTGCTCTATTTAATAGATGGTGAGGAAGATGAGAGGTATTCCATCATTCCATGATTCCACCATCCATTCTCTTGGGAGAATAGTGTTCTAAGACAAAGGATTCCCTGGTAGTAGTATGTTGATTGAGGGCTCGAGGGTGGCCAGTTGTAGCAATATTTTGTGCAATTGAGCCTACAGTTGGGTGGAGAGTCGTCCCCAAAACCTTGTTGCAGTTGGAAGACTTCAACTAGCATTCAACCCGAAAAACACAGGTAAGTATCTCTACTTATAGTTTTGAACTTTGATGTTAATTAGTTGATAATTGCATGTTGATTATAAATTGCTAGATTAATCTAATTAATTATGTGTTGTTATTTCGGGGTTGTTACATATTTCAAATAATCCAGTCATGCATTCCAAGACCAAGCACATACCTATCAAATATCATTTTCTCCGAGAACAAGTGCTTGAATAAAAGGTCAAATTGGAGTATGTTCCCTCCAAGGAACAGGTTGCTGATATATTCACCAAACCACTGCTCAGAGAGACATTTGAATACCTTAGACAAAAGCTGGGAGTAGTTGATGCATCATCTTGTTGTTGACACTTATCTGTTTCAGAGAACAGTGGTTGTACGCGAGTTTCATTAAGTGTTTCCGCATACATACGCTAGTTTCTATGGATACAGCCGCGTGTATGTTGGTTTGAAGAATATTAGTGGGCCAGACTCAGTATGAAAAGAGTCTGATATGGGTCTGACTGTGATCATATGGCACAGGTTTAGGGGGAGCATATACTTCTAATAATGCATTGTTGGCATTACCTTAGAAGATCTTGGTACAATTTCACAGTTGTTTTTTATTCATGTGGAACAGGTGTAGAGGTAGATCATGGTTGCTGGTCTGGACAGATGCTGCTGATGATAGTTGTTGATGACTATCATAGTCTTGTTTTAGATATTTTGTCTCTATGGCATGTATATCTTTTATTATCAAGGTCATGTAACTACCTATTTTGTTTCCCCACTATGCCTGGGATGGATGATGTAATGTTCTTGTTTTATCATGTATAAACTATTGGTATATCCCCACTTGGTTGGGAGATGGATGTATGTATGGGTCTTTGGTGATAGACTCATGTTCTTCTTGTAGAACATCTTTTTGCAGACCTTGCTTACAGTCAGGAGGAGCATGAACAATACACTTTAGCATTTCAGAGAACTCAGCATGTACTCAGGGGGAGCATAACCCTTTGCCCTTAATGACAAAGGGGGAGAGTGACTTGGGGTTGCCATCAAGTCCAAAGGAGGAGATTGTTGGCATTATGACACAGTTTTGGTGCTATGACATAGGTGTTGTCCTTGATGGCAACTCACTCAGATGACAGATCACATTTCAGGATCACAGAATGAAGGAAAAAGAGGTATATGCGGGTTCCCCTTGACCAAACCACGTATACACATAGGTTTGCAGACCAAAAGGCGCATATGCATATACACACACTTTCACGCAAGGAAAAGCACATACATGGTGGAAAACTTTGTTTTGGTCCATGGTATTTGGTCCTTGGTATTTTGACCCATGGTATTGGTCCAAGGTATCTTGTCCAAAGTGTTGACCCCAGGTATTTAGTCCAAGGTGTTGATTCTAAGTGGTTTTGGACCATGGTATTGAGTAAGGCCTAAGACTATAAAAGGAGAAGGAGATCATTAGGCAAGGGCACTCAAGGATTGAATATCTAATGAAGAGAAAGATCTAGAATACTGGTCATTGGGTTATGATGCATAGCTAGATCTGAATCAAGGAGGAACTTGAGCGCTTGAAGAAGGATAAGTTCTATTGATGGGTCAAGATCTTAAGGCTTGAAGAGAAGTATCTTTGTGTGGTTTTTGATCTTTTATCTGAATAATTGGTGCATGTCGTAATTTGTAAATCTAATGATCTGGTATAACTGATGTTTGAATAGTGGTAAAGGTTAAATCATCTTTTACATATCTATAAGCAGGTTCAGTATAGCAAAGGCACGTATACACGCTAGTTAGGCATTTCAAAATTACGTATACACAGGTCCACCTTGAGAAAAGTGCATATGCATGCAGGTTCGACACTTTGAAGTAGCATACACCTCATAAAATATGTTTTAGCTACTTTTGTTTACTGTTGCAGTGTTTTGGGTTCTGGATTGGGTTCTGGTTACTGTTACTGTGTGCTGGTTACAACATTCAGAAAAGTGATTGTTTGATTCAATTTTGGTTGGTGCAAAGGAGATTGGTTGATGAAGATATATTTGATGTTTGATTGATGTTATTGATGGATCCAGTCTGAAAAATTATGAAACTTTGTACTTGGAAGAAAAGACAAGGTTGTAGCCTTCTGTAGGTCAGCACCTACGTACTAGTAAACACATCAGCTACTACAAGAGCTAAGGGGGTTGTAGCTCCCTTCCAGGAAAAGCTGGAGAACAAGAGAAGGTTGTAGCCTTCTACAAGTAGAAGCCTGTGTACTGGTATAATGTTGCACCATTACAAAATTTGTAAAAGAAGTTTCTTATTAAAGAAAGATAGAGACGATTGCAGCAGGTGGTTTTCACCCACATTGGGTTTCCACCTTATATCTTGTGTTCGTGTGTGTTATTTCATGTTCTGTTTACTGCATCTGATTACTGGTTATATGGTTCTGATACACAGATTAAAGATCAACTAACTAAATTATAAGTTTGCAAGGTATACGCTGGTTGCTTTAAACACAGTTGCGTATACACGCAACTTTCATTAACAGAAGTAGCATATATAAATCTGTTTATGGAAATGAAATATTGTTAAATTGCTAATACTGATTCACCCCCCCCCCTCTCAGTATTATTTCCAACACATCATACAACTCTCACATCTTGCACATAATCCTACAAACTCACAGTCACTCAGCACATAACTCATCCAACCAAACTATCATTGAGTTCTCTACAATAAATAAATGAACTAATGTTATCAACTCAATAATTACCAAGAACTAGTGAGTTCCAAAAATATTTGTCCATACACTTGATTGATCTGGAATTAGCTCCTTAACTAGATCATACCACTAATTCCACTTCATGAAGGATATTTTCAATGTTAATCACATTCTAGAATCTCATTAACCTTTTTCCAACCTTTACACAATGAGTCCCAAATAATACAAGCTGAAAAAGCAAATAAACACTTGACGTGCACAAGGAATATGGAGAAAAACTCACTTTAGGCCTCAACTGCACCCACAAAAATGTTGAATCTCAGTTGTAACCACACTCACAACACTATCTCCCATTGGTCGGAGCTTTCCAACTTCATGCATGAGCCTATATCCATGTGGTTGGGGCTTAGGATGGAGAAAACTCAATCAAATTAACTCAAATTTCTACCAAACTTTAGGGACATTTTCATCAACTCCAAAACACACCTCCAAACCTTTGTGACAAGTTCACAGCTGATGATATAGTCCTATAACCTCTGCAAAAATTCTATGACATGCATACCCTAGTCTTACAAACTCCTCACCAAGACCAACACCTCCAACTCCTCAAGCACCAATAACAACATGTCCAAACACCTCCAACACCTATAGCAACATCTCTAGCACCTACAGCGACATCCCCAACACCTGCAACATAATCATCAAGTCATCCAACTACTTGCAACACCTATAGGGGCATCTCAAACATAAGTAGCAGCATCTCCAATGCTTCAAACACCTGTAAAATCATCATCAACATATAAAAAAACATCATAACATACCATAAAATCATCTCTACTCAGTCTCCAAACATTGCACTAAATCATGCCACAACCAAGTTGACATCAATGCCAACCAATAAGACCAACAAGTTGACCATTTCTACAACCCAACACTCATCACACTCATCATGAGGAGGACTACCAACATCATCATATTGACATAAGACATATGACAAGCAACACCATGACCCTGTTGACATTAATGCCAACACTACAATTCGAGCAAGCTCCCCCTTTGGCATTGATGTAAACCTCACCCTCATCACCAACATCTGAGGTTGATCTCCATACACTCTCCAACTCTGAAGCTGCAACACTAAAGTTGATCTCTATCAATCCAAATTATCTCCCCCTTTGACACTAATGGAAAAGGGTTATAACAACACTGAAATCAATTCCAATATTGTGCCAAATGAGAGAAATATATCTTGTCATACTCAACACCATGCAGATACAAACCAATAAGTCTCTTATGAAGATAAGCATGTGAAACAAGAAACTTTTCTTCCAACAACTCTAGCTAATACCATGCAACCACTCAAATTGAACATGCTCCCTCTAAGCATGTAATGGGGCTGCAAACACAACTTATTTGTTATTGTAGCAACACATCCGTTGCATCACTATGATATAAAATGATGTACAATGAAGTACCAAGCATATACAATGCTTCATGGAGTAGATACATGGTTGTGATAAGTACATAAGATTGACACGTGACTCCTCTACACCTATCATAAACCAAGACTACTATGGACCCAAGTTTACATTACACACCCAATGTAATGGGGTTACATCAATGATATACAAAATAAGACATGACGCCCATTATCCCATACATATCTAATTGGCACACTGGGTCTCTCCATGACCAATACACCCAAAAGATGATACAATGATAATACATGGATTTTACAATCGCACACAAAGGTGCTCTCCCCTATACATGCCAAAAATATGAAATAACATGAGTATATGTCATCAATGAGAAATGATATATGCTCCATACAACAACAACAACAACGATAATACAATCCATGTCATGTGCATCAAATAAAAGGCCTCCATGAGCAATGACATAAGCTCTATACATGGTAGCAACAATATAAGTAATAACAACATCATATGCTAGTGCATGGCCACTCAACATCTTGGCCATCACCATCCCAACAATGAAGATCCTACAACAAAATCATGATTACCACTAGCAACCACCATGCTCCACATAGGCATCAACAAAAAAATCATCTAATAGCAGCAACATGGAAATATGTCATAGAAGAAACAACATTTACATATCCTCAACATCATGAAGCAATAAATCATCAATGAGGCTCAATAACCAAAAACATACTACAATGACACCAACTCTAACTCCATCAAGCAACAAATGAACAAGAAACAACAACAATACTAGCATCATATGAACCAATACAAGTAATCTCTCCAACAACATCAATGTGTGGCCAATATGAAAATATCCAGGAATCACTAAGCAACAAAAATATCATTAGAAGATTTGGCACTATAACACCATCAGCAATATAAACTCATCATCTCCTCAACCTCAAGCCATCAATAGACTCTCTCTCCCCATGAGAGAAAAATCCAAGCAACAACAACATAAAATGGTCACGTCATCGGAAACAACATGCATACTCCATGTAACACCAACATCACGATTTAGCCATATGAATGCACAATATATCATTAATAGCATGCATCAAAACATCATGAGAAAAAACATACTTTCTTCATATATGAGCAACAATCTAAATCATCATGCCTCAACGATCCAAAGACATAAGCAATAACATGCATTAGCTCTAGATGAACTAACTCCAACATATCATCTGATCTCCATGGCATCTACACATGCATGGAAATACATGACAAAACTATGATTTAGTAGTATGAGCATCATCAATATACCAACGATACCATGCAAGCACACCATCCTTCAATATGTGGTAGCTACAACCAAGTTCTTCCCTGCATAAAATCAAAGTCAAATATATGTACAGTACGCTCCTCAATGCTAACACTCTGCAGGTCCATTTGGAAGCATAGATTCCCCCCCTTGAATGTGTGGTCCCCTCATTAGGGGGCTTTTGAGGTCTAAAATGGGCCTCCTAAGAAAAATGTACAACCAAAATAAACTTTATAAGAACCAATAGGATTTAATATGATGATGTCAACCATGGGGGATGATTCACCATTTTTGGAGTAAAAACGTAAAAATATTAAAAAATAATAAAATAATAAAACTACTTTTTCAACTCATATTTTCAACTTATCTCCCTAAGGTTTTACTCAAATTTTGAGTAGGAGTACTTGTTGGATGAAAAATTTAACTTCTCATCCAAAGAGTACCCATGTTGCATACTTTCGATGGACCTTGCTACACAAAAAATGAGAAATACATGAAAAAAACGTGATTGCAATCACATTTTTCATGTAGCACGGTCCATCAAAAGTATGCAACATGGTTACTCCTTAGATGAGGAATCAAATTACGCATCCAACGAGTGTTTTCGCTCGAAATTTGAGTAAACTCATAGGGAGAAAAGTTGAAAATACGAGTTGAAAAAACAATTTTTTCTTTTTTCCCTCTAAAATTTGATGATGTCATCTAATCTTATTTTATTATTTCCACTATTATTTAATAGTTTCCTTAGGGGGCCCATTTTAGACCTCAAAAATCCCCTAATGAATCACATCATAATCATGCACATAAGAATACAAGGTTGAAATATCTTCATTAGCATCAATAGAAACCCAACATATAGTTGCTCCAAAACTATCAATAGATGTACATGGATGATCCAAATGATGACAAATAGAGATACGTATAAAATCAAAAGATAGAGACAATACTTAAAACCTCATGAACTCCCCCTAAACACATGCATTTCTTACGATATTTAGATTTTTCTTCATGCACTCTTTTGATATGGATGCACATCCAAAGGTCTACATGTAACTCAAGATGCAATCATATGAGACCATGCAAGCCTTAGTTTTTGATGGGAGTTCCTTGTTGCTCTTTTCTCCTCCAAACTTTCATATGTTGATCATCCTTCTTGTGTTGTTGACCTTGCATATTCTTCTCTATCTGATTGGATCTCCTATAACACATGGGAAACTTGAAATCCTTGGCCTTATGGCCAATAGTATCACACAAAAAACATCTTATGTGATCAAGGAAACCAGGAATAGGTTGATATCTTATGTTTATTTGATTTCTATTCCTTGCATGTGCCCTGCAATTAATAGCCATATGGCCAAAATCATTGCAGCATAAACAATAACCATAAAAAAAGGACTATTATACCTGACAAATGATGATCTTACTTACATGCATGCTTGAGCTTTCTTCTCCTTTAGCTGCTCCTTTTAATGAGAGTATATGATCTCTCTACTACTACAAAATGTTGCTATATGTCCACGTATTCCACAATTATAAAATCTCCCAATTCTATTATTTTTCTTTGGCCTTCTTTATTTTTTCTTTTGCTTCTTGCATGACTGTTGATTCTCCTTTTTCTCACTTACACTGGTTGCTCCAATCATTTATGATTTTCTTGTGGGTTCTTGAGCACTAGATTTGAACCTCTCTAATTCTATCTGTTGAGCCTTGCAATAGGTATGTATTTACTCTTGGTTGTTGTCTTTTTCCTCCTTTCTTATCCATTTTGTGCCATGATATAATAACATATTGATAGGATTTTGATAAGGAATGAATGAAACTGCTCTTGATACGATTTGACCGACCAAACTAACTCTCATTACTTTTTATGTAGAAAGAAAACAGATGGAACAACTATTGTTCCAAAGTCAGAATAGCAAAAGCTAATCAAGGGAAATGAGACACATCGTGTGCGGTCGAACCAAGGAATGAATCAAGAAGATCAGTGCAAGATGGAAGAATTGTCTGAAGATAGAATTTAGTTGTGAATCCCTCGGGATCTCCTGATCCTGAGGAATCACATTTATCTTTTTTTCTTTTGACTATAAAAGGGAAAACTGAAGAGGGATCTCTTATCTTTTACTTCAATTGTAATTTTAATTTACAGAAGTGTGATTCTGAAGAACAAGATTGTATTGTAATGACAAGTGACTTTGATGATTAATACATAACTTGTGTTGTTGTTCATTCGGATATTCTGAAGTAGCTAAGCAGTGTTCACTGGTGGCTAGGGCTCGGTCTTTGGTGGATCTTACTTCTGTTCCTTGTTTTATGCTTTTCCAATTTCCTACAAGTTTATTTTGATTTACAGCTTTGCAGTTGATTTATTTTCGTTAATTCGGATTTCTGGTATTCATTTCATTAATGCACAATCCTAGTTGGCTTTATTTAATTCATGTCATGGATTGAATTAGTTATCAGTTAAAGAATCATTTCTGATTAATTAAATAATAGAGCGTTATTGATTAAATGATTTCCTTCTATCCAGTAGTTTAAGTCCAGTTGAAAGAGCTCAGTTAATGCTACGGTGCTCTCGGTTGATTATCATTCGAATTGGTTGATTAAGATTGAATTATGGTTTTGTTTGAGATTGAGTCATGATGCTTAGATGAATTATTTCCCTTAAAGTTACAAGCTTGAGATTTATGATTGCATCTGTTTACTCTTGTATTGAATTTAATAACTTATTTTAAAGCATTACTCTCTGGATTTATAGCTTTCACATATTGTGTACACTCTTGGAATAAAAAGAATTACCTAGGTTGATAATTAATGTGAGGCAAATAGGAGTTTTGAAAGACACCTTTTAGCACCAAACATTTTGGCGTCATTGCTGGGGAGAGTGTTGCCATTTTACAAAGGTTAATTTATGTCTGCTGAGAGAGAATTGGGTATTAAAAACGAAAGGTAGAAACTTGCCTAACGAACGAGTAAAATGCTCGCTCCTCCACCCGCTTTCCAGCAGAATTGCGTAGGAATTTAAAGTAGAAATGAACGTTTGTATTTTTGTATGAATGACTAAGAAGAAAATACTAGAAAAAAGATATAATTCCTCCCCCCAAACCTGAAAAATCTAAGGCACCGGTGACCCTTGGACGATCAACCTTTATTGACGAAATCATAAGAAAAGCTGAGTCTCGGTCATCAGTAGGACCCCGAACTATTGCTACCAAACATCCTACTATTTCCCTTCAGGCCACAGGATTATCATCTATAGCTAACGCTGAGATTCACAGTAAGATATTTAAAATTCACAACCATGCCTTTCACAAGAAGGGAATTCTTGCAACCTTCATGAAGGAGAAGGAGAAATAGGTAATCTTGAAATTAAATCATCAGAACCTAGATCTCTTGAAGTAGTGATTGAACAAAGGACACCTAGTGTTTTAGATCATGGTAGCACTGTTAGAGTCATTCCAGCCTCTTTTGGACATCCTAGGAACAACTCTCCAGCTCTAGAGATCCCTGAAGAATATTGGCATATTTTTGACCAAATGGCCAATAATCAGTGACAGCCTTAGACCTCTACATTACAATACCCTATGTGGACACATCTGTCAATGCCCCCATGAAAGCTATCCCATTACAAAATATTCCTACCTTTCATGGGCTAACTTCAGAAGACCCCGATGCATTCCTTTTCGAATTTGATGTCCTATGTAGGGGTTATGATTACACCACCAACCCCCAGAAACTGAAACTGTTCCCCTCTACTCTGAAGGGAGCAGCCTTGCGTTGGTTTATGGGACTTGGTGGAGGTACCATCAATGACTGGGAACAAATGAAAACATCCTTCCTTAAAAAATACCAAGATTATTGTTGAACTAGAGAACTAAAAGATGAAATATTTCAAATGGTAGTTAAGCCTAATGAGACTCTAGAAGAATATGTGGAGCATTTCCAATATAATCTACAAAGATCTGCTTATGCAAATCTACCTGATAATGTTGTAAAAACCACAATGATTAAAGGTATGAAAGACCAATGGGTAGAAACACTGAATATAATGGGTAAGGGTGATATTTATCAAGAATATTATGACAATATTATAGACTTGTGCATCAGGTGCTCCAGGGGCAGTACAAGGCTAAAACCATCCGGACGCGATGCGATCACCAGAGACAGCAAAGCCTTAGGAGGAAGCATTACAAGAGTTGAAATCAGCAATCTATTGGAAGATTTCAAGACTGATATCCTGGGGACCCTGATGACATAATTGGATATCATGCAAGCTAAACAAAAGTAGGCTGAAGTAGAACAAAACCTGGCTATTTTCTATCCCCATTGCAGAAAGAAACACAGTCATAAAGAATGCCCACTAGATATGATACAAACATGTGCCATATGCACTAAGGAGCATGCCACGGAAAGTTGCCCATCACTCCCAGGATTAAAAGTAGTCTTCAAGGAAGCAGAAGAAGAAGTGGAACCAGTATATCTGTTGAATCAACATTGTCAATGGCAAGCATGTTTGATAGGTATTCCTGTCGATCCATATTCATTCTCTCCTCCCTCGCAATATAATTCTCAACAATATTCAGGGGCAGCATGGCAGAACTAGCCACCTTTTTCTACTTGGCCACCTCAAACATTTTCTATGCCACCATGGCCCAACCAATCAAATCCAATCAATAATTGGCCAAATCCCTCTTACCCTCCACCATTCTAGTAGAAAAATCCCTATTCATATTAATGGTCCCCTTCCACCTCACAAAACCAAAACTGGCAATCAAATTGGAAAAGATCCATGAACCAGCCTATGGGGACAGTTCCTCTGTCTCAACCAACTTTACCAGCACCTTACACGTTGCAGCAGAATCCTCAATCTAATATACGACCGCAACTCCTAGCTCAACCCAACCCAAACCCCAACAACAGACCAATCCAGTCAGTACAAATCATTGAGGGTCTGGACCTTGAATTTGATTTGAGAGAGTGTAATGAACTCAAGTTAAAATCTGGACGCATAATCGCTCTAGACGAGGATAAAAATTTGCAACCTGAAGAACCACACCCAAATAAGCCTTTGACTGTAGATGATCAACAAGGGGACGATACAGTCAAGTAGAAAACTCTGGAACAGATCATAGCTACTTCCCCACCATTCCCAGAAAGACTGATGATACCGCGCCCAATTGAATATCCTGACTTTGATCTTCTAGGTGAACTCAAGAATATCTATATAAAAATACCCCTCCTCCAGGAAATTCATGACATTCCAATATATGCCAAAACTATTAAAGAATTGTGTATAAAGAATTCTGTGAGGAAAACAAAAGTAACCCCAAATGTCCATGTTGTCCGGACTTTGTCTGATTTATCACTAGGCAAAGAGACACCTGTAAAATATGAAGACCTAGGAAACCCCATTGTCACAATACAGATAAATGGCCACTCTTTTCCCAATGCTTTAGTTGATTCATGGGCAACCACTAACATTCTCACAACAATAACTTGTGAAATTCTTGGCATCACAGCCTTGGAACCAACAACTACCTTGTTGGAACTTGCTGACTGCTCATTCATTAGGCCAAAAGGAACATTATCGGATGTGATGGTTTCTGTAGACACTTGGGAACATCCGGCAGATTTTTTGATTATTAACCCTAGGAACTGGCTAGATGGACATCCCTTAATTTTAGGAAGGCCTTGGCTAGCAACCGTTGATGCTTATATCAGCTGCCAGATAGGCAGTATGACCATAACTGGAGGGAATGATGTGAAGAATCTAGCCTTATACCCTCCTGCTCAGCCAAGCCTAACCATTGTAGAAACTAGGAAGCAACCTGTAACATATTTAAAAAAAAATATTCGGTCACCATTGACTGTGGCAGATGCCCTTGAATTTAAAAACCAAATAGAAGATGATGTCATTAATAATTTTATCAATCACCCTGCTACAATGTATAGTTTGAAATGTCACATGATTAAAGCAGTCCTTGACAATGAAATTGAAGAATATTCCCTAAGAGATATCAATGACCAACCAATACCAACAACCATTGTCTATAATAGCAAACCTATTGAAATTGAGCCAAGGAAGATCCTGAACATTAACAGTAATCTCAGTGATGACCAGCAACAAAAACTTATTCAAGTCCTTAGGAAATATAAAGGGGCTTTTGCTTGGGATTACCCAGACATGAAAGGGATTGACCCTCAGCTATGCATGCACCACATTTACACTGAAAAGGATGCAAGACCCATTCGACAACCTTAGCATAGATTAAATCCTCACCTAAAGGATATTGTTAAAGAAGAACTTAAAAAACTATTAGATGCGAATTTTATCAATCCTATATCTAACAACAAATGAGTTTCTCCATTAGTATTGGTCCCCGAAAAGAATGGGAAATAACGGATATGTGTCGACTACAGAGAACTCAACAAGGCAACGTAAAAGGACCATTTTACCATTCCATTCATCGATCAGGTCCTAGATACATTGGCAGGGAACAAATTCTTCTCTTTCCTAGATGGCTTCAGTGGCTACAACCAAATTCAGATTGCCCCTAAAGACCAGGATAAAACTACTTTTACCTGCCCATGGGGAACGTTTGCTTACAGGGTATTACCTTTTGGATTGTGCAACACACCTGCTACAATCCAAAGAGCCATACTCAATATTTTTTCAGACTTAATAAATGAAGGATTGGAAGTGTACGTGGACGATTTCACACCCTATGGAGATGACTTTGAACAGGCATTACAGACATTGGAGAAAGTCCTAGAGTGGTGTATTGTCACTAGGCTATGCTTAAGCCATGAGAAGTTCCATATGATGATGACAAAAGGCCTGATCCTAGGTTATTTCATTTCAACAACTGGAATTCAGGTAGATCTAGCAAAAATATAGGTAATCCTCTTATTAGCTACTCCCTGCACTCAAATAGAGCTACATAGTTTTTTGGGATTTGTAGGATATTATCGTATAATTATAAAGAACTTATCACATATTGCTGCACCATTATATGCCTTAAAAGGAAATATTGATTTTATATGGACTGACAAATGTGACATTGCCTTTACAGAGTTGAAACAGCTACTATCAACGGCACCAGTATTATGAGGCCCGCATTGGAATATAACATTCTAGATGTCATCAGATGCGTTAGATTCATCCATTGGAGCAGTTCTTGGCCAAGAAGAAGACAAGAAACCCTACGATATATATTACATTAGCAAAAAATTAACTCCTGCTGAGTTGAATTACACAGTAACAAAGAAAGAGTTTCTAACTGTTATTTATGCTATTAGCAAATTCAGACACTATATAACTGGATACCCTGTAGTTCTGTATATTGATCACTCTGCTATCAAATATTTAGCTAATAAACCCATTACAAATGGAAGAGTGACACGTTGGTTACTACTTTTGCAGGAATTTGACATAACTATTAAGGATCGACTAGGGAGGGAAAGCCTCGTGGCAGATTTCCTCTCCTGAGTGCCAAGAATAGACGATGCAATGGCGGTAGAAGACTAGTTCCCAGATGAAAACCTGTTTGCTGTGGCCGTAAAAACACCATGGTACGCAGATGTGGCAAATTATTTAGCAGTGGGAAAACTGCCCAAACATCTGACACCCAGAGAAAGGAAATTCTTAATGCAGCACAACACTCGGTTCTCCTCGATCGGAGGATAATTTTTTCACACAGGGGCCAATATGCACATCCACAGGTGTATTAGGGAAGATGAAATTTATGATATCTTAAAATCCTGCCACGATGGACCTTGCGGTGGACATTTTGCAGACCGCAGAACTGGACATAAAATTTTACAAATGGGCTACTACTGGCCCATGATTTTTAAGGATGCTAAGAAATTTTTCCAAGCATGCAATAGTTTCCAAAGGATGGGCCACCCTGGCCAATCTAATGAGATGCCCCTGCATCCACAGCTGGTGATAGAACCCTTTAAGTGATGGGCGTTAGATTTTGTCAGGCCAATCAATCCACCATCTAATTAGAAATCATATATATTGGTTGCAATAGAATATGTAACTAAATGGGTGGAGGTAGTAGCATTACCAAGAGCAACAAAGGAAACAGTGATTAATTTTCTTTTTGAAATTTTTGTGCGATATGGCTTACCCAGAGAAGTAGTTACTAATGGGGGGCCACAATTTTTAGGCCACAAGATCACTGCTACACTAAAGAATCATCACATTATCCACAGAATTACCTCTTTGTATCACCCGCAGGCGAACGGGCAGGTGGAGAGTACCAACAAAGTAATTGAAGCTATTCTAACAAAGATAATCTCATCGCACATACGAGACTGGGTTAATCGATTGTCAGAGGCCTTGTGGGCATATTGCACAACTTGGAGGAACACTACTAGACACACTCCATATCAGCTGGTATTTGGTAAGGAACCCATTTTCCTCATAGAATTTGAGATACAAACACTAAGGATAGCCCAGGAAGTGGGACTAGATTTAACTGAAGCTTAGATTAACAGACTACAACAAATAAATGAATTAGATGAAATTTGGCTATTGGCTCTATAGAATACTGCACTCATTCAACAACAAAGAGCCAAATGGCACGATTCCCTTATTAAGAAAAAGACATTTCATGAGGGTGGCTGGGCACTTCTTTATGATTCCAGGTTTCAAGACTTCCCTGATAAATTGCAGACTAGATGGATAGGCCCCTATGAAATAAAGAAAGTACATGAAAATGGCACTCTTACTTTGGCCACCATTGATGGGTCTGGTTTTTGCTTTTAAGCAAATGGGCATTAGGTGCGCCTCTACCAAAAACAACTTACAAGAGAACCCTTTTATTGGCAGATATGCGAGGACTCCACCATGAAAATTCTAGCTGCAAAAGGCAATCCTTTGTTGAAAATAATACTGAGAGGGGGGGTGAATCAGTATTATCAAGCAATTTAATAAATCTTCCTTATTTGATCTTTGAATTATTTTTGCATGTCAGTACCATAAAATAATGAGCATGAAAAACAGATAATCACACCAAAGAACACAAGATGTAAGGTGGAAACCCAATGTGGGTGAAAACCACCTGCTGCAATATGTCTCTATCTTCTTTCAATTTAGAAACTTCTTTTACGATGATTTTGTACTGGTGCAGTCCTTTACCAGTACGCAGGCTGCAACCTGCAGAGAGCTACAACTCTCTCTCTTTCTCGTTTTCCAGTCTACTCCTGGAAGGGAGCTACAACCCCCTACTTCTTTTCATAAAGCATCAGATGATCAACAAGTACATAACAGATATAGACCACTACAGATATCAGATCAGCAATAACAGAACCAACCCAGAACACCTTATCAACAGAGAAATTCAATCAACAGAACATCTTAAAACAAAGACGCAGTTTTTCTTTCTGTGGCCTGCGACCAGACGCCGTTAACTTTCTGCTACTCTGCGTCCACACGCAGATATCCTTCTGCTCCGCTGTGTGCCTACGCACTGTTCCTGTGACTGCTCTGCGTTCTGTTGCTTCAGGGACGCACCCAAAGATACTATCGCGCCGCGTCTTTCGCTACAGAGACGCACCTGAAAACATTATCGCGCCGCGTCTTTCTGCTTCAGAGACGCACCTGAACCTTGATCGCCCTGCGTCCCCACGCAGATCTCTCTCTACTGTGCTGCGTCTCGGCGCACTTGCCCTTTACAGTACCTGCGTCTCGGCGCACTTTTCTTCAACTGAACCTGCGTCCCTTCAGATATAAAAGATATGAAGACTTCAAGACTAACCCAAACAGTCAGATCTACAGATCTGATCATGCGCCATAGAGATCACAGTCCATTAGAAGATTCGCCCTCTTAGATCTGGACTAGATCTCACCAAATAAGATATTCAACCAAAGACAATGCTCAATCCAAATGAACTCCTTTGCTTTATATAGGCAAGCTCCTCCCCAAAACATGGAACAATACCACGAGCCGACACCATAGAAACACAAAACCGTCGGCTAGATACCACACAAGAAACCCCCACATGCTTTTTCTCTGCCTTGAAATGTGTGCACTGGGTGGACGCACCCCCTGAACGGCTGGCCAGCGTCGCTGGACGCGGACCCTGCATGGTGTACCTGCGGGTACGCACCTCCTGAACTGATTTCCTGCGTCCTTCTTAATTTTCAACAAACTGAGAGCCTTGCCACTGGAGTTGCCATCAAGTACAACATCTGTAACATACAGTCATACCAGAAAACATAATGCCAACAATCTCCCCCTTTGGACTTGATGGCAACCTTACAAACTTCAGCTTCATTCTCCCCCTTTGACATCAAGGGCAAAGGGTATGCTCCCCCTAAGCTCATGCTCCTCCAGATCTGCAACAAATAACCAGAGATCCACCATGAAAGAGATAGAGACATATTGCAGCTATTTCCAAGATCTCCTTCTCCATAATGCCAACAATGCATTATGTGCTCCCCCTGAGCCTGTACCACCAATAAGAAGATGTTCAACAATAAGATGATGCATCAACAACCCCCAGCTTTTGCCTGAGGTATTCAAACGTGTCCCTGGGCAATGGTTTGGTGAGAATATCAGCAACTTGTTCCTTGGAAGGAACATACTCCAACTTGACTTTCTGTTCAAGCACTTGTTCCCGGAGAAAATGGTACTTGATTGGTATGTGCTTGGTTTTTGAATGCATAACAGGGTTCTTTGAGATGCTGATTGCACTTGTATTATCACATAAGATGGGGATTGGTGGTGTACAAGTGATTTGAAAATCCTGCAAAGTCTGCATCATCCAAAGAAGTTGGGTGCAACAAGATGCAGCAGCAACATATTCCGCTTCAGCTGTAGACAAGGCAATCGAACTCTGTTTCTTGCTGAACCAAGATACCAGTCTGGAACCCATAAAGAACGCACCACCACTTGTGCTTTTCCTGTCATCCACGCTTCCGGCCCAATCTGCATCTGTATAAGCATGAAGAGTAAGATCTGTATCTTTAGGATACCATAAGCCATAATTTTGAGTCCCTTGAAGATATTTGAAAATTCTCTTTACTGCCTGAAGATGAGTCTCCTTCGGATTTGCCTGAAATCTTCCAACTATTCCAACTGCATGCATGATGTCTGGTCGGGTACCTGTCAAATATAGTAAACTTCCAATCATAGATCTGTAGGTTGGTTGATGTACTGCTGCAGATTCATCATTTGCACTGAGACTACATCCTGTGACCATGGGTGTACATACTGGTTTTGCATCTTCCATGCCATATTTCTTCAAAATCTGCTTGAGATACTTGGTTTGAGATAAAAAGATTCCTCCTTCCTTTTGTTGGATTTGCAAACCAAGGAAATATGTCAGTTCTCCTAGCAAGGACATTTCAAATTCTTTCTGCATGACCGAGGCAAAGTTTTGACTCATAGCTTCTTCATTGCTGCCAAAAATAATGTCATCTACATACACAACAAGTATTAGTAATTTGTCATTTTCAATTTTTATATACAGATTGCTATCTGCTGAACCTTTTGAGAAGCCTTGTTGATGAAGATATTTGTCCAACCGGTAGTACCAAGCCCTTGGAGCTTGTTTGAGACCATAGAGAGCCTTTTTCAATCGGCATACAAGATTTGGATCATTTCCAAGAATGAACCCATCTGGCTGTTCAATGTACACTTCTTCCTCCAAGTCTCCATTCAGAAAGGCTGATTTCACGTCCATTTGAAATACTTTGAAGTTTTGAAAACTTGAGAGAGCAAGGAACATTCGGATGGCCTCAAGTCTTGCAACAGGAGCAAAAGTTTCTTCAAAGTCTATTCCTTCTTGCTGCGCATACCCTTTACAAACAAGTCTGGCTTTGTTTCTAATTACTTCTCCATTTTCATTCAATTTATTTTTGAAGACCCATTTTGTTCCGATAACATTCTTATCCTTTGGTCTAGGAACCAGCTCCCAAGTGTTGTTCTTTTCGATTTGCTCAAGTTCTTCATCCATTGCTTTTACCCAACATTCATCTTTGCATGCTTCTTTCACATTTTGTGGTTCAGTAGAGGAGAGTAATGCCAAATAGCTTGAGGCTTCTGCAACTGTTCTTCTTGTTTGTACACTTGCTTCTTTCTGCCCCACAATCTGAGATTCTGGATGATTTTTTTGAACATATCTGGATGGAGTTTTCTCTTCTATTCTTGTCTGCTCCTCTGGTTCTTCTTGAGGTTCTCCTTGGGGTTCTTCTTCTTCATCATTCTGTCTTTGAGGGTAGCCTTCATCTTCTTCTATATCTTCATGATGTACTTGCCTAGGAATATATCCCTTCTCATCAACCACTACATCAATGCTATCAACAATTCTGCCAAGTCTTTTATTGTAGCATTTGTATGCTTTGCTATGTGGAGAATAGCCAAGAAGAATGCCTTCATCTGCTCTAGGTTCAAGTTTGCCAAGCTGCTCATCAGTATTCTTGATATAGCATTTGCTCCCAAAGATTTTGAAGTGCTTTACCGAAGGAGTGTTACCACTCCAGAGCTCATGAGGAGTTTGAGTGCTGTTCACCCGGACATTTGTTTTGTTGAGAATAATAACCGCAGCATGTGCAGCTTCACCCCAGAAAGTTGCGGGAGTTCCTGATTCATCAAGCATAGCACGAGCCATTTGTTGGATTGTTCTGTTCATTCTTTCAACAACTCCATTTTGCTGAGGAGTTCTAGCTGTAGAGAATTCTCTCCTTATCCCATGTTCATCACAGAAATCGAAAAATTCATTTGAAGTAAATTCCCCACCTCTGTCGGATCTGAGGCACTTAATTTTGTGACCTGATTCATTTTCAACCAAGGCTTTGAAGGTCTTGAATTTTTCGAATGCTTCATCTTTGTGCTTCATAAGTCCTAACCAGACAAACCTGGAGAAATCGTCAATAAATAATATCAAGTATTCCTCTCCTCTAGGTGTTCTTTTCCTGAATGGGCCACATGTATCTGTATGTACTAGCTCAAGAGGCATGCTAGCTGATCCCTCTTTCTCTGGAAAGTTAGTCCTGGTTTGTTTTCCAAACTGACATGATCTGCATATGGTGTTGTCAGTAATTTTGATATCTGGAAGATCGCGAACTGCCTGATATTTGCATGCTTTCCTTATTTGTGAGAAGCTTAGATGTCCCAATCTTCGATGCCATAACCAGTGCTCTTCATCCTTGCTAAGATAGCATTGTTGTTCTCCTTCTTCAAATATGTACAGATTATTTGGAGTTCTTTTGCCTTTGAGTACTGTTTTACCTGTATCAAGATCACGAACAAGACATCCATTCGATCTGAAAATAACCTCGGTTTTTTGATCACACATCTGGCTGACACTTAGTAGATTATGCTTCAATCCATCAACATACAAAACATTTCCAGCCTTGACCTTTTCTTTCAAAGGAGCAATACCTTTTCCTTTTATAGTTGCAGGAGTATCATTTCCAAAAGAAACTTTCTTTCCCTTTTCTAAAGTAGAATAAGATTCAAGTTTTTCTTTATCACCTGTCATATGTTTCGAACATCCACTATCAATGTACCATAGATTTTCCTGTCCTTCTGCATAAAATGCTATCCCACATCTTTCAGTTTGAGGTTCCTTTATTCTCCATGTTTTGGTGCTTGTGGCTTGTTCCTTTTTCTCCTGAAACCTGCTCCTGCATTCAGAGTCTTCATGACCAAAATTATTGCAAATAGAACATTCAACTTCATTTTCAAGAACCGAAAAGTTGTTATAGGTCCTCTTTGTAATCCCTGTCATACTTCTTTGTTTTTGAGCTTCCCTAGTCATGATTGTTTTATATGCAACACATTGAGCTACTTTGTGACCAAAGTTATGGCAAGAAAAAAATTGTCCATTGAAGAAGCTTCTGCGGTTATTGAATCTACCAGCCAACTGATTGTAATTTCTATTTTCATCTATTCTTGAACCAAACTGAGAAGATTTTACCTGTGGCTGGTTGTAGCTTTTGTTCACCCTTAGGATGGATTGTCCCTGATAGTTTCTGTTTGTAATTCGTCCCTGCTTTACCTGATTATCTTCATTGTTCTTCTGCTCATTTCTTCTTGCTGCATCAAGATAACTTTTTGAGGTGGATGCTTGAGAGGTTTCTCCATTATAGCCCAAACCTGTCTTGTTTAGAGGAGACCGCTGCACATTGATAATCTCATCCAAAGTTTCAGATCCTTTGACAAACTTAAGATTAATAGCTTTTGTTTTCTCAATTTCTTTTCTGAGACCAACAATTTCACCTTCTAGTTTTTCAAGATGTTTTTCCTTTTCATCAATTTGAAATTGCAAAGTATCAATGATCACATTTTTTTCTTCTATGCATCTCTTGAGTCTAGTAATTTCATCATAGAGATTATCCACATCTACAGCATCCTCATAATCATCATCTTCAAATGCCATTAACAACTTATATTTATTACCTTGTTCATCTTCATCACTGTTTGATAAGCCATCACTATCTTCATGGGTGTAGTAGCTTTTCTTATTTGCACTTTGTTTCCTGTTCCATCTAGCAGGTTCTTTTCCTTTATCCTTATAAGGACATTTTGCAGCATAATGACCTACTCTTCCACAAGCAAAGCATTTGAAAGGTAGCTTACCTCTGAACCTTCCAGAACCCCTTTGAAGATTTCTGACAAAATTTGATTCTTCTTCCTCTTCTTCTGGAACATGGCTTGCTTCATAGTAATCTTCTTTGCCTGATGCCTTAAAAGCAGCTTCCCTTCTGTCTGATGGACCTCCCTTTCTCATTTCATAAGCAGTTAGAATTCCATGTAACTGAGACATAGTGAGAACACAGAGATTTTCCTTTTCTTCTATTGCAGATACTTTAGATTCAAACTTGGGGGATAATGATCTTAGAATCTTTTGAACTACTATAGTCTCTTTTATTTCTTCACCCAAATTTTTCATACAATTAACAATCTCATCTACCCGAAGAAAATAATTAGCCACACTTTCATCATTATACATCTTGAGAGTCTCATATTGAATCCTGAGAGTTTGAAGTTTAGCTTGTTTTACCTGTTCATCTCCTTCATAGCTAGTGATCATTTTGTCCCATATCTCTTTTGCTGATTTGAAGTGCATGACCTTCATGAATTCTGTTTGGGATATACTTCCTAATAGAGTACTGACTGCTTTTGCATTTGTTTCATACTGCTTTTTCTCAGCTGGATCTGTAGGAGTAGCTGAAGGAAAAGCATAGCCTGTTTCTACAATGTTCCAAACTTCTGTACCAAGAGATTGAAGATATGCAGTAACTCTTACCTTCCAATAATTGAAATTTGTCCCATCAAAAATAGGTGGCCTGATTGATGCTTCTTTCTCGTAGTTGCTCATGATGAACGATCTACCTTCAAGCGATCAAGCTTCTCTGAAGGACCCGCTCTGATACCAATTGTTGAAAATAATACTGAGAGGGGGGGTGAATCAGTATTATCAAGCAATTTAATAAATCTTCCTTATTTGATCTTTGAATTATTTTTGCATGTCAGTACCATAAAATAATGAGCATGAAAAACAGATAATCACACCAAAGAACACAAGATGTAAGGTGGAAACCCAATGTGGGTGAAAACCACCTGCTGCAATATGTCTCTATCTTCTTTCAATTTAGAAACTTCTTTTACAATGATTTTGTACTGGTGCAGTCCTTTACCAGTACGCAGGCTGCAACCTGCAGAGAGCTGCAACTCTCTCTCTTTCTCGTTTTCCAGTCTACTCCTGGAAGGGAGCTACAACCCCCTACTTCTTTTCATAAAGCATCAGATGATCAACAAGTACATAACAGATATAGACCACTACAGATATCAGATCAGCAATAACAGAACCAACCCAGAACACCTTATCAACAGAGAAATTCAATCAACATAACATCTTAAAACAAAGACGCAGTTTTTCTTTCTGTGGCCTGCGACCAGACGCCGTTAACTTTCTGCTACTCTGCGTCCACACGCAGATATCCTTCTGCTCCGCTGCGTGCCTACGCACTGTTCCTGTGACTGCTCTGCGTTCTGTTGCTTCAGGGACGCACCCAAAGATACTATCGCACCGCGTCTTTCGCTACAGAGACGCACCTGAAAACATTATCGCGCCGCGTCTTTCTGCTTCAGAGACGCACCTGAACCTTGATCACCCTGCGTCCCCACGCAGATCTCTCTCTACTGTGCTGCGTCTCGGCGCACTTGCCCTTTACAATACCTGCGTCTCGGCGCACTTTTCTTCAACTGAACCTGCGTCCCTTCAGATATAAAAGATATGAAGACTTCAAGACTAACCCAAACAGTCAGATCTACAGATCTGATCATGCGCCATAGAGATCACAGTCCATTAGAAGATTCGCCCTCTTAGATCTGGACTAGATCTCACCAAATAAGATATTCAACCAAAGACAATGCTCAATCCAAATGAACTCCTTTGCTTTATATAGGCAAGCTCCTCCCCAAAACATGGAACAATACCACGAGCCGACACCATAGAAACACAAAACCGTCGGCTAGATACCACACAAGAAACCCCCACATGCTTTTTCTCTGCCTTGAAATGTGTGCACTGGGTGGACGCACCCCCTGAACGGCTGGCCAGCGTCGCTGGACGCGGACCCTGCATGGTGTACCTGCGGGTACGCACCTCCTGAACTGATTTCCTGCGTCCTTCTTAATTTTCAACAAACTGAGAGCCTTGCCACTGGAGTTGCCATCAAGTACAACATCTGTAACATACAGTCATACCAGAAAACATAATGCCAACATCCTTCGGTAGCTTCATTTTTGTAGAAATTTATTTCTTTTTGTAAAAACTGTAAATATGATTGGTGATTTGATTTTCTACGTCTTTTATTTTTTTGTTGTTCCCACTTTGGAATAACACTTTTTCATTTTTGTTGTTCCCACTTTGAAACAAAACTTTTAATTTTTGTTGTTTCCACTTCGAAACAACACTTTTTTGTTTTTGTTGTTCCCACTTCGGAACAACACTTTTTGTTTTTGATGTTCCCACTTTGGAACAACACTTTTTCATTTTTGATGTTCCCACTTGGGAACAACACTTTTTATTTTTGTTGTTCCCACTTCGGAACAATACTTTTTCATTTTTGTTGTTCCCACTTCGGAACAACACTTTTTCATTTTTGTTGTTCCCACTTTGGAACAACACTTTTTGTTTTTGTTGTTCCCACTTCGGAACAACACTTTTTCATTTTTGTTGTTCCCACTTCGGAACAACACTTTTTCATTTTTTATGTTCCCACGTTGGAACAACACTTTTTCGTTTTTGCTGTCCCCACTTCGGAACAACACTTTCTTTTTTGTTGTTCCCACTTTGGAACAACACATTTTTGTTTTTGTTGTTCCCACTTTGGAACAACACTTTTTCATTTTTGTTGTTTCCACTTCGGAACAACAATTTTTCGTTTTTGCTATTCCCACTTTGGAACAATTTTTTTTTTTTTTTTTTGTTCCCACTTTGGAACAAAACTTTTTCATTTTTGCTATTCCCACTTTGGAACAACACTTTTTCGTTTTTGTTGTTCTCACTTCGAAACAACACTTTTTGTTTTTTACTGTTCCCACTTCGGAACACCACTTTTTCATTTTTGTTGTTCCCACTTTGGAACAACACTTTTTCATTTTTGTTGTTCCCACGTCAGAACAACACTTTTTTGTTTTTGCTATTCCCACTTTGGAACAACACTTTTTGCATTTTCTTTTACTGTTCCAACTTTGGAACATCACTTTTTGCGTGTTTGTTGTTCCAACTTTGGAACAACACTTTTTGTTGTTTGTTGTTCAAACAACACCTTTTTCTCTTAGCGTGTTTTGTTGTTCCCACTTTTGAACAACTGTTGTTCCATCTTTGGAACAACATTTTTGCTTCTTGAAGTCGTGTGTTTTCTAAACAACACCCTTTTCCTTGCATTATTGTGATGTTGAACAACACTTGTAGAATTATTCCTAGCTCATCTCAGCCCCATTTTTCTGATTCCCTTTCATGGCATGAAGTACAATACTTTTATGAGGAAAAGAATTATGGATTCTATTGAAGCAGGTGAATACCCTTAACGTTATGATCTTTAACAAGACAACTTCTTGATGATAGATTTTTTTTTAAAAATGGGGGGGACACAATTATTTATATATTACTTTACTGTATTGATTTCTGTTGTATATGATACTGATTGATCATCTTTACCATGCTGGTTCCACCCCTCCTGGTTATAATCCTCTCTGTCTATTATAAGTGAGATTATGGGTATATTTTTTTCTATTGACATGTTCAACTTCTTCCACCATCCCTGCTCTTAAGGAGTACTAAGCCTCCCTCTATTTATTATAAAAATGTGTAATAACAACAAAATTTTGCCTATAGATAGAGGATAGGAGGTCTCATTAAGAGCTAGCCTACCATGTTCATAAGGATGTAGCAATGTGACATTCCCACTATGGCCACCACACTAGGGTTATGATCCATTGGATGGCTAAAATATCCTTGGAGCAAGAGGTCTCATCACAAGCCGACCTGATCACTTTTGCTACTTCCTAGTGAATGGCAGTGTGGTCATCTGGTTACCATGCCAGCACATTGATCTCTTCTGTAGAAACAAAAATGGAATTATCCAACTATAAATTGAGGATCCTGGCTCATATGGTTTAAAAATCAACTCTTTCGAGGCTATGGATGCGTGCTGGCAAAAGAAGCTCTGCTTATGGTATTGAAGTTCTATTTTCAACATCAATAATTATTACAATACCCTCTTCTTACTTTTCTTTTTATCAGAGAAATTGTTTCCCTAATTTCTTGCTACCTTGAACCTTTATGCATGAGTTAATGTTTTTAATCAATCATATCATTTTTAGCTGGAATATCATCAAGAAAGCATATTTTTCTTGCATATTGTTGTCCTTTTTCTTACCAAATAACCTATCATCAACCAAAGCATCTTGTCTCTTATTAATAACCATCATTACACACCTCGCTTTCATTATAGCCATACCTTTTACAGTCCTTTCATTAATATACGTACTTTGTCTCATATTAATGTCGTATCTTTCACCCTTGTACGTTGCCGTCAGAACAGCATTTCCCCGTCCATTCGGTCGTAGGCGACCTCTCATCTTGAAGGAGGGAGGGGACCTCCATTACACTCGTGCATGTGTTATAATTGTTTTATTGGATTTCATAGGTTGATATGGTATTCTATGATCACACGACATGTGGAAAAATAATAGTCCTCGAATTAATTAATTCTCATAGAAATATCATTTAACATTGTAAAACTTAGTTGTTACAACTACTTGTTGTTCTATCTCTCTATTGTTGTCTATTGTTGTGTTTTCTCCACTGCACTAATCCTTTGCAATAGTAGGAAGAACTCAAGCATTATGGGTGGTAAGACAGTGTGCCGAGAACCTTTAGTGCTAGAATTCTCCGCTAGAGCTAGGGAAATTCTTGTCCACGCAAGGTGGATATCATATTTCACAAGATTTCAGCCCCCTAGTGAGGAAATCACTATTGAGTTTCCACAACATCTGCAGAATGGGCAATCCCTGGTGAGAGGTAGAAGAATCATAGTATTAGATGCTGTAATAGCTAAATTATCTGGGCTGCCGGCAGAAAGAACTATATGGCCAAAAAAACACATAATGTTGCAAGATGTGGTGGGCATTTTCAGAGATGCAGACGAGGAATTAACCAAGAAAGGCAAGGGCATACAACCATCTTCTCTGGAAAAACCATGGCATGAGTTGGCAAGTGTTTTCCAGAGGTACATTACCTGTGATGGATGATGAGATGTGGTAAGACCACGACAACTCAAAATTTTACCTGTTTTAAAACTAAAGCTCACTATTAATCTGCCATCTTTCTTGAATTCATTGTTGCATGATACTGCCGATAGAATAAGACGGGCTAGGCACCCTGAAACCGTAGTTAGCTAGATTGATTAGAATAATTGTTAGCCATAACCTTTTTTAAAATAACTTAACTTTGGATGGTCTCATAGCACCCTTAGAGATTAGTCAAAACCCTGTAATCCAAAATCCTGCAATCTTGGAGATAAGCCAATAGAGCCCTGTTCCGAAAAGGAAAAGGACTACCCACTCAAACATTGAACACCATAAGCGTAGGTGGGTTACAAGGTTAAATCTAGCCCAGAGAATGTTTGTAAATCCACAAGATAGCGTTGAACAACCTGCAGAACCATCCACACCAGTTAGTATATAGGACTCTGAGTCAGAACCAGAGGAAGAACCTGAACAAGGGGAAGGATGTCATTCAGAATCAGAACCCAGGGAAGAGGCCAATTCAGAATAAGAACCCAAGGAAGAGGATAGACCAGACTCAGATCAAGAAAGGGCATAACACTTTGATGATGAACTGGAAAATGAAGAAGAGCCTCCTCAAACATCAACCAGGAGCCTCCAGAAGGATATTTTGTAGGATTTTGAGATAGGGATGGCTCAGGTCCTGGAAAATATGAATGCATACATGCATCCTGGAGGATCATTTGATCCTAACCTAATGGAAGCTCAATCCCCAGAAGACTCTGGGCATACAGAAATTATGCCTTCTTTAGAAGCTACATACTAGGAAAAGGAAGTAGACACAGAAGTTATTCATGAATCCGACAACCATTCTGGTGACACAGTTCTATTGGAGCATAGCCATGATAAACAACAAGAATCTTTAGATACAAAAGCTATTGACAAGCCTGTTACTATAAAAGATTCTCCTCAGAAGAGGTGAGTAGAGGAAGCAAAACTAAAGAAGCTGAGACAAAAATACCAAAAGCTTCAAAAGATAGTTAATAGGCTACGTCAGAAGATTAAAGATATTGAAAATGGAAAAGCCCAGAACACTGTTCCTGAGATATTCATTGTGGCTACGCAAACAGAAATATGTAAGGGTAGGCCAACAGAAACCCAAACTGAACTCATTCCTACTCAAACAATAGCCACCCAGGCAAATTTTCATGCAGACTTAGTGAATGCAGCCATTCAAATGGAGGGTTGGTCCTCACACAATGAGGAAGTACAGACCGAGAAAATATCCTCTCGTAGCACAGGCACTCAGAAAAAAGAGAAAGCCAAGGATATCCTGTCAAGCAAAGACCCTATTCTTCTAAAGCTACAGGAAGAACTGATGCAAGCCCAACTTGCTCTAGAACGATGTGAACAAGAGACAGTTACCTTGCAAAAATATCAGGAGTTGCAGAAGTAGTTTAGGGAATTAACCATAACTGAGAATGGGACTTTTGATAGATTTAGACAGGAAGAAGAAAAGCTGAAGAAGGTGAAGGCCAAGTTGGATAAAGTTAGGAATCAGATAGACACCATTTTCTCGCTATATTCAGATGTCTTGACATGTAGGTCTCCGGCCACAAATTATGCCCTGTTATTATTAGAACGATACTTATTGTTAAATATTAAAGCCGTAAGAGATGGCAAGCCAATCGAATTAATAACAACTAAAGATTTTCTAAGTTGCTGTAAGGAACATGGGGAAAAAGTCCAAAGGCTTCTTTGCAAATTTTATCTACATAATTTCATATTAGAAGAAGAAGTGGATAAGAATCCTAGCCCTTTTGTTGGAGATATTCAATTCCAGGCTTTTATCTCTTTTGTAGTTAATCAACTTAAGTGGTTTAAGGTGTATAATTCGTTCCAAAGATAGGAACATGGGTTATATCTCTGGGTAAGGAGTGAGCCTACTCACCCTTTGCAACTGTTTGCTAAATGTAAAAGGCTAATGACGCAAGAAGGCGTGATTCAAATTTTAGGGCCCATAAAGAAGGAAATTGTACAAAAAGGAACAACATATTTCCTCTCCATCTAGGAAACATCCCTAACTGCATCCAAAATGAGATGGAGGGTCTCAACTAATAGTGTTAAGGAAAGAGAACCATTTAATTATGGGAATTTCAAAGCTGCTGCGAGCCAGTTAATCACATACAACAATCTTATCTTGAGGGAAGGGCCTTATTGGTTGGGATGTCGATTTAGGTGTCCCATTATTTGGTATCCTCCTAAAGGGTATTGGTCTGACTATGAGTTACCTGAAGGACATGAAAAGACAACCTTTGAAAATCTAGCACAACATCACGGTTTCAAGCTTGATAAAGAAACCTTTTCTCCAGCTTACTCCTTAACTACATTACATAGGAGCTATTTAGTTTTCATGAGGATATGAAAAAGGTAAGCAGAGGAGTATGTTGAGCCTTGCAATAGGTATGTATTTACTCTTAATTACTATATTTTTCTTTCTTTCTTATCCATTTTGTGCCATGATATAATAACATATTGATAGGATTTTGATAAGGAATGAATGAAACTGCTCTTGATACAATTTGACTGACCAAACTAACTCTCATTACTTTTTATGTAGAAAAACAACAGATGGAACAGTTGTTGTTCCAAAGTCGGAACAACAAAATCTAATCAAGGGAAATGAGACGCGTCGTGTGTGGTCGAACCAAGGAACGAATCAAGAAGGTCAGCACAAGATGGAAGAATTGTCTGAAGATAGCATTTAGTTGTGAATCCCTCAGGATCTCCTGATCCTGAGGGATCAAATTTATCTTTTTTTCTTTTGACTATAAAAGGGAAAACTGAAGAGGGATCTATCGTATTTTACTTCAATTGTAATTTTAATTTACAAAAGCGTGATTTTGAAGAACAAGATCGTATTGTAATGACAAGTGACTTTGATGATTAATACATAACATGTGTTGCATTCATTTGGATATTCTGAAGTAGCTAATCAGTGTTCACTGGTGGCTAGGGCCTGGTCTCTGGTGGATATTACTGTTGTTCCTTGTTTTATGCTTTTCCCATTTCCTGCAAGTTTATTTTTCTTTACAGCTTTGCAGTTGATTTATTTTTGTTAATTCATATTTCTGGTATTCATTTCATTAATGCGCAATGCTAGTTGGCTTTATTTAATTCATGTCTTGGATTGAATTAGTTATCAGTTAAAGAATCATTTCTAATTAATTAAAGAATAGAGTGTTATTGATTAAATGCTTTCCTTCTATCCAGTAGTTTAAGTCCAGCTGAAAGAGATCAGTTAATGCTACAGTGCTCTCAGTTGATTATCATTTGAATTGGTTGATTAAGATTGAATTATGGTTTTGTTTGAGATTGAGTCATGATGCTTAGATGAAGTATTTCCATTAAAGTTACAAGCTTGAGATTTATGATTGCATCTGTTTACTCTTGTATTGAATTTAATAACTTATTTTAAAGAATTACTCTCTAGATTTATAACTTGCACATATTGTGTACACTCTTGGAATAAAAAGACTTACCCAAGTTGATAATTAATGTGAGGCAATTAGGAGTTTTAAAAGACACCTTTTAGCACCCAACACCGTCCTTGCAAAAATTTCTTTAGCCTTCAATTTTTGATACTCTTCCTCCAACTCATTGTATTGCTTCCCCATTCCAATTTCATTTTTCATTCCTTCTCTTAGCTAAGTTTCAAATCTGAAATTTCTTCTTTGTAAGCAAACTCTTTTTTATCAAAATTTTGTAGCAACATTCGTTGATCTATATTTTCAGTTGTGAGTTTTTTGATCTCTACTTCTAGGGCCATTATCTTCGATTTATCTTCATCTTTGTTTTTGATATCTTATTATTGTATCTCAAGATTGATGCTTGATCCATCACTTCTATCGCTAGTGCTTTCATGTTCTTCTGATGAGACTTGATTTACCACTACAATATGTGTCGAGTCCTTTGCATTTTTGTTATGCAACCAGCTCACAAAATAGAAGAAAAGATAGGTAAAAAACTTCAAAATCAACCTCTTTGAGGGGGAAACCTCCTTTACATTACACAAATGAACAATTCTTGGATGATTCAAATGACAAAGCCTCCTTTCTATATATAGGAGCCTAAGGGGTCACAATATAATCAGAGCCGACATAACAATAATAATGTAAGGGCACAACAATAACAATAGTGGGCTTCTATGGGGCACAATAATAACAATACGGGGACAACATAGGCACAACAATAATAATAAGGGGCTGCAATGACAATAATAATAAGGGAATACACTTGTATTATAGGGGCATAACATGCCCCTCTCCTTCAAAAAAAGTGTTGTCCTCAACTCTTGAGTATTTATGGATGTTTTTGTATAAAATTCTCATCCTCCAATGTGGAATCTTCAGCGGGTAAGCTCTTCCACTTGATGAGATACTCTGAAATTGATCGATTTCATAGTTGTTGATTTCTTGTTTCTGTGACAGGTTCCAATATGATTTTTCCTTCCTCGTCAAGTTCTGGAAATATTGTTTAAACTGGGAGCTTGTCACCTATAACCTTCTTTAAGCATGACACATGGATAATTGGGTGCACTCGAGAAGATGTAGGAAGATTCAATTTGTATGCCATAGTACCAAACATTTGTAACACCTTGTATGAACCAGAATACTTTGGTGATAATTTATTATCCTTCTTAGCTTGCTTGAGGGACATTTTTTTGTATCGTTGTAGTCATAGAAATACCTAATCATCTACATCAAAAATTCTTTCACTGCGATGTTGATCTGCCTGTTGTTTCATTCTATTCTGCACCAAAGTGAGTTTATCCTTTAAGATTTGGAGAACTTGTTATTTATGCTTGATGTGATCTTCCACTACTTGAACCTTAGAATTTTCTCTTAAAGATGATGTGACAGATGGTGGATGATATCCATAAAGTGCCATAAATGGGGTCATTTTTGCTGTAGTATGGAAGGAAGTGTTATACCACCATTCAGCCAGAGGCAACCACTTGACCCATTATGTTTGTTTATCAGATACAAAGCAATGAAAATATCCTTCCAAACATTTGTTCACTATCTTGGTTTGCCCATCAGATTGGGGATGATAAGATGAGCTATGAGCTAACTGAGTACCCAGATAAGAAAATAATTTTGTCCAAAAATTTCCAGTAAAAATGGGATCTCTATCGCTTACAATAATACTTGGGTTTCCATG
This sequence comes from Pinus tabuliformis, assembly GCA_031772625.1. Taxonomy (NCBI): domain Eukaryota; kingdom Viridiplantae; phylum Streptophyta; class Pinopsida; order Pinales; family Pinaceae; genus Pinus; species Pinus tabuliformis. The sequence goes on along the minus strand of CM062817.1, from coordinate 1,326,925,569 downwards.
TATCTTTTGAATTGTTTCCATAAATGCAGTAGCAACTATACTAGATTTAAATGGATGATATAATGCAAAAAAGTGTGCATACTTGGTAAGTATATTAACTACCACCATGATGACAATATTTCCTTTGGACTTGGGTAAACCTGTGATAAAATCCATTGAAACCTCCTCCCATCGTTGACTTGGAATGGATAAAGGTTGTAACAGACCCAGGATATTGATTGTCTCAACTTTATTTTGTTGGCAAACCAAACATTCCACCACTAAATTTTGAATATTAGATTTAAGGCCATCCCAAAAAAATTCCTTCTTAACCCTATGGTAAGTTCTTAAAAATATTGAGTGCCCTCCTAAGGGAGAGGTGTGCTATTCCAGAAGAATCTTTTGTTTGATTTGGGAATTCTTACAGAGGTATAAGCAATCTTTGTACCATAACGAATCATTTTTCTAGCTAAATGTATCAGATGTATTGGGATCTTGTTGCTAATTTTGAATGAGTGCCCACACTTCTTCATCATTCTTCCATTCATCCCTTGCTTCTTTTATCCAATCTGGTTGGATAATAGAAATGGCACAAAAAAATGCTTCCACATCCTCATCCTTTCTTGAGAGTGCATCTACAACAACATTTTGGTTCCCTTTTTTGTAGATGATTTCAAAGTCATAAACCAACATCTTTGTGACCCATTTTTGTTGCTCTTTTGAAGATATCTTTGTTATAAAAAGTATTTAAGACTATCATGATCCATTTTTACCTTGAAGTGTCTTCCCATTAGGTAAGGTCGCCATTTATTAAGTGCATGTAGTATTGCCAACATTTCCTTCTCATAAATAGCTTTGTGTAAATACTTTCCTTTGATTAGACGACTTTCAAAATAAATGGGCCTTCCTTCTTGCATTAAAACAACACCAATTCCATTTCTTGAGGCATCACATTCCAAAATAAAGGTTTTTGTGAAGTCTGGCATAGTTAAGACTAGTGCTTGGTGCATTGCTTCTTTAAGATGTTCAAAGGTCTTCATTGCTTACGGAGTCCAAGAAAATGCATCTTTCTTCAGTAATATTGTTATAGGTGCTATTATTCTCCCATAATTCTTAACAAACTTGTGATAATACCCTGTCAACCTGAGAAATCCCCACAGATGCTTTATGGATGTGGGGATTTTCCATTCTTTAATGGATTTAATTTTGCTAGGGTCTACCTTAACACCTTTGTGAGATACAATATGACCCAGATATTCCACCTCTTGTACTCCAAAGAAACATTTAGAGGCTTTTGCATATAATTGTTTCTCCTCCAATAGTTTGAGCACCCTGTCAACATGTTGAACATGATCCTTCCAAGACTTACTGTAGATTAGTATATCATCAAAAAATACTAAAACAAATTTTCTAAGGGTTTGAAAATGGAATTCATCAAACCTTGAAATATAGAAGGTGCATTGGTAAGGTAAAAAGGCATGACCAAAAATTCATAATGACCCTCATGAGTTCTAAATGTTGTTTTCAGAATGTCTTCAGTCTTCATTCTAATTTGATGATATCCTAAATGAAGATCCAACTTGGTGAAGTAAATTTATCCATGTAATTCATCCAATAATTCATCAATGACAGGAATGGGAAATTTATCTTTAATAATGAGCTTGTTGAGCTCCCTATAATCCAGACTCATGTGCCATGATCCATCCTTCTTGTGCACCAACACTACTGGAGCAAATAAAGAACTTTGACTAGGTTGGATTATACCAGCCTCTAGCATTTCTGTGACCATACATTCAATTTCACTCTTTTGGGCATATGATATCTATAAGGCCTGATGTTTGGAGGAACACTTCCTAGAATCAAATTAATAGCATGATCATGATCACAAATAGGTGGGAGGCCTTTGGGAGTCTCAAATACCTTGGAATGATTGTCCAAAACCTTTTGGAGATTTGGAGAAATAGATGATGTGGTAACCTCTAGTGAACATAATTGTGCAATTATGCCTCATTGTTCTTTCTTTAGAAGATCTGTCATGTTGTTAGAGCTGATTATCTGTCCTGGTTTCCCTACGATACCCCTTAATTCAACTTCCTTTCCTTCCCAAAAAAAATTCAAGAAAATTTCTTGAAAATTAAAAGTTATAGTACCCAAAGATTGTAGCCATTGGACTCCTAGTACAACATCAACACCACCCAATGGAATGTAAAACATTGAACTATTCAATACATATTCTCCCATGGATAGCTTGATATAATGGCACTTTCCAGAGAAATTTATGGTTCCTCCATTTGCAACCAACACTTGACACTCGGGTGTTGGATATAGGAGGCAATTCAATTCCTTAGCTATCTTACAATGAATAAAATTATGGTTACTAACCGAATCAATCAGCACTATTACCTTTTTCTTCTTGATATGTCCTTTTATCTTGAGGGTTTGAGGAGTGGTAATTCCTGCCAATGCATTACAAGATATGGTCGGATTCATTTCATCTTTCTCTAGGGTTGGTTCCTGGTATATATCCTCTTCTTTTGATGTTTCTTGTTCCTCCTCTTCACAATCTATGTAAAATAATTTCTTCTCAGCACACTTATGACCTTTAGTGTATTTTCTATCACAACTGTAACAAAGCCCTTTTTCTCTTATTTCTTCCAATTATTGTGGTGTCAACCTTGCAAGTTGTGGAAGGCTAGGGGCAGCAACACTTCCATCTTTATAGTTGTGAGTAGTAGGCTTCCTTGTTGCCATAATTTTGCTTTCAATTTTTCTTGCCAACCTGAATGCCTTCTCCAATGAATCCAATTCCCAAAGGTGAACCTCATTTTGGATGTTATCCTTTAAATTTCCTATGAACACATCAATCCTATGCTCCTCTGGAATATCTTTTACCATTATATTCAATTTTTGGAAGTCCTCAATGTGCTCCACCATTGAACCCTTTTGTTTGAGATTTATCAATTGGCTAAAGAAGGTGTCACTTTTTGTATCCTCATAATGTATTATCATTTCCTCCATAAAAATTGACCAAGTGACAATTTGTTTTACGAGAGAAAATCCACTGATACCATACAAACTAATTGGGTTCCAAATATAAAGTTGCAATGCGTACCTTTTGTGTGTTTTTCACATTATGAAGATCAAAATATTGCTCCATCTGTAGTATCCATGTTACAAGATCCTTGCCTTAAAACTTCCTCATATCGATCTTTGAAACACGGAGAGTCTTCAATCAAACATTAGATTCTATGAAATCATGATTAATATTTCTTTTGTTCTCATCATGAATTTCCTCTATTACCTTTTTTCCATTAGGAATCATTTCTTATAGCAATTTGGCCAAACCTCCTTTCAAACCTTCCATGTATTTCTTCAAATATTAAATGTTTCCTTTCAGTTTTGCTTCTAAACCATCCATATTAGCTTCCACGCCATCCATTATGTGTTTATTTAAACCATCCATCTTAGCTTCTGTTACTTTTTGTGAGAGTGAAATTTGTTGCACTTGGTCTCGTAATTTGATATATCATGTTGCATTGCTTCCTCTTCTTCATGAGTCATGATAGATATTTCAGGTTTCTTACTAGGTGTTTCCATTTTCTTTCTTTTGGGAATCAATTAATGATAATTATGCTTCACTATGTCCTTTGAATCACTTCAAACTATTTTTTCAAACCAAACTTATGCAAATTTTTAAAAAGTCTACACACTTTTTTTTGCTTCGTAAGAGATCGATATTGAATTTGTTTTATCTCTGTAATTTCAGATCTCCAAGGCCTGAAATTTTGTCCTGTGGTATCTCTCTAAGTCCTATTTCCAACCCCACAAGTCTTATCAATATTGGATTCTTAAAGAAAGAGTTATGACAAATCTCCCACGATGGCCTGATTATAGACTGGTTCAGTAGAGAAAACTTGTACAATGTTCCACGTGTCACTTTTGTGACCTTCAAACCTGAAAAAAATAAAACAAATAACTACAGTCCATCCTCTTTCTGTAACTTCTTACGAAATTTCACTCTTATGCTCAGAGAGAAAGTTATGACAATTTTCCGAAGGGCACATGTTTGGGATGTAATGCAGGAGCCTACAAAAACCCTAACTTTCTTGGACCATATCGCTGAAAATATAGAAAAAAAAAAGGATCGAAAATTTGGACTGTAGGTTTATCAAGATTACGGGTCAAATGGGTTTTAATTTCAGCATCTGAAACTTTGTAGAAAAAAATTATAGTGAAAATTCCAAGATGACCTATTTGGAGGAGCAAAACCCTAGAATCCAAAGCTCTGGTACCAAATGTTATGCAACCTGCTCACAAAATAGAAGAAAAGATAGGTAAACGACTTCAAAATCAGTGTCTTTGAGGGGGAAACCTCCTTTACATTACACAAATGAAAAATTCTTGGATGATTCAAATGACAAAACCTCCTTTCTATATATAGGAGTCTAAGGAGTCACAATATAATTAGAGCCGACATAACAATAATAATGTAAGGGCACAACAATAACAATAGTGGGCTTCTATGGGGCACAATAACAATAATATTGGGACAAAATGGTCGCAACAATAATAATAAGGGGCTACACTGACAATAATAATAAGCGAATACACTAGTATTATAGGGACCTAACAATTTTTCTCCATCTCTGAAATCTACAATTTTCCTCCAAATACAAACTTTGGAACTTGTCCAACGTCTCTTTTACAGTCTCACAATGCCTCACATAAAAATATTAGATTTTGAAATCCCATTCAAGATAACCTTTTTATCCAAATCAATAAATTCATATTTAACTCCATACTTTAATGATAGAAAAACATTTTCATTAAGAGATAGAAAATATGAATCCAATTACATCCTCCAAGTTGCAAATTTACCTTCATGAAGTAATGGAACTCCTTACTTATCCATCTCAAAAAAATTGCAATTTTTTTCCAAAACTCCTAAATCCACTCTCCAATGATCAAGATGTAACTGAGATCCCTTGAGTCTGTCACCAATTGTTCGAAACTAGATCATTATTTTGGGGGGGGGAGGGGGGGTGGGTGAATCAGTAGTGAAGGCACTTATAATTTTTTATTCAATTAATTAAACATTTAACCATGCATAACTGAAGCATATAAGCAAATATTAGAGCATCAAACACAATTAAACCATGCAAGCATTCAACACTTATATTTATTTCACTAGAGTCCTCCAACTCTCCTCTATGTGATTCTCATTTCATACATTTTCAAATCGGAACCGAGAACTGCTCAACATGAACACCAAAACAACATATCTCCAAGGCACACAATCAAAACCCAAAACTACACCAAAAACTGCATCATAATCTCACCAAACACTACATAAAATAATATTATCAAGACATCAGCTAAAACCCTCTCTGAAACAAGTAAAACTACTCACAACTGAATGTTTCACTCAAACAATGAACTGGAGAATATACTAGGAGAAAAAAATATCCAAATACACGTGCAATTAAAATCTATTTCAACTCCTTTCTCACTACACAAAATTTTGGCTAAAACATACTCCTTCTATCTGCTACAACACCTACAAACTGCTTCAGAAAATATGCATCATACAACTCTCACATCTTGCACATAATCCTCCAAACTCACTGTCACTCAACACATAACTCATCCAACTAAACTATCATCAAACTCTTCCCAATATATAGATGAACCATGGTGATCAACTCAATAATTACCAAGAACTATTGAGTTCCACAAATCTTTGTTCATACACTTGATTTGATCTAGATTCAGATCCTTGAATACATCATACCACTAATTCCACTTTATGAAGGATATTTTCATTGCTAATCACATTCTAGAACTTCATTAACCTTTTCCCAACCTTTACCTAACGAGTCCCAAAGAAGACAAGTCGGAAAAATAAATAAACACTCGATGTGCATGAGGAATACAGAGAAAAAATTTCTTTAGGCCTCAAACACACCCTCAGAACTACTGAATCTCGGTTGTAAACACACTCACAACATGGTCCCCCAGTGTTTGGAGCCTTCCAATCACATGCAAGAGCCTGTATCCATGTGGTTGGGGAAAAGGATGGAGAAAACTCAATCAAATCAGCTCAGAGCTCTGCAAAACTTTAGGGACACCTTCATCAACTCCAAAACACACATCCAAACCTCTGTGACAAGTCTACAACTAATCATATAGGCCAATAACCTCTACAACATGTCAGTGACATGAAAACCCTAGTCTACCAAACTCCTCATCAAGACCTACACCTCTAGCTCCTCAAGCAGCAATAACAACATATCCAAACACATCCAACACTTGTAGCAACATCTCTAGCACCTGTAGTAACATCTACAACACCTGCAACAACAACATCAAGTCATCCAACCGCTTGCATCACCTATAGGTGCACCTCCAACACAAGTAGAAACAACTTCAATTCATGAAACACCTGTAGAAGCATCATCAACATACAAAAATCCATCATAACATACCCTATAGGAATCTCTACTCACTCTCTTAACCTTGCACTAAAACATGCCACAACCAAGTTGACATCAATGCCAACCAATAAGACCAACAAGCTGACCACTTCTACAATCCAACACTCATCACACTCATCATGAGGAGGAATACCAACGTCATCACATTGACATAAGACATATAAAAAGTAACACCATGACCATATGTAGATTTTCCTATAGATTCACAGTTTATGTAATGCACTAAAACAAAAGACAAGAATCTACTCTACTCTTTAAACAATGGAAACCAATGATTGATGAAATCAATAATCGAAAAGAGGAATATAATCAAAGGCAAATAACACAATTGCTTCTCTGGGGAAGCTACTACTCAAAACCTCGACTATCTATTGCATTAATAAAAAATATTAGTGATAATATAAAGCTTGTTCTCACAGGAACAAAATTACACTAGTATGATCAACTCTCTGCCTCACAAGCCTACACTGACCAACACTTGGCCAATTTCTGCTGCCTGTTGAGCCCCTATTTCCTTGCACAATTCTTGAGAGGAATAGCCCATATTTAATTGGGAATTCCTTCTTCCATAACTACAAAATCCAAATCTAGGTCCTTTTCTGATTGCATGCGTGATCTCTACAACTCGGATCATTCTATAAATGATAGTACAATGTCCTTGCACTCTAGTCTCAATTGGGTCTTTCTTTGAACTGACATGCATGAGTTTATCATGAGGGAATCTTCAGTTAGCTATAGTAGCACTGAGGATGCACCAGTGCTATAGAAATTCCCACTGTAGATCAATAGATTATGCAATATACTAAAGCAAAATACAAGATCTACTTCTACAACAAACTTTGCAGAAGCTTGATCAAATATGAGCAAGATCAATGAGAACACATATAACTGAGAATGAGAAATCAATCACACATAACACAGAAGAAATAACTTGGGGAAAGCCTCAGCCTAAAACCCCAATCTCTGTATTATCATACAAGTGGAAATATGTTCAAGTTACAAAAAGAATCAGCTCTCAAGCTATCCTGCTCTCTCTGCAATCAAACAATACTGCTCGCAGACTGAGTAGACACAAGATATACCTTTCCTCAGCCCTCCAAGCCTCCTATTTCCTTGTGCAATTTTTCTTGGGGTATAGTGATACCACATGTGTGAATTGGCCTCATCACACTCACAAAAACTGAAGAAGTAACTGCGCAATCTCCAAGGGATGAATTCCTTCTGCATGCAAGAGATATTCACAATGGAATATTCCTGCAACTGATAGTACATTGTCCCTTCATTTGATATCAACTGGGTCTCTGTCTGAACTGACATGCATGAGTTATTTATGAGAGAATATTCAGTTATCTGAAGTGTAGTAGTTAGTTGCATGCATGCATTAACTAACTAAACTCACAATTAATTCAACAAACTCTTTGAATTAATCTAATTGGACTTGATTCAGTGAACTGAGCCAACTAATTACAACTCAATATTACAACTCGTCCTTATCTCTTTAACTGATGGATAAATTCCTCAATCAATGGAGAAACTGTTGCATGTCCCCACATAGACTTCATGTTTGATTTTCTACAACTAATTAACTCATGGTGAATTAATTAATTATTCTACAAACAACTGCTAAGATCAAATTCACATTTTACTTCTCTATTTTAGTTCAGGGACTAACTAAAATAGGAAGGTATCCAGAAATGCTATTTATAGCAGTACTAAATTTAGCACTTCTATATTTAGCATTTCTTGTTGCTATTTTCAACAAGTGCACCAACTCACTACTAGACCTATACTAGTTCCACAAACAGTTAGAACTAGTTTAACTATCTATAACTCAAGAAACTGAGTTATCTAATTACAACTCAAATAAACTCATCCTGGACCCCTAAAATTTAGGGAGAACATATACATGACTATAGAAAGATTTCCAACTCGAAATTCCTAAGATAATTATGTCAATTAAACTTAATTAACTATTTACAAGTTGCTATGAGAATATAATTTGATTTTAATTCGTAGTTTAATTCAAGGACAAATTAAACTAGAATTTCTTGTTGCCATTTCTCAACACTCCCTCTCAACAAGAAAGGGATTATCAGCTACCCCAATTCTATCTCTGTGAAACTTGAATTTATGTCTTGACAATGTCTTTGTCAAAATGTCAGCATCTTGATCCTCCATGGGAACATACTCCAATAACATAATCCACCTCAATACACAATCTTTGAGATGATGATATTGGATATCAAAATGCTTGGACCAATCATGAAAAACTAGATTTTCAGAGAGTTTGGTACAACTCTGATTATCACAGTAAATCACAGTTGGATCCATTTGTTGACCAAACAAACCAACCAAAATCTTCTTCATCCAGATGACCTCACATGCTTCCTTACTTGTATCCATGTACTCTACCTCTGGCGAACTGAGTGCAACCGATCTATGTTTCCTGTTGTACCAAGAAACCGCTACTAACCCAATACTAAAGATCCCTGCTAATGTGCTATTCCCATCGGATGGACTCCCTACCCAATCTACATCGGTGAAGCCTTAAATCTTTTCTCCCTCTGTCCACCTATACCATAATCCATACTAAGTAGTGCCCTTGAGGTATCTTAACACATGATTTGTTTCCTTCCAACACAACTTGGTAAGCCTCACGATCGCTTGACTAAGTTGGTTAACTTCATAGCACATATCTAGTCGTGTGTTCACCAAAAGCATGAGTGAACCCACAAGCTACCTGTAAAAAATAGCTTCCACTACTTCCCCTAAAGTAGCATCCTCTTTCCTCTAGTTACCTGCTAGAGGATTCTCCATGGGTTTGCTTCTCTCCATGCGGAATCTCCTGAGTATCTCATTGGCATACTTGCCTTGAGACACAAACAATTCCCCATCACCCTACCATACTTCCATGCCCAGAAAGTAATGCATGAGCCCCATGTCCTTCATCTCAAACTCTCTTGCAAGGTCCTCCTTGCAAGAATTGATCAATTGATCATCACCTATCAAAATCAAATCGTCGACATATAACAAAATGATCAACAATTTACCTTCCACCACTATGTGGTATAGGTTCGCATCCGCTTCACTCTTGGTGAAGCGCAACCCAGGGAAGCAGTTATCGATCCTGGTGTACCAAGCATGGGGTTCTTACTTCAGCCCATACAACTCTCTCTTGAGCAGGCACACATGCAACTCACAATTGAAGGTCTCCAAACCTTCAGGCTTCTCTATGTACACCTCTTCCTCAATCATGCCATTAAGGAAGGTTGTCCTTACATCCATCTAATGTATCTTCCAACCTATCTACGGTCATATTTCCAATATAGATATGATTGATGAGTACCTTGCAACAAGAGAAAAGGTCTCATCATAGTCAATCCCCTCTACCTGTAAAAGTCACGGGCCATAAAATTGGCCTTATGCTTCTCCAGACTACCATTTGCAGCTTACTTTACCTTCTAAAGCCATTGGGATATTACCACTGATTTGTCCTCCTGTCTCAGGACCACATCCCAAACACTGTTACGAACTATGGAGTCACACTCCTCCACCATGGCATCTACCCAAACCGGTTGTTGCACTGCTTCCTCAAAGGAAGATGGCTCTATATAAACACATTTGCTCATAAGAGCCATGTATCTAGTGTACCTCTCAAGTGACCTCCTCTACCTATGCTGAGACGTGGGTGCTCCCACATCCTCCCATGCATCATACAATAGCCTCTCAGCCTCTCTGGTTCACTTTCCCCCATCTCTAGAAGACTATGCCTGAGTGGTTGCCTCCACTCCCATATCCTCTGCATGTGGTTGCTCCACATCAATCTGAGGCTCCTCAACCTTAGGATCTAAAATCTACTCAACTGTATGTAGCTCCAGATCCCTCTTAAGGGAAACTCGCATGGCCTTCTCCTCATCGAATTTGAAATCCCTCTCAACCACTATCATCTTTCTGGTCAACAAGTACACCTGATAGTTGTGAGGTGTATTAGTGTACCCCACAAATATCCCCAACTTTGTTTTCGGCTCAAGCTTCTTCCGTGCATATTTGGTCACATGGAAATATATCGATGACCCAAAAATCCTAAAGTGACCAACATCTAGTCTCTTACTAGAATAAGCATCCTCTGGTGTCTTAATCCTAAGAATCTAATGCGGGCTATGGTTCTGCAAATAAACCATTGTGTTGCATGCCTCAGCCCACAAGTGTAGTGGTAGGCCCTAATCATGAAGCATCACCCATGCTGACCCTACAATGCTTATGTTCTTCCTCTCAACCACCCCATTCTGCTGTGGGCTATGGAGTGTCGTCAACTCCCATTTAATCCCTTATGTTTCACATAAGTTATTAAAATCATTTGAGACATACTCACCATTGTTATCACTCCTCAGAGACTTAACCTTCCTGCCAGACTCTTTCTCAACCAATTCTTTAAATTCACAAAACTTTATGAAAGTTTGATCCTTCTTTTGCATGAAAAGAATCCAACATTTACGAGAAAATTCATCAACAAATATAACATAATACCTATGTTTGGTCATGGATGCTCTCAAGAATGGTCCACACACATCTAAATGGACTAACTTTAAAATCACCTTATCAACTTTCTCTAGCATACCATTGGGAAGACCAATAGAGATTTGATGCATGATTTTCAAAGCCCCATGATGCAAGTGACCCAATCACCTATGCCACAACTCACCAACATCTCAACTCTGCACCTTCTTTACTTTCGTGCTCAAAGAAACGTAATCCTCTACCTCCAACTTATCAAGATTCTTAACTCAAATCCCTATCTTCTTTACTTGACCCATGGCTATGTGTCGAAGGAACGCCTTTCTGTTCAATAAAATCACATCATAGCCTCTATCCTCAAGCATGGAGACTGATACTAAGTTTTTCTTCAATCAAGAACATACATAACATCTCTCAAGGTGAGAGGAGCACCCTACTCCCTTTGAAAAGTAAACATGCCTAATCCAGTAGCACTATACCTCTCGTCATCACCCATCTTGATGTGCATCTAGAGATCTTTCTCCTCCAGGTCACTGAACTACTCCTTATCACTAGTCATGTGGAATGAAGCTAACAATTAAGGTACCATACACTACCCATCATTGATGACACCATGCATGCAATGAGAGTAAAGTCCAATTAGAATTGAGAGGCCAAAGCCTCACCCACCGCTCCTCCTTAGGACTTCTTGAGTGAACAATTTGTAGCAAAATGGCATAGTTTGTGACAATGAAACCACTTAACTTTTTTCATGTATTTCTTCTTACCTCCATGGCAAGAATATGATTTGGAATGGGATGCCTTCTGTTATAGACATTTTTGTGCCTAACAGCATGAAGCATGAAATGTCAATAATCTAAGGGATCCAAAGTCCCTAAACATGTTGTTCCTACCCCTAGAGGAACAAGGTCAGCAAACCACAGCACTTCAGATCAGTTCTCCACCTGAAAACACTCAAAAACAAGCAATTTCAGGATCATGTCAACTGCTCCACTGAGCATCTGCGCTGAATGTCAACTGCTCCATTCTGTACCTGCGTTGAATGTCAAATCTAATGAAGGCTACCTGCGCTGGGCGAGATTGGCCAAGTGGCACAGTCATTCTGCAAGGTGTCAGGTGCCCAGGAAGCTTCTAAAATGACACTTGGATCAGCAAATTCACCCTATGATGAGTAAGAGGTCCTTAAACTCCAAGTGGAAGCTAGGATCTCCAAGTGGACTCAAGAACTGGAGTATAACTAAAGAGGGAGAGGACACAAGTCAGCTTCATGTCAGTCTCAAGCTGACTCATCCTTTCTCCAAATATCCTATATATAGAGCTCTCTCATGAGGTCTAGGGGGGCTGGAATTTTGTGAATGTAAGGAAGTGCTGTTGGTTTGTGTATAGAACTATTGGGTGATTGCTTTGAAGGAGGTGAAGAGGAGATTTCTTTCTGCTGGGAAGTGTTGCTGGATTGGGCCTCTTATGGTTGTAACACTCTCAGAACTTTACTTCTTCCATTAATAAAGCATTTGAGGTTCTTCTATATGCATGTGTCTCTATGGCGAATTGATGCTTGTATATTTGATTTATTCTAATCCTTGAATCAGTTATGGATGTATGCTTCTTGTAGTTTCCCTTTCTTGTGCTTTTGCAGGATCTTTGTGTAGCTAGGCCAGTGAAAGAGCAAGGAGCTGGGAGCAAGTAGCAAAGAGGGAAGATTGGATCAATCATTAGCGGAAGATAACGGTTAGTGGATCTCTTCCTCCCCTCTCTTACATCTCATAAAGAAGTAATCTTGAATAGCTTTGTATTCAGTTGTTGCTGAGGTACTATCACCCTTAGAGTGGGATAGGGTCATTCCGTGTCGGATACTTTTCCCTACAACAAATTGGCGACTCCACTGGGGATCGTATCTTGTTGGTTGTTTGTGTTTTTTGCTATTCATTTCATAAACAAAGGGAGTACCGAATCGAACTGTGTTTGAATCATTGAAATACAAAGTAGAGGGCAGCTACTCTAGCTCAGTTTCTGAGCAAGTTTATGATTTGAAGAGCTGATCCACAAGGACTCTAAGAAGCTCTTAGTGATAGCTTTTCATCCTCCTTGTCATCCCTTAGTGTGTCCTTGATTGATAGCTTCTGATTTGAGCAAAAACTGTGAATTTTTGAGCAATCTGTGACCCGGAAACTGTGAAAAACACAAGTCTCGTTCTTCAGTGCAGGCTGTACAAAGGCAGTCTGCATTTCAGCGCAGGTAGCCCCTTCGGGAACTGCGCTGAATGTCAATCTGACAGTCCTTTACCTGCGCTGAACCAGTGGTACACTGTGCTACTGGGGTTTCCTGCTGTTTCTTGCCTTGTTTTCACTCTTGTTTTTTGCTGTTTGTTACCAGTCAATGTGCCTATCTGAAACCAACTTTCCTTGTCACTATTCCACCTCAGTTGTATAAAGAAACTGTGTTTGTTCTTTGTGTATTTCTTATGCATTTACAGTTTCCCATAACGAAAGTGAACTAGTCTTGCTGTGACCTCTTAGATCTAGACCTGTGATAAAGTGTCGTTTTGATCTTAAGAGTTAGTTTATTTGCTGTTCATAGCTGATTGAGCTTTTGCTTTCGTCATTTGGTTTGAGTTTATATATTTCTAGTGTCAAAACAAGTAAATCTTAAGGTGTCTTTTGATTTTGGACAAGCTTGTTTGCTTTCACTTGAAATTGAATTCGAAATTATACAACAGCTTTCTTTTTGTAATACACCAACATTAAGAAAGAGAAAAGAAATACTTGCATTATGCATGTGCATTATGACAGCTTGCATGTCAATTTAGGAAAAAGTGCATTAGTGTGTGCTCTATGATCTGTGTGAAAAGGTGTTATCTTTCTTTTCCCTCAATAGTTAAGGTTTTCAAAGTTGAAAGATTGAAAAGCTTGCTTATCATCTTAGACTGCATTTAGGAGTGTTACTATACATCTCGTGGTGATCCATAAAGGCAAACTGCTAAACAAGATCAACCTTAAAATAAATTGAATTTACATAACAACGCATTGAAACATAACGCAAACATCTAGAGGTCTAAGCTAGAGACGTGTTCCGGCGTCGTTAAACGTGATATCTTAGCGTTGAGTGGTTGGGTGATTCCTCCACGGTGAAGCGATAAGTATCAATACGGACTTGTGCTCCCACGTACCGTCGCGTATATATTGGGAGACCCCTATAGGAATAAAGCCTTTATCCAATAGGAAACCGTGTCGGCCGCCCTACTGATCGCAATGCAGTGAACACAGCATTCACGAAGATCGACCACTCGTACCGTAAAACGTATTCTGTGGTTTTGCGAAAAGTTTGGCACACCCTCTGCCTAGAACTCCAGAGCAGTTTCTTTTGGCCTTTTTCAAACTCTATAACTGAAAAGGTCCATCCGAGCATTTGTCACTTCGGGCTCGTTAAAACATCGAAGGAGACTAGAGTCATCTTTAGCTTTTTCTCGACTCTTAAAAAGTGAAAAAGCAAATTGTGTCTAAGCGTCGTTATAAAATTTATTTTAAACGGAACATAATCACCTCCTATTCCCGCGTTGATCTTAAGTTGAGAACATGGAACGCCCCAACCAAGGAACTCCACATGATGGAAATCCTAGTCCATTCTCCTCTTGGGGAGAAGTCGGTGTGCCCCACATGGCCACATTGTCGCTTCCAGGACTGACAATTGGCCTGCCTGTTTGGCTTTTCTCAACTAATGTAGTTCAAACCACCATGGTTCCTGAACAGTCGAGTCAACAGTTAGATCAGTCTAGAGTTGCCCACCAGCCTTCTACTTCTTATAACTCTTCCTCTAATCCTCCATCTTCGCAAGGTGGGCCTGGCAAAAGCCAAGCTCCCATGGAGAAGAAGGAAAAGAAGAAGAAAAAGAAGAAGAAGAAGGAGCCTAAGGCAACTGGGGGCAAGCAAAAGACATCCGACAAAAACCCACACACAGCACAGACCGGGCCTAAATCGCCATGTGTCATATGTAGAGGAGACCACTTCCATAGAGATTGTCCCTGTATTCCCCGGATACTAAGGGACTGGTCACCTCGTTTGCACAATTCGGGAGCATCAACCTCTGATAACCATGTTGATTGCGTACCGTCAACCAGCGAAAGTGAAGGTTCAAGACAAAGAGGGGGAGTAAGATCCCCCTGCAGACTGTGTGAAGGCGGTCACGCCATCCACCGTTGTCCCTTCTTAGACGAAGTGAAGAGAGTTTTGGAAGATCGTCCGGTTTCACCGGTAATACTTCCTCCTGGATACAAAAAACTCGTGCCAAGTCCTTCGTTGGTTGAAAATACAGCTGGCCCGCTCAAGTGGTCAGCTGAAGCGTCAGTCATTGAAAATGAACCTACTGAATCCAGACCAGACGAAAGTCTAAAGGTCGATACGGCAGTTGACCCGGTTCTTCCTTCAGAGGTTTCATCCTCAAATGACACCGTCACTGAAGATTCATCTTCAAGTGACACCCTCACTGAAGAGAAAAAGGATGACACCATCCAGATTCTTTTCATCAACACAGATTCTGATGAGCATCAGGGCAATGCGCCCATTCCTTTATCACAGGAAGGAACATCGTCAGGATCGTATCTGGCCGTGTATTCGGTCCCACCACCAAGCAACCTGGTTGTATCCTTTGATTGGAACCAACTAGGCAGACCCCGGTTACCAGCCAGTATACCATTCAGAATCATAGTCCAAATCTACAGAATGGTAATGGCTAGAACTATCATTGATGAAGGGGCATCTGTGAGTATCTTTTCCTCTATTGCTTGGAAAGCATTGGGTTCCCCGGAGCTTTTGCCTGAGATAAGAAATCTCTCAGGTTTTGATAAAGGAACCAGTCGACCGTTAGGGATCCTCCCCAATGTGCCTGTTACATTGAAAGGGAAGACTGTTCAAATGAACGTGATGGTCGTTCAAGGACCCTTGGATTATAACCTACTCCTTGGACGAGACTATATATATTGCATGGGAGCTATAGTCTCCTCACTCTTTAGAGTAATGTGTTTTCCACACGAAGGAAGAATGGTCAAGCTCATAGACCAACTTTCATTTCCGGGATCACGCATCGCAAATAGTCAAATACCAACCCTCAATGGTCTTTTCACCTGAGAAATGTCTCCACCCCCAGTCCTCCTTCCCAATGAATGCGAGTGATTTGGAAAGATGGAACTGGAACCCAGGGGGCATGCATCCTGGTCTGCTTTGGGCAGAAGAGACCTTGGGTATAGGGTAGAATTTCCGCGAAAGAATATGACTAGTCCGTACCCCGTCCGTGGATGGAAGAGGGGTTGTTCTGGAACAGGATTCTTTTGTCAAGGTTACTTGTTTGACAAAGGTCATTCATCTTTGTCTAAAAAAGTAGGCTCTGCCAAAGAAGGGGATCCGTTTGCGGCAGCAAGTAGTAACCATCTTTGGGTAAAAGGCAAGCCTCACCCATTAAAACAAATGTTTTGAAGGATAAGTAGGGGCAGCCTCCAAAGAAAGAGATTCTATTGCTGCAACGAATTGTAACCATCTTTGTGTAACCTAATGATAGACATCGCCGAAGAAAGAGTTTCATTTGCGGCAGCAAATAAAACCATTCTTCGGGTAACCAGAAAGAGGCAAGCCTCACCCATTAAAACAAATGTTTTATCGGATAAGTAGGGGCAGCCTTGAAATTCTATTTTATACCTGGGGGCATGCAAACCTTTTGGAGTGCAAGCAAAGAGCGGTTATTTATCTGTTTTTTGGATTAGTCGTTTCCAAACTTGCATAAAGAAAGGATGTGGGGCAAAGGTCAAAATTTGCCAAATTAGGAGCACAGCTTCGTGAGATAAAGCTCCATAAAAAATAGCTATCTCACAGGAGACATTTCGGATCTTATGACTGGTATTTCGAGCAGTTTTAGCATAAAGTTCATGCTCGTTAAAAAATAAACGCAAGATCCGAGCAGTTTTAACGCGGTCTTCATGCTCGTTAAAAAATAAATAAAAGCAGTGAGCAATGTTTCCTCCAGAGTTTAAGCTCATTTTTATCTAAAAAAAGAACCTATCCCGGTAAATAACCTTTGTGATCGTAATTTTATCAGCCATAGAAAGCCTTGGTCGTGTTTGCACCCGCCACCTCCACCGTCATTTGGCCGATCGTTCACCTCCATATGATTGTTTACCCATTTTGAGGAACAGCTGCGAAGAGTGATTTCACCTAGCCATCCTTGTGACACTGCCGTGATTGGAAAGTTCCAACCTGTACCTGGAATCAGTTGCTATCCCTGTATATCACTCGTTCCTCAAAAGACGAGTCTTCTTTGAGCTCTTTTCTGACTCGTAAAACATGAAAAGTTTGCCGAGTTTTGGCCTTCCAGCTCGTTAAAGGGATCGGAAGAGCTATCCCTCCTCTAGATTTTAATCTTTTTGGACCTGAGGGATTATTGCACAAAAAGGTCGAGCGCTTGTTTTGATCGGCTCGTTAAAAGTATCGAAAATTCATCCCTTCTGTATTGTTTTATACTTTTTCGGACTTAAGGGATTAGATGACGAAAAAGGAATTTTGGAGTTAGCTTTCTGTACCTTTTCAGACTCTCTAAAAATGAAAAGGACCGAGTTTTCTTTGTCGTTAGACTCGTTAAAATGATTAAATAGCGACAAACTTGTCTTTAGACGAGAACGAGTTTCCCTATCGCTAGGCTCGTTAAAACATAGCGATGGGCTTGCCCGAAGGGCAGGTTATAGAACAAGCATATGTTATCCTCCTCAAGCTTGACAAAAATAAAGAGGTACTGGTCAGAAATGACTGGGGAAAAATTGGGAGAACCTCAAAGCTTTAATGGTAGCAAGTCGCTCTTGAACATGACACTTTGTCCTCCGTATCACATCGGGTTGGGTTGTTTCATTCACCGGTCTCATCACCATGGTCCTCGCCAAACCATCCACATTTGGGGTAATGCTACCGATCCATCGCATCAGTGTCGTTATATGTTCAAGAGATGTCGTTCAGAAAGAGTCAACCGTGTCCCATCCACTGCCATACATTATCCTTCATCCATTCATGGTCGCCACCCTGAGTCATATGTCACAGTTTGTTTTCACCTCCACTAAAAATCATTAGCTCCGTTCCGTGTCATTGATGTGGGATTCATTAAGGCCCTCCTTTGACGGATCGCTTCTTGTCGACTTCAGGTCATCATCCAAGAAGTTGATCTTGGAACAACCCCTTCAGTACTTTGAAGCTTACATGCCTCAATGGCAAGTTTCTCACTTCCGGCGACAGGTATACATCAATGACCTTCGACCAGAAGATTTTGCATGGTGTTCGACGCCAAGTCCTTTATTCACACCACATGAATTGTACTGCAGTACCTTGAGGGTCATTGTCATTATTGGTGATTCCTCTCGCGCTTGTTAACGGTTTACATTGTTGACCGGTATTCAAGCGATGTCTTTCCATGTTCGACTTCAGCGCAATTCTCACATGGATCGACTTGAACTTAGAGTGAAGATCGAACGAGTTTGAAGACCCCGGATCTAGTTTCATCCATCCGGGCTGCGATATACATTCAGGATATAAAGACATTTGTTATGTACATCATTGCAGCAGATGATCATCCTACTCAAAGGATGATAATTTTAGCAGAGAATTATCAGTCTACCATCAGACGATCGTCTGTTCTATGTACCAAAATGTATTTATAAAGCTGAGCATGGGAATGCCCGCCTCAGCTAGATCATGAAAACAAGATGAAAAATAATGTAATGTATTGTATTTTATTACAGGACACCTCTCAGCGATTGAATGAACTTCGGATCCTCTGGATAAAGCATTTCACCCGATAAACGACCTCATACTTTAGGGGGCAACTGTTATAGACATTTTTGTGCCTAATAGCATGAAGCATGAAATGTCAATAATCTAAGGGATCCAAAGTCCCTAAACATGTTGTTCCTACCCCTAGAGGAACAAGGTCAGCAAACCACAGCACTTCAGATCAGTTCTCCACCTGAAAACACTCAAAAACAAGCAATTTCAGGATCATGTCAACTGCTCCACTGAGCATCTGCGCTGAATGTCAACTGCTCCACTCTGTACCTGTGCTGAATGTCAAATCTAATGAAGGCTACCTGCGCTGGGCGAGATTGGCCAAGTGGCACAGTCATTCTGCAAGGTGTCAGGTGCCCAGGAAGCTTCTAAAATGACACTTGGATCAACAAATTCGCCCTATGATGAGTAAGAGGTCCTTAAACTCCAAGTGGAAGCTAGGATCTCCAAGTGGACTCAAGAACTGGAGTATAACTGAAGAGGGAGAGGACACAAGTCAGCTTCATGTCACTCTCAAGCTGACTCATCCTTTCTCCAAATATCCTATATATAGAGCTCTCTCATGAGGTCTAGGGGGGCTGGAATTTTGTGAATGTAAGGAAGTGCTGTTGGTTTGTGTATAGAACTATTGGGTGATTGCTTTGAAGGAGGTGAAGAGGAGATTTCTTTCTGCTGGGAAGTGTTGCTGGATTGGGCCTCTTATGGTTGTAACACTCTCAGAACTTTACTTCTTCCATTAATAAAGCATTTGAGGTTCTTCTATATGCATGTGTCTCTATGGCGAATTGATGCTTGTATATTTGATTTATTCTAATCCTTGAATCAGTTATGGATGTATGCTTCTTGTAGTTTCCCTTTGTTGTGCTTTTGCGGGATCTTTGTGTAGCTGGGCCAGTGAAAGAGCAAGGAGCTGGGAGCAAGTAGCAAAGAGGGAAGATTGGATCAATCATTAGCGGAAGATAACGGTTAGTGGATCTCTTCCTCCCCTCTCTTACATCTCATAAAGAAGTAATCTTGAATAGCTTTGTATTCAGTTGTTGCTGAGGTACTATCACCCTTAGAGTGGGATAGGGTCATTCCGTGTCGGATACTTTTCCCTACAACACCTTCCCTTTCCCTTTCCTTTCCTTACTCGATAAGGCACAATTTTCCTCATCATCAGTCTTTAATGAGGATCCATCTCTGGTGTTCCTTCTGATATCCTCCTGCATCAAATATGACCACAGTCATTCCCAATCTGGTAACTTCTCCCTCCCATTGACAGAGTCCTGATAGATATTCCAACTCTTGTGAAGGTCCAGGAGATCTAGGCTCACCATATCATCCTCAGCAATGGTTATTCCAACACTTCCAAGCTCATCAAAATAGTGAGTGAACTTGGCCAAGTATTTTGGAATGGTCTCACCTTTCTCCATCTTGATTTTTTGAAGTTTTTCTTTCAATGCAAACTTCCTATGGTCACTGCTATTCTGGAATAGGTCTATTGATGCTTTCCACATAGCATACAAAGTTTCCTTTCCATGGAGACTCGAGACAATGTGGCCTCGAACTCCCTCAAGAATTATCTGCCTCACCTTTGCCACACACTTCTTCCATTCGACTAGATTCTATGCATCTGATGTTGCTGGCTTAGGAATTTCTTGATAAACGAATTCCTTGAGGCCATTATCCTCCAGTACAACCTCTATTTTTTCCTTCCAATCTATATAATTTGAGCTACCTTCCAAGGCATACTTGAGCCGCAAACCATAGAACACCATATGCCAATCCTGAAGTATGTATTGGAAATTCAAATTTCACCTGTAACCCAAAACTAAAAACTTTGAAATCTCCTCTAGTATACTATCTTCATCTTTGATACCATGTAGATTGTCCTGTAGATTCACAGCTCTTGTAATGTACTAAAACACAAGACGGAATCTACTCTACTCTTTAAATAGCAGAAACCAATGATTGATGAAAACAATAATCGACAAGAGGAATATAATCAAATACACACAAAACAATTACTTCTTTGGGGAAATCCACTGCTCAAAACCCTAATTATCTATTGCATTAATCAGAAATTTGAGTGATAATACAAAGCTTGTCCTCACAAGAACAAAACCGCACAATTATGATCAACTCTTGCCTCACAAGCCTGCACTGACCAACACTTAGCCAATTTTTGCTGCCTATTGAGCCCATATTTCCTTATGCAACTCCTGAGTGGAATAACCCATATTTAATTAGGAATTCCTTCTTCCATAACTACACAATCCAAATCTAGGTCCTCTTCTAATTGCATGCATGATCTGTACAACTCAGATCATTCTACAACTGATAGTACATTGCCCCTGCACTCTAGTATCAACTGGGTCTTTCTCTAAAATGACATGCATGAGTTTCTCATGAGGGAATATCTAGTTATTTGGAGTAGCATTGAGGATGCACCAGTGCACCATCTCACTACTAGACCTCTACTAGCTCCACAAAGAGTTAGAACTAGTTTAACTGTCTATAACTCAGTCAAACTGAGTTATCTAATTACAATTCAAATAAACTCATCCTGGACCCCTAAAATTTAGGGAGAACATATACATGATGATAGAAAGACTTCCAACTTGAAATTCCTAAGGTAATTGAATCAATTAAAATTAATTAACTATTTACAAGTTACTATGAGAATAGAATTCGATTTTAATTCACAGTTTAATTCAAGTAAAAATTAAACTCGAATTTCTTATTGCCATTTTTCAACACCCTACTGACATCAATGCCAACACTACAATTCCAACATTGGAGACTTATTTCGGTCATCAGGTAAGTTTACCTTTAGACGATTTAATTATTTCTAGAGTAGAATTAGTGTATTTTGTATTGATTGTTACTAGTCTTGGTTTCCAAGCCTAGGGAGATCTTTTTATGCTCGCAAAACAAGATTCGTCTGGATAATAATTGGCGACTCCACTGAAGAATGATTGAATTATTTAGTGGCTCCCTTTAATTACTATGGAATTCCAACTTTTCCAAGGCTTTGTTTTGATCTTTAAAATTCAATTATTAGAATCCTTTCATAATTTTTCTTTGTGTATCTTCTTATCGCAATGTGCTTTCAGCAACAAAGTGACACCCTGCACAATCTACCTTTATAAACAATATAACACCACATTGGTGTAAACTTTGTAGGTGTGACAACCTTAGAAAAAGTCAAATAAGTAGGGTTTTACCTTCTGGGTCCAAATTTTTTACTAAGTGTCATTTTTTGGGTTTGTGTTTACTGAGAAAAGTCAACATTAGCTTTCAATCAATGTGTTTGTTTTTCCTTCTTGAGAAATCATTTATATTTACATTTTAGGGTTTTTGGTGTCTAGTTGATTTGTTGACCTGTTAAGAAGAGTCTCAAGCTTCTGAAATTGCTTTTGATTCTTTCAGTTGAATTAATTAGAACTTTCATTCTTGCATGTTGTAAAGAATTATTTAATATTTGAAAATCTAGTGTTCTCATTGAAAAATAGCTCTGATTTGTTTTGTATGCTTGTTTTTAACATAAAAAATAAAATTTTATTGAATTGAGTTGCATTTGAAAATTAGTGCATCAGAGGATTTGTGATATTTTTCTGTTATTAATCCATTCTTGCATTATAGTGTTTTATTTTGAAAGAGTGCTTTTAGAATCCTTTGGGTTTGAATTAAAAGTGATTTCTAGAAGATTGAAGTTTGTGTTCTTGGAAATTGAATGAAATATTATCCCTTTCGTAGATTTAATTCATCGAAGTGGAAATGATATATTTCATGTTAGATGCATTGAAATTATTACACTGGTTGATTATCATACATACCTGGTTACTTTCATAAGAAGAAAAATAATAAAATCCTTTAAAATTTACCAAGGCATTAATTAATCACATTGTATTTAGTGGATCTATGTTAGAATACATGTTCTGATGTCTATAAACATAAGAGTTGTTGTTAATTATCTATGTTACATTCTACAGGTGGTTGGTATTCCACATATGACGAGTATATCAGAATGCTTCCCCATTGTAGAGGACACATTGCACAACACTAACATGGACTGAGCTTCCATGTACTCTCAGGTATATTCGAAGACGCCCTCTAGGTTGCAACCCAACCATAAGTAACTAAGTTAGCTACAATTCTGTTTTTGATACACTAAACACAACATTCGAGGAGATTTCTTGCACGTACTTAACCATATATTGCAGTTCACAACAACCTAGTAACCTATTATACCTAACATCCCTTTTATTTCTTTTATTTCTTTTATTTATTTTAATTGGTAAAATTGTAAAACTGATCATCATATACCACTAATATTTGTTCATTAAAACTTCATTGTCGCAGATCAACCTCAATTTTATTGTATAATCCAAGGTTTACCCTCTGAGATTACACCCGAATCATTTAGTTCTATGATACCTACTGTTATAGAACTTGAATTAACAACACCTGAGACATCTTCACCTGGTGTTACAGGAGCTGAAGTAACAACACCTAAGACATATTTACCTAGTGTTAAAGGACCTCAAGTAACCAGATCTAAGGTAACTCAAGTGAAAATAGTAGAATCAAAACAAGTTCAACCTAAACTAGAAATAACCAAAGAAAATGAACCAGAAGTAATTTAAGGTGAAATTGAACCACCTGAACCAGAGATAAGTGAACCTGAAAATGAAATAATTTGGTATGAAATTTCAAAACCTGAGTCTATACTTGAAGAGTGTTTCACCGAGCTAGTAACTCTAGAGACTCACATTTCGTCTTCACCTGGTCCAATTTCTACTCCTCTTCTAGTCACATAACATGGATTTATAACTTTAGTTATCGAAATAGAAAATTAACCACCTGGTATTTTAAGTATTGAATAAATTACTCAAGCACCTACTAGAATTGAGCGTACACTTCTTTTAGAGGCTTGTTGAAATCCCATCTCCTTTTCAACCAGATCCTTGGTCAATGACTCCTTTGTCTTATTTACCTCAGGGAACTCCAATATTACACACTCGTTTAACTTTCTTAGCAAGGTGAACCATGACAGAATCCTCAACTATAAGTCAAACTTCATCAAATCTTGAAAGTGGACCTAGTAAAGTAAACAATACTTCCATGTTTACTGGACCTCCGGAATCTTTTATATATGATGAACCCTTTGTATCTGTTGGTTATCAATCACTCAACAAGAATTTTTCAGGAGCTGCATTTGATCTTCCTTCTTCTCATATTTCTTATTGGTCTTCTAGAATCCTATATGGTTTACCATCTGTTAGTTTAGGATCTACTCCTCAAACTATGGAATTTTCACAAACTTCCATTTTTTAAATTCCATCAACATTTGACTAGATAGTTAATATGTTATCTAGTTTTGGAGGTATCCCTCAACGAACCCCAAATGGAACTTATTTTCTAGATGGGGGGAAACCGTCCTATGGACCATATTTTCCCCTAGGAGGGAAACCCCTTTGAGAACCCTATCCTTCATACATAGGATTGTCTATTGGTGGAACCTATCCAACCTCTGGTCAAATACCACAAGTAAGCCCAAGCCAACTTGTTATAAGTCAACCCTTTATTGGTTCTCCATTCATAAGAGTGGGAGGTACTATTTGGAACCCCACTTTTGGCGTTGAATCCCAATTTCCTTCTAGTCAAACTACTCAGGTTACTCCTCAAGTGTCTTCTTATCAACCTATCCAAACCATTGGTTAGACTATACCTTAGACCCCTGTTAAGCAACATGTTCCAACTACTCCTCAAACCCTTGTTTAACAACCTATTTCGAGTACTCAGCAAATGCTTGTTCAACAACCCATTCCAACTACACCTCAAACACCTGTACAAAATTCACAACAAATGACTATTCAACCTTACATATCAGTTCGACAACCTATGCAGACAATACCTCAAGAAAGTATGTATCAACCTTGTCCAACTATACCTAAATCACCTATAGGTCAAACTATCCATGTTGTTCCGTAGATGCCCTCTAGTCAAGTTATCCCAGGAATGCCCCAAATGCCATATCAAGGTCAATATTTTCTAGGTCAACCTATTCCAGGCCAATCGTTCTAGGGTCAGCATATTCCAGGTCAATTTCAAATACCTTTTTAGTGTCAGTCATATATAGATAAACCTTTTCAAGGCCAACCTTCCAAGGCTAACACTTTCAAGGTCAACATTTTCAAGTTCAACCCTTTCAGGGAAAACCTTTTCAGGGACAACCTTTTCAAGGATATCCATTTACAGTTCAACCTGGTACAATTTACCCTAGTTACTTTGGTACAATACAAACTAGACCTTATCCTCAAGGTTATCAATATTCTCAAAAATATTTTAACCGACAATTACCTTTTATTACAACTCTTGATTTACCATATTTATCTAGGGTCACTAATGACCCAATTTATCATTATCCTTTTTGGTCAGCGATTCTAGCTAAGTTACCAAGCGAAGTCTATAAGATTGATGGAAAGTTTGTTGAAGACCCGTTCAATCATGTCATTACTTAACATTTTTGGTATTCTTTGAACTCCTTGAATGATGATTATATTCGTTTACAACTTTTCCAAATAACTCTAATAGGTTCTGTAGCGAAATGGTACATTGAGATGCCCTGTGCATCTTTTCATAACTTCAAAGAATTAGAAAAAAAATTTAACACATTTTCAGTTATCGATTTGGTATGAGACTGGTACTGAGCTTTTAACGTCCTTAAAGCAATTAGACTCTACTCACATCTCTGATCATATACATGAGTGGAGACATCGTTGTCGATTAGTAAAATCTTATAAACCAAATCTAATATTAGCTAAGTAGTTTATTAAATCTTTACTTTCTCCTATTATTGGAGATGTTGCTAAAGGATTATTTTTTATTGAGCACGCATTATTTCTCATTCCTAATACCTAGATTTGGTTTATTCACCATCTGGCACATTGTACAAAAAAATTCCAAATGCTCCTCACCCATTGAACACAGTTCCATTAACCTCTACATGATCACATGTCATTGATGGTATGGTTGGTTTTTTTAATCAATATTCAATGAGTAATAGTCACTCTAATATGAAGTCTACTCCTATTGTTGCTAGTCAAAGTTCACCCTCTCCTATTACTACTCATGTTACTTCCAAGATTAATGTAGTCCAATCCACAAAGTTTGGTAAGTCTCAACAACTTGGAAGTAAGAAAAAGGGAAAAGGTAAAGGCAAACAAGATACCCAACAAGAGGACAAAAAAAACTCAACCTCCTAAGGAAAAGTGTAAACCATGGTATCCTTGTGTTATTTGTGACGAGGAACATTGTGTTGAAATTGTAGCAAGAAAAGGCTTCATTTGACTTATTCCTTTGTCAAATGGAGAAATTTGATTCTCAACATCATAGGATGACATGGATTGTAGTTAGCTAGAGTGACATGGCTTTGTCTCCTAGTTAAATCAATAAATTCAAGTTTGTAGACTAGAAGTGGAGTTTCAAATGGGCTGATTGCTTAAATCTAGAAATCTAGTGGAGTTATTGTTAGTTAAACTCAATTATCTCAGCTCTAGTATTTAATGGAGTCAGTAAGGAGTTCAGTTGAGTAGTAATCACTATTGTTAACTCACCGATCTCTCAGTTAACTAATCAATTTACTAAAAATATCATTCATGCATGAAATTCAAATTTCCTAGTTTGAGTGGAGGAAATTATAAATTGTATACTAGTTGAGTGTATAGTTATTGTATGGAGAAGGTGGTCAATTCCTTCAGGATTTGCACAAATAAATAGGGAATTATCCTATTTTTAGTGGATAATTTTCTCAAGGATTTCACAAGGAAATAAGATGAGAGAAAAGGCCTATTTTGGCTAAGTGTTGGTTAGAGCAGGTTAGTGAGTATAAGATCATAACTGTAGTGCATGGTGTGCTTTAGGATTGAAGCAAGACATTGTAATTTATCCTTATTCTCATATAAATTAATGCAAAGCAACAGAGGGGTTTTTCCTAGTTGGGTTCCCCTATAAAATCATTGTCTTCCTTGTGTTTTAATGGTTCCATGTTATTGCATGTGTTTCTATCGTGTGTTTTGCTTTCCGCAAAATAGTAGAAGAAATTTGTGTCTCTTGATTTTAGTTCGATTTCATTAGCAGTAGAAAATTTCTTGTAATTTATACATGGTATCAGAGCTAACAAAGACTACATAGAAACCTTTTTATAGATCTTCTCTCAAAAAAATAAAAATAAATAAATAAATAAAATGAAATAAAAAATTGATTTTCATAGTTTTTGGTGCAGATCTTCTTCAGTACAAGAAAATTTTCTTTCAATGGATTGAGGCTTAAGTATGCATTAGAGGAACCTCAATTTTTTGTGCTTGGAAAGACAGGATGAAAGTTGTTCTGGATGACAATGGAGTATGGGAATACACTCAAACTGATATTCCAAAACTAGCAGCATCAGATGCACAATCCCTTGCTTAGTGGAAGAAAGACACAACATAAGCCAAGAGGATTATTCTGGATGGTGTCAGAGATCATGTAGTTTCGAACTTGCATGGAAAGGAGAGTCGTTTTGGAATGTGGAAAAATTTCATAGATTTATTCCAAGGAATCAATGACTCTGGGAAATTCACATTGAGAGATAAAATTAGGAGCATTCGAATGCAGAAAAATGAAACCATTCCTCAATACCTATCCAGATTCACTCAAGTTCAAGATGAAATTGGAGGAGTAGGAGAAAATGTGCCATCATATGAACTTGTGAGCTTAACACTCCTTGGCCTTATGAAGTCTTGGCATAACTATCAGGATTTAGTTAATGGAAGAGACAAGCTACTAGATTGGGAGAGAATTTGTGTTGATTTGGTGCAGGAGGAGATAAACACTAGAGATGGTGTCACATCCAAATATAATGAGGAAGAATATTGTTCTCTAGTTTGAAAAGGAAAGATATACAAAGGCACAAAGGCCCAAGGCAAGGAAGAATCCATCCATAACCATGGAAAGAAGAAACGCCTTAGTAAAATTAAATGATTTCACTGTCATGAGTATGGGCACTATGTGAACAAGTGTCCACACAAGAAATCTAGTAAAGATCATGCAACATGAGCATGAGGAGATTCTCTTGCATCATAACTCGAGTTGGATTTCACCCTCATTGCTTGTATGGAAAGCACAGTAAGAGGGAGTGAGTGTTACCTAGACCCTGGTGCCTCATTTCGTATGACAATATCTAAGGAGTTCTTCAACAACCTAGAGGAGAAGGACCTAAAATTAGACATAGAACTTCGAGATGATGGGAGGTATAGTACCAAATGGATTGGTACTATCACCTTTAAGAGGGATTCAAGCTCCCATCTTCACCTAAAGGATGTAATGTATGTGCCTGGTCTGAAGAAAAATATAGTTTCTGTCTCTATACTTGAAGACCGTGGATATGATGTGATGTTTAGTAAGGGGAAAGGTTTTCTAAAGCATGTTACTACTAGACAAGTAAAAAGAAATCATGTTTGAGTTAAAAATATCTACAACCTAGAGGTAGATTTCACCATCCATGCAACCATACCTCCAGGAGTGAGGTGGGGCGATGTAGAGACTTAGTCTCAGAGTTGAAAAGATTTGGGCAGGGTTCATAGGAGGGCAAGGTTCATATGAGTAGTAATTACAGTATACTCTTCTCATGGATCATTACCCTTGCTATAGGGGCCCACAATATTCAGTATCAAAAGGATTAATGTTAGTTGATGTAGTCAAATATTCAGCAACAGTAGCAGCCATAGACTCAGGAGACAGTTGCAACACAAAGACACATTTGATTCAGTATTTTGGATGCTTCTTAGTTGCAGTTGTTGTAGTAGAAACAAAAAAGTGAGAGGGAGTGTTAGTTTTGTTATAGTACATTCCACTAGAGTAGGATTGGGATTGTGAAAAATCCTTTTCTTGTTAAGAGGGAGTGTTGAAATTGTAGTAAGAAAAGGATTCATTTGAATTGTGCCTTAGTCAAATGGAGAAATTTTATTTTCCACATCAACAGGATAACTTGGATTGTAGTTAGTTTGAGTAACATGAATTTTTCTCCTAGTTAAATGGGTAATTTGATTTTTTAGGCTAGAAGTAGAGTTTTGCATGGGTTGATTGCTAAAATTGAGCAATCTAGTGGAGTTATTATTAGTTAAACTCAATTCTCCGAGATCTAGCCTTTAGTGGAGTCAGTAGGAGTTCAGTTGAGTAGTAATCACTATTTTTAACTCATTAATCTCTCAGATAACTAATCAATTTACTAGAAATAGTCCCATTCCTGCATGGAATTCGAATTTCCTAGTTTGAGTGGAGGAAAAGGCATCATTGTAATTATAAATTGTATACTATTTGAGTGTACAATTATTGAATGGAGCAGGTGATCAATTCCTTCAGTATTTGCACAAGGAAATAGGGAATTATGTTATTTTTAAGGGGTTGATTTCCTCAATTATTATGCAAGGAAATAGGAGGATTGTAGAGGCATATTTTGGCTAAGTGTTAGTTAGAGAAGGTTAGTGAGTAGGAGATCAGAATTTTAGTGTAGGATGTGCTTTGGGATTGAAGCAAGACATTGTAATTGATCGATATTCTCATTTGAATTAATGCTAAGCAGCGAAGAGGTTTTTCCAAGTTGGGTTCCCCTATAAAATCATTGTGCTCCTTGTGTTTTAATGGTTGCATATTATTTCATATGTTTCTATTGTGTGTTTTCCTTTCCGCAGAATAGTGGAAGAAATTTGTGTCTTTTGATTTCAGTTTGATTTCATTAGCAGTAGAAAATTTCTTGCAATTTCTACATAATATACCAAGGAATGTCCACACCATGCATAAGTAAATCATTTTCTAAAAGGTACATCTAATGCACTAGTTGTTTTGATAGATCCTTTTCCCTCTCAGAAAGCTAAAATGGTTTCCCATCATCCATCTTCTTCTTTCGAGAACTCTGCTAATATCATGATGATGTCCACTCAATATGCTCAAGTTATGGCAGCAATAAGGTCTAAAGACTATGGTTCTCAAAATCCTTCAAACGAAAGTGCAACTAGTCAAGCTTCAAAATCATTCTAGCCTCCTTCTGATCCTCTACAGATCAAGAAATCGGTCCCTGAAACAATAATTCACCCTCCTCCTAAAGGTGTTATTTGAAAGTCATCTTTTAATATGCATGTCCGTGTGACTCAAAATTATAACATTGTTGAAGACTTGGATCAAGCCCATTCAACAATGTTGGCTCTTAAAGTACTCCAATCATGCCCAACACAACAAAAATTATTGTTATCAGCTATTGGTGGAATTGATACACATGATTCTAACCTGATATTCTTTGACCTCGAGAATCATGTACCTAGACTCCTGCATCAACAGGTATTCTAGATTCCAATTTTTGTTAAAACCAAATGAATGTTTCACACAATAATTGACGAGGTAGATTCTAGTTGTATCATGTCTATTTCTTGTTCCAAATCTTGGGGCTCTCCAACACTTAATCAATCACCTGCCTCTCTAAAATAATTTGATGGAAGAGGATTCAAACCCTATAGATTTTTAAATGACTTACCAGTGTAATTAGAGGGTAAAATAGTTGCTATCGAGTTGGAGGTTGTTGATGCTCATCTCGACTACAACCTTTTACTAGGTCGGAGCTAGACTTATGCCATGTCTGCAATAGTCTCTTCACTATTTCAATTGATACTATTTCCCCACCAAGGGAGAATAGTTAAAGTAGACAAACTGAATTTTTACACCTCTAATCCAAATACCATTGGTCATATACCCTTTGTGGGAAAAATTCCTAGTTCTTACGAGAATGTCGGTTTGGTTCTACTTAAAGACTCATCATTAATGGGAACTTTTTCTCTCCCTCCACTCCATTTTCTTACCACATTCGCACAAGTAAATATGATATCATCTAGTACCAATTCTTATGATCCATGGATAGTACCTACTAAGTTTGATTATCATATCTACAACAATTAAATGTCACTTAGCCCAATTGAATATGCTTATGAAGCGATCCATTTAGCCTTTGAGGTAATTTCCACACCAAACAACCGAGTGAATTCGGTAGTCGATGAATATTATCAATATTTGTGGTTAATTTATATGTAAAATATTGATCCTTTTGATGGTGTTTTCCCTACGGATGAAAGAATCATGGAGATAATGTCTTCATAGGAAAAATCATGGGATGATAATCATCATCGTTCCTCTTTTCTACTAAAATTAGAAGTTATTGAGAATAATTTCGATTCATTATTTTTAACCGAGATAGTTTCACAACACCAAAGTCCTATTTTGATTTACAAGGCAAGTTCTGAAAAAAATTTGGAAGAAATATATGCTATCATCCTAATCGACATCTTGTTGAAACCAAGAATTGTTGAAAATGTTCACATAGGAGCCTCTTGTTCTATGGAAAAAAAACAAACTTATAAGGCCCTATTTCAATAATTTTGAGACATATTTTCTTGGACATACAAGGAAATGACTAGAATTTAGTCAAGTATTGTTATCCATGAAATTAAAACTTATATGGATAATAAGCCCACAAGGAAAATATTACGTTCAATGCATTCGCAGAAAGATGTCGCTATCAAGGTTGAAGTTGAGAAACTTCCAAAAGATAGTTTTATATACCATGTTCCTCTAATCGACCGGGTTTCAAATATCGTCCCAGTTACGAAGAATAAATGTTCCATAATATTGTGTGTTGATTATAGAGATACCAATAAAGATCATTGAAAAGAAAATTATGCAACTCCTTTCATTGATCAAATAGTCGATGATTATGCTAGAAATGAAATGTTTTCATTTATGGACGGATTTTATGGATATAATCAAATAAACATACTCAATTCTGATCAACATAAAACCACTTTTATTTTCCCTTGGGAAAATTTTGCCTATTGAAAGCTTCCTTTTGGTCTTAAAAACATTGGAAGAACTTTCCAAAGAGTTATGTCTTATGCCTTTGCTGACATCAAACATATTTTTGAGCCTTATCTTGATGACCTGCCTACTCACTCTAAGAAACTTCAAGATCACCCAATACATCTACGAGCCATATTTTTACAATGCAAGAATTGCAATATTCGCTTGAACCCACACAAATGTTTTTTTTGTGTGGAATCTAGGTGACTCCTAGGTTTCATCATATCCAAGGAAAGTTTCACATTGACCCATTGAAGGTTTAGGCCATACTCAATTTAGTTGCTCCTTCTAACCTTTGTCAACTCCAAAGTTTGGTAAGGAAAGCAAACCTTTTATGTCGCTTTGTACCAAATTATGTCGAGCTTACTAAAGGTTTCACCTGATTATTGAAAAAGGGGTTCCCTTTCTTTGGGATGACATAGCCCAAAAGGATTTTGATGCTTTGAAGGGTGTGTTGACTCACACACCTTTGTTGCAACCCCCTGATTACCATTGAGATTTTTTTTATACTTAGTTGCCTAAGATGATACTATTCCTATGGTACTTGTCTAGGAAGATGATGCAAATGAAGAACATGTGATTGACTCCTTGAGTAGAAATATTACTAGTAAAAAGATAAAGTATTCACATGTGGAGAAATTAGTTTTTGCAGTTGTACAAGTTGTCCAACGGTTTTGACATTATATATTACTTTGCAAAACTATAGTGATATCTGATTCCAACCCTATGATTTATATCCTTACTCATCAATTGTTGGGGGCAAGTACTCAAAGTGGATTGTGATTCTACAAGAGTTTGATTTAGAATTCATTAAATCTAAGTCTAAGAAATACTTAGTCATTTCATAATTAATATGTAATATTCCCTATACTGAATTAGAGGAAGTGAAGGCTCCATTCTTGATAAAACATTGTTTCTAATCAGTTCATATGACCCTTGGTATGGAGATATCATCATTTATCTCCAAACTCAAAAATTTTGGCCTGAACCATCTCATTCTGAATGACATTTAATATGATACCAAGAAAAACGTTATCTTGTTTAACTCATCCAGAAGCCAAAAAATCACTCAATGATTTTCATTATGTAGCACGTGGAGGGCATATGTTTGGTTACACTACAACCCAAAAAATCCTACATGTTGGTTATTACTAGCATACTATGTTCAAGGATTACATATTAACAGTCAAGAAATGTCATGCCTTCCTGATATATAATTAGAAAATGCGTGCTCCACCCACTCATTTACATATAGTAGTTGTTGTTGGTCCTTTTGCTAAATGGGGCATAGAAGTTGCTGCCTAATTGAAGATTTTGGAAGGGATCGAAGATATTGGAGGCTGACATGGTGTGGAGGGAAATTCTAGTCTTTGTCTAGGGTAAAGAGTCTCAAAGAATATTATTGAAAAGAAGAATTATCTTGACTGTGTTTTCCCCTCAAGGGGGGTTTTCCCTGGCATGTGCCTATATATGTGTCTCTTGTTTTGTGATCTTCATGTATGTATAATTGCTTGATGAAATATAAGATAATAAAGAAGTAAAAGAAGCCAACATACTCACAAGTAATTATCAAGAAAGGAGAATCAAATCCTAATATAATATACTTGATTTTCCAACAGCTTGGCCCTTATATAGTCAAATTTGTACTTGAAAAAGGGGCTTATGAACTAGTGGATTATAACATAATACCTTTAGTTCAGCCATAGAATGGGATGTATCTCAAAAACGACTATGCCTAGAATTTTTTTGCATAAGTACTTTGTACATTGTTGTACCATATTTTTTGGTTTACTGTAATTTATTTTCTTGCGAGCTTATTTTTTTCGCCTGCTTATATTTTACACTTTATTTGTAGATGTTGATGTTCTACCAACCTTACATTGGCTATTTTAATGGCGCTAGTCTTAGTACCCGAAATATTTCTTCTGATGCGTGGGAAATTTATATGCCTATGGATGAGTTAGTGAGTGTGCATGGCACTTTCCTTGGTTGAACAACTAACAACATTGCAGAATATGTTGGAAATAATATTGAGAGAGGGGGGTGAATCAATATTAGTCAAATCAATAACTTTTTCTTTTCATACTCTGATTTATATACGCTACTTCAATGAAGGTAACTCACATGTACATGCAACTATATTTAAGACAACCAACGTATATCCAGCAAACTTATGATTAAGTTAATTCAACGTATATTGATCTTTAATCAGTGCATCATTACTTCATTAACCATATAAATAGTAACCATGTGTAGTAATAATAGAACAAACCATCACACATAAGAAACACACATGAACACCAAGATTTAAGGTGGAAACCCAATGCGGGACAAAAACCACCTCTTACTGTCTTCTTTTAATATAAGAAAAACCTGTTTACAATCTTGTACTGGCGCAGACTCATACCAGTACATAGGCACCCACCTGTAGAAGGCTACAACCTTCTTTCATTCTCCAGCTACTACTAGAAGGGAGCTACAACCCCCTAGCTCTTGTACTAGCTGATTCATTTACTAGTATGTAAGTGCTGACCTACAGAAGGCTCCAACCTTCACTCGTTTCCAGCTGCTACTGGAAGGCAGCTCCAACCCCCTGTCTCTTGTACTAGCCGATCCATTTACTAGTACGTAGGCACCAACCTACAGAAGGCTCCAACCTTCACTCGTTTTCTAGCTGCTACTGGAAGGGAGCTCCAACCCCCTGGCTCTTGTACTGGCTGATATGTTTACCAGTACGTAGGCGTTGACCTACAGAAGGATACGACCTTCGCTCTTCCATGTTTTGTAAATTTTTAGATTGGATGCTCCTAGTACACAAAAATACACATGAAGGCCTCGTTTCATCAAATTTTCATACTGGACCCATCAACAACATTGAAGCTCAAAATCAATCACAACTACAATACAATAATCAAGTACATCTGCATCAACCAATCACTGAAACTCAATCATCAATCTCTGAATCAATCAATCACTGACAACCCATCATCGCTAAAGCAAATCACAATCAATCAATCTGAACATTCAGAACACTGTCACCAAAACACAGAGTAGAACCCAGAACTCTGCAACAACAACCAGAACCAACTGCAACTTCAAATATCATATTTCATAATGTATACGCTACTTCGATGTGTCGAACCAATGTGTATATGTGCTTTTATCAAAGCTAAACAGCGTACAGATCTGCAAATATTAACTCATAACTTTGCAACTATTCCAGACTTCAGTCATACCTAGATCATAACGTTTACAGAATAAAACATGTGTTAGTATTCAGATCTATACTATCATGATCAAACCACATAATGATAATTCATTTCAGGCCTTATGATTCCTATCCATCATCCATCATCAACCACATAGTTGCATCCTTAGTTCAGATCAAGCAAAGCATCAAAAGCCCATAAACTGCATATTTGATCTAACACTTCATAAGATATTCAATACTAGCACACCTTGGCCTAATCATCCTCTCCTCCTTATATAGTTTTAGGCCTTTCTCAATACCTTGGACCAAAGCCACTTAGGACCAATACCTTGGACCAAATACCTAGGGTCAATACCTCAGACCAAATACCTCGGACCAAATACCTTGGATCAATACCTTGGACCAAAATACCTTGGACTAAATACCTTGGACCAAAACCTTGGTTTTCCAATATGTATGCGCTTTTCCTCCTGTGGAAGTGCGTGTATATGTATACACTCCTTTTGTTTTTTTAACTCACGTGTATATGCTGCTTGGACAAGATGAAGCAGCGTATACTTCTTAAACTACTCTCTTTCTTCAACCTCTGGAGTCTAATCTATAATCCTTTGTTGTTAACCTACTGCACTATGAACTGTCATCTGAGTGAGTTGCCATCAAGAACAACACATGTATCATAATGCCAACAAAATATAGTGTAGTTATTGAACTTTTATCTGATGCCATTTCACTTGGTATTGATTCTCTAGTTGTTAGTTTGGATTCTCAACTTGGGATATTGCATTTAAATAATGTTTATTTAATCAGAATTTCGTCAATGTTAAGGATGTTTTTACAGGTCTATCTCTTGGAAATGGAATTTGATTACATTGAATATCAACATATTCCAATACATTTAAATACATTAACCGACACATTGGAAAACTATGTATTAAATCAACATTTGCAACATTTGTAAAAAGAAACAATAGTCATTCATATATTGTATAAAAATAGGCAGAGTAAATATAAGAAGTCTCCATAGATTAATGTGTATGTAAAAAGTTTTGGTTTTTACAAAAAATGACATCCAAGGCATATGAGGCCCATGGCCTTTTATTATCTGCATACATGTCGATCAAACCAAAAAGATAAAATCTAGCTCAAAAGCCTATAAAATAAGTACTCCTGATAACAGATGATAGTTTTTTCAATTCATTTTTTCACATATTCTCAAATGGAATAGAAATTGGACCAATAAAAATCCTTGACACCTTGCAATCATCCCTTTGAAAATCCTTACACGTTATCTCTCCAAAAGTTTCAATAATTCTAGTTGAATAAGCTTAAAAATAATTTTTGGACTAATCACACCCTGTCTACTATGAAACCTACACTGTTGCATGTTGCATAACTGAGAAACTACGTTGTCAATCACAAGTTTCGTTTGTTGCAGGTGTAATGGTTATATAATTTGGGAAAAATAAAAAATAATTACGAAAATTCTCTTTCCAGAAGCTTCTGTGGTGGTTTTAACCATTTACTATTGATTGGGTTCTTGAATTACTACTCTAGAGGTCTTATCTCTTATCCCTAGAGAATATCCTCCCTGATATGTGGATCTATGTCCTAGATTGGTAAAAACCAAACTAACCTATTTACCCTATAAATTGACTTCCTCCCATAGAGTCTAGGTTGGCTTTTGGAGACCCTTAGCTATGACTTGATGTTGCCTCTTTTTACTTAAGGATCCATTAACATCCTTGAGTTGTGATTAACGTCTTGATTTGTGGCAAAGGAAGGACAAGTTTTATTGTGAGACATCTACATTATCAAGAATTGCATAAGGGTTGTAATATTCTCCTTCATTTCATTAATACAAAAATATGTGTTTTCCTATACTTGTGTCTATTTGATGCTTATGTATTTCAATGCCCTCTTGACTCACTTATTAGAGATATTAGTTTATGCTATGTATATCTTGTAGTTCTTTTGCTTGTTGTAATTGTCTTGCAGGATACATTTATAGTAATTGGAGCTAGAGCTAAAGTTTACAAGCCAAGAGAAGAGGAAGACTTGTGTTGGACTCTAGGTAGATATTTCCTCCATTTTTTATTTTTTGTAAGGAAAACATTGGCCTTTTTTTTCTATTGTTTCTAGATCAAACCACTAGATCTAGGGGATTCACGTTTGTCTGCATAAGATAATTTTCCATATAACAACTTGGCTACTCTGCTGGGGAATGAGATGTTCCTTTAGTGATCTCCTTAGATTAGCCATTTTAAACCTTTCAATCCAACTTAAATTGACTTGTTTGCAGAGTAATTAGTCTTGGGAAAGAATTAGTCTAAGCTTGGTATGCTTTTTGTTTCTCTTTTTGAAAAAAATTATACCTAGTGTACTTTTTGGTATGAAACAGAGTGACTCAGCACACCTATCTCTCTCTGTAAGTGAGATGCATCACACTAGTTCTTGTGTCTAACCTACAGTGATTCCTATAGGATGCAAAAATTTCATTTTAATGCCTTTCTCTAAGCGTTGATTTTGTCCACTAAATTTTCACGAGTCTTTGTACTATTCATTGTCTCTGTAAAGCCATCAGTGTATTTACATTTGGATTTGAATTCCTTTTGATGAGAATTTGTTTGGTTTTTCTTTCTTCTTGTTAATTAGGGTTTGTGAACACTTGGGCTCTATTGTTGATTACATAAAAGAATTTTCATATTACGTTTTCAGTTTGTGTGAGTTCTTTTGGTCAATGATCTAACATCATTTTTGTTGGGCATGGAATCCCCCCAAGGCATGTTTTGGGGCTTAAAGCCCAAGTTTTGACTAAGTCCATTTTAAAGACTCCGCGATTTATGGGTGCGGAGCGAGAAGTCATAATAGAGTCACAGGGTTGTCTACCCTTGCTTTTGTAATGTAATGTCAGTTTGAAAGATCTACCCATGGTCCGTGAACCATGGCATTGTATAAATAGAGTGAGGCTCTAAATGTAAGAGAGAAATCTATAGAATAAAAATAAAAAGAAGCATTGAGTCAAAGTGTAAGTCATGTCTTTGGGTCGTAGAGTAGGAGAAGGCTCTGTAGCTGAGTGCGCAAACACCTAGTAGTCCGCAGTTGAGTGCGCAGACCCCTGCAGTTGAGTGCGTAGGGTAGGTCGAGTCTGTAACCATTGGAAGCATTAATAAAGAGAAGTTTTACCATATTTTTGTGTATCTTTTCCTATTTTATGTATTATTGGGTATGAATTGCAAGTTTACTGTTTTATTTACTACACGAACTCATATGAAGGTGTTGAATAAGAAAATATAACATAAGGCATCCATTTACGTGAAGATAACTAATGGGTATAAGAAGATAAGTAATATCTCGGGTGTGACTTAGGGAAATAGTGCAGATCACCACTCCAGTAGAGCGAAAGCTCCACAACCCCCAGTTAAGGTTGCACAAAAAAGAATATATCAGGGCGCGAAGGCCAGGGAAGTTCGTGAAGTAACCTGCATGAAGAGACTCACAGTTGGACCAAATCACCCCCTCAGACATCTCAAGGGTGCGGAAACCTAGTTCCACCACCCCCCCATACTACTTTGGGTGAGACCTTAGTCCGCGCTCCGTGGACTATTGCCAAAAGGAGCAGTAGTACAGGGATTTGTTTGGCTAATTAACTCCGAACTTGGGTCAGGCCCCAACAAGCCAATAAATGGTTTTGTTGCCAGGATTGGGATCTGCATAGAGATGTCTAATGTCATATCACTGGAACCCAACTAAGAAAGAAATTAAAGATTGGTTGGATAGGAAGATTCACGAGTTAGCGGCGCGGGAGAATAGGAATCCAAAACTATCAAAAGAAGAGTGGTTAGACTGCCACTTGTACACAAAGATCCACAAAATTTTCTTCGCATCTTTCCCTACTGAGTTGTACGAGTGGATCGCAAAGCTAGCAGATAGCCAAGGAAGGCGCAAGCTTGATAGAACTATTGTGTGGAATCCAAAATTGCTGCGCAGATTGGAAGCATCAGAGGATAAGATTGTGCACGCTGTTGATCATTATCTCAATCGAATTATAGGAGGATTCATCACTGAGTTCGTGGTAGATACTTCGGTCAGATATAGCCAAGCAGAATGACACTTCCTCAAAGGACTGCGAGGTAAGTACATTAAGTCTTTGAACACTTGGATTAAAATGCTACTGTGTGAAAAGCAGGTTATGCGAATACATTGATGTTTGGCGCTATGCGAAGTGGGAGAATTTACAGAAATGAAGGTAGTGTAGAACTAGAAACTAGCCCCTTGATTTCACCTCTGCAAGGGGATGAGGAAGAGCTCGCAAAGGTCTCACCAAGAAGTGTGATCAATTTCATAAGGCAAAGGATTCCGTGCATACCACCCCCACCCACACCACCGCTAGTTTCACCATCTTCACCCCCATCTTCACCCATACCACCTCCGCCACCACCGCGAGTCAATATGGAAAGCACGATAAAGTTGCCAGTGTTCGAGGGTGTAGAAAATGAAGATCTGAACCAGTTTTGGTTCATGATAAAAGATTTATGGGAAGCGTAGGGAGTTACAGATGACAATATAAAGAAAGAAACGTTGGTAAGCTCTTTGCAGGATCACGCACTGACCTGATACATTAAGCATTCCAATGACAATCCGAATGCATGGATCGTGGATATCCAAACTGCATTGAACAGATAATTTAGCACGAAAAATTTAGAGGCGCAGTTGATCATTGGGTTCAAGGAGATCACGATGCTACTAGGTGAGACTCCTTGAGAGTTGGATCAGAGACTGAAGTGCACAATTCATGAAGCTAACATGACTTTGATGGATGGACAACACTCTGAATGGTTTGTAGCATCACTAATGCCACATTTAAGGAACGCGTTGTCACAACTGAGGCTGAGGCCTTGGAGATCGCACTGACCTGATACATTAAGCATTCCAATGACAATCTGAATGCGAGGATCGTGGATATCCAAACTGCATTGAACAGATAATTTAGCACAAAAAAGTCAGAGGCACAGTCGATCATTGGGTTCAAGGAGATCACGATGCTACTAGGTGAGACCCCTTGGGAGTTGGATCAGAGACTCAAGTGCACAATTCGTGAAGCTAACATGACTTTGATGGATGGACAACACTTTGAATGGTTTGTAGCATCACTAATGCCACATTTAAGGAACGCGTTGTCACAACTGAGGCTGAGGCCTTGGAGATTGTGATGAGACTGCATGAGCCCCTGATACAGGATCCCAACATGGGATTTTTGCAGATCGACACACAGTTGAAAAACTTGTGCCTTGAGATGCAGAGTTTGAAATAGGACAAGACAACTCGCCCAAAGGTGCGCGATGAGGTATGGTGTGTTAAATGGGTCAGGGTCATGACAAGGACCACTGCCCAGTGTTCGTGAATTACCTCGTAGGTGGAGGACTAATGCCGTTGAGACCAGAGGCACAAGTAGGACCTAGCGTGGCGCCTGCGTTGTGGTGCACGATTTGTCAAATAGGAGGAAAGCATGCTACGAAC
Organism: Pinus tabuliformis; assembly: GCA_031772625.1. Taxonomy (NCBI): domain Eukaryota; kingdom Viridiplantae; phylum Streptophyta; class Pinopsida; order Pinales; family Pinaceae; genus Pinus; species Pinus tabuliformis. The sequence goes on along the minus strand of CM062817.1, from coordinate 1,326,885,118 downwards.
AACTACCATTTATTAAAGAAGTACACGCAGAATTTGTAACAGTTGTTCTGTAATTTCTATATTTCAGCGGGACATGATGGGCCCACCTACAGAAGCTATGAACTGATGATGGATAGGACTCCCACCTATAGAGTTTAGGCCGAAACATGGCCATTGAATAGAATGCAAGGATGGCGTGAACCATATTTCAGGGGCACGGATGAGGCCGAGGTGGAGGAGGACTTGGAAGTGGTCAGTAACAGCTGATATGTTATAATTGTGGAGGTCCAGGACATTATGCCTGTGATTGTATGAATTTGACGTGTCCATCATGCTTGTATTGTATATTATTTGATCATGAGATGGAGGATTGTCCCACACTGATAGCAAGGCTGCATGACAAGGGAGCGCTCCAACCTCCCCCGACTTAGAACCTGCAAATGATGAGGTCTAAGCTGCACGAGGAAGACCCTAACGTGAACATTGTGCTTCAAAGTGGAATTACAACAAGCAATGACAAAGGCAAGCAACTTGAAGATAGTACTTGGGTTCACAAGGCTTCGACGAAAGAACCAGAGTTTTATTTGGAGCATGCTAAGGAAACCTTCATGGAAGCTAGGAAGAGCTTCATTGATGCCTCCACTTCAAGAAGAAAACACAGACTAGAGTCAGAAATGGACCCATCGATGCTCACAACATTCTTGGAAACATGCATGAAGTTGTTGCACGACAACAAGGTTGTAAAGAGATTGCGGGAACTCATAAATAGATGCGCTGGGACCCCGCCAGGAGAACGGCACGTAGTCCGAAAGATTGGAAAGCATGCAACGAGCATGGGAAGAGAAATGAGATTGACTGCACAGATTGGAGAATATGAGATGGAAAAAGTGATTTTGGACCTAGGATCAGACGCGAACGTTCTACTGAAGTAGACATGGGAGTACATGTGAAGGCCTATGTTGCAATGGTCTCCTATCCAAATGTGAATGGCGAACCAACAAAAGATCTTACCTATGGGAAGATTGCAAGGAATCACCATGGACATTGAAGGAGCAAGCACGCTAGCAGATTTTGAAGTGACAGAGATTCTTGATGATAACAATCCCTACCCTGTGCTATTAGGGATAGATTGGGCCATTGACATGAAGGGGGTGATAAATCTGAAGAAGCACAAGATGATTTTTGAGAAAAAGTCTCTGCGTGTAGTTGTACTTTTGGACCCTGCAGAAGGATTGCACTACACAGAGCTAGTGCATGACTATGAAAGCGATGAAGACTTGGACTACATCTACAAGATAACCACGCCAGAGAAAGATTGGGTAAATCCCACCATGGATGGAAAAATCTCATGGGAGCACAAAAGCTCCTATACATCAGATTTTGACGAGGAGATAGGGAGATGGTAGAACTGGTTACATTAGGTAACCATGCTGAACTGTAACATGATGATGAGATCGTTGCGCTACGTATCAATGGAGGTAAGGGATCTGCCTATGTATAATGGGTTAAGTGAGGTAGATGACTTCTTGAAAAGATTTGAAAGGGAGGTTCCAGCACAACAACGTTGCGAGGCTTTGAATTGGGTACTACGCACTATGCCTGCAAGGTGGTGGGGTACGCACTAAGGAAGCTTTGAGGATTGGCGCAAATTCTGGAGAATAATGCGCATACAGTTTGGGAAGCCTCAAATGCAATTAACAGACAAGATTTCTGGAAAGAATGATCCACACACACACCTGTCGAGATGGGTACAAGCATATCTTAAAAAACATGCACGGATGCACACAGACTTCGCGTTGGGAGACACGATCTGTAAGCATGTGCGGGCGAGGAAATTTTTCAAACGACCCCTCCAGTTGGAACAATGAAGTATGGAAATAATGAGTGTGTAGAAGGTTATCCGCGCAGAATCCTTTAACGAAGTATGCAAAGCACTGAACAAGGTATATGATGCGCATCAGACTGATTGGGACCTGCGCATACCAGCGGTTCTGTGGGCTTATAGGACCATGTGCAAGAAACCAACGGAGAAGATGCCTCCGAGGCTAGAGTATGGAGCGAACTCTAAAATCCCCATAGAGTGTAAAATTCCTAGTTCGCGCATGGCAGTGTTAGTAGATATGACGGCTAGCAGAGCCTTGGGAGAAGGGATCGCACAGCTGAACGAAGCAGAATGCTCGGGACCTGAGGCAAAAATTTGATAGGATGATGTTAGGCTCCAAGAACTTATGAAAGAAAGGGTATGATTAAGGGAGAAAAGCACTCTGGTGGAAGTGGAAGTCAAGAAGCTTGAGGATGAAATAAAGAAATATTTTCTCGATAAGAAAACCAGGATTATAAAACAGGGTGCGCACAATCGCGTTGACAAATTTGGGGACTATCGTCGAGAGTTGATTTGCCTGATGCCTTGGATTGGACCGCATATTACTAAATTGATCACCCATGGTGGCACGCTATAAATGATAAAGTGCATGACACAGCAGTAACAATAAAAGGTGGATGTTTTCCAGGGAAAGTGATGGGTGACTAGTTGAAACCCAATACAGGTGGCACGACCACCTGAAGCCATGGGAAGTATAGTCTTAGCGCTCCAAGCTATTGAAAGGAGGCATCGGACTATAAACTACTCTGCTCGGGAGCTGCGTGATGTTGGAGCTGCGTGCAGGAGAAAAGTGTCACAAGGTCTGTGACCACGCAAAGGGGGCTGCACTACTACGTGGGTTGGCTAGAAAGTGACCGTTGTAGTCACTATTCACAATGTGATGCTTGACTTGAGACCAAATGGAGCGGGCAACAGGCATTTAAGACGAGCTTTATGGGTGATATTTGGGAAAATTTTCTGCCAAGGGAGCATTCATGAACCGGATTTGGGGGAAAAGGTCGAATTCAAATTCAAAAGACACTATAAATTACAAAGGGTTGCCCAACAAACAACACTTGGTCACTTGCGAATTGAGCTGTTGTATGCCCCGCATATTTTGAGTGGAGACCTGGTTTCCCTATGCAGAGCGTTGATTGAGTGATTGAGATATTTCTGGATGAGCAAGATGGCAGCGTTTGAAGAAGCTAGGGAAGTTGCAGAGATGACAGTTGAAGAGGCCGCACAGGCCCTGATCATAGAAGAGGCCCCCAAAGGCACCGGGATTGTGGTGGAAATCCCTAAATCACCACACTTGCTGTGGCCATAGAAAGACAAACAGTCGATGATTCTGGTGTGTGTTTCCCCTCGAAACCTATTGCGCACTAGATTAACGATGGAGGAGAAAGGGAAAGTAGTTAACTTGGAAACCAACAAGGAGGAGGAAGACTTGGAGGACCTGATAATTGAAGAAGACAAGGACGAGAGCATGGAGGAAGAAACTGAGCCTGCACACCCTCCAACAAAGCTTCCCACATATATCCCCTATAGAAGGGGAAGGAAAAAGTGCCCAAGGACCTCAATGAGAGCAAGAGCTCTCTCCAGACTCCGCTTCTCCCAGACGACATCATCTTTGAGGGCATATACCTGGGACAGGTGCCAAACTTGAAGTTTGAATATTGGGATCTCGTTGACCATGAGAAATTCCGTCACCTAGAGACCGCACAGCTCATGAAGCCCAAGCAGAACACTGCGGCGGGGGTTATAGAATTGGAGCCATGAAAGTGGTTGCGTGGAGTGGAAAAGGCAGGGTTACTAAACCTACTCTGGGTGCCGCATTTCCACCACACCCCAATGATGATCTTCATCATCAGGAAGATGCTCTACCTAGTGCATGGTGGGTGTTTGTGGTTGTAGGAGCCCATCCCCATCACGGACCACTTAATCCATCGCATTACTCGACTCCTGTGGAAAGGGGAGGACCCCATAGACATCTCGGAGGGCAAGAGTAGCAATTTGGCCATCGCGGAGGCCATGAAGAATAAATACAAGATGGAAAAGAAGAAGAGCGGCTATGCGATCTCCAGTATTAACAACAAAGTAGTCAGGGTGGCGACTCAGATACTAGTGGGTAAGGTCATACGGAAGTGCCACATGTACGAGGTCCCCGCACCAATGGTGGCACTTTCTAAATAATCCGCAGAAGGGGTCTAGTTCAACTGCTCTGAATTCTTATGCAAAGAGTTCCTAGAGAATTTTCGCGAGGCACAGGAACAAGGAAAAACATTCCACTAAGCATGGCTTTTGCTATCCATAGTTCTAGTGGTGGGGGAATTGTCAGAGGATAGCCAGTTCCCCACAATTGCAAGGGATCTGTCAAAGGCTGCAAAGTATGCTTCGCTATGGGCCACTAAGGACACGAATTGGATCCACGACAGTAAGATATTCTATGTGTTCATGGAGACTAACATCAGAATGGGGATTAACCACAAGCCACAGTTTTCACCCACTATCTACAACAACCTGCAAAGCTTTTCAGAATTTAAAGTGGATTTTCACCACATATATCTCAGAGCGTGCAATGACCTGACCAAGCAATGGAGTGAGCTACGCTTCATAGCCATAGATGATGTGATTTTTGATGTACTGGAGACATGGCCACCAGAGTGGCAGACCCCAGACATCGCTACGGAGGAGAATTCTACTACATAGAAGAAGAAAGAGGATGCCAAACTACGCATGGTGCAGTTGGCAGAAAAGAGAAGGCAAGAAGCAGCGGAAGAAATAGTGCAGGAGGCACGGGATGCTACATAAATAAAAGCAACAAAAAAAGAGGTCGCAGCAGCAGCAGCACAGGAGGTAGCCGAGTAGGTGCATGAGGGCTAGAAGTCGCCTTCGCATGTGCAAGAGAAAGATATAGAAACAGAGGAAGAGGAGGGTGGTGTAGACCCACAAACAACATCAACACTATTGAAGCACCAATGCCCAAATGAGCAGACAAGGCTGCACAAGAAGGTATGAGCCTCTAAACTATCTATCAACCCGATCACCCTTACTGAGGGGGATCTGCACGACATAGGCGAGACGGTGCACGACGTCACCACCGAGGCCCTCGAGAACTTTGTGGAGGAGAATCACATTGTGTTGGGGGCCCTCCAAGTGTAGATTCAGGAGTTGCAGGTGCACACTCCTTAGGTTGGTACTCTTTCGACCAGCCTCACAGTCGGGACAACTGCAGCCGAGGAAATGCTACACGCTTGTAAAACCAACACAACAGTGCTACCAGAGGGGGTATTGGTTACAAAAAATGAGGCTAACAGGCCTATGGTCAGTACTTTGAAAGGCCTCAGGATCAACATGGTTGTGCTCCCACGGGAGACTCTCTATGTTTTGCAGGATGGGATTACTGCAAAACTATGGGCTAGGGAGAGTCACGCGTTGCAAGTGTTGAGCAAGCAGAAGATCAACATGGAGTAGTTGAGCTTGCAGTGCGACGAGGTTGTGTCATAGAATAGGCAGATGGTACAGGTACTGGATGAAGTCTACCAGATGGTCCCTAAGTTGGCCATCCCAGTAGATGCACTAGGAGAGGCGCGCATCCACATATTAGCAATAGGGGCGCACGAGGTGCGAGATGAAATGACCAAGGTTCAGCTGGAGCTGAACCTTCAGATAGCAGAGTTGTAGTTGAAGGTGTAGGCGTCCACCCCGGGGATGGAAGAAATCAACAGTGCAGTAAGGGACTGCACCAGAATGTTGGAAGAGTCATTTGAGGTCCTCACCAATCTGTTGGAGGACCCTAACATCCAATGCTTAGAGACAGAGGCACGTGAGCTTTAGAAGTAGCGTGAAAACATCAAAGGGACCACGCAAATGGTGGTCCTCACTTAGAGGCTCGCGTGAATGCAACAGGCCAAAGCACTGAAATAACAAGTGGATGTAACAAAACACAGAGAAGTAGTTTTGAAGGCACGCATTTAGCCTTGGATCGACGAGGCCTTCATCATTACAGTAACAATTGAAGGCAAGCTCACGCAAATGTAGGGGACACAGGAACAGATCCAGGGAAGTAGTTCCAACACCGCAACCTCGGAACAACGTGTACAGGAGATTCAGCAGGCAGCCGCTCAGTGCACTGCCGACCTTGCAGTTGTTCGAGCAGAGTTAGAGGGTCTCTGCACAAAGATCTCTGCACTGATAGAGTGACTAAAGGGTGAGTCACAATGTTTGTGTTGGGGGCCTGTTGGGTGTGGAATCCCCCCAAGGCATGTTTTGGGGCTTAAAGCCCAAGTTTTGACTAAGTCCATTGTAAATACTCCGCGATTTGTGGGCACAGAGCACAAAGTCATAATAGAGTCACAAGGATGTCTGCCCTTGCTTTTGTAATGAAATGTCGGTTTGAAAGATCTACCCATGGTCCTTGGACCATGGGGTTGTATAAATAGAGCGAGGCTCTAAGTGTAAGAGAGACATCTATAGAATAAAAATAAAAAGAATCATTGAGTCAAAGTGTAAGTTGTATTTTTGGGTCGTAGAGTAGGAGAAGGCTCTAAAACTGAGTGCACAGAGGCCTAGTAGTCTGCAGCTGAGTGCATGGACCCCTGCAGCTAAGTGCATAGGGTGGGTCGAGTTTGTAACCGTTGGAAGCATTAATAAAGAGAAGTTTTACCATATTTCGGTGTATCTTTTCCTATTTTATGTATTATTGGGTATGAATTGCAAGTTTATTGTTTTATTTACTGCACGAACTCATATGAAGGTGCTGAATAAGTAAATATAACATAAGGCATCCATTTACACGAAGATAACTAACGGGTATAAGAAGATAAGTAATATCTCAGGTGTGACTTAGGGAAATAGTGCAGATCATTGCTCCAGTAGCATGGAAGCTCCACAACCCCTAGTTAGGGCTGCGCGAAGGCCAAGTAAGTGTGCAAAGTAACCTACATGAAGAGACTCACAGTTGGACCAAATCACACCCTTAGACATCTCAAGAATGCGGAAACCTGGTTCTAGCACCCCCCCATACTACTTCGAGTGAGACCTCAATCTGCGCTTCACAGACTGTTACCAAAAGGGCCAGTAGTACAGGGATTTGTCTGTCTAATTAACTCTGAACCTGGGTCAGGCCCCAACAAGCCAATAAATGGTTCTACTGCCGCGACCGGGATCTGCATAGATATGTCTGATGTCGTATCACTGGAATCCAACTAAGAAAGAAATTGAAGATTGGTTAGATAGGAAGATTCACAAGTTCATGGTGCAAGAGAACAAGAATCCATGACTATCAAAAGAAGAGTGGTTAGATTGCTACCTATACACAAGAGATCCATGAAATTTTCTCCGCATATTTTCCTACTGAGTTGTACAAGTGGATCGCGAAGCTAGAAGATAGCCAAGGAAGGTGTAAGCTCAACAGACCTATTGTGTGGACTCCAGAATTGGTGCACAGATTGGAAGCATCAGAGGATAAGATCATGCATGCTATTGATCACTGGCTTGATCGAATTATAAGAGGATTCATCACTGAGTTTGCGGTAGATAATTCAGCCAGCTATAGCAAGGCAGAATGATGCTTCCTTAAAGGACCGTGAGGTAAGTACGTTAAGTCTTTGAACACTTACATTAAAATGCTACTGTGTGAAAAGTGGGTTATGTGAATACATTGATGTTTGGGGCTACGCGAAGTGGGAGAATTTACAGAAACGAAGGTAGTGCAGAACTAGAAACTAGCCCCTTGATTTCACCTCCATGAGGGGACGAGGAAGAACTCACAAAGGTATCACCAAGAAGTGCGATCAATTTGATAAGATAGAGGATTCCATGCATACCACCCCCACCCACACCACCACCAGTTTCACTGTCTTCACCCCCATCTTCGTCCATACCACCTCTGCCACCATTGCGAGTCAATATGGCAAGCGCAATAAAGTTTCCAATGTTCAAGGGAGTAGGAAATGAAGATCCAGACCAGTTTTGGTTCATGATAAAAGTTGTATGGGAAGCGAAGGGAGTTACGGATGACAATATTAAGAAAGAAACGTTGATCAGCGCTTTGCAGGATTGCGTGCTGACCTAGTACATTAAGCATTCCAATGACAATCCTAATGTAGGGATCACAGATATCCAAACTGCACTGAACAGAGAATTTAGCAGGACAAAGTCAGAGGCACAGTCGATCATTGGGTTCAAGGAGATCACAATGCTACTAGACAAGAACCCTTGGGAGTTGGATCAGAGATTGAAGTTCACAATTCGCGAAGCTAACATGACTTTGATGGATGGGCAACACCGGGAATGGTTTGTAGCATCACTAATGCCGCATTTAAGGAATGCGTTGTCACAACATAGGCTAACAACTTAAGCTGAGGCCTTGGGGATAGCGATGAGACTGTATGAGACCCCGATACAGGATCCTAACTTGGGAGTTCAGCAAATCCATGCACAGTTGAAAAACTTGTGCCTTGAGATGCAAAGTCTGAAACAGGATAGGACAGCTCACATACAGGTGTGCGATGAGGTATGGTGTGTTAAATGTAAGGGTTAGGGTCATGACAAGGACCACTGCCCAGTGTTCGCAAATTACCTCGCGTGAGGAGGATCAATGTCGTTGAGACCAAAGGCACAAGCAAGACCTAGTGTGACACCTGCATTGTGGTGCGTGATTTTTCAAATAGGAGGAAAGCATGCTACAAACAATTGCCATTTATTACAGAAGTCCACGCAGAATTTGCAATAGTTGTTCTGTAATTTTTGTAGATCAGTGGGACATGATGAGCGCACCTGCAGAAGCTATGAACTGATGATGGATAAGACTCCCATCTATAGAGTTCACGCCGAAACATGGCCCCTCGACCTGAACACAAGGATGGCGTGAACCAGATTTCAGGGGCGTGGATGAGGCCGAGGTGGAGGAAGACATGGAAGAGGTCGCAGACAGCTGATATGTTACAATTGCGGAGGGCCAGGACACTATGCCCGTGATTGCATGAATCCATCACATCCATCATGCTTGTATTGTACATTGTTTGATCATGAGACGGAGGATTGTCCCACACTGATAACAAGGCTATGTGATAAGGGAGTGCTCCAACCTCCCCCGACTCAGAACCTGCAAATGATGGGGTCTGTGCCACATGAGGAAGACCCTAATGTGAACATTTTGCTCCGAAGTGGAATTACAATAGGGGATGAAAAAGGCAAGAAACCTGAAGATAGTACTTGGGTTTGCAAGGCTCTGACGAAAGAACCAAAGTTTGATTTGGAGCACACTAAGGAAACCTTCATGGAAGCTAGGAAGAGCTTTGCTGATGCCTCCACTTCAGGAAGCAAAGACAGACCAGAGTCGGAAATGGACCCATCAATGCTCACGATGTTCCTGGAAACATGCATGAAGCTGTTGCATGATAGCAAGGCTGTAAAGGGACTGCAGGAACTCATAAATAGATGCGTTGGGACCGCGCTAGGAGAACTGCGCGTAGTCTGGAAGATTGGAAAGCACGCGACGAGGACAGGAAGAGAAATGAGATTGACTGCGCAGATTGGAGAATATGAGATGGACCAAGTGATTCTGGACCTAGGATCAGACACGAACATTCTGCCGAAGTAGACATGGGAGCGCATGGGAAATCCTACGTTGCAATGGTCTCCTATCCAACTGCGAATGGCCAACCAGAAAAAGATCCTACCTATGGGAAGATTGCACGAAATCACCGTGGACATTGAAGGAGCAAGCACGCTGGAAGATTTTGAAGTGATAGAGATTGTTGATGATAGCAATCCCTACCATGTGCTATTAGGGATAAATTGGGCCACTGAAATGAATGAGGTGATAAATCTGAAGAAGCGCAAGATGATTTTTGAGAAAAATTGTCTGCGTGTAGTTGTACCTTTGGACCCTGCAGAAGGATTGTGCTACACGGACCCAGTGCACAACTATGAAAGTGACAATGATTTGGACTACATCTACAAGATAACCACGTGAGAGCAAGACTAGGTAAATCCCACCATGGATAGTAAAGCTCCTGGGAGGGTGAAAGCTCCTGTACATCGGATTCTGACAAGGAGATAAAGCGATGGTAGAACCGGTTAAACGAGGTAACCACGCCAAAACTGTAACATGATGACGACATCGCTGTGCTGTGTATCATTGGAGGTAAGGGATCTGCCTATGTATGATGGGTTAAGCGAGGTAGATGACTTCTTGAACTGATTCGAAAGGGAGGTGCCAAAACAGTAACGTTTCGAGGCTTTGAAATGGGTACTACGCGCTATGCCTGCGAGGTGGTGGGGTACGCACCAAGGAAACTTTGAGGACTGGCGTGAATGCAGGAGAATGATGTACATATGGTTTGGGAAGCCTCGGATGTGATTAACAGACGAGATTTCTAGATGGAAAGATCCACATGTGCACCTGTCCAGATGGATACAGACATATCTTAAAAAACCTGCGCGGATGCACACAGACTTTGTGTTGGGAGACACAGTCAATAAGCATGTGCGAGTGAGGAAATTGTACGAATGACCCCTCTGGTTGGAACAACGAAGTATGGAAAGAACGAGTGTGTAGAAGGTTATCCATGCAGAAGCCTTTGACGAAGCATGCGAAGCACTGAACAAGGTATATGATGTATAGTGGACCGATTGGGCCTTGCATGTACCAGTGGTTCTGTGGGCTTATAGGACCACATGTAAGAAATTGACAGAGCAGATGCCTCCAAGGTTGGAATATGGAGCGAACGCTGAAATCCCCATAGAGTGTAAAATTCCTAGTCCGCGCATAGCAACGCTAGTAGATATGACGACTCACAGAGCCTTGGAATAAGGGATCGTGCAGCTGAACGAAGCAAAACGCTTGGTACCTGGGGAAGAAATCTAACAGGATGATCTTAGGCTCTAAGAAATCATGAAAGAAAGCATGTGAATAAGGGAGAAAAGTGCTCTGGTGGAAGCAGAAGTCAAGAAGCTTGAGGATGAAATAAAGAAATATTTTCTTGATAAGAAAACCAGGGTGATAAAACAGGGTGTGCATGATCACGTTGACGAATTTGGGGACTACTGCCGAGAGTTGATTAGATTGATGCCTTGGATTGGACCGCATATTACTAAATGGATCACCCATGGTGGCGCACTGCAGATGATAAAGTGTGTGATGCAACCAGTAACAATAAAAGGTGGATGTTTTCCATGAAAAGTGATGGGTGACTAGTTGAAACCCTATACAAGTGGTGCGGCCACCTAACTCGCCATGGGAAGTACAGTCTTAGCGCTCCAGGCAGTTGAAAGGAGGCACGAGACTATAAAATACTCTGCTTGGGAGCTGTGTGATGTTGGAGCTGCATGCAAGAGCAAAGTGTGACAAGGTTTGCGACTGCGCAAGGGGCCTGCGATGCTGCGCGGGTTGGCTGGAAAGTGACCATTGTAGTCACTATTAATGATGTGATGCTTGACTTGAGACCAAATGGAGCGGGCAGCAGGCATTTAAGTCATGCTTTATGTGTGAGATTTGGGAAAATATATTGCCAAGGGAGCATTCGTGAACCAGATTTGGGGGGAACAATTGAATTCAAATTCAAAAGTCGCTATAAATTACAAAGGCCTGCCCAGCAAACAACACTTGGTCATTTGTGAATTAAGCTATTGTATGCCCTGCGTATTCTAAGTTGAGACCTGGTTTCCTTGAGCAAAGCATTGATTGAGCTCCTAATTGATCAATTGAGAGATTTCTGGATGAGAAATATGGCAACATCTGAAGAAGCTAGGGAAATTGCAAAGATGACAGCTGAAGAGGCCGCACAGGCCTTGATCGTAGAAGAGGCCCCCGAAGGCACCGGGATTGTGGCAGAAATCCCTAAATCACTGCGCACTTTGAGGCTGAAGAAAGACAAACAGTTGATGATTCCGGTGCGTGTGTCCCCTCAAAACCTGTTGCACACTAGATTAACGATGGAGGAGAAAGGGAAAGTAGTTAACTTGGAAACTAATGAGGAGGAGGAAGACCTGGAGGCCCTCATAATTGAAGAAGAGAAGGACGAGGGCATGGAGGAAGAAACTGAGCCTATGCACCCTCCAACAAAGATTCCCGCATATATCCCCCCATGGAAGGGGAAGGAAAAAGTGCCCAAGGACCTCATCGAGAGCAAGAGATCTCTCAAGACTCCACTCCCCTCGGATGACATCATCTTTGAGGGCACGCACTTGGGATGGGTGCCAAAATTGAAGTTTGAATATTAGGATCTCACTGACCATGAGAAATTCCCTCACCTAGAGACCACGTAGCTCATGAAGCCCAAGTAGAACACCACAGTGGGGGTTATAGAATTGGAGCGGTGAAAGTGGTTACGCGGAATGGAAAAGGCACGGTTACTAAACATGCTCTGGGTGCCACATTTCCACCATGCCCCAGTGATGATCTTCATCATCAGGAAGCTTCTCTGCCTGGCGCATGGTGGGTGTTTGTGGCTAGAGGAGCCCATCGCAATCATGGACCACTTAATCCGTCACATTACCCAGCTCCCGTGCAAAGGAGAGGACCCCACAGACATCTCGGAGGGGAAGAGTAGCGATTTAGCCATTACGGAGGACATGAAGAAAAAATGCAAGCTGGAAAAGAAGAAGAGGGGCTATGCAATCTCTACTATCAAGAACAAAGCAGTCAGGGTGGCAACTCAAATACTGGTGGGTAAGGTCATGCAGATGAGATCCCATGCCAATGGTGGCACTTGTTGAAAAATGCGCAGAAGGGGTCCAGTTTAACTGGTCGAAATTCTTATGCAAAGAGTTCTTGGAGAATTTCTGTGAGGCACAGGAACAAGGAAAAATGTTGCAATATGCATGGCTTCTACTGTCCATCGTGCTGGTGGTAGGGGAATTGTCAGAGAACAACTAGTTCCCCACAATTGCAAGGGATCTGCCGGAGGCCGCGAAGTACACTTCGCTATGGGCCACTAAGGATGCAAACCGGATCCGTGATAGTAAGATATTTTGGGTGTTCATGGAGATGAACATCAGAATGGGGATTAACTGCAAGTCGTGGTTATCACCCACTGTCTACAACAGCCTACAAAGTTTTGTAGAATTTAAAGCAGATTTTCACCACATATATCTCAGAGTGTGCAAGGACCCAGCTAATAAATGGAGCGAGCTACCCTTCATAGCCACAGATGATGTGATTTTTGATGTACTAGAGACATGGCTGTTGGAGTGGTGTGCCCCAGACATCGTTGCAGAGGAGAAGTCTGTTGCATAGAAGAAGAAAGAGGAGGCCAAACTGCGCATGGAGAAGTTGGCAAAAGAGAGAAGGTAAGAAGCAGCGGCAGCAATCGAGCAGGAGGCGTAGGATGCTATGTAGATAACAACAACACAAAAAGAGCCCACAGTAGCAGCATCATAGGAGGCAACTGAGAAGGCATGCAAGGGACAGAAGTCGCCTTCGCATGGGCAGGAGAAAGAGATGGAAATAGAGGAAGAGGAGGGCAGTGCAGACCCACAAACAACGTCAACACTATTGAAGCGCCAACACCCGAGTGAGTGGATAGGGCCATGCAAGAAGGTAAAGCCTATAAACTGTCTATCGACTCGATCACCCTTAGTGAGGGGGATTTGCACGACATAGGCGAGACGGTGCCTGACGTCAAGACTAAGGCCCTCCAGAACTTCGTGGAGGAGAATAAAATTCTGTTAGGGGTCCTCTGAGTGTAGATTTAGGAGTTGTAGGTGCGCACTCCTCATGTTGGTACTCTTTCGACTAGCCTCACAGTTGAGACAGCTGCAGCCGAGAAAATGCTATGCACTCGGACAACCAACACAATAGTGCTCCTAGGAGGGGGCACTAGTTACAACAAATGAGGTTAACAGGCCTACGGTCAGTACTTTGAAAGGCCTCGAGATCAACATGGTTGCGCTCTCACTGGAGACGCTCTATGTTCTGCAGGATGGGATTACTATAGAACTGTGGGCTAGGGAAAGCTGCGTGTTGCAAGTGTTGAGCGAGCAAAAGATCAACATGGAGTAGTTGAGATTGCAGCATGACGAGGTTGTGTCACAGAATAGGTAGATCATATAGGTACTGAACAAAGTCTGCCAGATGGTCCCTGAGCTAGCCATCCCAGCAGAGGCCCGCATCCACAGATTAGAAACAGGGGTGCGTGAGGCACAAGACGAAATGACCAAGGTTTAGTTGGAGTTGAACCTTCAGATAGCAGAGCTACGGTTGAAAGCATAACCATCCACCCCTCCAGAGGTAAGAGAATAGCGAGCAAACACTATTACATCGGGGATGGAAGAGATCAATAGTGCAGTAAGGGACTGTACCATAATGTTGGAAGAGTCATTCGAGGTCCTCACCAATCTGCAGGAGGACCCTAACATCCAGCGCTTAGAGACAAAGGCACGTGAGCTCTAGCAGTATAATGACAGCATCAAAGGGACTGCACAGACGATGGCCCTCACTCAGAGGCTCGTGCAAATGCAACAGGCCAAAGCACTGAAAGAGCAAGTGGATGCAACACGACACAGAGAAACAGTTTTGAGGGCATGCGTTCAGCCTTGGATCGACAAGGCCTTCGTCATTACAACAACAATTGAAGGCAAGCTCGTGCAAATGCAGGGAATGCAGGAACAGATCCAGGGAAGCAATTCCAACACTGCGGCCTCAGAACAACATGTATAGGAGATTCAACAGGTAGTCACTCAGTGTGCTGCAGACCTTGCAGCTGTTCGACTAGAGTTAGAGGGTCTTCGTGCAAAGATCTTCACATCGATAGAGTGACTCGAGGGTGAGTCACGATGTTTGTGTTGGGGGCCTGTTGGGTGTGAATCCTCCCAAGGCATGTTTTGGGGCTTAAAGCCCAAATATTGACTAAGTCCATTGTAAAGACTCCGCGATTTGTAGGCGTAGACCACGAAGTCATAATAGAGTCACAGGGTTGTCTACCCTTGCTTTTGTAATTTAATGTCAATTTGAAAGATCTACCCATGGTCCGCAGGCCATGGGATTGTATAAATAGAGCGAGGCTCTAAGTGTAAGAGAGACATCTATAGAATAAAAAGAAAAACAAGCATTGAGTCGAAGTGTAAGTCATGTCTTTGGGTCGTAGAGTAGGAGAAGGCTCTGCAGCTGAGTGCGCAGAGGCCTAGTAGTCCGCATCTGAGGGTGCGGACCCCTTCAGCGGAGTGCACAGGGCGGGTCGAGTCTGTAACCATTGGAATCATTAATAAAGAGACGTTTTACCATATTTCTGTGTATCTTTTCCTGTTTTATGTATTATTGGGTATGAATTGCAAGTTTAATGTTTTATTTATTGCACAAACTCATATGAAGGTGTTGAATAAGTAAATATAACATAAGGCATCCGTTTACGCAAAGATAACTAATGGGTATAAGAAGATAAGTAAGATCTCGCGTGTGACTTAGGGAAATAGTGCAGATCGTTGCTCCAGCAGTGTGGAAGCTCCACAACCCCTGGTTTGGGCTGCGCAAAGGCGAATATATCAAAGTGCGAAGGCTAGGGAAGTGCGCAAAGTAACCTGTACGAAGAGACTCACAGTTGGACCAAATCACCCCCTTAGACATCTCAAGGGTGCGAAAACCTGGTTCCAACACCCCCCCATACTACTTCAAGTGAGACCTCAGTCCATGCTCCACGGACTATTGCCTAAAGGGCCAATAGTATAGGGATTTGTTTGCCTAATTAACTCTGAACCTGGGTCAGGCCCCAACAAGCCAACAATTTTCATTTTCATTACATTTGAAATCAAAAAGCAAAAGATTTTTTTTTTCATTTTTGCATTGCATATAGGGTTTTCGAATTGCAATGGATTAGTACATTAAAATATCTTCTTAAGAAGCTCTTTTTTTTTGCATCTTTGATTCTTCCATAATTGTTTGTTTCTTCCTTCCCATAAATAAATCTTCATCGAAATGAAAGAATTATTTTCATCATTCTAGTTGCATCATAGGAAGTTCAAGTGAATTCATACCATGAGCCTTGAAAATGAAACATAATTGAAGAATAAATTGAAAACTTACTCAATCAATCCAAGTATATAGAACATTAATGATACACATAGAGGTCTAGGCTAGAGATGTGTTCTGGTGCCATAAAATGTAGGAGATGTTGTTATTTGTTTGTGTTACATTTTTGGGGTATTCCGTATTCCATGTACTATAAGTATATTGGATCATTCTCCCCATTTCTTCGAGTATATCAGATGGTGCTCCCTGTATGAAATGTATATCAGAATACTTCCTATTGTATAGGGTGCATTAGACAACACTACCATGGACTGCACTTCCACATACCTTCGGGTATATTTTGTAAGTCCCCTATAGGTTGCTATATTGTCATAGATAACCGAGTCGACTACCTTGTCTATTGTGATAAACTTAACACAACATTCAACGAGATTTCCTGCACGCACTGGAAATGGTATATTACAGTTCACAGTTAGTTGGTAAACCCTTTTCCCTAGTTACCCCTATTTTGTTTTATTTGTGTTGTTAATTTCTAAAATTAATTAACCCATCGTGGAAGAACACCCTTAACAACCTCGTTGTTTGCATATAATGAAAATTTTGCTTCCTTTACCTCGAGAGGCAACACTTGCTCATCATAAGAATAAGAAAATGTAAACTAATGAACCTTGTACTTTAGAATCTACCCCTTCTAGAACCACCTTTGAAGTTAATCCACTCAAATCGTCACTTCCCATAAGTATTGAACCCTAAATTACATCCTTACCAACTAGTGAGTTTGACATAGTCGAAACTTAAGCCCCTGAAAGATTAGAACCTAAGGTCATTGAACCTGAATTTCTAGATTCATATAATTGACAACCCGAGGTTATACAACCCGAGGAATCTCAAAAAACTGAACCAATTACTTCAAGAACTTATTCTTCTCTTCCTCTTCCTTTTTCTCAACCACAAGCTATAAAATTCGGTCCTGATGGGGAACAATTCCTAATTAGATATCTTTTGAGTGTCGAGGAAGTTACTAAAGAAGAGTCTCAATCTTCATCTCTTGTTCAGTTGAGAGGGACTCCTCTTCACCGAGCTCATCCTTTTCTTACCCCTCATACTCAAACACAAGCTCCTTCCTATCACACCCCTCATTTCACTTCATCTTTGAACCTCCCTCGACAAAATCCTTTGAGAATTTTAACCATGAATGAGTCAAATATGGTTTCTCAACCCATGTCAGTTATCATGAGTGATTCGACCAAAGTTTTAGCCACTTATATGTTTGTAACTTCACCATAAAATCATTAATATGGTAGTCTATTAGTGCCCCAGCTATCAGTCTTTATCTGGAACCTTTTTTGGTGCGTCGACTAGTTAATAGACTTCTCCTTTATCATCTTCATTTGGAATACCATTTGGTTCCCCTTTAATGAGTGCCTCACAACCACAACCTTTTCAACTTATTTGCCCCAAACTTATTTGGAGTAGCAATATGGTGTATTTCAGAGTGGATTTTGATATCCACAACAACCTTATTCATCTTATCCATGATACCCTCCCATCGGGGGGGATTTCCATCCATACACTCCTTATCCTCTGAATGGGGGGAACAATGCTACTCAAATATTCCCATCCTATGATCAAATGATTCAAGTTGGGACTCCATCCTATTTGAGTCCTCCTCCTATAAGTCCTCCATTTCCAGGAATGGCTGCTAATCCTTAGAATTCTACGTTTCTTGTTCAACCTCATTTGGTCTTAAATAAAACTCCAACCTCTCAACCTGTTTCAACTATGCCCTAAGTTCCTACTTTCCAACTTGTTCAATCTGTTTCTCAACCCGTCCAAGTTCCACCTCAAGTGAGTCAACCTGTCTAGGCTATATCTCAAATACAAATTACTCCAATGGTATCTAAAACTTCTCAAATCCCATCTACCCAACCTCTTTAGGGTACGTTACAAACTCCACCTCCTAGTCATTCTATTCCTTAAATGCAAGTAAACCAACCTATGAATGGCATGACATAAGTGCGAAACAGTCAACCCAATGTTGGAATGATACAAAATCCATCCAGGAAACCATTCTAAGGAATTCCTTAAATGCTTGTTGATGAAACTACTATCCTTCAAATGCCTTATAAAGGCCAACAAATCCAAACTCAATTGTTCCAACCTTATCAAGGTTTTCATGGAACTGGTCAACCTAGTTATAGTTATCCTAGTTATCAAAATCCTCCTTATCCTAAAATGCAAATACCAATTGCTCAATCCATTCTGCCATATCCATGATAACCTCCACCATAGGTTAACATTTATCCACAAGCTCAACCTTCAAAAATATAAGTTAATAGATAGTTTCCATTTGTTTCAGCAATTGAGTTTCCAGACTTATCCTAGCTAACGGATGATCCCATTTGTCATTCTTCTTGGTGGTCAACCATTCCTACCAAATTGTTGAGTGACAATTCGAAATTTAATGGAATTCCTGGAGAAGATTCATCTAATCTTGTTATGACTTATCATTTATGGTGTGCATTCAACTCCTTGAATGATGATTCTATTCATTTATGGATTTTTCATAGAACTCTTATTGTTATGGCATCTAAGTGGTATGTTGAATTACCACAATATTCATTCAAAAAATTCAATGCATTGGCAACCACATTTCTAACCCATTTCCAATTTCCCATCCATTATGAAACTGGAATTGATATTTTGACCTCCTTGAAGCAGTCTGACTCCACTCATATATCTGATCATATACATGAGTGGATGCGTTGATGTAAATTGGTTAAAACTTACATTCTTGATCAATTATTGGTAGAGTGGTTTTCCAAATCCCTCTTGTCTAATATAACTGGAGATGTTTCCAAAGGTGGATTTTTTAATAAACAAAAATTCATTTCTCATGCTCAATATCTAGATTTGATTTATACTCAATCTGGCATGCTCTATGACAAGATACCCAATGCTCTACGACCTCAACATACTACTCCACCTGCTCTCCCCTCAAAGGAATCACATGGTGTTAATGGCATGGTTGGTTCTGTTAGTCAACAATGGCAAGAAACTCTCCTAATCAATCTAATTCAAAATCTACTCCTGCTACAACCAATCAAAACCCTCCCAGTCCTATTCCTGTGAGAACTTCTGAGATAAATGTTGTTCAATCTAATAAGGGAAAATCTTAGCAACCTTGACGTAAGAAAAAGGGTAAAGGAAAGAATAACAAAGAGAAACCTCCATAGGAAAAGCAGAAAAATTAGTATCCTAACGAGGATCTAAAACCTCATTATCCATGTCTTATCTGTAGTGATGAACATTTCATGAAAGAATATCCACATTATGAAAACATCAATAGATTCTTGAAAGTTTCATCCACAATGCCTACCGTTTTGATAGACCCTTTCCCTAATGAGGAAACAAATACAATTGCTCAAAATCCATCGTCCTCTTCCCAAGTGATGATGTTATCTATTATTAGTAATAAGAATGGTGTCATGGTGGCTACAAGGAATAAGAACTATGGAAACCTGAATCCTTCAAATGGAAAGATTGATAATCAACTTTCCAGCTCTACTCCACCTACCTCTAGTCCTCTCCAGATAGAAAACCTGCTTGTTGAATTGATTATCAAACCTCCTAAAGGAATTATTCATAATTCAACATTTAATCCCCATGCCATCGCTGCGCAAAATTACAACATAGTTGAGGATTTAGCTCAAATTCCTTTAGCTATGTCAGCACTCAAGGTGTTGCAGAGTTTTCCTTCACAAAAAAATATTTACTAGTAGCGATTGGAGGAGTAGATCATTCAGATTCAAATCTTGTTGTATTTCATCAAAATAACCATACTCCTAAACTTTTGCCCCATCTAGCTTTCATGATTCAAGTTATTTTTAGAAGTAAAACTATCCACCGCACAATCGTAGATGAAGGTGCCTCAACCTGCATCATGTCTCTTTCATGTTGGAAAGCAATTGGCTCTCCACAGCTTAATCAACCACCGTCCACTCTCAAAGAGTTTGATGGGAGAGGATTTAAACCTTACAGTGTCATGAATTCATTACAAGTAGAATTGGATGGAAAAACAGTCTCAGTATAGGTTGAAGTCATTGGTGGACTTTTGGATTATAACCTCTTGTTGGGACAAACATGGGTTTATGCCATGGCAGTCGTGGTCTCAAACTATTTTAGGATGATGCTTTCCCTCAACAAAGGGGCATCCTGGCCATCAGTAAACTTGCCTTTTTTGCCATTGATTCCCAAGTCACTGGGAGTATTCCACTTGTAGTTGAATCTCCACAATCTTATCAACATGTTGGGATAGGATTGCTTAAAGATTCATCCTTAATGGGAACTTTCACACTCCTCTTCCTAACATTCCCAATCTAGTTTCCTCTATTAATATCATTTCATCTTGTACTATTCCATCTAATCCCTGGATAGTACCTGATAGATCCAGCATTCAATCATTTTGTGACCATATGCCAATCAGTCCCATTGAGCTAGAGTATGAAGCTATCTAGTTGGTTTGTTTCACAGATCCTGATACTAATGGCTTAGTAAATTGGGTTGATCATTCCCAAGATTCAGGTTCGAATTTTGACCCTTTCAATGGAACATTTTCCACCTATGAAAGCATCATGGAGATCATTATGCCAGATGACACTCCATGGGACGATAATCACCATCAATCCTCATTACCTAAAATTCTTGAGAATAATATGGAAGATTGTTATTCATCCAATGTTACTGAGTCATTTCATGGTTTTATCTTTGTCTATGAGGTAAATTCCGAGAATAATTTAACAAATATTGAGGAGACTCTACCGCTCAATATTTCTATCAAACCTAGAGTAGTTGAAAATGTCCATATTGGTGCATCTTGCTCTCCCAGTGAGATCAAGATTTATAAGGACCTTTTTCAAGAATTTTGTCACATTTTTTATTGGACATACGAAGAGATGCCAGGAATAGATCCAAACATTGTGTTGCATGAGATTAAGACTTATCTGAATGCTAAACCTGTTCGGCAACGTTTACTTATGGTTCACCCAAAGAAATTTCCTGCCATCAAAGCAAAAGTTGAAAAACTTTTGTGTGCTAGTTTTTATCTGTAGGTTTTAACTTTGTACAGAAATTACCTGCAGATGAATTCCAAAAACAGAAAATAAACAATGATGAGAATATAAAACAAATACACAGAGATTTCCCTTAGATCCCAAAACCGAGACTACTATATTGATTTTTTCGTTATGCTCCTTTCAATGTTACAATACATATATATACATGCCGAAGCATTCATAAACCCCAATCCATTAACCCTGGATTAGAACATGATTGTAGTTCCCTTGACCAGATCTATAAAATACCATGGGGAGAAAACCATCATGCTCAAAACCATGTGCAAAACTCATGCACAAAACCATAGGTTGGTTCACCCACTTAATATAGGGTCCAAAAAAAAAATTCTCAGGGTGCTGCCCTAGACCTCGTGTAGGGGTGCTACCCCCCCTTAAACCCCTCGACAAAGGGGGTTGCACCCCCCCTGTTGTGCCCGACAAAATGAACAATGGGCGTTGTCGCCCCCCATGAAACCCCCACACATGCGACTAGTTGTGGAAAGAATATAACACACACCCAACATTATGTATCATGTTCCTTTAATGAATTAGGTTTCAAATTGTTCCCATTATGAAGAAACATGGTACGATTAGAGTATGTGTTGATTAAAGGTATATCAACCAAGCTTGTCCCAAGGATAACTACCCGACCCCTTTTATCAACAAAATTGTTGACGATTGTTGCGAAAGCGAAATTTTTTCATTTATGGATGGCTTCTCTGGTTACAATTAGATCAACATTCTACCATCATACCAACAAAAGAATGCCTTCATTTTTCCATGTGGCATGTATTCCTATTAAAAACTTCCCTTTGGTCTGAACAACGTTGGCAGAACCTTTCAAAAGGAAATGAACTATGCTTTCCATGATATCAAGCATATATTGCAACCTTATTTGGATGATTTTCCTATCCATTTTAAACATTGTGAAGATAATCTAATGCACCTCATAGTAATCTTCCTATGCTATCAACATTATATCATACAATTAAATATACACAAATAAGTGTTTTGTGTCCAATCTAGTCGAAATCTAGGATTCGTAGTGTCCAATAACGAGATCTACATTGATCCTATCAAATTATAGGAGATCATTTATTTTCATGCTCCTTATTCACTCGTTCAGTTTCAATTATTTTAAGGGAAGGATAAATTTATACAGAGATTTGTCCTTAACTATGCAAAACATACAAAAGGGTTTACTCACTTAATGAAAAAGGGGTTCCCTTCAATTAGGATCACACTACTCAAAAATATTTTGATGCTTTGAAATATGTGTTATCTCAAGCATCTTTGTTATATCCCCGTGACTATAAACAGTATTATTTCCTCTATTTAGTTATGATAGTTACGACAATCACGATGGTTTTGGTACAAGAAGATGATATAGGAGACAAACACCCCATATATTACTTGAGCCAAAACTTGACTAGGACTAAAACCATGTATTCATACATCAGAAATTTAGCTTTGGAAGCTATGGAAGTTGTCTAGAGATTTCGTTACTATATCTTGCTTTAGAAGACTATAGTTTCTAATTGAAACTTGATGACTTACATTCTATCATTTCAATTACTGGGGGGGGAATAATCAAAGTGGATCATTATCCTTCAAGAGTCTAATTTGGAATTTATCAAATCCAAGTCTAAGAAATCTTTAGTTTTTGTTGAATTGATCTGCGACCTTCCTTCATTTGAGTCAGAATCAACCACCAACAATTATATTCCAAATGAAAGATTGTTTTTAATTGATTCTTTCAATCCTTGGTATGGAGATATCATCATTTATCTCCAAACCCAGACTTTTCGGCTTGATAATACTAGTTTTGATCAACCTTGAATTCGATGCCAGGCTCGCCAATACATCATAATTGGTGACACTCATTACTTCCATGGTGTTGATTTGATTTTTCGATGCTGTCTTAATCATGATGAGGTCAATAAATCCTTGAATAATTGTCATGCTGAAGTATGCAATTTACACATGTATGTCTATGTGACCACCCAAAATATTTTATGTGTTGGTTATTTCTAAATGAGCATGTTTCGAGATTGTATTTTGGTAGTCCAGAAATGTCACGCATTTCAGATTTATAATAGTAAATCCCATTCTTCTCCTGCACCTATGCATCAAGTTATTTTCATTAAACCTTTTTCTAAGTAGGGTATTGACTTTAGGACTTGTAACCCTCATTCGTCCACAGGGGCATGGATACATTATCGTTATTGTAGATTATTTTACTAAATGGGGTGAATTTATGCCTACGTTTGACAACACTGACAAAACTACTGCATTGTTCCTTTTCAACCATGTTATTGCCATATTTGGTATGCCCCAAGCTATCATTACAGACCATGGTAAATATTTTCGATATTACATGATGCCTGAACTTACTGCCAAGTTGGGCCTTCAACATGATAGCTCAACTCCCTATTACCGACAAGCTAATGGGAAAGTAGAAGACATTAACAAGGTTTTGAAAACCATTCTCCAATGCATGGTATGGATTCATAAAATGAATTTTCCAACCAATCTTTTTTCTTCTTTATGGGAATACTAAAATTTTTTCCAAACATCGAATAGATTCACATCGTTTCAGTTGGTATGGTCTAGAAGAAGTTCTCCCAATTGAATGTGAGATTCCATCCTTAAAACTAGCCACTGAGCTTCTTCCTACAACTTCTGCAGAAGAAGAATGTTTTTGCATCTAGATCGCCCAGATGAGACCCGACACAATGCCGCAATGGCCAACAAGGCTCACAAAAAATGTGTCAAAACATAATTTGACAAGAATGTTAATCCTCGTCCCTTCTCGGAAGATGACCTAGTCCTTTTACACGACGAAGAAGATGACAAATTAGGAGCTGGGAAGCTCATACCATTATGTTTAGGTTCGTATATAGTCAAGCATGTACTAGAAAAAGGGGCATATGAACTGGTTGAATTTGATGGAATTCCCTTAGCACAACCCTGAAATGGGTTGTACCTGAAAAAATAATATGCTTAATATTTCTTCTACATTATTAGTTGTTTTATACATACTGTATAGATTTTCTAGTGTGTTTACAGTGTGGTTTTTTAGAGTTTTCTACTGCCTCCTCTCATCTTGGATTTAGTTTGATTTGCAGATGTTTTCATTCCCTCTGTTATATGTTGGTTATGTTGATGGCACTAGTCATAGTACTCAGAACCTTTCTTTCACAATGTTGGAAATTTATGCTCATGATGATGAGTTAGTGAGTCTACAAGGGATTTGTATCGGTCGCTCAAATAATAACATTGTTGAGTATAGATCAGTGATCAACTTGTTATTTGATGTTATTTCACATGGAATTCATCATTTAGCTGTCATAATTGATTAAAACTTGTGGTACAGCATTCAAAAAAACATCTATTCAGTCAAAATTCCAACTTTATTACACATGTTTTTAAGGGTTTCCTCTAATAATGAAATTTTGATTACATCCAATATCAAAATTTTTCTAGGAGTCTTAATACATTAATAGATGCATTAGATAATTATGTATTGGACATGCATTTGCAACACATGTAAATACACAAACCATAATCATATATTGTGTAGGAGAATAGAATAAAAGTAGAAGACGTCCATAGATAGAAAACTGTAAATAATGTTTGGTTTCACAAAATCATGTCCAAGACACCCATGGCCACATGACCTATAATATCAAAATACATGTAGACAAAATATGGTTGAAAATCCTCCTAGGCGAATAATCCTATGATGCTCTCGATAACATACAATCACATGAGAAACCTTGCCAAGAAAACAACTTATGCACTTTCGAACTCCTATGGTGTACTGTTGCGGACAGATGGGGACCTCATTAATTCCTATGTTCAGTATACTATGGGTCAAACCTTCAATATGATGCTCAAACTTAGTGAGTATCTCTATAGTGTTAGGATCAACCATCTCTTCCTCTAACCCTGCAGCCTCAGCCTGTACAAGATGTGGCTATGCTTAGTGATGAATACGCAACATGCCTTCTAGTCGTACATGTCCAATATATTCATGTAAGAAACTAATACTTAGTCTCTAATACATACAAATATAAAAAAAATGTAAAACACAAAACACTAAAAATATCCAAAATGACTTTTTTCACCTGCATCAACCCATTGCTTTCCTTCAAGTAAGAGAAGCTTCCGTCTCTGCGAAAATCAACTCCAACATATGGGTAGTCCTCAATCATAATTAGTTTATTTCGCAACCATCTAAATAAGGTAGGAGTAAAAATCATTGTAGGTGTGCCCCCATGACGAGACATCAGATCTACCCATTGCCTCATACAAGGCACTCTAGGTCCCGAAAACTCACAAGATATCAGTTGAGGATGAATTAATGGTATCCTCTCCAAGGCAAAGGATGCAATTTTAGAACCATATCCAAAGTTCTGCAGCCATC
This sequence comes from Pinus tabuliformis, assembly GCA_031772625.1. Lineage (NCBI taxonomy): Eukaryota > Viridiplantae > Streptophyta > Pinopsida > Pinales > Pinaceae > Pinus > Pinus tabuliformis. Next base: position 1,326,859,763 of record CM062817.1, on the reverse strand, counting down.
CTGTCTTTTCCTGATTGAGTTGTTCCTTCATGTTGGATGAACCCCTTCAAACAAGTTAAGTATTGTAGGCTCCAAGCACTCTAAGGCATACTGCATCTGAGTCTTGGTGGCTAAATGAAAAGCAGCACTGTCAGCCAATCGAGTAGTGGTGAAAAGGATTTTCCTCAGAGGAAGACATACCAGATCCTTTATCTCAAGCTTCCCATCCTTGGTTATTTCAGCCCAAGGTTGACAATGAATAGTAATGTAATCCTTCATTGTCTCCCCAACTCTCCTCAATCTAGATAACGAAATGGGAGCTCCTCTTCATGACAAACCTATTAGGAAATATATGTCCTCAACATCTATCATGATAGTGTGTACTCCAAACCTGAAGTATTGTCCCTGTACATCCCAACATCTGACCAAATACTCCAACAACTCTAACTAGGCCTTCATCCCCAGAATCATTAAAAACTTGAGAAGCCCACAATTTCTAAAATCCTAACTTGTTGTTGGGTCTGTTAGACACCTATACCAATAGGTTTCATATTTCATGATTGGCTATGGAAGGTCCAATATGCTCTGCTTTGATGATTCAAAGATCACATATTTCCTAGATAATCTGATCTGTGCTTATAGCTTGGTATGGACTTAAAATTTTGATGGATGGTCCAACAGTCTAATCTGGATCATTCCATGGTTTAAATTTGCAGTTGTAGAATAGAGAAAGGAGTCTGTCCAAACTGTTTAATCTTGGCAGACAAGTAGTTCAGGTAGAGAAGAAAAGGCTCCCAACAGCTTAATCTGGGACCTTGGAAGAGATAAGGGTAGAAGTAGATAGAAAACAAAAGAAAAAAGCCAAAGAAAAGAAAAGGCAAGTAAGGGTTTGCAAGTCCAAGTGCACCCTCCAAGAAGAAATAAAAATGCTAGGTAAGTAGCTGGGTAAGTAGTTGGGGTTGCAGAAAGGTTATCTTTACCATTGCAGATATGTTAACTGTGTTTACCAGAGCAAAGTCAATCAATTGACAAGGTGTTCATCTTCATCAAGTTACAGCAAGGAGCATGACTAACCTCCCTCCTCCCCCTTCCATTTCATTACTAACATCTCCTCATCAGCTGAGATTCATGGAACAAGATCATGGTTTCATGGTGGTTCTTGTTCATTCAAAAGCCACATTTCTTGTCTAAAAATCTTTTCATTTTGATCTACTCTCTAAACTAAGTAAGTTTCAAATAAGCTTAATGGTTTCCCCTCCATTTACCCCTTCATCCATATTAACTCTAACACTACTATGTAAACCCCCTACATTACCTTTCCCCTACTAGTAAATAACACTAAGGTGTATAAATCCCAGCACTATGTACATATCTTCCTCTTGGCACTATAGCCAAATAAATGATCAAGGGAGACTTTAGTCCATCTGGGACTGTGGTCAACCCTATCTTGGAGCTGCTCTAACCCCTGGTTATGAGCAGTAACCTTTTCCCTCAGCCCTCACCGTCCCTTAGCTCAAAAACACAAAAAACCCCCGTTTTCCTTGCCAAAATCACCCCTATAAACCCCTCTCTCTCATAAAAACCCTTGAAAACCCGAAAAAATCCCCAAAACCATGCAAAACCCATTTTCCTATAGTTCTCCACCCGAAATATTAAATTGAATATAATATTGAGCCGGCGGGACCCCCCCCCCCAACCTGCACGATCCGTCGGAGGACCCGCCAGCCGTCCGATCTCTGCCGCCCAGATCTAATGGTGGGCGGTCATTTTCGTCCCCTGACCTGCCGAAATTTAGCGTCCGGGGAAAGTGGTTTCATGCTCCGTACCCTGGACGCGTGTCAACCGCCGGGGTTGTTCGGAGCCCCCCTCCCCAATACCACTCGCCAGCAAAAGCGGTGCGGGGAACCCGCTTACCATTATTCCAAACCGCCACCCCTCATGTCATCATTGCGTCATCCTGACGTAGTACCTGTTCGCCCACCCCGCGCCATGTGATCCTCCACGTACCCCTGCCACCTCATTCACCCGCCACCGTGTCCTGCCACCCTGGCTCACACCTCAGCAGCCACGTCACCGCCATACCCGGGCCCCGCCATGACGTCATGCTGACGTCATCGGCGGAAAAGCGCCAAATACTTACTTTTTCCAAATTTAACGTTATAAACGACCAAATGAACCGTTTTCGGTCATTTTCACGCGCAAAAGAAGGAGCCGTTGACAAGCAGCTGCCGCGAAATTTGTCCCCAGCCATCAAATTTGACATTTCAACCGCTGCAAGTCCATATTTCGACGGCATTTAACCTCCACAGCCCGGCCCGCAGGCTTCCAAGCTAGTGTTCCAGGTATTTCACCAGTTTTTCCCCACTTTTGCCCATGCATTCCAATTCTCTGTGAATTCACCATTAAGAACTGGTAAAAATCCTAAAATTCAACTCTGCTTAGTAAGCTCAAGCAACCTGCACCACCCCTGAACTATAACTCAATACTAGAGCGGTCATTCCACGGGTTGAAACCGTAAAATTGCCCTCGAGCTGCTCGGCATTGTTCCCTTTTGCCGAGTACAGGCCACCTGTATTCTTACCAAAAGAAACCTCATTACTTCTGCAACTTACCCCTGGCAGTTCACATCCCTGAAAGGTTGCAGCAAACTGCACAGACCAGCCTACATTTTCACTGAGAAAAAACGCTTAAGACTTGGTCTAACAATTGCCATCACCTTATTTCAAATCAAGCTTTACAATGTCTGCTTCTGCATCCTCATCCCTTAGTGTAGCTCCATTGAATCCAACAAACAGAGAGCTGGAGGCCTTGCCATTGGTTGACAAGGACTGTCTTATTGAAGACTTTGAGGGCAACAGGGATTTCTTACAAACTTTCAGTCAGTTGAGAGAAGACTATAAGGATGGTCATGGCACACATGGGATATGGGAGTCAAACCTACCATATTATTGTCTCCCAGCTGTAAATGTCTTCCCTGAGATCATTCGCCTATGTGCTGAAAACTACAATGAGCAGCACAGAACTGTTAGCACTCCGTCTGGAAGAATCCTTTTCTACATCAATGCTGAGTCCATCAACAAAATGTTACACTTTGACCAGACAGAATTTCTAATCCCGTTTTCCTTGGGCCATTTGATAGAGAGTGGTGAAAAGATGACCAGTGAGGAGATTCAAAAGGTCACCAGAGATTTCATGAGACCTGAGTGCCAGCCTACAGAGCCACCTCCCTACCTGGGTATCCATTTCAATGACATAGGCAGGCTTTTACTGGACATGATTGCCTATGTGCTGGGATACAAAAACAGTGAGCATGTGGACAGAACGATGCTGGTATTGCTATCTGCATATAGCCCACGGCAACCCCCTGCCAGGAAATATAACTTTGCTAAATTCATTGCCAATAAGATTCACGATCAACTGAGCAAGCTGGACAGGCAAGGGGTCTTCAGGTACTCAGCATATATTTACCACCTATTCATGTACTACCACTCTGAAGCCTTCCCATGCTACATCAGAGGGCTAGATCAGAGAGGGGAGAGAAGATCTGTTATCTTCTGGACCCCTGTCTTTCATAAAGTCACAAACTCACCCTACACTTACTGTGAATTTGTTGAACAATTTGTATACCCAGTCTCTTGCCTGTTAATGAAGTCCCCTCCTCCCAGGGTATCAAATGAGATAAAGAAAGCTCTGCAGCTTTCAAAGAAAAATAAAATAGGTGACTGGTACCTATATGAGAACCATACTGTCATTAGGATTTATGGCTGTGAGCTCTGTCCATACAGGCTCCCAAAATACGTACCAATGAGGTTATTTGCCTTAGAATATTACAGGCAGTTGATTTAGTCAGACCTCACCCATTTCCACAGCGCCAAAAAGAAGGCCCACCTCAAGTTCAAACACGAGTTAGGCCCCTTCATCATGAACAAAAAAGAAGGGTGGGAAGAGGCAGACCTAATCCTCAAGGATAAATACCAGTTATCCTATAGCTTTCGGTGGGTCCATTATGACCCTCAAGGTTTCATCACTTCCAGAAGAAACAAGTATAGGCTGTTAGGCATCAAACATTGCCATTACCCTCACATTGAAAAATATGCCAACCTACAAGAATGGCAGATGGACACTCTAGTGGAAAATCTAACTGAGGAAGAAAGAATGCTAAAGAATAGGAGGGAGCTTGAAAAGACTATTGACCTAGACTATGTGCAGCAGGTACCTTTCAGACCGCCTTATTCAATAGGAGAAGGGACCTCGGCTACAAAGACTGCACCACAGGCACCTTCTACATCAACACCAGTGTTAGATAAAGGCAAGGGTATAATGGGCACAGAAGAGGAGGTAACAAAAGAAAAGCCTGCCCCTGAAATAGAGCAGCAAACAGGGCAGCAACAAGAACAGCAGCAAGGGAAAAATGTCCCTCCAGAGACTCAGCCACCAGCAGCTCCACCACTGCAAATTCCACCCCCACAAAAAGAGCCAGTAACTGCCCCAATCTTACAGACCCCAGCACATGAGGAAAGGGGAACTAAAAGACAAAGAGCAGAGTCCACTCCTCTCAGTGGATCCTCCCACCCGCCAGAAGCCAAAAGGCAAAGGGCAGACTCCCCAGAGGTGGAAGACATTACTGATGATGTCTTGGAGAGTGAGAGAAAAGACAAGGAGGGCAGCCAACATACAGGTACAAGCTCCTTTCAGCAGGAGCAAACTTTACAACATGGCTTAGAGGTGTCCTCCTCTTCCCAGCTGACCAAGAAGCCCAAAAGCGCCAAGGCTTCTTTCAAACAGATAAAAGCTCAGAATGAGCTGCTAAGGGCCGAAGTCTACAAGCAATTCCTTGATGCAACACCAGCCCAGCAAGAGAGACTATTGTCGGTATATGACATTCAGGAGGAGAGACTGCTCCTCAGCCACTTCAAGCCAATGGGGCCGGAGCCTAAGACACCGGCAGATTTCATAAAAACAAGGGTGGAGGTCCTAGCCAGGGATATACACCCCATGGACCAGATTGAACTCCACAGGCAAACTGGAGAGATGGTCTATACGACCCTAATAGAGAAGGCCACCATGGCCCATGAGCTGAAGGAGTCCCTCAAAAACACCAACACCCAGTTGGATTTTGAGAGATTATCGTCCCAAGCCAAGGACAACAGGATAAAGTCCCTGGAGGAGATCATCATCGATCTAGGACATGATCCTAGTGATCCAACGGGTGTAAAGGCCCTCCTGAAGAAAAAGGATGATGACTTGAACGCAATGAAGAAGAGGTTGAAGCTGCAGCCCACAGAGCACCCTCAAACAGCAGAACTCCAAAAGCAAAAATGGGCTGAGGACCAGCTAGACCTCCTAATGCAGCAAGACCAAAGGATTAGGGAACTGGAGAAAGAGCTGGAAGGAATATTACAGGAAAAACAAGCAGACTCCACTTCCCAAGCTCCTCCAACTACATCAACAACAGCAGCAACTTCAGGAGCAGCAGTGGCCCCCACAACAGAAGCAGCAGGAACAGCAACAGCCCCAGATGCTAGTCCAAGTGTAGAAGAATTGACCAAGGCCGTCAAAGCAATGGAGCTCCAAGCAGACGAAATAAAGAAGGCCAAGGAAAAATTGGCAGAACTGGATGCCAAATATGACAAGTCTAAAGTGACTGTAGCAGAACAGGGCAGAGAAATAAAGGCCCAAAAGGAAAAGATAAAGGCCCTAGAGAAAGAGCTGAATCTAGAGACTGCCATGGCTGACATCAAAAGAATTCTATGGGCCAAAATTGGCCAATCCATCAAGCAGCAGTGGAGGTCAATAAAAATAATGCATGAGCAGATGGATTTGATGGCCCAAGCTCAAGCAGACATTCAGAGGGCCAAGACAGTGCTGGGAAACAGAGCAGAGCAAGCAAACAGGATGATAGACTTCTTGAACAGGCAAGAGAGGGAGGAATTGGCAGCCATAGGCATTCCCAATAGAACAGAAGCTGTCCTCTCTGCTAAGAAAGTGCTTACCCTCAGTAATTATATACAAACAGTAGAGAGGAAATTCTATGAGATGCAAGCAGATGTGGAGGAGTACAAAGCCAAAATGGGGGTGCTGCAAGGAAAACGCCTGCCCAACCTACTGAATGGTGCAGGAAAGCTGATCTCCCTAGATCAAATGGCCAATATAATGGCAACCACTATTGAAAATCAGATTATTGCATCTGGCAGTACATCTGAACCAGCAGGGCCTCCTACAGGACAGAGCATATATGAAAAACTTGAAGGCCTGTTCTTCATTGAGAATGAAGCAAATCACCTGTTCGAGACTCCTCCCAATCTTTATAGGCATACAGAGGCCGAGGAAACATTGATAAAGATGCGCAGACATCAAATGCCTAAGGAGGATTGGTGGCAATCCATGCTTCAGATTCTGCCACGATAACTTCAGTTATTCGGTCACCACAGCAGCAATCACAGTCACAGGTGGCAAACCCGAGAAAGACAGCGCAGCAAACATAAAGACACGTTCGCCAGCATTAAAGCAAAGTGGCTCAACCGACTCCCTGACCTCCAAAGGTCAAAATTATCCTCTGACAAACTTAAAGAGCACTTATGCTGCATTCAAAGTTGTAATAACTTCTTTTCTACTTTCTGTACGAATTTATGAAGATATTTTCTCTCTCAGATGACTCAATGCCTGAGATATTTTGTAGAAACATTCCTATAAAGTCCCCTTCGCATGAGCTTGCAAGGGTTGTTGTTGATTTCTCCTGAAGAAATTCTTATGCTATAATCCTTTCAGAAGTATAATGAAGAAAGTGATGGAATTTCTCGGATTTCTGAGGTGTTGAATGCGTTCTGGTATCTGTTGATAACTGTTGGATTCCTGTGTATTTCACCATACAATAAGTCTCTGTAACTCTCTCTGTTATTTACTTGTGTTGTTAAATTCCATATATGTTATCTGATTCTCAATACTAAGCAACAAGGAAAAAGAATAACTTCCAGGATTTATTCACTGAGTACCCTGGGTTCAATCTGTGTTGTTAATGAATGTTTTCTTCAGCTGTAATCTAGATAAGTGTAATTCTTAATTGCTGCACTTTCAGAATACACCTTTCACAGTGGCCTTTGTCACAGGAATTCAAGTTTTTCTCCTGTGCAGCATGTTCACTTTCACCTCATCAGCTTAATAGAAAATTCTTAATTGCTTTCTGTTGGTTGACATACATCACCATTTAAGCTAACTTTGTTTGTTCAAGATACACAATCGGCCCTGCAGTTTGAACACCACCAATCCTGCATTTCAAAGCATTTCTCAACTCCAGACTCCATTGCCCAATGATATATTACTCTCTGAACAGAATATCATAAGACCTGAAAGAAATCCTCCAACCAAAACATAACTAAAACCTGAGCATAATAGCTAGCCTAAAACACCATCATAACAGAGACAAATCATAAAGAGAGAGCCCTCTCTGATTACAGTTTGGCTAGAAACTGTGATGCAAAGATTGGTTAGTGGTTACCCCGGCCGTATTCCCTTGGGAGTCATAGGGAACAACCTGGGTGCTAACATAATTGGCGACTCCACTGGGGACTTTTTAGGATGTTTTAATTGCTATTTATCTTCCATAGCTAACATCAAGCCTGAAATCAGTCAAGAGACCTTAAAACTGTTTCTGCATCACAGTGATAGCTTTAGGGAGGAGCTTGTTTAGGGAATCTTCATCTTAGCTTTGAAATATATATAGCCATTCTAAAGTCTTCATCCAGTCCTTTCAGAGATAAAAATTTCCTGAAAAATTCCAAAAAACAGTTAGAAGCTGGCTCCTAAGAAAAATCCACGGCATACTAGGGCAAATCCTGATCCAAATCCACCCATCATTGTTGATAATCCAAATACCATCCCTAGAAACATAAGGAGGCAGCAAAGGCAGGAGCAACCTGCTGATTTGACTTCGGAGTCAGATCATCCCAGCCTCATCCCTACTCCATGCAAGGTCCTTTTCCGGTCTACCCCTAGTTCCCCTAGCTCACCGTCCACATCTCAAACTCCTCCTCCCACATCCTCATCTACTGCTCATATCCCCTTGACCAACACTCTAGGTTCACCCTCACTTGTCACTCCTGTCATACCCGCTGTTCCTATTATCCCAACTGCCCCTGTTAATCCTCTAAATCCTGTAAATATGGCTAACAGATATGCACCCTTGCAGATACCAGCTAATGCTGCAGCTCTACCTCAAGACTACCAAAGCAAGATCTCATATTTTGACTCCAATGGCCCTCTGACAGCTGCCCAGCATGCGAAGAAGATGCAAGACCATTTTGAGACCTATGAAATAGATGATGACAGTGTCAGAATGAGGATGTTTGTTCAAAGCCTAACCGGGGATGTAAGAACTTGGTTTAGATCCCTGAATGCAAACTCCATTACAACTCCTGATGAACTGTATCAAGCCTTTACTACTAGATGGGAAAAGAAGAAAGATCCTCTGCACATACTTGGTGAATATGAAACAATCAAGAGAGGTCCTCAAGAGACCGTTCTGGAGTATTGTGCTAGATTCAACAATGTGTACAATGCAATACCACAAAACCTAAGACCTCCTCCTGATTTGGCCTTGTACAAATTCCCTGATGGATTTGATCCTGACATGGCATATCAGTTGAAGGAAAGAGAACCTGAAACCCTTGAAGATGCTCAAAAGGCCGCTGTCACAGTGGAAGCAAACCTGATTGCCAAAAGAAATAGGGCAAGGTTAGAAAAGAGAGGCATATACAAAGAAGAACCTATAGCCCTTGATCAAAAACTTGATGCAATACTTAATGGTATGAAGAGATTGGGTGATAGGGTAGAATCAGTTGAGAGAAAAGCATCATGGGAAGCACCACAAAACAATCCTCCTAGGAATCCAAATTTTAGGAGAAATCCAAACCCAAACATTGGCAAGGCCAGTGCTGACCAAGACATTAGACCCCCTTTCCAAGAAAACTATGCAGAAACTTCCACATCAACAGAGCCCAATGAAGGTCCTGAGATTAATTTAATGGGTCTAGATGGTGAAAGTCAAGTTTTCTTAACACAAGAAGATCATGAGGATGATGAAATCAAACTGTTCCAAACTAAATCAGGTGAATCCTTTGACTTTAAACAAGGCTATGACACTGCTGTTTATGAAGTCCATAAACAATACAAGCTGAGGAGCAGAACTGTGAATGTTAACCAGCCTGAAAAGAAAAAGGATAATCAGCAGCCCGAAAGAGTTACAGTCACAGAACCTAATGACAAAATAAATTTACATACACAAGAAGTGATTGTTGAGGAGATCACTGAACCACTGTCCCTAAAACAGCAGCCTATGGTCACTCCCCCTGCTCATCCTCATTCAACTCTTTTTCCTCAAGAGATGAGTAAAAAGGATAAGTCCCAAAGTCAAGACAAAAATCAAGAAGAAGATCTAATGAACAAGGAAAGAACTGTCACCTATAACCCCAAGACGCAATCTGAAAAACCTTTTGATCTAGAAACAGAAATTGGCAAATTAAAGATAGCAATTCCTCTCTCAGAACTTGCCAAGCATGACATCTATAAACTACAGATCAAAAGGTCCCTTCAACTCACTAGTAACAAAGACGATGTCAATGTGATGGATGACACCCCAGAACTCCTGTTTGGTCCAGAAGTGGATGGAAAAACAGTAGTCACAGGGGTATTGCCTTTCTATGTCAGTTTACATATTCATGACAAAATATTACATAATGCAATGTTTGACTCAGGTGCCTCTCACAATCTCATGCCAAAAGCAGTCATGGAGAGATTGAATTTAGACATAACAAGACCATACAAGGATCTGTTTTCCTTTGACTCCAGCCAAGTCAAGTGTCTAGGTCTCATAAAGGACTTATGTGTGTCTCTAGTTCAATACCCAAACAAGACAATCCTAATGGATGTGGTGGTTGCTGATATCCCACCCAAGTATGGGATGCTGTTATCAAGATCATGGGGGGCCAAACTCCAAGGTTCCCTACAATTAGACATGTCATATGCCACCATCTCTGTTTTTGGGCAACCAAAAAGACTGTACAGAGAGACACTTATGAAATACATGGTCAGCAGTGAAGAAAAGCCTCAAAACTTTCCCATATATGCTATCCATTCAGACATAGACTCATACATTCTTTTCAATGACACCACAACTCCCCAAAAAAGTGAGGTTGAAACCAAGATATTCCTACAAGAGGAAGACGCAAATGAAAGTATTATCACCCATGAAACAACAACCAATCAAACACTAGATGTTGCTGCTGCCCTAGTTGTCCAAAACATCCAATCAAATGATGAGACTGTCCTAGAAGACAAGCTAGAGAAAAAACCACAATTGCTACTCACATTACCAGCCCATGAACATATCATCAAATCTCCTTTCCACCAGGATATTCTATGGTTCCTTGAATTTGATGGTTCGGTTAACAAATTAGGAGCAGGAGCTGGAGTTTGGGTACACAATAAAGAAAACAGTCATGCAGAAGGCAGAGCCTATAGATTGAATTTCAGATGTACTAATAACATGGCAGAATATGAAGCTCTTCTACTAGGCCTCAAGTTAGTAAAGTTCTTACAAGCTGCCAGGGTTTCAATCATGGGTGATTCAGATTTAGTTATTCAACAAGTGAAGGGAAACTTTGTCACCAATGACAAAAGACTGAGGTCTTATAGGTCTGCTGTTGCTGATGTACTAAACTCCTTCTTTGAATTCCAAATCACCAAGATTTCTAGGACCCACAATCTACATGCTCATAGTTTAGCCACCTTTGCAAGTACCTGCAAGCTGCCTTTTGAGCCCCATCATTGTTTTACAGCTGAGATAAAACACAGACCCTCCATTCCAAACAATGTTAAATATTGGCAAGTATTTGAGGATGATATACAAATAAACAATTTTTTGACTTTGCAGCAAGAATTTTCAGGACTAAATATTGACAATGACAGAGCAAGTCAATCACAAATGCAGTTCCAACAGATTACTCACCCAATATCATCCAGAACAGCAAAGCAAATACTAAATCCAACTATTTTCAACATAGACAACATTCAGCAAATTCAATCAAACAATTGTGAGCAAGTAGCCAGTGCTGAAACAGAAATCATAGAGTTGAAAGACAATTTCCTACCAACAGGCCTAACTCCCCTAGAAGACATCTTTGACTCGAATGATATTCCCAGAAAACCAAAAATGCAGCCCTTGAATGCAGCCATTGAAGAATGCAACATAGGTACAATTGACAAACCCAAAATAATTAAATTGTCTGCATCTTTGCCGCCTGATCAAAAGCCCAAATACATTGACCTCTTTAAAGAGTTCCAGGATGTCTTTGCATGGAGTTATGAGGACCTAAAGTCCTATGACACCTCTGTCATCCAGCATACCATCCCTCTCAAGCCTGATCAAAAGCCCTTTAAACAAAAATTGAGGAGAATCAATCCTATGCTTCTCCCAGCGATGGAACAAGAAGTACAGAAAATGTTTAAGGCAGGCATCATAGCACCAATCAGATTCTCTGAATGGATCTCCAACTTAGTCCCTACAAGAAAGAAGACCGGTGAAATTAGGCTGTGTGTGGACTTAAGGAATCTGAACTAAGTATCCCTCAAAGACAACTATCCCTTACCTAAGATGGATCATATTCTCCAAAGAGTGGTAGGGGCCTCAAGGATCTCATTACTTGATGGATTCTCGGGTTTCAACCAAATCCTAGTACACCTTGATGATCAAGACAAAACTGCATTTACAACCCCATGGGGAACGTTCAAGTATGTTAAAATGCCTTTTGGGTTGAAGAATGCCGGGGCAACATTTCAAAGAGCAATGGATATTGCTTTTGCGAAGGAGATTCATGATTTCCTTGTCATTTATTTAGATGACCTCACACCTTTTTCCAAATCTGACCAAGAACATTTGAAACATTTGAGACAGATCTTCCTAACATGTAGGAAATATGGAATTTCGTTGAATCCCAAAAAATCCCTGTTTGGTTTAGAAGAAGGCAAGCTCTTAGGACACATCATCTCTAAAGATGGCATAAGAATTGATCCAGATAGGATACAAGCTATCCTACAAATGCCCCACCCAAGAAATATAAAAGAATTGCAAGGATTCTTGGGAAAAATCAACTTCTTAAGGAGATTTATCCCAAATCTGGCCGAGTTGATCAGATTGCTTAATAATATGCTGAAGAAAGATTCAAAGGTGAAATGGACAGTTGAAGCAAATCAAGCCTTTGAAAGTATAAAGCTGGCCCTTACCCAGACCCCAATCCTGACCAATCCTCAATTTGACAGGGAATTCATTATCTTCTCTTTTGCCTCCCAGCATACTATTGCTGCTGTTTTATTACAGAAAGATGACCAAGGAAATGAGAAGCCTATTGCTTTCTTTAGCAGAGCTCTTAGAGATGCACCTCTAAAATATCAGATCATGGAAAAGCAGGCTTATGCTTTAGTCAAGGCCATTAAGGACTTTAGGATTTACATCCTTTATTCACATGTTATAGCTTATGTACCAAGTCCTATTGTCAAAGACATTCTCACCCAAGAAAACTTAGAGGGCAGAAGAGGAAAATGGATTGCCAGCATTTTGGAATTTGACATTGAGATAAAACCTACAAAACTAATAAAAGGGCAAGGTCTGGCCAAGTTAATGACAGAAGCAAATTTCCAAGCCTTAGATATCAATCAGCTGGACAGTGAACCGGAGCTGGCGACTCCAAAGATCAATGTAGCCTTTGAACAATCCCCCTGGTATTCAGATATCTGTTATGTGTTACAAAACCTGTGTGCTCCCCCAGGACTGTCCAGAACTAAGTGTAGATTCTTAAAAATGAAAATATCAAGATTTTGCGTGATGGATGGCAATTTGCTTTGGAAAAACCATGAAGGTATATTGCTGCACTGTTTAATGGAAAATGAAACTAACAATATCATGCAAGAGTTTCATGCAGGAGACTGTGGTGGACACTTGTACTGGAAGTCCACTGTGGACAAGATACTAAGGGCTGGATATTACTGGCCCACCATGTTCTCTGATGTCAAGAAATTCACAACCTCATGCCACAAATGCCAAGTGTTTGAGGGCAAAAGACAGTTGCTGCCACTCCCCTTAAGACACATTGCAACAGAGAGACCTTTTCAACAATGGGGTTTGGACTTCATTGGGGAAATTCATCCCTCATCTTCAGGCCAACATAGATGGATCTTGACAGCCACAGACTACTTCACTAAGTGGATTGAAGCTTCCCCATGTAGACAAGCAAATGATTCCACTATCATTCAGTTCTTGGAGAACAACATATTGGCTAGATTTGGCTGTCCTGACAAAGTAATAACAGACAATGCGCTGCTTTCAGATCCAAGAAAATGGTCAACTTTTGCCATAAATTTCACATCACTCTGGGCCATTCCACTGCATACTATCCTCAAGGAAATGGCCTTGCCGAGTCATCAAATAAAAGCCTAGTAAATATCATAAAGAAAGTGCTGGAAGAGAACAAAAAGAACTGGCACAAGAAACTAGTCAATGCCTTATGGGCAGACAGACTAACAACAAAAAGATCAATTGGTACCAGCCCATATGAGTTGGTTTATGGACTAGAAGCCAAATTTCCCTCATCACTAGGAGTGCCTATTATGAAGCTTCTTCAAGAAAGCCAAGCAGAACCAAATGATATGCAAAGAAGGATCAATCAGATAATTTGTTTACAGCAAACCAGAGATCAAGTTTTCAGTAGGGTTCAAGTGCTAGAAGAGAAATTAAAGAATGCCTTTGATAGAAGAACTAAGGCAGAAGATTTCAGTGTGGGAGACAAAGTCCTCAAGTGGGATGCAAGAAGAGAGGAGAAGGGAAAACATGGAAAATTCGATTCCCTTTGGAGAGGACCATTTGCTGTCCAAGCAGTACAAGGAAACAACACCTATTTCCTTAAGAGTCTCAATGAAACTGATTTGGATGAAGGTCCTGTGAATGGCAGGATGCTGAAGCACTATTTTGAATATCACCCATGAGTGCAACCTGATTTTCCCTTGTATATATGCAGATGTATATATTATTTTCTGTTTAGATTGTAAAAATGCAGTCTTTTCAAGTTTATTGACCGCCAGCAAAAGGTAAATAGAATCAGAGGTCTACCAAGAAGAGAAGCACACAATTTTGGCACCTCAAAGCAGCAAACTGCAAAATTGGTAAGAACAATCAAAGAGCAAGGCAATCTGACCTGCTGTTCTTGGTCTTTCAAATGAAAAACCATCCCCATGTGGAGCCACTGTTAGACACCTATACCAATAGGTTTCATATTTCATGATTGGCTATGGAAGGTCCAATATGCTCTGCTTTGATGATTCAAAGATCACATATTTCCTAGATAATCTGATCTGTGCTTATAGCTTGGTATGGACTTAAAATTTTGATGGATGGTCCAACAGTCTAATCTGGATCATTCCATGGTTTAAATTTGCAGTTGTAGAATAGAGAAAGGAGTCTGTCCAAACTGTTTAATCTTGGCAGACAAGTAGTTCAGGTAGAGAAGAAAAGGCTCCCAACAGCTTAATCTGGGACCTTGGAAGAGATAAGGGTAGAAGTAGATAGAAAACAAAAGAAAAAAGCCAAAGAAAAGAAAAGGCAAGTAAGGGTTTGCAAGTCCAAGTGCACCCTCCAAGAAGAAATAAAAATGCTAGGTAAGTAGCTGGGTAAGTAGTTAGGGTTGCAGAAAGGTTATCTTTACCATTGCAGATATGTTAACTGTGTTTACCAGAGCAAAGTCAATCAATTGACAGGGTGTTCATCTTCATCAAGTTACAGCAAGGAGCGTGACTAACCTCCCTCCTCCCCCTTCCATTTCATTACTAACATCCCCTCATCAGCTGAGATTCATGGAACAAGATCATGGTTTCATGGTGGTTCTTGTTCATTCAAAAGCCACATTTCTTGTCTAAAAATCTTTTCATTTTGATCTACTCTCTAAACTAAGTAAGTTTCAAATAAGCTTAATGGTTTCCCCTCCATTTACCCCTTCATCCATATTAACTCTAACACTACTATGTAAACCCCCTACATTACCTTTCCCCTACTAGTAAATAACACTAAGGTGTATAAATCACAGCACTATGTACATATCTTCCTCTTGGCACTATAGCCAAATAAATGATCAAGGGAGACTTTAGTCCATCTGGGACTGTGGTCAACCCTATCTTGGAGCTGCTCTAACCCCTGGTTATGAGCAGTAACCTTTTCCCTCAGCCCTCACCGTCCCTTAGCTCAAAAACACAAAAAACCCCCGTTTTCCTTGCCAAAATCACCCCTATAAACCCCTCTCTCTCATAAAAACCCTTGAAAACCCGAAAAAATCCCCAAAACCATGCAAAACCCATTTTCCTATAGTTCTCCACCTGAAATATTAAATTGAATATAATATTGAGCCGGCGGGATCCCCCCCAACCTGCACGATCCGTCGGAGGACCCGCCAGCCGTCCGATCTCTGCCGCCCAGATCTAATGGTGGGCGGTCATTTTCGTCCCCCGACCTGCCAAACTTTAGCGTCCGGGGAAAGTGGTTTCATGCTCCGTACCCTGGACGCGTGTCAACCGCCGGGGTTGTTCGGAGCCCCCCTCCCCAATACCACTCGCCAGCAAAAGCGGTGCGGGGAACCCGCTTACCACTATTCCAAACCGCCACCCCTCATGTCATCATTGCGTCATCCTGACGTAGTACCTGTTCGCCCACCCCGCGCCATGTGATCCTCCACGTACCCCTGCCACCTCATTCACCCGCCACCGTGTCCTGCCACCCTGGCTCACACCTCAGCAGCCACGTCACCTCCGTACCCGGGCCCCGCCATGACGTCATGCTGACGTCATCGGCGGAAAAGCGCCAAATACTTATTTTTTCCAAATTTAACGTTATAAACGACCAAATGAACCGTTTTCGGTCATTTTCACGCACAAAAGAAGGAGCCGTTGACAAGCAGCTGCCGCGAAATTTGTCCCCAGCCATCAAATTTGACATTTCAACCGCTGCAAGTCCAGATTTCGACGGCATTTAACCTCCACAGCCCGGCCCGCAGGCTTCCAAGCTAGTGTTCCAGGTATTTCACCAGTTTTTCCCCACTTTTGCCCATGCATTCCAATTCTCTGTGAATTCACCATTAAGAACTGGTAAAAATCCTAAAATTCAACTCTGCTTAGTAAGCTCAAGCAACCTGCACCACCCCTGAACTATAATTCAATACTAGAGCGGTCATTCCACGGGTTGAAACCGTAAAATTTCCCTCGAGCTGCTCGGCATTGTTCCCTTTTGCTGAGTACAGGCCACCTGTATTCTTACCAAAAGAAACCTCATTACTTCTGCAACTTACCCCTGGCAGTTCACATCCCTGAAAGGTTGCAGCAAACTGCACAGACCAGCCTGCATTTTCACTGAGAAAAAACGCTTAAGACTTGGTCTAACAATTGCCATCACCTTATTTCAAATCAAGCTTTACAATGTCTGCTTCTGCATCCTCATCCCTCAGTGTAGCTCCATTGAATCCAACAAACAGAGAGCTGGAGGCCTTGCCATTGGTTGACAAGGACTGTCTTATTGAAGACTTTGAGGGCAACAGGGATTTCTTACAAACTTTCAGTCAGTTGAGAGAAGACTATAAGGATGGTCATGGCACACATGGGATATGGGAGTCAAACCTACCATATTATTGTCTCCCAGCTGTAAATGTCTTCCCTGAGATCATTCGCCTATGTGCTGAAAACTACAATGAGCAGCACAGAACTGTTAGCACTTCGTCTGGAAGAATCCTTTTCTACATCAATGCTGAGTCCATCAACAAAATGTTACACTTTGACCAGACAGAATTGCTAATCCCGTTTTCCTTGGGCCATTTGATAGAGAGTGGTGAAAAGATGACCAGTGAGGAGATTCAAAAGGTCACCAGAGATTTCATGAGACCTGAGTGCCAGCCTACAGAGCCACCTCCCTACCTGGGTATCCATTTCAATGACATAGGCAGGCTTTTACTGGACATGATTGCCTATGTGCTGGGATACAAAAACAGTGAGCATGTGGACAGAACGATGCTGGTATTGCTATCTGCATATAGCCCATGGCAACCCCCTGCCAGGAAATATAACTTTGCTAAATTCATTGCCAATAAGATTCACGATCAACTGAGCAAGCTGGACAGGCAAGGGGTCTTCAGGTACTCAGCATATATTTACCACCTATTCATGTACTACCACTCTGAAGCCTTCCCATGCTACATCAAAAGGCTAGATCAGAGAGGGGAGAGAAGATCTGTTATCTTCTGGACCCCTGTCTTTCATAAAGTCACAAACTCACCCTACACTTACTGTGAATTTGTTGACCAATTTGTATACCCAGTCTCTTGCCTGTTAATGAAGTCCCCTCCTCCCAGGGTATCAAATGAGATAAAGAAAGATCTGCAGCTTTCAAAGAAAAATAAAATAGGTGACTGGTACATATATGAGAACCATACTGTCATTAGGATTTATGGCTGTGAGCTCTGTCCATACAAGCTCCCAAAATACGTACCAATGAGGTTATTTGCCTTAGAATATTACAGGCAGTTGATTCAGTCAGACCTCACCCATTTCCACAGCGCCAAAAAGAAGGCCCACCTCAAGTTCAAACACGAGTTAGGCCCCTTCATCATGAACAAAAAAGAAGGGTGGGAAGAGGCAGACCTAATCCTCAAGGATAAATACCAGTTATCCTATAGCTTTCGATGGGTCCATTATGACCCTCAAGGTTTCATCACTTCCAGAAGAAACAAGTATAGGCTGTTAGGCATCAAACATTGCCATTACCCTCACATTGAAAAATATGCCAACCTACAAGAATGGCAGATGGACACTCTAGTGGAAAATCTAACTGAGGAAGAAAGAATGCTAAAGAATAGGAGGGAGCTTGAAAAGACTATTGACCTAGACTATGTGCAGCAGGTACCTTTCAGACCGCCTTATTCAATAGGAGAAGGGACCTCGGCTACAAAGACTGCACCACAGGCACCTTCTACATCAACACCAGTGTTAGATAAAGGCAAGGGTATAATGGGCACAGAAGAGGAGGTAACAAAAGAAAAGCCTGCCCCTGAAATAGAGCAGCAAACAGGGCAGCAACAAGAACAGCAGCAAGGGCAAAATGTCCCTCCAGAGACTCAGCCACCAGCAGCTCCACCACTGCAAATTCCACCCCCACAAAAAGAGCCAGTAACTGCCCCAATCTTACAAACCCCAGCACATGAGGAAAGGGGAACTAAAAGACAAAGAGCAGAGTCCACTCCTCTCAGTGGATCTTCCCACCCGCCAGAAGCCAAAAGGCAAAGGGCAGACTCCCCAGAGGTGGAAGACATTACTGATGATGTCTTGGAGAGTGAGAGAAAAGACAAGGAGGGCAGCCAACATACAGGTACAAGCTCCTTTCAGCAGGAGCAAACTTTACAACATGGCTTAGAGGTGTCCTCCTCTTCCCAGCTGACCAAGAAGCCCAAAAGCGCCAAGGCTTCTTTCAAACAGATAAAAGCTCAGAATGAGCTGCTAAGGGCCGAAGTCTACAAGCAATTCGTTGATGCAACACCAGCCCAGCAAGAGAGACTATTGTCGGTATACGACATCCAAGAGGAGAGACTGCTCCTGAGCCACTTCAAGCCAATGGGGCCGGAGCCTAAGACACCGGCAGATTTCATAAAAACAAGGGTGGAGGTCCTAGCCAGGGATATACACCCCATGGACCAGATTAAACTCCACAGGCAAACTGGAGAGATGGTCTATACGACCCTAATAGAGAAGGCCACCATGGCCCATGAGCTGAAGGAGTCCCTCAAAAACACCAACACCCAGTTGGATTTTGAGTGATTATCGTCCCAAGTCAAGGACAACAGGATAAAGTCCCTGGAGGAGATCATCATCGATCTAGGACATGATCCTAGTGATCCAACGGGTGTAAAGGCCCTCCTGAAGAAAAAGGATGATGACTTGAACGCAATGAAGAAGAGGTTGAAGCTGCAGCCCACAGAGCACCCTCAAACAGCAGAACTCCAAAAGCAAAAACGGGCTGAGGACCAGCTAGACCTCCTAATGCAGCAAGACCAAAGGATTAGGGAACTGGAGAAAGAGCTGGAAGGAATATTACAGGAAAAACAAGCAGACTCCACTTCCCAGGCTCCTCCAACTACATCAACAACAGCAACAACTTCAGGAGCAGCAGTGGCCCCCACAACAGAAGCAGCAGGAACAGCAACAGCCCCAGATGCTAGTCCAAGTGTAGAAGAATTGACCAAGGCCGTCAAAGCAATGGAGCTCCAAGCAGACGAAATAAAGAAGGCCAAGGAAAAATTGGCAGAACTGGATGCCAAATATGACAAGTCTAAAGTGACTGTAGCAGAACAGGGCAGAGAAATAAAGGCCCAAAAGGAAAAGATAAAGGCCCTAGAGAAAGAGCTGAATCTAGAGACTGCCATGGCTGACATCAAAAGAATTCTATGGGCCAAAATTGGCCAATCCATCAAGCAGCAGTGGAGGTCAATAAAAATAATGCATGAGCAGATGGATTTGATGGCCCAAGCTCAAGCAGACATTCAGAGGGCCAAGACAGTGCTGGGAAACAGAGCAGAGCAAGCAAACAGGATGATAGACTTCTTGAACAGGCAAGAAAGGGAGGAATTGGCAGCCATAGGCATTCCCAATAGAACAGAGGCTGTCCTCTCTGCTAAGAAAGTGCTTACCCTCAGAAATTATATACAAACAGTAGAGAGGAAATTCTATGAGATGCAAGCAGATGTGGAGGAGTACAAAGCCAAAATGGGAGTGCTGCAAGGAAAAGGCCTGCCCAGCCTACTGAATGGTGCAGGAAAGCTGATCTCCCTAGATCAAATGGCCAATAGAATGGCAACCACTATTGAAAATCAGATTATTGCATCTGGCAGTACATCTGAACCAGCAGGGCCTCCTACAGGACAGAGCATATATGAAAAACTTGAAGGCCTGTTCTTCATTGAGAATGAAGTAAATCACCTGTTCGAGACTCCTCCCAATCTTTATAGGCATACAGAGGCCGAGGAAACGTTGATAAAGATGCGCAGACATCAAATGCCTAAGGAGGATTGGTGGCAATCCATGCTTCAGATTCTGCCACGATAACTTCAGTTATTCGGTCACCACAGCAGCAATCACAGTCACAGGTGGCAAACCCGAGAAAATACAGCGCAGCAAACATAAAGACGCGTTCGCCAGCATTAAAGCAGAGCGGCTCAACTGACTCCCTGACCTCCAAAGGTCAAAATTATCCTCTGACAAACTTAAAGAGCACTTATGCTGCATTCAAAGTTGTAATAACTTCTTTTCTACTTTCTGTACGAATTTATGAAGATATTTTCTCTCTCAGATGACTCAATGCCTGAGATATTTTGTAGAAACATTCCTATAAAGTCCCCTTCGCATGAGCTTGCAAGGGTTGTTGTTGATTTCTCCTGAAGAATTTCTTATGCTATAATCCTTTCAGAAGTATAATGAAGAAAGTGATGGAATTTCTCGGATTTCTGAGGTGTTGAATGCGTTCTGGTATCTGTTGATAACTGCTGGATTCCTGTGTATTTCACCATACAATAAGTCTCTGTAACTCTCTCTGTTATTTACTTGTGTTGTTAAATTCCATATATGTTATCTGATTCTCAATACTAAGCAACAAGGAAAAAGAATAACTTCCAGGATTTATTCACTGAGTACCCTGGGTTCAATCTGTGTTGTTAATGAATGTTTTCTTCAGTTGTAATCTAGATAAGTGTAATTCTTAATTGCTGCACTTTCAGAATACACCTTTCACAGTGGCCTTTGTCACAGGAATTCAAGTTTTGCTCCTGTGCAGCGTGTTCACTTTCACCTCATCAACTTAATAGAAAATTCTTAATTGCTTTCTGTTGGTTGACATACATCACCATTTAAGCTAACTTTGTTTGTTCAAGATACACAATCGGCCCTGCAGTTTGAACACCACCAATCCTGCATTTCAAAGCATTTCTCAACTCCAGACTCCATTGCCCAATGATATATTACTCTCTGAACAGAATATCATAAGACCTGAAAGAAATCCTCCAACCAAAACATAACCAAAACCTGAGCATAATAGCTAGCCTAAAACACCATCATAACAGAGACAAATCATAAAGAGAGAGCCCTCTCTGATTACAGTTTGGCTAGAAACTGTGATCCAAAGATTGGTTAGTGGTTACCCCGGCCGTATTCCCTTGGGAGTCATAGGGAACAACCTGGGTGCTAACAGGGTCATTGGAAACAACCATGTCTTGAGCCTCATGCTCTATTTATATCTAGGTCAAATCCATTTCTCTCCAATGGATGTCTACAAAATGACATGAAAAAACACATAAGTCCAACAATTTGAAAACTTTTGGGAGAAAAATCACCAAAAATGAAAATTTTAAAAACCCTTTGTGCCCATCACATTGTCTCTTCTAGGACAAAGCAATCCATCGCACTCACCACCATTGGTGAGCATGTTGGGTATCCTTTTCCAGTGTTAATTTAATTGAACCATCTCACCTTATGATATAGGGAGGGTGAGATGGGACGAGGGCACATTTATAAACTTAAAAACTCACAAAATTTTCCTAAAAATGCATGAACAAGAAATGGAAACCGTAAAAATGAAGAAAAAAGATAGATCTCTTACATAGAACTGACGGTACTTGAAATGGTCCAAGGGATTGGCTGTAACCAGTTGGTGAAGATCGAAGGTAAAAACCCACTCAATCTCTCCCAACTTGGCAAAAATAGAAATGGTAAGAAATGAATTACTTTTTCACTATTTATGGTCAAAATTAGTTATTATTTCAATATATTTTAATATTTTTTTATCGACCTATTTTTTACCATGTATCATGTATATTTGATCTTTTTGTGGTATTCTCGGTAGGTTTAAAAGAAAATTGGAAGATTTAATGCAGATTATAAGTCAAATACAAGTATTTTTTATGTCTGAGTACACTTTTATTTCTTTTTCGGGTTCATTAAACCTAAGAAAAAGGAACTCCCTATAGTCCTCTTTCAACTCTGTTCAGACTCCCAAAACATGAAAATATTGTTGAGCACTTATCTTTTCAAACTTGTTAAAGTAAATGAAAAGGCATCTGCCCCGTATAAGTTTAACCCTTTTTCGGATTGGGATGGATTATTTACAAAAAATGAATATTTTAGTCAACCATGGCTAAAAGGTTCTCTTGAGTGTAATTTTATGCCTTTTCGGACTCAAGCAACTAAATTTATGAAAATGAACCTTTGGATTTTTCTTTTTCGCCTCTTTTTAAAACTTTCTAAACATGAAAAAGGAGTTGAGTTACAGCTTTGCTAGACATGTAAAACTATTAAATAATAATGGACTCATTAAGAATGATGATGTTGAACCGCTCGTTCTCAGGGTTCGTTAAAAACAATTAGAAGGATTCATCTGAAGGATGAAATTATAGATCAAGCATGTGTTATCCTCCTTAAGCTTGTCAAAAATAGAGAGGTACTAGCTAGAAATGGTTGGGAAATTAAGGAACAGGGTTGTTACAGATCCATTTGGGCACATCACTCCCATCTTATAGATCAGTACTATTAGGGCCCATCAAACCCTAATTCAGTTATTACATGCCCTAAATGAAGTCAACCATTAGAATGCCTCCTTCCCAAAAGATTCCATGAATGAAATCATCCAAAAACTGCCTCTAAAATGATCAGCACAGGCAGGCCTTCATTAGGGCGCACTGCAGTGCAGTCCAGTACACTACTTGGGTACTATGCAGCACACTTGAGCCCTCTTTGGCCTATTCTGGGCGAATTTGAGCGAAATTTCATTGGGTTTTGGGAATATTCTTATCCATAGGATGCATCTAGAAGTTTCCCAAGTTTATCTACTCCTTTGAGCTTGAATTTGGATGAGTTAGGGAGTTAAGGAACATCAATCCCTTTATCCCTTCCTCCATGGAACTAAATTCTAAGTTTGGGAGGGCATTCATTATCACCATTTATGGCATAACTTCCTTCATTCACCTATAAAAAGACCACTCATCTAAGTGATCAGGGGCTGGAAATCATTGAATTATAGGGAGATGCTGTTAGTATGAGACTTGAGTTGGTTTCAAGTATTGTAATGATGTCAAAATGTCTTGCTTGTTATGAGGAGAGGACGGGATTGAACTGTAGGAGTGATACTGAATCAAGCAAATTGGGTTGTAACTCTTCCTTTTACTAATAAAGTGTTCAAATATTTTTCCATATGTTTGTATTGTCCATTGATGCTTTCATATGTGTATTATGAACTTGATTCCATTCTATGTTTAATCAATAGATCATTATCATATTCTTTGATCAGTTTTTGTCTTCTTTTTGTGTGAAGGTACTTTTCAAGCAGATTAAGTATGGAAAGGAACGACAGAATTGGTCAAGGGAGATAAGGAGTAAGCGAAAGCTATAGGTAGGCTTCTTTACTGTCTTATTTAATCTATTGGTTATAGAAAAGGTAGAGAATGCTTTGCACTATTGTTCTAGACTTAGCTACTAGTCTAGGGGTTTAAGCATTTATCTGTAGGTTATGTGAAGGGAATCACCCCATTCACCTTTGTCCCTATATGGACAAAGCCAAAAAAGTGTTGGATAACGTCTTGCTTCACTGCAGCGACTTCCATCTGGTTACAAGAGACTCTCCCTTTCATCATGCTGGGGGCATGTAAACTGATCTCAAGCATAGTTCTTCATTTCAAGCTTGTGTAAAAATGAAACTAAATTCAAGCATAGTTTTTCGTTTCAAGCTTATGTAAACATGAAACTGAATCCAAGCATAGTTCCCTATGGTTCAAGCTTGTGTAAAAATGAACCCATCTCCATTTTAACCCTCGTGATTTCCATTCTATCATCCTCTTTTATCAGATGAGCCTTGGTTGTTTTCATCCCATCACCACCATCCCTTTGGCCGATCATACGCTTTCACTTGGTTGTTTTACCCTTTTTGAGGAACAGTTGCAATGAGTGGTCTTATTAGCCAACCTCTTCACATAAATCAACATGTTTTGAGAAGTTCCAACATCACCAGAACTAGTTGCTACCCTAGACACCACTCATTCCTCAAAATGGAGTCCTCTTTAAGCTCTTTTCAGACTCTCTAAACATGAAAAGATTGTCGAGCGCTTGTCCTTTCCAGCTCGTTAATGGATTGGAAATGATATCTCTCTTGTATTATTTTACAATTTTTCAGACTTGAGAGATTAATTTACGAAAAAGAACTCGTGGAATTTTACTTTCGTTCCTTTTCAAACTCTCTAAACATGAAAAGGACCGAGTTATCTTTATCGTTAAACTCGTTAAAAACATCAAATAGCGACAAACTTGTCCATCTAGACAAGACCGAGTTTCACCTTCGCTAGACTCGTTAAAGCATCAAATAGTGATGGATTCACCCGAAGGGTGGAATTATACAACAATCATATGTTATCCTCCTCAAGCTTGATAAAAAATAAAGAGGTATTGATCAGCAATGACTAGGGAAAATTGGAAAAAGGGGAAAACACTTTATGGTAGCAAGTCGCTCTTCAACATGACACTTTCACCTCATCACCGTGACTATGTGGGTTGGGTCATTCAGCTTGATGGTTATCACACCGTTGGTCTATCATACCATCCATTACTTTGCTGTGGGTCAATGCTACCAATTCATTTTAGTGTTGCCGACATGTTCAAGAGAAGTCTTTCAGTTCAAACTTCATCCTTTGCAATACTGTAAACCTTCATTTTCATGACGCCATTCTAGAACCTTATGTCGTCAGTCAATTTTCATCTCCAAAATCATTTACCTCATTTCATGTCGTTGATGTGGGATACATCAAGGCCATCCTGTGATGAGTCGCTTCTTGTCGACATCAGCACATCATCCAAGAAGTTGACTTAGAAACACCCCTTCATTACCTTGAGGCTTGCATACATCAATGGCAAGTTTCTCACTTCCGACAATAGGTTGACATCACTGTCCTTCGACCGAAAGACTTTGTATGGTGTTCAACATCAAATCATTTATTCACACCATGTGAAATGTACTGTAGTACCTTGAGGGTCATCATCATTATCAGTGATTCCTCTCATGTCTGTTAATAGCTTACATCATTGGTTGGTAATTAGACGATGTCTTCCCATGTTCGACTTCAGATCATCTATTCACATGGTTAGACTTGTACTTGAGCGAAAGATTGAACGAAATGAAGACCCCGGATATAGTTTCATTCATCCGGGTTGCGATATTTTTAGAAGTACTAAATCAAATGTACAATGGCCTTACGCGGATGGTCATCCTAATCATGGGTCTATATTTGTAGAAACATGAGTATATATCTATAGATGACTATCTGATTTATGTACATGTAATGAAAGTTTATATGTTGAGCATGGTTATGCCTTCCCTCAACAGTTCATGAGAAAAAATCAAATTATCATGATATATGTATTGTAATTGATGCAGATCACCTTCCACTTTGAAACCTCCTCTCCACATGGTAAAGAATTTCACTCGACATATATATATTTTTGACTTCATGCTTTAGGGGGAAACTATTATAGATCCATTTGGGCACATCGCTCCCATATTATATATCATTACTATTAGGGCCCATCAAAACCTAATTCAATTGTTACATGCCCTAAATGAAGTCAACCATCAGAATGCCTCCTTCCCAAGAGATTCCATGACTGAAATCATCCAAAAACAGCCTCTAAGAAGATCAGCACAGGAAAGCCTTCATTAGGGTGCAGTGCAGTGCAGTCCAGTGCACTGCTTGGGTGCTATGTAGCGCACTTGAGCCTTCTTTGGCCTACGCTGGGTGAATTTGAGCGGAATTTCATTGGGGTTTGGGAATATTCTTATCCATTGGATGCATCTAGAAGTTTCCAAAGTTTATCTACTCCTTTGAGCTCGAATTTGGATGAGGTAGGGAGTTAAGGAACATCAATCCCTTTATCCCTTCCTCCATGGAACTAAATTCTAAGTTTGGGAGGGCATTCATTATCACCATTTATGGCATAAATTCCTTCATTCACCTATAAAAAGACCACTCATCTAAGTGATCAGGGGCTGGAAATCATTGAATTATAGGGAGATGTTGTTAGTATGAGACTTGAGTTGGTTTCAAGTATTGTAATGATGTCAAAATGTCTTGCTTGTTATGAGGAGAGGATGGGATTGAACTGGAGGAGTGATATTGAATCAAGCAAATTGGGTTGTAACTCTTCCTTTTACTAATAAAGTGTTCAAAGATTTTTCCATATGTTTGTATTGTCCATTGATGCTTTCATATGTGTATTATGAACTTGATTCCATTCTATGTTTAATCAATAGATCATTATCATATGCTTTGATCGGTTTTTGTCTTCTATCTGTGTGCAGGTACTTTTCAAGTGGATTAAGTATGGAAAGGAGCAACAAAATTGGTCAAGGGAGATAAGGAGTAAGCGAAAGCTACAGGTAGGCTTCTTTACTGTCTTATTTAATCTATTGGTTATAGAAAAGGTAGACAATGCTTTGCACTATTGTTCTAGACTTAGCTACTAGTCTAGGGGTTTAAGCATTTATCCGTAGACACTAAAAATTCCCAAAACAAATTGGCGACTCCACTGGGGAGTGATTATCCATCTTAGTAGCTTATCAGCCTCTTAGACACCTTGACATACTTTACTTGTTGTAATGCAGCCTTTTGCGTTGAATTTTGGTCAAAATTTGAGGTTAGATGACTCTTGAGTGGCCTCATAGGAATTAGCGCAGGCTAGCCTTAAAGACTGTGCGCTGCAATGCACCCTCCAGTTAGAGATAGTGCACTGTAGTGCATCTACTCCCTCTTTGGCCTGCGCTGATCTTCCTAGGGTCAGATTCCCACCCTTGGAATTAAATTTTTTGCCAAAATTCTTTTGATTTCTTGTTTGCTGATTGTAAATGGATGTCATGTCTCAGAAAATAGGTTTTCATATCCTTAGCTAGCCCTACTTAGACTAGGATTGATGAATGTTTCTTATGTATTTACTTTGTCATTTTCAATCTATAGTCGAAAGTTAGTTGTTTGGTTGATTGATCTTTGTCAAAAGAAAGTGTCGTAAAGTCTTCATTGATGAAAGATTGATTGATTGATGTGTGCATATGATTAGTCTTTTCGTTGAAAGTGTCTTAATTCCTCATTTCTTTGAAAATGAAAGTGTCGTAAAGTCTTCCTTTCCTTGAAAAGAAATTGTCACAAAATCGTCATTTTTATGAAAAGAGTTTATTGATTGATTGTGCATTAGTTTTCCTTTTTGTTCATTCAAATTAAGGGAAATCGAAAAGAAATACATGCATTTTGCATTATAAATATTGTAGTTTGTGAATGCTTGAAAGGAATATCTATGGAAATTGCATTAGATGTGCTCGTTGGTGTTTGTCAAAAATCTGATTGCTCTATCCCTACTAGCTAAGGATTTTCATTAATAAATTAAATGGAAAGAATTCTTATCATATTAGTTGCATATTAGGAATTGCAAACATACATCACGTGGTGAATCTTGAAAGGAAAAGTTTAAAGAAGATCAACTTAAAATTTATCTGAATTTACCTAATGGAGCATTGTCACCTAACGAAAAACATTTAGAGGTCTATGCTAGAGACATGTTCCGGCGTCGTAAAACAAAGCAGTTGTTGCTAACTTGTCTGCCATACATCCCGAGTGTGATACCTCATTCCACGTACATGAGTATATCGTATTTTGTCCATGTACCTTCGGGTATATAGGGCAGTGTTACAGTACGTAAAGTATATGGGAATGCTCTCACTGTGCGGTTTTGCATTAGACAATGCTTATACGGATTGGGCCTCCACGTACTTTCGGGTATATATGGGAGGACAACACTAGGTTGCTATCCATCCTTAGGTAACTAAGTCGGCCACCTTGTAAATTGTGATACACCGAACACAACATTCGAGGAGATTACCTGCCCGTACTTCTTGGTTCGCCAGGAGGCATTCTGCAGTTCACAGTTGCTTGGTAAACCTTTTGCCTAGATCATCCCTCTTTTTTTTTGTTATGTTACTTTGATTAAAATAAAATTAATTGATCGCAAATAACATCCTCCACGCTCACTCCTTAGTTGATCTTAGGTTGAAGCATATGGTGACAAATATGGAATCCACTGATCAAGGAATTCCTTTTGATGGGAATCCTAGTCCTTTTACTCTTTTCGGAAATATTGGTGCTCCCTATATGGCTACATTGTCCCTTCCAGGATTTACCATTGGCTTGCCAGTATGGTTGTTTTCAACCTCCTTGGTTCAAAATGTCATGATTTCTCCACAATCCAGTACACCTCAAACTGGAAAAAATCAACCTCCAGTTGATCCTGAAGTTGACCCTTTGCCTTCTTCCTCGGTTGTTTCTTCCTCGACTTCTTCCTCTTCACCTAGTGAAAATATTGGTACTAGTAACCAGGTGGCTAAGAAGAAGAAGAAAGGGAAGAAGAAGAAGAAGAAGAAGAAGCAAATTCAACAAAGGGGCAACCAAGCAACCATCGCTTTGAATGCAACATCTGATGAGAAACCGTCCATAAAGCCTCACAAAGTTCGATATCCATGCAAAATTTGTGCGGGAGACCATCTTCTTTGAAATTGTCCTGATATTCCTCAAATCTTAGAATATTGGTCTTCTCGTTCACATCATCCTATGTCATCAACTTCTGGAGATCATGCTGGTGACACACCATCAACTAGTGGTAGTAAAGTTCATGGAAAGAAGGGTAAATTTAAGTTTCCATGTAAGTTATGTGAATGGAATCACCCCATTCACCTTTGTCCCTATCTGGATGAAGCCAAAAAGGTGTTGGATAACCGTCCTACTTCACCGTAGTGACTTCCATCTGGTTACAGGAAACTCTCCCTAAATCCTTCACTAGTTGATGAATTGACTGATCAAAATCAACCGTCGGTCAAACCCACTCTCCCTAAAAGTGAATCCTATGAGTCTATACCGTACCCAAATCAATAGGTCGAGGTAACAGTTGACCTGGTTTCACCTTCAGTAAATTGTACCTTTCCTGAAGAGAGTGAATTTGATACCACTCAAGTTATTTTTGTTTCTTCAGATTCTAACAAGCTTGGTGGCAATCCTACTATTCCATCAAGACAGGAGGAAAATCCTCCCGCTCTCGTAACTCAAGGGGTTAATTATTTCATTTCTATGGTACCCCCTCCAAGTAGTCTGGTCACTTCCTTTGATTGAAATTGACTGGCGGGATTCCGTCTTCCTTCTTATGTGCCTTTCCAGATCATAGTACAGGTTTGTAATATGATTGTATTGGGCAATATTATAGATGAAGATGCATCTGTGAGTATCCTTTCGTCAACTGCTTGGCAAGCACTCGATTCATCACCGCTTGTGCCTGTTACCCAGAATATGTTGGCTTTTAATAGAGGAACCAATCAACCATTAGGGATCCTCCCTCGGTTACCCATTACTTTGGGAGGAAAAATTGTTTATTTGAATGTGATGGTAGTCCCAGACCCTTTAGATTATAATTTACTTCTTGGGCACGAATGTGTTTATGAAATGGGAGCTATTGTTTCAACAATCTTTTGAGTGATTTGTTTCCCGCATGAAGGAAGAATTGTCAACGTTGACCAGCTTTCATTTCCTGGTCCAAATATGGCTCCCAGTCAACCATCTTCCCTAAATGGTCCTTTTGTACCAATGGTATCATCTCCACCACGGTTAATTATGTGGCAACACGTTCCATACCTACATCAACTGACAATCATTTCAGTGATGTTGTACATCATGTACTGGGGGCATTGGAACCAGATCTCTCCTTCATGACCTCTTATGAGCTGTGATCATAGGAGTTGAGGATAGTTCTTTGACTGTGTCAATCTCATTAAGAAAAGAAACAAGTCTATGAGGATAGTTCTTTTACTGTGTCAACCTCATTAAAAAAATGAAACAGGCCCACAAGGATAGTTACTGGTCTTGTGTCAACCTCGTTAAAAAATGAAATAAGGAATATGAGGATAATTATTTTACTATGTCAACCTCGTTAAAAAAGGAAATAGGTCCATGAGGATAGTTCCTTGTCTTGTGTCAACCTCGTTAAAAAGTGAAACAAGGAATATGAGTATAGTTCCTTGTCTTATTTCAAGCTTGTTAAAAAATGAAACAAGGAATTTGAGCAGAGTTCCTTGTCTTGTGTCAAGCTCATTAAAAAATGAAACAAGGTCCCAAGTTCCAAGCCGAGACTTTGATTAGATATCGTAAAATCTCAATTGAGTCTTTCACTTGATCTCGCAAAAAGAACCTTCATTCCATCCACCTGATAGCCACAAGTAGTCTACTTAGGTGAATGTAATGAAGCTTGGGGGGCATGCACCTAGTGGTAAAATTAAGTTTCCCTGTAGGTTATGTGAAGGGAATCACTCCATTCACCTTTGTCCCTATTTGGACAAAGCCAAAAAAGTGTTGGATAACCGTTCTGCTTCACCGCAGTGACTTCCATCTAGTTATAGGAGACTATCCCTTTCATCATGCTAGGGACATGTAAACCAATCTCAAGCATAGTTCTTCGTTTCAAGCTTGTGTAAAAATGAAACTGAATTCAAGCAAGTTTTTCATTTCAAGCTTCTGTAAACATGAAACTGAATCCAAGAATAGTTCCCTATGGTTCAAGCTTGTGTAAAAATGAACCCATCTCCATTTTAACCCTCGTTATTTCCATTCTATTAGCCTCTTTTATCAGATGAGCCTTAGTTGTTTTCATCCCATCGCCACCATCCCTTTGGCTGATCATATGCTTTCACTTGGTTGTTTTACCCTTTTTAAGGAACAATTGCAATGAATGGTCTTATTAGCTAGCCTCTTCACATAAATCAACATGTTTTGAGAAGTTCCAACATCACTGGAACCAGTTGCTACCCTAGGCACCACTCGTTCCTAAAAATGGAGTCCTCTTTAAGCTCTTTTTAGACTCTCTAAACATGAAAAGATTGTCGAGCGCTTGTCCTTTCCTTCTCGTTAATGGATTGGAAATGATATCTCTCTTGTATTATTTTACGCTTTTTTGGACTTGAGAGATTAATTTACGAAAAAGAACTTGTGGAGTTTTATTTTTGTCCCTTTTCAAACTCTCTAAACATGAAAAGGGCCGAGTTATATTTGCCGTTAAACTCATTAAAAACATCAAATAGCAACAAACTTGTCCATCTAGACAAGACCGAGTTTCACCTTCGCTAGACTCGTTAAAGCATCAAATAGCAATGGATTCACCCAAAGGGTGGAATTATACAACAAGCATATTTTATCCTCGTCAAGCTTAATAAAAAATAAAGAGGTACTAGTCAAAAATGACTGGGGAAAATTGGAAAAAGGGGAAAACACTTTATGGTAGCAAGTCGCTCTTGAACATGGCACTTTCACCTCATCACCATGACTATGTGGGTTGGGTCATTCAGCTTGATGGTTATCACACTGTTGGTCTATCATACCATCCATTACTTTGTTGTGGGTCAATGCTACTAATTCATTTTAGTGTCGCCAACATGTTCAAGAGAAGTCATTTAGTTCAAACTTCATCCTTTACAATACTGTAAACTTTCATTTTCATAACTGCCATTCATGAACCTTCCATCGTTAGTCAATTTTCGTCTCCAAAATCATTCACCTCATTTCGTGTCATTGGTGTGGGATACATCAAGGCCCTCCTGCAACGAGTCGCTTCTTTTCGACATCAGCACATCATCCAGGATGTTGACTTAGAAACACCCCTTCGGTACCTTGAGGCTTGCATACATCAATGGTAGGTTTCTCACTTCTGACAATAGGTTGACATCATTGGCCTTCGATCGAAAGACTTTGTATGGTGTTTGACATCAAATCATTTATTCACACCATGTGAAATGTACTGTAGTACCTTGAGGGTCATCATCATTATCGATGATTCCTCTCGCATCTGTTAACAGCTTACATCATTGGTTGGTAATCAGATGATGTCTTCCCATGTTCGACTTCAGATCATCTATTCACATGATTAGACTTGTACTTGAGCGAAAGATTGAACGAGAATGAAGACCCCAGATCTAGTTTCATCCATCTGGGATGCGATATTTTCAGGAGTACTAAATCAAATGTACAATGGCCTTACACAAATGGTCATCCTAATCATGGGTCTATATCTGTAGAAACATGAGCCTATATCTGTAGATGACTATCTGATTTATGTACATGTAATGAAAGTTTATATTCTGAGCATGGGTATGCCTTCCCTTAGCAGTTCATGAGAAAAAAATCAAATTATCATGATATATGTATTGTAATTGATGCAGGTCACCTTCCACTTCAAAACCTCCTCTCCACATGGTAAAGCATTTCACTCGACATATATATATTTTCTACTTCATGCTTTAGGGGGCAACCTCTAGATGCATCCAATGGGTAAGAATATTCCCAAACCCCAATGAAATTTCACTCAAATTTGCCCAGTGCAGGCCAAAGAGGGCTCAAGTGCGCTGCATAGCACCCAAGCAGTGTACTGGACTACACTACAGTGCACCCTAATGAAGGCTTGTCAGCGCTGATCTTCTTAAAGGTAGTCTTTGGATGATTTTAGTCATGGAATCTCTTGGGAAGGAGGCATTCTGATGGTTGACTTCATTTAGCACATGTAACAAATGAATTATGGTTTGATGGGCCCTAATAGTATTGATCTATAAGATGGGAGTGATGTGCCCAAATGGATCTATAACAAGGGCTTCATACCTATTAATGGCAGTGAGTCACTCTTTAACATGACACTCTTTCACTTCATCTTCATGACTACCTTGGGTTGGGGAATCCACTTGCCTCACTATTGATCACACCTTCATTATGGGTCTTTGAGTCAATGTTGCTAACTCCATTCACTCTCACCGATATGTTCAAGAGAAAGTCCACCCTCAGTTGACATAGGCTACAATACCCTTAAGCCTTACTTCATGTCCTCTCTCCTGAACCAACTTTTCATCACTACATTTTATCTCACATATTGATACAACAATGTAAACTTTGAAACGGGAACTGATACTGTTACCCGTTTCGTAGAGATAGCAAAAAAGTGACCTGATTTTGAAAAGGGGTGATGCAGAACGAACATGTTTTTTTTAGAGCATAATTTTTGGCACTTTAATTTTTTTATGTACATTATGTTTTAGAATCGTTTTAGAATGGTAGAGATTTTCATGCTGATTGAAAAAAGCGAGTATTCTGCATCACCCCCTTTTTTTAAAAGACCTGTGTTTTGGTTTTAAATTTTCTAATGTATAAAATGTAAATAATTATTTTGTAAATTTGATCATTTTTGAAGTGGCCATTTTCTTCACATTTTCTTGTTTTTTTATTTTAATTTTAACTTTTTTTTTAGTGAGGTTTTATTGTTTTGCATTTTTAAATTAGGAGGTCGATATTTAGAATTTTCGATATTCTACATATTTATACATCCTTAATTAATTTTTGAATCTACATGAAATAATTGTTTGTAAAAAAACAATATTTTTTAACAATGGACATAAAAATAACCATTTTTAACATAAATATAACTAAAAAACTACATGTTTTGATAATTTTTTGCTAGAATTGACATGTCAAAATCACAAATTTTATACGATAATTTTAACTAAAAACGATTAAATAATAGCTTTTTTTATGAATTTCATGTCAAAAAAATAATAATAATCACTTTTTTTTCAAAAAATAATGATTAACTTAAAAATCAATGCGAAAATCACATATTACAAATATTGAACGTATAACAAACCTAATTGAGTGTTTATTATTCTCATAAAATATTAAAGTCAAAACATTGCAAAGCTTGATTTACAAGCATAACTTAAATTTAATCAACAATGTCACGTAATCCAAACTCTTCGTCCTCTAGAGTTTCATCATTGTCTTTTTCCACAATATTTTCTGTTTCCTTTTGCTCACTTTCCTCTTCTAATGGGTCTTTGATGTCTGTGAGTCTCCCAATGTATGTCTTTCCAAACATTTCATATAATGGTGGTTGAGGTTCTTTTGCCTTTTTTGCCACACGTGATTAACTAAAGTCCCCTTTATTCAACCCAATTTCTTGCATTGCATCTGGAAGAAATTGAAGAACATTAATTCTTTGCTGAATGAAATTGCACTGTACTGGATCTTTTTCAATTGCAATGAAATTTCTTCCTTTTTTAAGGCAACATGCTAGCGTTGTACCTAATTATCAAGCACAAAAGAAATAATGAACTAAATTAGTACAATGACATATTAATTAAAAAATAACATATTGAAATTCAATTCCATATAATAAAACTTAACTGAGCCAGAAAATAAATCCAGAACCCAATCTCCTTCATCTCACAAATGTCTATAAGATAGTTAATCAATAATTGTGGTTTTTAATAAATGTTAACTATCTCTCATTTTGCTTTTGATTCCAGGAATCAACCAGCCACCAGCCGGGCGGGCGGCTGGTGGCTGGGTGATTCCCACCAGCCGAGCGGGCGGCTGGTTCATTCCCAGAATCACCCAGCCACCAGCAGGGCGGGCGGCTGGTGGCTGGGTGATTCCGGGAATCAACCAGCCACCAGCCGGCCACTGGTTGATTCCGGGAATCAACCAGCCACCAACAAGCCGGGAATCAACCACCCACCAGCCGCCCACCCGGCTGGTGGCTGGTTGATTCCGGGAATCACCCAGCCACCAGCCATCTGCCCGGCTGGTGGCTGGGTGATTCCGGGAATCAACCAGCCACCAGCTGGGCGGCCAGCTGGTGGATGGTTGATTCCCAGAATCAACTAGCCACCAGCCGCCTAGCTGGTGGCTGGGTAATTCCGGGAATCAACCAGCCACCAGCCCGGCGGCCGGCTAATGACTGGTTGATTCCGAGAATCAACCAACGACTAGCAGCCCGCTCGGATGGTAGCTGGGTGATTCCGTAAATCAACCAACCACAAGCCGGGCGGCCAGCTGGTGGCTGGTTTATTCGGGAATCAACCAGCCACCACCACCAGCTGGCCACTCAACTGCTGGCTGGTTAAATCCCGGAATCAACCAGCCACCACCCGCCTGCCCGGCTAGTGGCTAGGTGATTCCGGGAATCAACCAGCCACCAGCCGGGCGGCCGGCTAGTGGCTAGTTGATTCCGGGAATCAACCGCCGGCTGGTGGCTGGGTGATTCCGGGAATCAACCAGCCACCAGTTGGGCGGCTAGCTGGTGGCTGCCGTCCAACTGGTGGCTGGTTGATTCCCAGAATCAACCAGCCACCAGTTGGCCGCCCGGCTGGTGGCTGGGTGATTCTAGGAATCACCCAGCCACCAGCCGGGCGGGGGAATCACCCAGCCACCAACCGGGCAGCCGGTTGGTGGCTGGTTGATTCCGGGAATCAACCAGCCACCAGCTGGCCGCCTGGCTGGTGCCTGGTTGATTCCGGGAATCAACCAGCCACCAGTCGGGCGGAGCCACCAGCCGGGCGGGCGGCTGGTGGCTAGTTGATTCCGGGAATCAACCAGCTGCCCGCCCGGCCGGTGGCTGGTTGATTCCGGGAATCACCCAGCCACCAGCCGCCTGCCCAGCCGGTGGCTGGTTGATTCCGAGAATCACCCAGCTACCAGTCGGGTGGGCGGCTGGTCGCTGGTTGATTCCCGAAATCAACCAGGCACCAGCCAGGCGGCCAGCTGGTGGCTCCGCTCGGCTGGTGGCCGGTTGATTCCCGGAATCAACCAACCACCAATTAGTCGTCCGGTTGGTGGCTCGTTGATCGGGCGGCTGGTTGGCTGGTTGTGGCTGGTTGATTCTGGGAATCAACAAGCCACCAGCTGGAATCAACGAGCCACCAGCCGGCTGCCCAGCTGGTGGCGGGTTGATTCCGGGAATCAACCAGCCACCAGCCGGGCGGCTGGTGGCTGGTTGATTCCGGAAATCACCCAGCTACCAGTCAGGCGGGCGGCTGGTGGCTGGTTAATTCCTGGTTAATTCCCGGAATCAACCAACCACCAGCCGGGCGGCCAGCTAGTGGCTGGTTGATTCCGGGAATCAACCAGCCACCAGTCGCCCGCCCGGCTGGTGGCTGGTTGATTCCCGGAATCAACCAGCCACCAACCGGGTGGCCAGCTGGTGGTTGGTTAATTCCCGGAATCAACCAGCCACCAACCGGTCGCCCGGTTGGTGGCTGGTTGATCGGGCGGCTGGTGGCTGGTTGATTCCAGGAATCAACCAGCCAGCCGCCCGGCTGATGGCTGGTTGATTCTAGGAATCAACAAGCCACCATCCGGCCGCCCGGCTTGTGGCGGGTTGATTCCGGGAATCAACCAGCCACCAGCCGCCCGCTCGACTGGTGGCTGGTTGATTCCCAGAATCATCCAGCCACCAGCCGGGCGGCCAGCTGGTGGCTAGTTGATTCCCGGAATCAACCAGCCACCAACCGAGCAACCAACTGGTGGCTAGTTGATTCCCAGAATAAACCAGCCACCAACCGGGCGAGCCATCAATCGGGTGGCCGTTTGGTGGCTGGTTGATTCCCGGAATCAACGAGCCACCAGCCGCCCAACCGGTTGGTGGCTGGTTGATTCCCGGAATCAACCTACCACTAGCTGGGCGGCCAGCTGGTGGCTGGTTGATTCCCGAAATCAACCAACCACCAACCAGACGAGCCATCAACTGGGTGGCTGGTTGATTCCTAGAATCAACGAACCACCAGCTGGCTGCCCGGCTAGTGGCTGGTTGATTCCGGCCAGCCACCGGCCGTCCACCTGGCCGGTGGCTGGTTGATTCCGGGAATCACCCAGCCACCAGTCGGGCTGGTGGCTGGTTGATTCCCGGAATCAACCAGCCACCCGCCCGGCTGGTGGCTGGTTGACTCCCGGAATCAACCAGCCCCCAACCGGCCACCCGGTTGACGGCTCGCCCGGTTGGTGGCTGGTGGCTCGTTGATTCCGGGAATCAACCAGCCACCAGCCGGGCGGCCAGCTGGTCGCTGGTTGATTCCCGTAATCAACCAACCACCAGCCACCCTCCCGGGTGGTGGCTCCGCCAGGCTGGTGGCTGGTTGATTCCCCCGCCCGACTGGTGGCTGGATGATTCTGGAAATCAACCAGCCACCGGCCGTGCTGGTGGCTGGTTGATTCCTGGAATCAACCAGCCACCAGCCGGGCGGCCATCTGGTGACTGGTTGATTCTGGGAATCAACTGGACACCCCCACCAACCGGTTGCCTGGTTGGTGGCTGGTTGATTCTGGAAATCAACCAACCACCAGTTGTCCGCCCAGCTAGTGGCATGTTGATTTTGGGAATCAACCAGCCACCAGCCGGGCGAAGCCACAAGCCGGGCGGGTGGCTGGTGCCTGGTTGATTTCTGGAATCAACCAGCCACCAGCCGGGCGGCCGACCGATAGTTGGTTGATTCCCGGAATCACCCAGCCATCAGTCGGGCGAGCGGCTGGTGGCTGGTTGATTCCCGGAATCAACTAGCCACCAGCAGGGCGGCCAGCTGGTGGTTGGTTGATTCCCGGAATCACCCAGCCATCAGTCGGGCGGGCGGCTGGTGGCTGGTTGATTCCAGAAATCAACTAGCCAGCAGTAGGGCGGCCAGCTGGTGGCTGGTTCATTCCTGCAATCAACCAGCCACCAACCGCCCGCCTTACTGTTGGCTGGGTGATTCCGGGAATCAACCAACCACCGGTCGACCGCCCGGCTGGTCGCTGATTGATTCCCGGAATCAACCATGCACCGGTCTGCCGCCCGGCTGGTGGCTGGTTGATTCTGGGAATCAACCAACCACCAGCTGGGCAGCGAGCTGGTGGCTGGTTGATTCCGGGAATCAACCAGCCACCAACTAGCTGCCCAGCTTGTGGTTGGTTGATTCCGGGAATCAACCAACCACCAGCTGGTCGCTGGCCGCCTAGCTGGTGGCTGGTTGATTCCGGGAATCAACCAACCACCAGCTGCCCGCCCGACTGGTGGCTAGGTGATTCCGCGAATCAACCAACCACCGACCGGTCGCCCGGCTGGTGGCTGGTTGATTCCCGAAATCAACCAGCCACTTG
Organism: Pinus tabuliformis; assembly: GCA_031772625.1. Taxonomy (NCBI): domain Eukaryota; kingdom Viridiplantae; phylum Streptophyta; class Pinopsida; order Pinales; family Pinaceae; genus Pinus; species Pinus tabuliformis. Next base: position 1,326,821,661 of record CM062817.1, on the reverse strand, counting down.
CTGGGCGGCTAGTTGGTGGCTGGTTGATTCCCGGAATCAACGAGCCACCGATCGGCTGCCCGGATGGTGGCTGGTTGATTCGGGGAATCAAACAGCCATCAGTCTGGCGGAGCCACCAGCCACCCACCCGGCCGGTGGCTGTTTGATTCCGGCAATCACCCAACCACCAGCCGCCCCCTCGGCCGGTGGCTGGTTGATTCCGGGAATCACCCAGCCACTAGTCGGGTGGGTGGCTGGTGGTTGGTTGATTCCCGGAATCAACCAGCCACTTGCTGGGCGGCTAGTTGGTGGCTGGTTGATTCCGGGAATCAACCAGCCACTTGCTGGGCGGAATCAACCAGCCACTAGCCGCTCACCCAGCTGGTGGCTGGTTGATTCCCGGAAATCAACCAGCCGCCAACCGTGTGGCCAGCTGGTGGCTGGTTGATTCCCGGAATCAACCAGCCACAACCGGTCATCCGGTTGGTGGCTAGTTGATTCTGGGAATCAACTAGCCACCAACTGGGCGACCAGTTGATGGCTGGTTAATTCCCGGAATCAACCAGCCACCAGCCGGGCGGGCGGCTAGTGGTTGATTTATTCCGGGAATCAACCAACCACCAGCTGGAATCAACCAGCCGCTGGCCGGGCGGGTGGCTGGTGGCTGGTTGATTCCCGGAATCAACCAGCCACCAGCCCGCCCGACTGGTGGCTGGTTGATTCCCGGAATCATCCAACCACTAGCTGGGCGGCCAGCTGGTGGCTGGTTGATTCCCGGAATCAACCAGCCACCAACCGGGCGGCCAGCTGGTGGCTGGTTGATTCCCAGAATCAACCAGCCACTAGCCGCCCACCCGGTTGGTGGCTAGTTGATTCCTGGAATCAACCGGCCACTAACCGGGCGGCCAACTGGTGGCTGGTTGATTCCCGGAATCAACAGTGACCCACCGGCCACTCGGTTGATGGCTAGTTGATCCCGGAATCAACCAGCCACCAACCGGGTGACTGGTTGGTGGCTGGTTGATTCCGGGAATCAACCAGCCATCAACCGAGTGGCCGGTTATTGGCTGGTGGCTGAGTGGCTGGTGGCTGGTTGATTCCGGGAATCAACGAGCCACTAGCTGGCCGCCCGACTGATGGCTGGTTGATTTCGGGAATCAACGAGCCACCAGCTGCCCGCCTACCCGGTGGTTGGCTGATTTCGTGAATCACCCAGCCACCAGCCGGGAGGCCATTTGGTCACTGGTTGATTCCCAGAATCAACTAGCCACCAGCCGCCCACCCGGCTGGTGGTTGGTTGATTATAGGAATCAACCAGCCACCAACCGGTCGCCCGGTTGGTGGCTGGTTGATTCTGGGAATCAACCAACCACCAGCTAGCCGCCCGGCTAGTGGCAGGTTGATTCCGTGAATCAACCAGCCACCAGCCGGGCGGAGCCACTAGCCGGGTGGGTGGCTGGTGCCTGGTTGATTCCTGGAATCAACCAGCCATCAGCCGCTCGCTCGGCTAGTGGTTGGTTGATTCCGGGAATCAACCAGCCACCCGCTGGCCGAATCACCCAGCCACCAGTCGGGCGGGCGGCTGGTTGATTCCGGGAATCAACCAACCACCAGTTGGCCGCCCAGCTGGTGGTTGGTTGATTCCGGGAATCAACCAGCCACCAGCCGGGCGGCCGGCGGGTGGCTGGTTGATTCCGGGAATCAACTACGCACTAGCTGGCCGCCCAGCTGGTGGCTGGTTGATTCCGGGAATCAACCAGCCACCAGCCGCCCGCCCGACTGGTGGCTAGGTGATTCCGGGAATCAACCAACCACCGGCCAGCCGCCCGGCTGGTGGCTGGTTGATTCCTGGAATCAACCAGCCACCGATCGGCCGCCCGGCTGGTGGCTGGTTGATTCCAGGAATCAACCAGCCACCAGCTGGCCGCCCGACTTCTGGTTGGTTGATTCCTGGAATCAACCAGCCACTAGCCACCCGACTGGTGGCTCATTGATTCTCGGAATCACACAGCCACCAGCCGGGCGGAGCCACCAACCAGGCGGGCAGCTGGTCACTGGTTGATTCCCGGAATTACCCAGCCACCAGCCGCGCAAGCGGCTGGTGGCTGGTTGATTACGGGCGGCAGGTGGTTGGGTGATTCCGGGATTCAACCAGCCACCAGCCGCACAACCGCCCGCCCGGATAGTGGCTGGGTGACACCCGGAATCAACCAGCCACATGTCACCCGCCTTGCTAGTGATTGAGTGATTCTGGGAATCAACCAGCCCCCAGCCACCCGCCTAGCTGGTAGCTGGGTGATTCCGGGAATCACCCAGCCACTAGCCAGACGGGCTGCCGGGGTGGGGCGGCCCGGAATCTCCCAGCCACCAGCCAGGCAAGCGGGCGGGCCGCAGAGGTGGTGCCACCCTGGCGGCCCGCCCGCCCACCCAGCTGGTGGCTGGGTGATTCCGGGAATCACCCAACCACCAGTCCCCTGCCCGGCTGGTGGTTGGGTGATTCTGGGAATCACCCAGCCACTAGCCGGGCAGAGGGAATCACCCAGCCACCAACCAGGCAGGCGGGCGGGCCGCCGAGGTGGCGCGGCCTTGGCTGGTGCCACCCCAGTGGCCCGCCCGCCCGCCCGGCTGGTGGCTCGGCGATTCCGGGAATCGCCCAGCCACCAGCCGGGCGGGCTGCTGGTGGCTGGGTGATTCCAGCCACCTAGGTGATTCCCAGAATCACCCAGCCACTAGTCGGGCGGGTGCGGGCGGCTGGTGCCTGGGCGATTCCCGAAATCACCCAGCCACCAGCTGGGCGGGCGGGCAGGTGGGCCGCTGGGGTGGCTCGGCCTGGGCTGGTGTCACACGGAATTGGTCAAGGGTGCGGACACGACTGACCTTCCTAGAAGTCTAAGACATTCTAATGACAAACAAGACAAAATGGAGTGATCTTTCTCTAAATACACCTTTTACAACATGAAAACTACAAGTGTTTAGGCTTACCTTATTCCAAAACGTTGTTGTTGAAGTCCGTTCTTGACGATCCGGATGAGCTCCTCCTTCAAGTCAATTCCTGCAACCACAAACAATCAAACAATTACCAAGCACTTGCATTTCATATAATAAAACATATATTCAACATGCAGACCAAGGAACACATGAAATAACTCATTAACACAAGCTATTGAGAAAAATAAACCAGTTTGTATTAATAACGAAACAAAGAAACTCTTACAACCTGGCCTTGGTGTTGTGCAAGTTCCTCCCAGGGTCCATCAAGGGTTTTCCTCTACTTTGACAAAGCTCACCCTCTCCCAAGTAGAATCTAGTGAAGACAATCTCTCCTCACAAAGGCTCTAATGGAAGACCTAAATCCTGCAGCATTTACCCAAAGAAAATGTATAGCTCCAACCTCTCCTCCTTCTGGCTCAATGCCTTTATTTATAGTGCTGTAAAGAGGTTATTCAGGTCCACTATCAATGGGATCATCCCCCTCTTTGGGTGGGATAGCTCCCTTATTGATGGGATAAGTTCCCCCTTAATAGAGATACATGAACCAACTGGAGGCGCATCCATTTCATCAAACCGACCTCTAGAATGTTCTAGAAGTAACCACAACTTTTTCAAGATAAAACTCGCGCATTTTGCCTTTTACAAAGGGACGCCCCTGTCCCTTAACATACAGAGCGTCCATGGACGCATATTTTGTGAACAAGGTCAGCGTCCCCGCAGGTAAGGCTAGAGAGAACCTGCGACCCCAGAGATAAACATAGTTTTTACAAGACTTTCTCTCTTCTTTGAGTTTGAGATGGATAACAGAGGCATGAGACTTGCCTAAGAGGGTAGCATGACTGTTGATTTGAGCCATACTAACTGTAAGTAGTCAAGGTGACATTTTTTAGTGTAACAGATTGCCCCCTAAAGTGCGAAGCCTGGAATAGAATAGGGTTTTGTAATTCTAGGAAGGGTGAAGCGCTTTATCATTTCAAGGATTTCCTTGTGGATGGCCTGGTTGGAACCTGCAATTTTCAACACAAAATACATGGATAAGATTATATCATCACTGAGGTAGGCATTCCCATACTCAGATTCAAAACTTTAACTAATGGACTAACTATTCTGATACAGGAATGATCTTGCAGTACATCATTTTAATAGACTTTTGTAGACACAGTATGGACGCAGCCATCTGTTTATGATTAGTCTACATAGATAATGAATACAAAACTCCTCGCAGCCTGGATGGTAGAAACTAGCTCCAGGGTCTTCACTTCTACTTCCCGAATTGGTACGATTCTAGCCATGTGATTAAATGATTCGATGTCGAACATGGTAGAAACCACTTGATTACCAGTCAATGATGTAAACTGTTAACAAGCGTGAGAGAAACCACCAGTAATGTCAATGGTTCTCAAAGTACCAAGCACAACCCGTGAAATGTGAATAGATGTTTTGATGTCGAACACTTCACGGAATCCTCTGATCGAAAGTCAATGATGTAAACTGACGTCAAAGGCGAGAAACCTGCCATTGATGCATGCAGACTTCAAGGTACTGTCGATTCCTAAGTCATCTTTCTAGATAATGTGTCGATGTCGATAGAAAGCGACCCGTTGCAGGCAAGCCCGCAACACGAAATCATTGTTCAAGTTGAAGAAATGTTGCTGTAAGGACTGACTCAGGGATGGTCAAATGGATGACAAGTATTTTGCAGATGAAAGTTTTGCTTGCAGACCTCTTGAACACATAACGACACAACAGATGGCTTGGTGACGAATAACTCAAAGTTAATCCCCGAAACCCGGTTAAAGACTTTCAAAGTGATTTGGTCAACTGTGAGGTAAAAGATTTCCCAACCCAGGTGAATGAAAAGTGTCGTGTTCAAGAGTGGTAATAAAGTTTCTTCTGAGACAAAAGGTAACAAACAGGTTCATTCTTCTCTCTTTTCCCCCACCATTTCTGGCAAGTACCTCTTTATTTTTAACAAGCTTGAGGAGGATAACATATGCTTGATTATAAGCTCATCCTTCGGACGAGTCCAACCTAGTTTAAATTCGAACCCTAGGAAGGAGTGGTTCGTTCCTGTTTGTAATTGAACAGGTCCTTTACTGTGAAATGTTTAACGAGCCCAGTATAGGAGAAACTCGGTGTTTTTCAATTTTAGAGAGTCTGAAAAACTTAAGAAGACTCCAAGTTGAACTTTTTCGTAGATTTGTGTCCCTCAAGTCCGAAAAAGTATAAAATAATACCTGGGGGAACCGCTTGATCTTGCGACCAAGGAGTACTTTCATAATAGTGTCGTTGACCTGAAAAGTAAAAAGCGATCAAGGACACGTCGTTTTATTTCCTTATCGGGTTTGAAACGACAAAAACCCGGCAATCTTTTCCTGATTTTGCGGTCAGAAAAGAGCTAAAAGGGGACCGTCTTTTAATTCCGTTTTAACGAGTGTAAAAGAAACGCTCGGCAATCTTTTCATGTTTTAAGAGTCTGAAAAAGGGCTTAAAAGAGAACTCCAAGGTTTCACTTTTTCGTAAGTTTTAACGAGTTCGAAAAAGGGATAAAAATGTACTCATGGTTTTCATTTTTTCGTAAGTTTTAACGAGTTCGAAAAAATGATAAAAATGTACTCATATGGCCGACTTTCAATTTAATTTACGAGCAGGAAAAGACGGAAAGAACTCGGCATTTTCATTTGTTTTACGAGAATGAAAGATAGCAAAATAATCTCGGTATTTTCATGAGTTTAACGAGTCTTGAAAATAACTGAAAGTGACTCGAGATAGGTTTCATTTTTACAAAAGCTTGAAACAGATAAAAACTATGCTTTAAAGTAGTTTCATTTTTACACAAGCTTGAAACAGAGATAAAACTGTGCTTGATGCCCCCTAAGCGTAACTGCTAGAGCGCATGCCCCCCAGCTTCATTTCATTCAAACGGTTGGATGAAATGAAGGTTCATGAACGAGATCATTTGAAAGACTTGACCTTAAACTGTAAGAAAATTATGCAAAAATTGAAATAACTAACCTAAAAATACAACTTAACATCTATGAGATCTAGTCAATCTCTCGACTCAAATAGAGGAGGATTTGTTTCATTTTTTAACGAGCTTGACACAGGAAAAGAACTATGCTCGGATTCAGTTTCATGTTTATGCAAGCTTGAAACGAAAAACTATGCTTGTTATAAGTTCACATGCCCCCAGCATAAAGATGCAAACCAAGGTACATGCCCCCCAAGCTTCATTGCATTCAATGAGGTGGATGGAATGAAGCTTTACTTTCAAGATCTTGGAAAGAATTGTGGGAGTTGTTTCATTTTTTAGTGAGCTTGACACAAGACAAGGAACTATGCTCATAACTACTCTCTACAATCTACCTAACAAAAACTTAACTCTAAAAACCTTGATTCATTTTTTAACGAGCTTGACACAAGACAAGGAACTATGCTCTAAAATCCTTGATTCATTTTTTAATGAGCTTGACACAAGACAAGGAACTATGCTCATGACTACTCTCTACAATCTACCTAACAAAAACTTAACTCTAAAAACCTTGATTCATTTTTTAACGAGCTTGACACAAGACAAGGAACTGTGCTCTAACTCTACCTACTTAACCTACCCTTGTTTCATTTTTTAACGAGCTTGACACAAGACAAGGAACTATGCTCAAGAAGTTCGCATGCCCCCAGTATAATGATGCAAAGCGAGGTACATGCCCCCCAGGCTTCATTGCATTCAACCGGCTGGATGAAATGAAGGTTTACTTTCAATATTTAACTTGAAAAGGGAGTTGTTTCATTTTTAAGGAGGTTGACACAAGAAAAGAACTATCCTCAAACCTGATTCATTTTTTAACGAGGTCGACTCAGTAACAGGAACTATCCTCAAACCTGATTCATTTTTTAACGAGGTCGACTCAGTAACAGGAACTATCCTCAAAATCCTACTTTCTACAATCTACCTACATATCCTAAAATCTAGCTGATTCATTTTTTAATGAGGTTGACTCAGTAAAAGAACTGTCCTCATTACAGCCTATTTCATTTTTTAACGAGGTTGATACAGGAAAAAACTATCCTCGTACACTGATTCATTTTTTAACGAGGTTGACACAGTAAAAGGAACTTTCCTCGCAATCCTACTTTCTAACTATCTATATGACCTAAAAACTAGCTGATTCATTTTTTTAATGAGGTTGACTCAGTAAAAGAACTGTCCTCATGCTAGCCTATTTCATTTTTTAACGAGGTTGATACAGGAAAAAACTATCCTCGTACGCACTGATTCATTTTTTAACGAGGTTGACACAGTAAAAGGAACTTTCCTCGGACCAACTGATTCATTTTTTAACGAGGTTGACACAGTAAAAGGAACTTTCCTCACACACACTGATCATGGCTTCCAACTGGAAGAAAGACATGTCAATGGACACACCTTGATCATGGCTTCCAAGAGGTCTTCATCAGAAGGAAGAATACTTCTCTGGAAGGAACACATGTCAAGGGACTCAAAAGGGATAAGAACATCGTGTTCAAGTAATCCCATAGAGTTCTCCATGTCAATTACCGGATCTAAATCAAAGGAAGATGAGCAAACAGTGAGAGGCTCACTTACTTCGGTAACTGAAAACATGGGACCGGTTGCCACATAATTAACCCGTGGCAGGGTAGATACCACTTTAGAATCAGGAACATTTAGGGGTGTCATATTATTGGTAGTTGAAAAAAGACTAGGGAACGAAAGCTGGTCTACAGTCACAATACTGCCATTGTGAGGGAAAGACATCACGCGAAAGAGTGTCGATACGACAGCTTTCATTGCATAAACATAGTCTCGCCCAAGGAGTAAATTGAAATCCAAGGGACCTCGAACTACCATAAGATCAACACAAACAGTTTTACCTTCCAAGGTAATAGAAAACTTAGGAAGGATCCCTAAAGGTTCACTAATTGTTCTGTTAAAAGCTTTCAGATTCTGCGTAATAGGCGCAAGCTGAGGGGAACCCAAAGCTTTCCAAACAGCTGAGGATAAAATACTAACAGAAGCACCTTCATCTACCTGAGTACGATGTATGTCCCTACCACCAGCCTTGACAATGATTTGGAAAGGGATGGAGGAAGGAAGACGAGGTTCTGTCAGTCTATTCCAATCAAAGGAAAAGACCTCAGTACTTGGAGGGGGTTCTGTAGAAACAGGTGAAATGCCCCCCGACATAGAAGAATCCGATGTAACAAGAAGAACATCAGCGGTATGAAATTTACTCTCGAAAAGGAGAGTGTGATCGACCGAATGTGAAATTGAATCGACCACTTGATCAACTAATGGATCATCAACCTGAGTGACATGAGTTTCACTCTCCAATGGGAGAGTGTGATCGACTGTACTTGAATTTAGATCAATCACTCCGTCAGTTGACGGTAGGTTGGGAGAAAGTTTACGGTAACCAGTTGGAAATTCTTGCTGTGGAACAGTAAGGTTTTCCAACAATGTTGAGGCTTCATCCATGTGAGGGCAAATGTGAGTTTGATGACTCCCTTTGCATAACTTACAAGGAAACCTAACTTTACCCTTTTTCCCAGGAACCTGACTATCACTGGTTGATGGATCAATGGAAAGTTGATGAGATTTTTCTGACCATACTTCCAAGACCTTTGGAATACCAGGACAATTGACAAGGAAGTGGTCACCCTTACAAAGCCTGCAAGGGTATTTGGGTTTACGATGCATGTCGGAATTTTCCTCAACACAACTAACACTTACAGCCATAGTTGGTTGGTTGACTTCTTTCTTATCTTGCTTATTCTTCTTCTTCTTCTTCTTCCCTTTCTTCTTCTTCTTAGCCTCCTGGTTACTAGCATCAAGGCTTTTACCAGGCAAAGAGGAAGAAATGGAGGAAGAAAAATTAGGCGAAGAAGGTAAAGGGTCAACAGAAGGTTGGTGATGTTGAGATGGTGAACTCTGTTGAGGTGAAGCATTCGGTTGAGATGGAACAATTGGGGTATTTTGGGCCAACGAAGTTGAAAATAACCATATTGGTAAACCTATTGTAAATCCAGGTAATGACAAAGTAGCCATATAAGGAGGACCAACATTTCCAAAATAAGGAAAAGTACTAGGATTCTCATTAGGAGGGGTTCCTAGGTTGATAAATTCTGGAACATTTGCCATTATATTCAACTTCAGTGAATTTTATTAACAATTTAAAACTAAAATTAACAATTCACAATTCACACTTAACAACTAAAATTCACAATTCACACCTATGGTCTCTAAAAGTAAAAACAAACGAATTAACACGCGCTATCAAATCTAGGAGTCAAACCATACACAAACAGTAGCCTTCCGGACCGAAAACACTAGTTGGTGATGAAGCCCAACATCGCAGAATTCAGTACAGAAGTGGCGGGTGGAACAGTTACCCCGGCAACCTGCTTAATGAATAGACCGGACCAAGTTCCTCCACTTTAACCGTCTCGAAGTGAAGTGAACCCCCCAGAAAATCCAAGTGAGTATAACCGACGTCTGCTCCAGGTACAGTGGGACCTTCCCTCCACCGTCACCTCGGTAGAACCCTAAAGATTATGGTCACTAAGGTCACCAACAGTAACAAATACACCTGGGGGAACAGTCTAAACTCCGACAGCACGCAAGGGCAGAGTAGCAAGCTCAATCCCCTTACCGGCTCCTTGACAACAATCCAAGGTTTACCGATAAGTGACCCCTGGCTCCTCAACAATGGTTAATCCGAGGTTTACCGTTTGTAATACGTACTGTCTGGCGTCGTTCCCAACGAGGGGGGAATGATCCCCTCACTGGTTCGGACACGAGCTCGTGCTTCTCCTTTAAGAGGAGCTTTCCCAGAGTGCAATTGAAACAATTGGATTTATTCTACTCAAGATAAACTATCTGTTTGGTTTTGTAGTCTTGGAGAGTTAAGTACTCACCTACTCCAAGACCCTAGCCTAAGCTATGTTGGTGTTTCAGAGCCCTAGAAATGTAAAAATTACTAGATGAATTTTAATTAAGCGCTGTGTTATTAAGGCTGTTATTACTCAAATGGGTAAATGGAGATGAAACCAATGGTGTTATGACCCGACTCAACTGAATGCAATCGAATATGATAATGTAATCTTTTCAATTCGATGAATCCTAACTAAAGTAAGGAGAGAGTTTCCATTCACTTCCGACAATGCAAAAAATTGATGCACTAATTTTATCAAGAAAAACTAATGCAAATCAATTCCAAACCATTTTTATTTTTATTTTTTGTGTAAATTCAAATCAAAGAAAGTTGATCTAAATCTACGATTGATTTTTCAGAATGTAAACTATGCAATTGTAATCTATGCACAATTCACATGAAAAGTATGCAAATGTAATCTATGCACATTTTTCATTCATATTCTGAAACTGAGAACTCTAATTATGCAAATGTGATCTATGCAAGAGAATTCTCAAACACAAGATGATTCTAATGTAATCTAAGAACCAATCAAGTGCAAGTCGAGAAAATTGGGTGAGAGTTCCAAAGATCAAAACATAAAAACACTCAAAGGCGATTAACACTCATACACAATTTAGCAATGAGGGGAAATTTTTTTGCAAAAACAAAAGCAAAAAGATGCAAAATTGTGAAAAGACTGAGAGAAATCTCCAAGTAATGACCAAAGGAAAATAAATCAAGAATTTCTCAAGAAAGAGACTCAAAACACCCAATTGATGAAAGCTAAGAGCAGGAACAAGCTCAGGTGAAAATTTTTGACAGGGTACTAAAGGATCTGGGCAGAAAACACTAAGAAAAACCAAAATCTAAAAGCAATTAAAGCAAAAAATGGAATTTTCCTAAATTTTACAGGAAGACGCAGGCAGCCCGTTAGAACAGGCGCGGGCCCGCTCTGTGCAAACGGCAACAGCGCGTCCAAAGACGCACTGTGCAGTACTCATAGGGTGCGTCCTTCTGGAAAAGTTAAGAAAAACCAAATCTAACTAAATCTAAAGCTAAGCCACCCAAATACTAATTCTCACAGTCAAAAACCAGAAAATAAAAATGATTTTCTCAGAGCAAAGTTCACACAAAGGAAAAGACTTTCTCATTAATGGATTCCCCAGTGGAGTCGCCAATTTGTCACACGGAATTGGTCAAGGGTGCGGACACGACTGACCTTCCTAGAAGTCTAAGACATTCTAATGACAAACAAGACAAAATGGAGTGATCTTTCTCTAAATACACCTTTTACAACATGAAAACTACAAGTGTTTAGGCTTACCTTATTCCAAAACGTTGTTGTTGAAGTCCGTTCTTGACGATCCGGATGAGCTCCTCCTTCAAGTCAATTCCTGCAACCACAAACAATCAAACAATTACCAAGCACTTGCATTTCATATAATAAAACATATATTCAACATGCAGACCAAGGAACACATGAAATAACTCATTAACACAAGCTATTGAGAAAAATAAACCAGTTTGTATTAATAACGAAACAAAGAAACTCTTACAACCTGGCCTTGGTGTTGTGCAAGTTCCTCCCAGGGTCCATCAAGGGTTTTCCTCTACTTTGACAAAGCTCACCCTCTCCCAAGTAGAATCTAGTGAAGACAATCTCTCCTCACAAAGGCTCTAATGGAAGACCTAAATCCTGCAGCATTTACCCAAAGAAAATGTATAGCTCCAACCTCTCCTCCTTCTGGCTCAATGCCTTTATTTATAGTGCTGTAAAGAGGTTATTCAGGTCCACTATCAATGGGATCATCCCCCTCTTTGGGTGGGATAGCTCCCTTATTGATGGGATAAGTTCCCCCTTAATAGAGATACATGAACCAACTGGAGGCGCATCCATTTCATCAAACCGACCTCTAGAATGTTCTAGAAGTAACCACAAGTAACTTTTTCAAGATAAAACTCGCGCATTTTGCCTTTTACAGAGGGACGCACCTGTCCCTTAACATACAGAGCGTCCATGGACGCATATTTTGTGAACAAGGTCAGCATCCCCGCAGGTAAGGCTAGAGAGAACCTGCGACCCCAGAGATAAACATAGTTTTTACAAGACTTTCTCTCTTCTTTGAGTTTGAGATGGATAACAGAGGCATGAGACTTGCCTAAGAGGGTAGCATGACTGTTGATTTGAGCCATACTAACTGTAAGTAGTCAAGGTGACATTTTTTAGTGTAACAGCTGGCGCCACCGCGGTGGCCTGCTCGCCCGCCCGGCTAGTGGCTGGGCGATTCCGGGATCACCCAACCACCAGCTGAGCGGGCGGGCAGGCTGCCGGGGTGGCACAGCTTGGGCTAGCACCACGCCGACGGCCCTCCTGCCCACCTGGCTGGTGGCTTGGTGATTTCGGGAATTGCCCAGCCACCAGCCGCTCGCCCGGCTGGTGGATGGGTAATTCCGAGAATCACCCAGCCACTGGGCGGGCAGGCCGCCCGGGTGGCACAGCCTAGGCTGGTGCCACACCGGCTACCCGCCAGCCTGCTCGGGTGGTGGCTGGGGGATTTCGGGAATCACCCAGTCACGAGTCGTGCCACCCCGGCGGCCTGCCCGCCCGCCCAGCTAGTGGTTGGTCGATTCCCTTAATTGACCAGCCACCAACCGGGTGGGCAGGCTGGCCACCGGGGTGGCGTGGCTGGGCTGGCGCCACCCCAGCGGCCTGCCCGCCCACCCGGCTGGTGGCTGGACAATTTCTGGAATCCTTTTTCTTTTGTATCTAGCATGTTATGGTTGAAAACATGTTGAATTTATACTTAAGAAAGAAAAATGATATCCTACCAAAAACATTAATGTGTTTTTTTCCTCATAAACAAATTTGTTTGGCACATAAAAATTTGGTTTTGCTAGAATTTTTTAAAAATTTTGATAATTGACCCTTAAAAAAAAAGTCATTGTTCCAGTATCATCACTTTCATTTTTAAGCTATATTTTGCATGAAAATTTTGTAGTAAATTTCGTAGTCACTGCCATTTTTAAAACATGTTCAAAATTGACCCCTAAAAAATAAAATCATCGTTCCAGTATACACACTTTTCATTTTTAGCACTGTTTTTGATGTTTTTTCGGGGTTTTTTGGCCAGAGTTCCCGTTTTGAGTTTATAGTTCCAATTTCAAAGTTTACATTGTTATACCCATTTCGTATCATTGATGAGGGATACATCAAGGCCCTCTTGTGATGGATCGCTTCCTGTTGACGTCAACACTATATCTAGAAAGTTGACTTGGAAACTTCCTTTAGTGCTTTGGAACTTTCATACCTCAATAGCAAGTTTACTCGCTCTCAGTGACAGGTTCTCATCATTGGCCTTTGATCGAGATATTATGTGTGGTGTTTGAATTCAACTCATTCATTCACACCTTATGGATTGTATTGTAGTACCTTGACGACCATTATCATTATCGATGGTTCCTTTCATATTTGTTAACGACTTACATCATTTTTAGGTAATCAGATGGTGTCTACCATGTTTGACACCAACTCATTTATTCACATGGTTAGGCTTGTACTATCGAGTGACAAGGTAGAAGACCCTTGATCTAGTTTCATCCATCTAGGTTGCACATTCAAGATTCATACCAAATCACAAAGTATGATGGATATAATTGTTCAGAAACTCATCCAAACATCGGTCAACCATTTGTCATCGGTGGATGTGACTTTGATCATTTTACATGTAATATTGGCTTATAAGCTAAGTATGGGTATGCCTATATTAGCATGATATCATGATGATTATGTATTGTAATAGATAATGATCTCAACTAACATTTCTTGATCCAGACTTGTCATAAATTAAAGCACTTCATTCCTTAACCACTGCTTTTGACTTTGTATTTTAGGGGGAAATTTGGTTCATGTCATTTTGTCACATCTTCTCAAATGCCATGGAAACTAGATCAATCAACATCCTTGACACCTTGCAATCATCCTTTTGCAAAGCATTAAGCATTATCTCTCCAAGAGGTCTAAGAATTATGGGTTAATCAACTCAAAAACTCATTTTTGGACCCATCACACCTCGTCTACTAAGAAACCTACATTGTTGCATGTTTCATAACTGAGAAACTACATTGTCCATTGCAGGTTTCCTTTGCTACAGGTGTGATGGTTCTAGAATTTCAAGAAAAAATAAAAAATAATTACGAAACTTCTCTTTCCAAAAGCTTCTAAGGTGGTTTTAACCATTTACTATTGATTGGGATCTTGAATTCCTACTCTAGAGGTCTTATCTCTTATCTCTAGAGCTTTTCCTCCCTCATATGTGGATATAAGTCCTAGATCGATAAAACCCAAACTTACCTATTTACCCTATAAATTCATTACATCCCAAAGAGTTTGGGTTGGATTTTGGAGACTCTTAGAAATGCCATGATTTTGATGTTTTTTACCTAAGGATCCATTACTATCCTTGAGTTGTGATTGAAGGCTTGATTTGTGGCTAAGGTAGGACAAGTTTTGGTGGGAGACATCTACATTTTCAAGAACTGCAAAAGGGTTGTAATATTCTCCTACATTTCATTAATACAAAAACCTTTATTTTCCTATAGTTATGTCTATTTGATTGTTGAGCCCCAAAACTACCTCTCTTCCAAGCATTTTCTTAAACCCTTTCTCTTCTATTTTCCCATGTCAGTGCATCCTAAGCTATCAAAAATTGTTACATGTTGATTTCAGGAGTGTATTTGAGTGATTTTCAAATTATATCATTTTGTGTGCTATTTGATCTAGGTTTTGTTTATCAGCTACGAAATGTAGCCACTTTCCGTGGCTAACTGGCAATTCCGCAGCCATTTCCATTGTTTTATAGGTTACGGGTGTCAGGAGGAGGAATGAGACACATGGGTAGCTTAGGAATTTTCCACACATGGATGAGGTCCTATTCACTTAGCCAGATTCGGAAGGAAAGGCCCTGGTAAAAGGGAGGTCAACGAGAAATTCTATGCCAGCTAGAACTCTGTTCTTCAACGTAAAAGAAGCCAGAAGTCGTTCCTGAACTCGTGGATTCATTTTTTCCACCTGCATGCCATCTACATAACACAATCCAACATCCACCTCGCATAGATTTACTGCTCATGGAAACTGGGAGGCTGAATCTTTGGATTTTGACCTGTTCATGTGTCTATTGTTGAAGAAATTCCTCTGAGATACAGTTATCCATTTTCTCTATAAACACAAGTGTTTGAAATGCAGATAGGACGTTCTAGATATTGTTGTTATAGTGTTATTTTTCTGTTCTGTAACCGAGAGACACATTACTCTGTTTTTCATAATACAAACTCTGTTTTCACATGTCTATTTGAGCGTATTTTGAAGTAATAGCGTGCTAGTCCGAAGCTGTGCAAAGGGCCCCAACGTAGCTGAGGTCCTTCTTTTGTTTTTGTATAGTTTTCATGTATATTTTCTCTCATTCGAATTGTATATTTCTCTTGTTTTTCTTATGATCTTAATCCTTCTAACCTTGTATATGTTTTTGCAGCTTGTCATATTTCTTACCAACATTCATAGGTGCATTTTAGAATAGGTCTTTAATTCTGGTTATGCTCAAGCTTCTTAGTGTAATTTTTGCATCAAGTGGTGTTATTGAGACTTACTTCCTCTGCTGAAACTTAATTTTCAATTTCAATTGTTTATGCTGTTACTTTGTGATATTTGTTTACTATTCAAGATAGTTTAGATGTCAGTTCTTTCATGCTATATGATGATATTTCTGGAGCCTTTAGCTTAACCCCGTTTTAGAAGTTAATTGGTGAAATATTGTGATTATAGATGAAGTAATTGGCTTTGCTTTCATTAGTGTGCAATTAGATAAATTAGATGCCATTTCTTTCATGCTATATGATGATATTTCTAGAGCCTTTAGCTTAACCCCATTTTAGAAGTTAATTGGCGAAATATTGTGATTATAGATGAAGTAACTGGCTTTGCTTTCATTAGTGTGCAATTAGATCATTTAGATGTCATTCCTTTCATGCTATATGATGATATTTCCAGAGCCTTTAGCTTAACTCCGTTTTAGAAGTTAATTGGCGAAATATTGTGATTATAGATGAAGTAATTGGCTTTGCTTTCATTAGTGTGCAATTAGATAATTTAGATGTCATTTATTTCATGCCATATGATGATATTTCCGGAGCCTTTAGCTTAACCCCATTTAGAAGTTAATCGACGAAATGTTGTGATTATGGATGAAATCATTGACTAATCATTAGTTTCCAGTTTCTTTACTTTTTGGTTTAAGTTGCAGCAGTTTATTAGATTTCAATTTTGCAATTAGGATGAATAGCAGAGATAGTAATCTCATTTTTAGTACTTCATTTTTAGTTTGGTTTATATAGTTGCATATTCAAAATTTTATTCAAGTTTTGATTTTGTAAACAGCATGTTTTAAGATCTCTTAAGTTCAAAGTTTGGAAATTATCACAAGAAGCAAGAGGATAAGCCTTGTCTTCAACTCTACATCCACACTTGTCTTTAAAAAGTATTCTTAAACTTTTGCTTTAATAGCAGATTAGTATTTCCATTGCATTAAACCACTTTAGGAGACCAACAAAACAAAACCCCAAAACAAGATAAAATTGAAAACAGTGAGGTAAGAAAAGGGTTGTCTAGCACATACAATGCACTACACTTCATTAGTTTATGATTCCCAGATTGATAACTTATGTAGCAATTTAGGACATATTAAATTGATTAAACATTTTGGCACTGTTGCCTAGGAAGTGTAACTAGGTAGCCTATCTCTTACATTCAAAAAAAAGGGCGGGGGTTGGGGAGGCATTAATAATTTCTTGAGTATGCTCTCCTCTTGCACCTAGTGTGATCTGGAGGATTAGAAAAAGAATTATTAGCCCAATAATTTTTTGAGTACGCTCTCCTCTTACACCTAGTGTGATCTGGAGGATTAGAAAAAGAATTATTAGCCCAATTAAAATCACCAAAAACAAAAAAAATGACATGCATAGAGAAAGAGATTCTAGGGGAAGGTTTATAGCTAGGGGAAAAAAGTTCAATTTTTACAACTCCAACTACTTCAAGGAATAGACAAGATACACCTCAATCAGACTCATACTCCCAGCCTTAGGGTTCCTGGAATTCAAGGGGCAGCAACTGAATTAGAAGATTCTCCCACTCCATCTACTAAATCTGACCTAAGAGAAGAACCCTTCTTCACCTCCATAGGGGATCCTATTGCAGTTGAAGAAGTAGAATTACCTAGAGAAGAAGAGGAGGTAGAAACTCTCTCTCATCAGCCATTAATAGAATATCAAAAAGATTCTGAGGAAACTATCATGGCAAAGGAAGAGAAAGATGGATAATTTTCACTATTTGGAGGAGGGGGTAGAGGCAGAGGTAGAGGAAATAATGGAGGAGGTAGAGGTAACAATAGAGGAGGTAGAGGTAACAATGGTGAAGGTAGAGGAAATAGGGAAGAAGATAATTCATTTGGATTCCCTATAGTAAATGAAGAGACCCATGCAACAATGAAAAACATTTCACCATCCGTCCTCCCAAACTTTTATGGATTGCAAAGTGAGGATCCTGAAACATTTCTATTTGAGTTTGAAGTCTTATGTCGAACCTATGACTATCTAGAAGACTCTCAAAAACTCAAATTGTTCCCTTCAAAATTGAAAGGGGCTACTCTGAAATGGTTTATGGGATTAGTCACTCAGTCTATTAGGACTTGGAATGATATGAGGCAGGAATTTTTGGATAGATACTTGGATTATTGTATGCCTACCAATCATAAGGATGAGGTATTCAAAATGATGCAAAAAGAAGATTAGAACTTAGAGGATTTGCTTGAAAGGTTTCAATACAACTTAAAGAGGGCAAAGATGAACAATTTAGATGAGGAAACCTTGAAAGCCCTTTTATTGAAAGCCATTAGAGATGAATGGATAGATATTTTAAACATGATGGGGAAGGGAGATATCTCTCAACTTCCATTAAGTGACATAGCAAAACTATGTGTCCATCTATCAAGAGGAAAATCTAAAACTGGAAAAGGGCCTAGAGATCCTTCTCTTATTAGAGAAAACAAATCTGCAACTAGGACAGTAAGTAGGGTAGAAATTTGCAATATGCTTGATGAGTTCAAAACTAACATTCTAGGGAGCCTTAGTGAATAGCTAGACACCCTCAAAATTCAAAACAAGCAGAAAACAGAAGCTGATGCCTTAGCCATATTTTGCCTAAAATGTAGAAAGAAACATGCTCTGAGAGAATGTCCCTTAGATGCAAAAGTTGTAGAAACATGTATGATTTGCTTGGAAAGTCATGAGACCAAGAATTGTCCTTCAATCCCAGGTCTTAAAGCTGTCTTTTAGGAGGAAGTAGTTCCAAATTTTGTAGAACCTCTTTGCTTTGTTTCAAGAAGACCTTCGCAAGGGCAACAAAATCAAGGATTTAACAATCCAATGAATTTTCAGCCCTCACCAAATTGGAATTCTTGGCAACAACCTTGGCCTCAACCTCAAAATCAGTATCAATCTCAATCATGGGTACAAGGGGTACAAAATCCTTATGGCAGATTTGCTCAATATTATCAATATCCTCCATCTTATCAGATCTATCCTCCCCCACAAAACCAACAACAAAGTCCACAACCACAACTTCCAAATCAAAGCCCTCACCTTTCATTGCCATTTCCACAACAACAACCTCCTCAACAAAATCAAAATTCTCAACTCTTGCTTCCATTTCAACAGAAGCCAAATCAACTACCAGCCCAACCATTACCAAATCTCAACAACAAAAACCTTTAGAATGCTTACATGGTAGAAGGACAACCATTTCCTACCTACATGATTGTTCCTCTAGATCTTAATGATGTTCAACTTAGATCTGGTAGGATTTTAGAAAAGGAAAAACCTTCTATAGATATTCAAGAGAAAGATGCTTCTGAGAAGGATTCTCTAAAAGTCAATAAAATTTTTGAAGAAGCATCCCTTCAAAACCCAACCATTCAAAAAGAAAAACAAAAAGAATCAATCCACACAACACCTATAGTTAAGCAACCTGTATCTACATCCACACCTCCTTTTCTTGAGAGATTACAAATTGACAGGGGGTGGAAAAACAAATCTTGTTGCCTGACTATGATTTATTATATGAATTAAAGAATGTTTGTATCAAGATTCCCTTGCTACAAGCCATTAGAGAAATTACTATTCTAGCAAAAACAATAAAGGATTTAAGTATCAAAAGACCAGGTAGGAAACCAAGAGACACAAAAAGAATCCACCTGGTAGGAAAAATAGTAGATATCATGATGGGAAAGATTACCATGTAGAAATATGTGGATCCAGGAAGTCAAATTGTCAAGACACACATAAATAGAATGGAAATTCCAAATACATTGATTGACTTAGGGGCTGCTATAAACATTATGAGTAGATAGACTATGGAACACCTTAAACTTCCTAATCTTCTTTTCACACCTACCTTACTACAACTTGTAGATAGATCAGTAATCAAACCAGATGGTGTACTAGAAGATATTTTGGTCTCCTTGGATTCTTGGGAATATCCAATGGATTTCATGATTTTGACTCCCAAGAATAATCTAAGAGGACACCCACTCATATTAGGAAGACCTTGGCTAGCCACAGCTGATGCTTTCATTAGTTGTAGATCTGGTGACATGTACAATTTTGATGGTAGTTCAACAAAGAAATTTACTTTGTATCCTCCAGCAAAAGCAATTACAGAAGTAGGAGACAATGAATGGGTCAATGATGAAGATGCTATACAACCTATCTTTACTCTCTCTGAAGTTAGTGAGGATAGTCAAATCCTAAACACATTAGAAAATTTCGAAACATCTTTAGAATATGATCAAAAATAATTTCAGTTAGATTCTAATATTGAATATTTGTCATCCAGACAAATGTCTTTCTACTCTATGGAAGAGTTTGGCAGTTCTGCGATTGAAATTTTTCCAGGTAGAACATTGAATATCAATAAAAACTTGGGAAAGTTACAACAAGAACAGCTAACCAAAATCTTGCAAAAACATTCTGCTGCATTTGCATGGGAGTATACTAATATTAAAGTTATTGACCCTAAGACTTGCATCCATCATATCTATATTGAGGAAAACAGTAGACCAATCAGACAACCTCAGAGAAGGATGAATCCAAATCTTAGGGAGATTGTGAAAGAAGAGCTCCAAAAATTACTAAATGTAAAATTCATTTACCCAATCTCAGATAGCCAATGGGTTTCTCCCTTGGTGATAGTGCCCAAAAAGAACGGTAAATGAAGGGTGTGCATTGATTATAGGGAATTGAATAAAGCAACCTTGAAGGATCACTTTCCTTTTCCCTTCATAGATCAAGTATTAGATACATTAGCAGGCAAAAAGTACTTTTCATTTTTGGATGGTTTTAGTGGTTATAATCAAATTCAGGTAGCACCTGAAGATCAGGATAAAACCACATTTACTTGTCCATGTGGAACTTTTGTTTACCGAGTGCTTCGTTTTGGATTATGTAATGCACCTGCAACATTCCAAAGAGTAGTACTAGGAATTTTTTCTGATCTAATTCATGATTGTGTAGAGGTATATATGGATGATTTTACAGTCTATGGTAATACATTTGAAGAGGCCTTGGAAAATTTGGAAAAAGTCCTCAAAATATGTAAAGGAACAAACCTTTCATTAAGCCATGAAAAATGCTTTATGATGTTTACTAAAGGTATTGTTTTGGGACATCATATTTCAGGAGATGGGATTAAAGTAGACAAATCCAAAGTTGAAGTCATCTCCAAGTTACCTATTCCAAATTGTCAAAAAGATGTTAGAATTTTTCTAGGATTTACTGGATATTATAGAAGATTTATAGAAAACTTTACCAAAATAGCATCTCCACTCTTCAAACTGCTTACAAAAGATTGTGAATTCAAGTGGAATCCTAATTGCCAATTAGCATTTGAAGCCTTGAAAACAAGAATATCTGAAGCACCTATCTTAAGAGGACCGAATTGGAAACTTCCTTTCCATATTTCTACTGATGCTTCAGATACAGCTCTAGGAGCTGTACTGGGACAAAAAGACTTGATTCCTTATGCCATTTACTATACAAGTAAAAATTTGACTCCCACTGAGTTAAATTATACTATGATTGAAAAAGAGTTCTTATCTATTGTTCATGCAATTAATAAGTTTAGACATTATATAACAGGCTATGAAACTTTTATTCATACTGATCATACTACAATTAGATTTTTGCTGAAAAAACCTATTACTAATGGCAGAGTTATAAGATGGCTCTTACTTTTACAAGAATTCAATATTAATGTGTTAGATAGACCTGGGAAACAAAACACAGTTGCTAATTTCTTGTCTAGGATTCAGAATATCAAAGAAGACTCTCCTAGAGGATAAGTTTCCTGATGAATACTTATTTGCAGTAACTACTAAAACTCCTTGGTTTGAAAATATGGATAACTATTTGGTTACAGGGAAACTACCTCCACATTTATTTCCTAGAGAAAGAAGAAAGATTATTCAGGATAGTTCAAGATATTCATGGATTTCTAACGAATTGTATAAAATAGTGCCAGACTTTGTGATCAGAAGATGTGTCAGGGAAGATGAAATGCCTGATATTTTCAAAGCATGTCATGATGAACCATGCAGTGGACACTTTTCTGACAAGAGGACAACTTATAAAATCCTTTCTTTAGGATATTATTGGCTGTCCCTCTTCAAAGATGCAAAACAATATGTCAAAAGGTGTGACAGCTGCCAAAGGGTAGGGAAACCTACCCCCTCAAATGAGATGCCATTACAACCTCAAGTACTCATTGAACCCTTTGAAAAATGGGCTTTAGACTTTATTGGACCTATTAATCCTCCATCCAAGCAGAAAAAGTATATATTGGTATGTACTGATTATGTCACTAAATGGGTAGAAGCCAAAGCATTATTTTCTGCTAATGAAAATATAGTAGTTAATTTTCTTTATGAGGATATTTTTACTCGCTTTGGTGTTCCAAGGGAAATTGTGACAGATTAGGGAACTCAATTCACATCCAAAATGATGGAGAAACTTATGGAAGAATACAAGGTTAAGCATAGGAAATCCACTCCTTATCATCCGCAAAAAAATGGTCAAGTGGAGTCCACAAATAAAGTAATTGAAGGAATCATTACCAAGACTGTGCATCTACATAGAAGAGATTGGGCAGAAAGGCTTCTTAAAGCCTTATGGGCCTACAGAACTACATGGAGGAACACAACGGGACACACTCCTTATGAACTTGTTTATGGGAAGGAAATTCTGCTCCCCATTGAGTTCCAAGTTAAAACCTTCAAGATGGAAGTTCAGTTGAGAATGGATCTATTAGAAGCTCAAAAGCATACATTGGAGCAGTTGAATGAACTAGATGAGATCAGACAAGAAGTAGTTCAAAGAATTGATCTAGTTCAGCAACAGAGAGCTAAGTGGCATGACAAATACATCAAGGACAAAGGGTTTCAAGAAGGAGATTGGGCATTGCTATTTGATTCAAAGTTCAAAGATTTTCAAGGTAAATTTCAAACTCATTGGCTTGGGCCATATGAGATTGAAAAAGTTTTTAGCAATGGAGTAGTAAGAATCAGAACAATTGATGAGCACCAAACTCCTCTCCTTGTGAATGGTCATAGATTGAAGATCTATCAGAAGCCAATCTCAAAGGAGGAGTTTATCAAAATCTTTCAAGATAACTCTACAATGAGGCTGGTGAAGAAGAATCATTCTTCTCCACCAACCTAGTCTTTGTTTTTTCATCATCATCTAAAAAAAAAGATAATAATAATAATAATAATGTATAAGCTTGAAAACCAATCACTGATTGGCATTCTTATACAGAAAATACAGGGCGAAAATCAGAAGATTCTGACGCCCTATATTTTCCAAAAAAAATCTCTCATTTCACTCATAGTTTGTTTCATTCCATTTCATTTCATTTCGCTCCATCTCGCCACCACATACCATCAATAAAATTTCTTTCAATTTTCTTCATATTCACTTTTCCATGTCTCATCCATCCAGTCATTTTCCATTTCCATTCATTTGCCAAGTTATATTTTGTTTACAATGTTACATTCCGCAGCTGTTTTCCAATTCTGCAGCTAATTTCCAATTCCGCAGTTGATTTCTGATTCCACAGCTAATCTGCAGTGACAGTCAAGTGACTAGCCAAAAACTATGCAGGTATGGAAGGAGAAGATCTTTGGAGACATCAACACCTAAAAAGCACCTACAAAGGCAGGCAACTAAAAGTTAGCAAAAAGAAAGAGGTATGATTCCAAGGTATGGACAAAACCATTTCAAATAGCATTTCAAAAGCATAATTTGTATAGTTTGTAAAATCACAGCTTCTTAACGTGTAATGATTTAACTTGATCTCTGCCTTAACTCCACCATATCCTTTGCATTAATCCTAACAGTCTCATAATCTATTCCTCAGTTTAACTTGTACTTAGTCATACACCCTCACTACATTTGTTAAAACAGCTAGTTATGCAAACGTGAGTTGATTGAATACGGCTCTCCTCCACTGACGTTCCACTCCGCAACCTTTTTATGAACTCAAAATCATAAACTCCATTCAGTCTCGCAAATTTTCACGAGTGAGACTCTGCCTCCACTCTTGCACACCAGGTTTTACAGTATTCAGTTCATTTTTTGTTTACACAAGTTTCTACTCTGGAAACCCTCTTTCATCTCATGCTCAGTATTTTTCCCATTTCGTAACCATCGACTTTCTCCATGGTCTTCTTTTATTTTCCACTCATATCACTATTCTACTCCTGTAAGACTGTCATTTATAGAGGTGTTTTCACAGTGAAAAAGAGGAATGGGTCTTATTGTGAGAACAGAGCCCAAAGGAGTTAAATTCATGGAAGGATACCCGCAGCTTAAGGGAACATTTAAGAAGGCTGGATGGTTGAAATTCATCAAGAAGTTTAAAGGCCATCACAAGGAGGTTACAAAAACGTTTGCCATATCTTTTAATGGTGCAGAAGTTGAAATTGGGGACATAAAATTTCCAGTGACAGAATCATCAATTGCAGCAGCCACAGAACTTACACAAGAGGGAGAGAGAAGGTTTAAGAATAAGGATTTTGATGAAAAAGTATGGAGGGTCATTCTTTGTAATCCAAGTATGGACATATCAATAATTGAACGAGGGATTCCTATTTCAGCCTTAAAAGATAAGTGGAGTAGTCTACTTTTAATCATTTAGAAATTCATTACATGCGAGGGCAGGTATGGCTCCATGTATATGTATCATATCAGACTACTAATGAATTTCTTGGAGAATGAAACTATCAACCTCCCTTACTTCTTGTTGAATAGTTTAATAAAAATGTCTGCTATTGTTCAAAAGAACATAGATGATGTAGAACCCCATCTCTACCATCATGGCCTCATCAAGATCTTGATTGAAAATCATTTGAAAGAGAGGGAAGATACATGGGAAAATTTCCTAGTTAGGAACTTTTTCCAAGACCCTCCTGAAGTGCCTGAGGGGAGTTCAGCAAAGAGAAGTAGGAGGAAAAGAACAACTTTAACAATCCAAGATACTCCTACTAGTGTGACAAAGGAAAACAGTGAAGAAGAATTGCCTTCTGAAACATTGACTGAAATTATGAAACAAACAAAACAGAAAGGAAAGAGGAAAATTGAAGACATTTACCAGACTCCTAAGCCTTCTTCAGAGGAAGAGCAAGTGCTTTCTGAAAGATTAGAACAGTCAACTAAAGCAAAACAAAAAGGAAAGGAGAAACAGGTCATAGAAAAAGGAGATATAAGCTCACAAGGTCTAAGAAGAAGCTCTAGATTAAAGGGAAAGTTGAGGAAAACACAAATCAAAGGAGCTCAATTCATAGACCTGGGGGTTGAAACTCCAGAAAACACTCCACTTGATCAAAGTCCACAGTATTCTCCTTCTCCTCAGTTAGACTTTGAAACTAGTCCAAGGAAAACAACTCCAGAAATTGATCAATCCCAGCAGCAGATATATGATTTCATTGAATCATTGGAACAATAGAAAACTACAACAGAACAAGGAACTTCATCCAATCAGCTAGGTACAACTCAGGAAACTTTGATTCAGTCATTGAAGCAAGAAATTTATGAGTTGGAAGTCTTAAACAGACATATCCAAAGGGAGAATGAAACCTTAAAAGAGCAAAACAAATTGGACAAAGTTATCCATGACAATACCATGCTGCATTTAGGATTATGGCATAAGAAAAATAGAAAACTGAAGAAGAAGAATAGGAGGTTGAGTAGAGCCCTCATCAATCTCAAGTACATATGTCTTATGATGAAGCCTAGAATGACAGTGACAACAAGAAAGAAGAAGAAGAGGTTGGATGTCTTAGCAGAAGTTTCAGAGTAGATGCATTGAAGGGAGGATTGTTACAATTTTGGTTGCATGAGGACATGCAACATCTTCACAGTGGGGGTATGTTGAGCCCCAAAACTACCTCTCTTCCAAGCATTTTCTTAAACCCTTTCTCTTCTATTTTCCCATGTCAGTGCATCCTAAGCTATCAAAAGTTTTTACATGTTGATTTCAGGAGTGTATTTGAGTGATTTTCAAATTATATCATTTTGTGTGCTATTT
Organism: Pinus tabuliformis; assembly: GCA_031772625.1. Lineage (NCBI taxonomy): Eukaryota > Viridiplantae > Streptophyta > Pinopsida > Pinales > Pinaceae > Pinus > Pinus tabuliformis. Next base: position 1,326,796,071 of record CM062817.1, on the reverse strand, counting down.
GATCTAGGTTTTGTTTATCAGCTACAAAATGTAGCCACTTTCCACAACTAACTAGCAATTCCGCAGCCATTTCCATTTTTTTATAGGTTACAAGTGTCAGGAGGAGGAATGAGACACATGGGCAGCTTAGGAATTGTCCACACATGGATGAGGTCCTATTCACTTAGCCAGATTTAGAAGGAAAGGTCCCGGTCAAAGGGAGGTCAACGGAAAATTCTATGCTAGCTAGAACTCTATTCTTGCATGTAAAAGAAGCCTGAAGCCATTCCTGAACTCATGGATTCGTTTTTGCCACCTGCATGCCATCTACATAACGCAATCCAACATCCACCTCGCATAGATTTTACTGCTCATGGCAATCGGGAGGCTAAATCCTCGGATTTTGACCTGTTCATGTGTCTATTGTTGAAGAAATTCCTCTGAGATACAGTTATCCATTTTCTCTATAAATACAAGTGTTTCAAATGTACATAGGACATTCTGGATATTGTTGTTATAGTGTTATTTCACTGTTATGTAACCGAGAGACACATTACTCTATTTTTCATAATAAAAACTCTGTTTTCACATGTCTGTTTGAGCATATTTTGAAGTAACAGCGTGGTAGTCTGAAGTTGTGCAGAGGGCCCCTGCGTAGCTGAGGTCCTTCTTTTGTTTTTGTATAGTTTTCATGTATATTTTCTCTCATTCGAATTGTATATTTGTCATGTTTTGCTTATGATCTTAATCCTTCTAACCTTATATATGTTTTTGCAACTTGTCATATTTCTTACCAAAATTCATAGGTGCATTTTAGAATAGGTATTTAAGTCTGGTTATGCTCGAGCTTCTTAGTGTAATTTTTGCATCAAGTGGTGTTATTGAGACTTACTTCCTCTGCTGAAACTCATTTTTCAATTTCAATTGTTTATGCTTTTACTTTGTGAGATTTTTTTACTGTTCAAGATAGTTTAGATGTCAGTTCTTTCATGCTATATGATGATTTTTCTGGAGCCTTTAGCTTAACCCCATTTTAGAAGTTAATTGGCGAAATATTGTGATTATAGATGAAGGCTTTGCTTTCATTAGTGTGCAATTAGATAATTTAGATGTCATTTCTTTCATGCTATATGATGATATTTCTAGAGCCTTTAGCTTAACCCCATTTTAGAAGTTAATTGGCAAAATATTGTGATTATAAATGAAGTAATTGGCTTTGCTTTCATTAGTGTGCAATTAGATAATTTAGATGTCATTTCTTTCATGCTATATGATGATATTTCTAGAGCCTTTAGCTTAACCCTGTTTTAGAAGTTAATTGGTGAAATATTGTGATTATAGATGAAGTAATTGGCTTTGCTTTCATTAGTGTGCAATTAGATAATTTAGATGTCATTTATTTGATGCCATATGATGATATTTTTGGAGCCTTTAACTTAACCCCATTTTAGAAGTTAATTGGTGAAATGTTGTGATTATGGATGAAATCATTGACTAATCATTAGTTTCCAGTTTCTTTAATTTTTGGTTTAATTTGTAGCAGTTTATTAGATTTCAATTTTTCAATTAGGATGAACAACAGAGATAGTAATCTCATTTTCAGTACTTCATTTTTAGTTTGGTTTATATAGTTGCATATTCACACTCTCATTCAAGTTTTGATTTTGTAGACAGTATGTTTTAAGATATCTTAAGTTCAAAGTTTGGAAATTATCACAAGAAGCAAGAGGATAAGCCTTGTCTTCAACTCTACATCCACACTTGATCTTTAAAAAGTATTCTTAAACTTTTTCTTTAACAGAAGATTAGGATTTCCATTGCATCGAACCACTTTAGGAGACCAACAGAACAAAACCCCAAAACAAGATATAACTGAAAATAGCGAGGTAAGAAAAGGGTTGTCTAGCACATATAATGCACTACATTTCATCAGTTTACGACTCCCGAATTGATAACTTATGTAGTAATTTAGGACATAATAAATTGATTAAACATTGATGCTTATGTATTTCAATGTCCTCTTGACTCATTAGAGATATTAGTTTATGTTATGTATATCATGTAGTTATCTTGCTTGTTGCAATAGTCTTGCAAGTTCCATTTATAGTAATTAGAGTTGGAGCTAAATTTTACAAGCCAAGATAAAAGAAAGACTTGCATTGGACTCTAGGTAGGCCTTTCCTCCATATTCTAATTTCTCTAAAAAAGCATTGGCCTTTTTCATTTCGGTTGTTTCTAGATAATACCACTATATCTAGGGGATTCACTTTTGTCCGCATAAGAGAATTTTCCATATAACAATAGCGTGAGCCATTCATCATAATAGATGACCAATCTATCTAGGTAATCCTATTGTATGCCTCTGATAACAAGGAGGAAGTTCATCTATTTTGATCTATAGAATATCTAGATTCAACATTTCAAGGTTCTCCTTATGCTCAGCTAAGGTCTCTACTGATGTAGGATCCTGATCGACAATGCGTGTTGGATATTCACCACGCCTAGATATTGGTGACATTGATGTTGGTCTGAATAGTCCAATGTCTACATGGTATTTAGATCATTAGTCTTGGAACAAAGTTAAAAACACAAAAACTTGTAAAATAGTAAAAAACACAAAATAATCAAAGTGAAAAGTTTTACCTAATTCGCCCCACTGCATTCCTCCAGGAAGAGGAATATTAGGACCACCTCTGAAATCTACACTTGCATATGGATAATCCTTGACCATGAGAAGTTGTTGACCCAACCATTGGAAGAATGTAGATTCATACTTTACTAACAAACCACCTCTATGAATTTCCCTCAAACTAACCCACCGTAGCATACAGTGGTCTCTAGGACCCGTCATCTCCATGGAAACATGTGGGTGTAGTAAGGGAATTATCTCCAAAGAAAAAGACACTACAATAGATCCATAACCAAAGTGTTTCAAATGCCCTATCTTTGATATGGTAAGTTTCCCTTTCAAATTTGCTAATACCCCTTCACACCAATTAAATATGGTTGGATGCATACAATCTAATGCAAACTTCATTTGTGCTTTTGTGGCTAGGTGAGGAGCTACACTTCCACACACGTGATTGATTGTGGAAAAAATGGTCTTTAGTGGAAGCTCTATGATGTACTTAATCTCAACCCTTCCTTTTCTCTTTTGAGAACCTCTAATGTAATATTCTCTTATATAATAATCTATTGGTTCACCTCCAGCCGTAGGGAGAAATAGTGAAACATTGGCTCCTTTATGTGAGAGCCCTATCAAGAAATAGATGTCCTGAACATAAATGGTAAGGGTGTGTACACCAATATGGAAATGTTGTTCTTGGACATTCTAGGATCTCAACAACCAATTCAATAGATCTAACTGGGCCCTCATTCCTGGAACCAAGAAGAATTTTGCAATACCATAGTTCCTGAGTGCTTGCATGGTTTGTGGATCATTAGTGGAAATGAAATATTGTTCTTCATGTTCTCTCTCTCTCGATTCCATTTTTCTTTGTCCAAACTCTGTAATAATCTAACAATTTTTTAGAGCTAATTTTTGAAATAAATAATTATGGTGATGAGTATACTTTTATCAGTTTTTTAGACTCTTTTAAATTTACAAAAAAGTGACCCTTTGGAGTTACGTTTAAGCTCTTTTTCGACTCTCGAAATATGAAAAGATTGTAGAGTACACTTGTTTTTTTCAAACTCGCTAACGCATATGAAGAAGATGTCTACCTACTATAAGTTTACCCTTTTACGGACTATTTATACTATTTATGAAAAAGGTATACTTTGATCAACCATGTTCAAAATAGTTATCCCTTGTATTATTTTATACTTTTTTGGGATCACAGGACTAAATGTATGAAAAATAACACTATTGAGTTTTATTTATCTCTTTTTCAAAATCTCTAAATGTGAAAAATGAATTGATTTACCCCTTCACTGGACTCGTAAAATGTAAACAGAGTAGGACTCATCAAGTGTGATGGGACCGAACCACTCTTTCCCAGGGTTCATTAAAAATACCTCAACGGACTTATCCAAAGGATGAGATTATACCACAAGCATATGTTATCCTCCTTGAGCTTGATAAAAATAAAGAGGCACTTGCCAGAAATGGTGGGGGAAAATTGGGAAAAGCAGTGTATAGAGTCTGTATTTGGCAATCATACACTCTTGAACATGACACTCTTTCTCTTTCATGCCTGATTGGGTTGGGAAATCCACTTTTCTATCTATGTCACACCTCCTTGAAATTATTCATACTGGTTTTTGATCCCATATTGAGTCAGTGTTACCAACTCCATTTAGTATTGCCAAAATGTTCAAGAGAAGTTCAACCTCAATTAAAATATTTTGCAGTACTTATGGCCCTCTTTCATGTCATCCATCCTTGAGTCTTCCTGAATTACTTCATTTTCCTACTCAAAATACAGATAACTATTTCATGTCATTGATGGGGGATACATCAAGGCACTCTTGCGATGAGTCGCTTCCTATCGACTTCAACACATCATCTAGGAAGTTGAGTTAGAAACTCCCTTTAGTGCCTTGTAACTTGCATGCCTCAATGGAAGGTCTGCTCGCTTCTAACGAAAGGTTTAAATAATTGGTCTTTGATTAGAATATTCTACGAATGTTCATCTAAATATAATTCATTCACACTTCATAAATTGTACCAGTGTACCATGAGAGTCATTGACATTACTGGTGGTTTCTCTGAGTCTCGCGCATATGTTAGCAGTTCTCATTATTGACAAGTAATCAGTTGGTGTCTGTCATGTTCAACTTCGACATGTTCATTCACATTGTTAGACTCATACTATTGAGTGGTGGTGACGAAGACCCTAGATCTATTTTCATCAATCCAAGTTGCATGGAGTTCTCATGACTGGTGTACAAATTCATACTATATGATCATGGATGTATTCATACTAAGTCTATTCGAGCATGGATCCACGATGTATGTCTAGTGGCCATGACTTTGATTTGTTCAGATGGATTTTTACACATTTCCAAAATTAGGTCTAGATTTATTGATATTCTATACTAAGTATGGGAATGCCTACCTCAGAGACAATTTCATTATTATATTGTACTTTTATCCTTCATTATCTACTTTCAAGACTCCAACCAATTGATCTCTGATCCAGTCTTTTGCATGATAAATCACTTCAACCCTCATACACAATTTTTGACTTTGAGCTTTAGGGGGAAATCTATTATACATAATTTTCTCACCATTAGGAAAATGATCCCAAATTTGGATCCCTTGCTATCTGAAGAACCCTTCTCAGTAATCCCCTACAAAGTTGAAAGAAAAACCATTTTGAAGATCCCAAGAATCCTAGATTACATTGCATAAAAACCCTAATTTTAAGGAGTGTCACAACCTTCCTAGACATAAACCACAACACCATAGGTTAAGTCATTAAAACCTACGTAGGTTAGCACATTGTTCTCCATTACAAAGTGTGACAAACTTTGAACGAGGGTAAAAATAAAAAAGTAAAGTCTAGAACCTTATTGAGGAATATTCCCTCAACCAAATAGACCTCGAGCTCCTACCTCTTTGGACCTCATCCTAGGAAGGATGGATATCATCCCCTTATCATGGAACCAATCCCCTCTAATTGTGCATCTCATCCCTTAGAAGATGGATCTCCAATCTCCTCTCCTCTCCTATAGGCTATAAATAAAATGCCAACTAAAGGAGTAGGGATTGGATTTTGAAGTACCCTTGTGTTGTCAAATTGAAGAGTGAAGTCTTATTATTGCAAGAGGAAGGATTGGATATTTCTTGGAAGAGATATTATGACATCAAGACCAAAGGGGTTGTAACCTTGTCTTCCTATTGTTAATACAAATTGCATTGTTTTTCTCATATAATGTGTTCAATGTTTACACACACACAGAGATATTATGACATCAAGACCAAAGGGGTTGTAACCTTGTCTTCCTATTGTTAATACAAATTGCATTGTTTTTCTCATATAATGTGTTCAATGTTTACACACACACACACACACACACACACATATATATATATATATATATATATATATATATATATATATATTGTATGCTTTGATCTTGTGTTGTTTCTGTCAATGTAGATTCCATTTTAGGGATCGAAAGTGGAGCAAGATCTAAATCAAACAAAGTTTTGGAGACTTATTTTGGTCATAAGGTAAGTTTACCTCTGAATGATTTAAGTATTTCTAGAGAAGAATGTTAAGTTATGGTATGTTATATGCTTATAATAGTTTACTTCTTTTCTTATTATATTCCACAGATTTGCAATCACATGTACATAAAGTAAAGTGCAGATAGAACATTAAACGATCTACAGAAAACAAGCCAAGACAAGAGACACAAGATGTGGCGGCTAGCCAGGGACAAACCCCCACAAATGTGTGGGGAAGCCCTTTGATCAAATATTTTTTTATCTTCAATAATTCAGAAGAGATAAATAGTACAATAAATCTTATTTATATCAGCAGCAGCAAACCCTAGATCAGCAGCATCAACATTAGCAGCTTCATCATCAAAACTAGGGCAGATGATATCTCATAAACGGACCGTTAGATCGGCTTGATTCCACCACCAAAATTTGCAGCCTTCAGAGGGGGTTCAGATGAACCTATAATGTAGTTTAGATGAGGAGATCTTCTGGTCCACACAGGTCAAAATTCATTTCTACAGTTACAGCTTCAGTTTCAACAGCTTCCTTCAAACTAGGGCAGTCTATATCTCACAAACCATCTGTCGAATCGACTTGATTCCACCACCAAAATTTGCAGCCTTCAGAGGAGGTTCAGATGAACCTACAGTGTAGTTTAGATGAGGAGATCTTTTGGTCCACGCAGGTCAAACTTCACTTCTGCAGTTGTAGCTTCAGTTTCAGTAGCTTCCTTCAAACTAGGGCAATCGATATCTCACAAACCGTCCATCAGATCAACTTGATACCACCACCAAAAGTTGCAGCTTTCAGAGGAGGTTCAGATGAACCTACAACACAGATCAGAAGAGGGGGTTTGATGGTCCATGTTGGTCAAATTTTGGATCTGCAGTTGCAGCTTCAGTTTCAGCAGCTTCCGGCTTCACATGTGTGAGAGGGAGACCCTTTTCTGCGCAGTAGAGAAGAGACTCTTTTCTGTGCAGTAGGGAGAGAGAGATGTGATGAGATGAGTGAGTGCAAATGAGGAAAATTCCTCCTGTATTTATACACAACTTTTGATGTTTGAATAGATGCAACTGTTGGGCTTTTGAGCCTACATGAGTTGTAGGTCGGCTTGATAATAATTCCATAATCAAAATAAATTCATATCTCCATGAATACTTATCGGAATCAGATGATCTTTAGATCAATCCTACACCTCTCGACGAGAGGAATCTAATGAAAATATTATTAGCCATGAATAAGATGACCCACATGAAGTTTGGCCCTAGTTGCCAATTTTAACACTCCCTCTCAACTAGCGAGAACTTCATCTACAATCTATCTGTCGGTCGCTACTATTCATCCATCAAATGCACTGCCCTGTATAGACTGACCCTTGCCCTACTCTGCTCTATTCTACCTATTCTTCTTTGTCTTGTTCTTCCCTACACTGATCTTGTACGGCTTCGCTCTGTTATGCTCTGCTCTGCTTCGTTCTGTTTTGCTCTACTTTTGTCTGAATTATGAAAAAGAAGAAATGATCGAAGATGTATCATATTGACTCAAAGTCAATCTCAGAGTATGTACCACTGGTCCCAGACCAGTCTCAACCAACCTGAAGTCAGCGTCATAGTGAGTACAACTACTACCACTGGTCCCAGACCAGTAACATCCTCCACTAACTCAAAGTCAGTCTCAGAGTGCATACCACTAGTCCCAAACCAGTAACAACTGACCCGAAGTCAGTGTCATAGAATGTACCACTCCTACCACCAATCCCAGACTAGTATCATTGATCCTAGATCATTGGAGGTCATCCTAGCGTAAGGAGTACGGTAGATACAATGATGCATCCATCGGTACTACGATGGTCCCTAACTTCATTTCCCTGCTCTCAGATGAGAGGTACTTCCCATGAGTCCCAGACTGCATCGGTAGGATGTCTTGACAAGAGAACTTAATCAATCTCGTCCTCACAGGAGAACACATTTATCCTGCTACAATCGCCATGGAGAACACATCAATCCAGGCCTCACAGGAGAACACATAAATCCTGCTACAATCGCCATGGAGAACACATCAATACAGGCTGCCATGGAGAACACATCAATCTAGACCTCACAGGAGAACACATCAATCCTCCTACAATCGCCATGGAGAACACATCAATCTAGGCCTCACAGGAGAACACATAAATCCTGCGACAATCGCCATGGAGAACACATCAATCCAGGCCTCACAGGAGAACTAATCATCCTGCTACACAGGAGAGTGAATCATCTTGTTCCACAAGAGAGTGAATCATCTTGTCCCACAAGAGAGCAAATCATCTTGTTCCAGTGCGCACCACCAGGGGAGGGTGAGTCATCCTATGGTCGTATGTTGCTCCAGTAAGAATCGCAAGCCCTCAGAGCTCCCAAAGCTCAATGTATGCAACATGCAGGACCCTTGTACAAGGGTTTCTTGACGACTCCAAGTCGTTTGGGAAAATCATAGATTAGATCTTTCCACGGGGCTTTGACAAGGTGTATTGACCTGTACATCATCTTAATGCGATGGAGCCTCCTTGCTAATTGACTTACCATATCCCAGATGATGTCTATTTGCTGGAGCAATCGACGAATATGGGATTCCTCAATAATCAAATCCTACCTCTGGTTGTTACAGAGAATCACAGTGGTATCCAATGTAAATCCAAACAGCTCACTGAAGAGCTTTCACAACTAGTCTGCCTCATAAGAGGCCATGCTAGTAGCAATATACTCTGCTTCGGCGATGCTCAAAGCCATCGACTTCTGCTTCCTACTCATCCAGGATATCAAAGCAGATCCCAAGGTGAAATAGCACCCAAAAGTGCTCTTACGGTCCACCACACTACCTGCCCAATCAACATCAGTATATCCAAGTAGTCTCAAATCTCCGGCAATGTATCTTAACCCATTAGTAATTGTGCCACGAAGATATCTCAGAAGATTCTTGGCATCAATCCAGTGAGGCTCAACAAAATATGAGCTCACAATGCTAACTGCAAAACATATGTTTGGATGGAGGTTCACCAAGAACATCAATGCGAATGAGTTTATGAAACTCAGAGGCATTTCCCAAATCTGGTCCTGACATCATGACCATATAACTTCTAAAAGTTAAGATCCTCAAGGTAGTCACAGGCTTGCAGTCCATCATACCAAATCTTTTCAGAATCTTCACCACATATTTTCCTTGAGATAGGAAAATTTCCCTTGGCTTCTGCCACACTTCAAGTCCTTGGTTCTTCATTTCAAATTCAGAAGCCAACTCCCTCTTACATTTGTGAATGAAAGGGTATGCACCTGTTAGAAAGAGGTCGTCCACATACAGCACTAGTATGAGAGGTTTGTCATTTTCAACCTTAAAGTAAAGGTTAGGATCGACTTCACTCCTAGTGAATCCCAACTTCATCAAGTAGCTATCGATCCTCTCATACCATGCTTGAGGTGCTTCCTTCAGCCCATAAAGAGCCTTCTTCAACCTACATACATGAGATTTTCAATCATAAATCTCAAATCCTTCAGGTTGTTCCACATAGACCTCTTCTTTGATTGAACCGTGCAAGAACACGGTCTTGACATCCATCTGATGTAGGTTCCATCTTTGTGAAGCCACAAGGGCTATGATCAAGCAGATGGTTGTATATCTGGCAACAGGTGCAAATATCACATCATAGTCTATACCTTCCTTCTGGGAGAAGCCATGAGCAACAAAACGAGCCTTATACTTTTCCATACTTCCATCTGCTACATGCTTTATCTTGTAAAGCCATTTAGAAGTGACAACTTTCTCATCCAGGGGTCTGGGAACTACTTCCCAGACATCATTCTTCATAATAAACTCATGTTCTTTGGTCATAGCATCCTTCCATATTTGATGCTTGACGGAATCTGAGAATGATGAAGGCTCATTTTGTATGATCATGCTCATGATGGTCAGGTATCCATGATACCTGTTAGTTTTCTTACTTTCATAGAAGGTTCCTTGGGGTGCAGCATGTCCTTCAGCATCATCAAGTATCCCCCTAATCCATGAAGGCCTCTTCCTAGAAGAGGAAGGCTCAAGTGGATAAATAGGATCCATGGGTTCCTCCACATTAGGCATTATCACATCATCTACCCATAGAGATGGTTTCCACAATCGTACGGTTCTTCTTTTCCACCACACCATTCTGCTCAGGAGTATGTGGTGTAGTAGTCTCCCTCTTAATGCCAGCTTGAGGTATGCCTGAGTGAACCAACTTTAATATATCGGAGGTCTTGCTTTGGCTTGAGGGGAATGATCCCCTTTTTAGCTTTCCGTCAGCACATACACCTTCTTTATCTACTCGGAATTTGGCCATCCCTGTCACCATTTGTCTTACATCGGGTAGAGCTTTATAATGAAGGTGGGCAAACCTCCGATGCCAAAGTTCAGACTGAAGAGATGTGCCATAAGACATGACACCTAGTGGACTTCCATCGACCTGATATAATGAATTAACACAAAACCCAAGAGTAAAGGCATCTTTAACATTATTTTTCCATATACGTACCTTGCCATCGTTGAAGGTTACCTTGTAGCCTTTGTCTTCCATTGTCTAGATGGACACCAGGTTCTTTTTTAGGTCAGGTGCATTTAATACATCGTGGAATTTCTAGCCTTCTTGAATGGTTGTCCTCTTCCTTGATTCCCAGCACTCCTCTTACCTCTACTATTAGATTTTCTATTCCTTTGATTACCATGAGGTGGATTTTGATCATCATCTTGGTGTGAGTCCTTTCTATCAGGGCACTCCCTTGCATAGTGACCTGCTTTATCGCAGATGTAACATCGTCCTTTTCTTCCACCCTTAGGTCCAGCATTTCTTTTCGATTTAGACTCGGAATTATTTCTTTTCTTAGCATGAGAAGAAAAGGCAGCAGGAGGACCTTTAGGCATGGCCATTTCTTGCTCTTCTACCCTTGTTTCTTCTTGAATGCATCTAGCCATTAGTTCCTCAAAACTAGGAATTACATTATTGTTCATAAGAGTAGTCCTGAACACGTATCATTTGGATGGTAATCCTCCAAGAATCGTGAGTGCCATTTCCCTATCAGTAGTTGTCTCCCCAATAGATAGGAGATTGTTCCTGATCTCGATGATTCTTAAGAAGTATGCTTGCATACTCTCATCTTTACCCTTCTTAATTTTCTTCAGCATATTTCTAAGAAACAAAACTTGATTTGCATCATTAACTTTAAATAAACTCACCGGTCTATCATAGATTTCCTTGGAGGTGTTCAGGTCGAAGATGTAAGCCACCAAGCACTTGTCGATAGAGTCCTGGATGATCTTCTTTTTTTTGACTTCTTCACTTTTCCATTTGTTCTAGGCACCAACGGCTGCATTTGATGGAGGCTCAACAATATTTCCTCTTACATGGTCCAGTACTCCTTGATCTTCTATGGTTAGATCGATAGACATCTTCCATCCGTGATAGTTGGCTTTCTCATGGAGCTTGTCTTCGGTAGGAAAGAGTATTGAGGACCCCATAGTTCTTTTAGGATAGCCTTGCCAATCTTCTCATCGATGATTGCTCTTGCTCTTGCTCGGGCTTTGTCTTCACCTCAGCTCTAATTCCATGTTAAGTTATGGTATGTTCTATGCTTATAATAGTTTACTTCTTTTCTTATTATATTCCACAGATTTGCAATCACATGTACATAAAGTAAAGTGCAGATAGAACATTAAACAATCGACAGAAAACAAGCTAAGACAAGAGACACAAAATGTGGCGGCTAGCCAGGGACAAACCCCACAATGTGTGGGGAAACCCTTTGATCAAATATTCTTTTATCTTCAATAATTTAGTAGAGAGAAATAGTGCAATAAATCTGATTTGTATCAGCAGTAGCAAACCCTAGATCAGTAGCATCAGCATTAGCGGCTTCATCATCAAAACTAGGGCAGATGATATCTCGCAAACTGATCGTCAGATCGGCTTGATTCCACCACCAAAAGTTGCAGCCTTCAGAGGGGGTTCAAATGAACCTACAATGTAGTTCAGATGAGGAGATCTTCTAGTCCACGTAGGTCAAACTTCACTTCTACAGTTGCAGCTTCAGTTCCAGCAACTTCCTTCAAACTAGGGCAGTCGATATCTCGCAAATCATCTATCGGATCGACTTGATTCCACCACCAAAAGTTGCAGCCTTCATAGGAGGTTCATATGAACCTATAGTGAAGTTCAGATGAGGAGATCTTCTATTCCATGCAGGTCAAACTTCACTTCTATAGTTTCAGCTTCAATTTCAGCAGCTTCCTTCAAACTAGGGTAGTCGATATCTCGCAAACCGTCCATCAGATCGACTTGATTCCACCACCAAAAGTTGCAGCCTTCAGAGGAGGTTCAGATGAACCTATAGTGTAGATTTGAAGAGGAGGTTTGATGGTCCACGCTAGTCAAAGTTTGGATCTGTAGTTGCAGCTTCAGTTTCAGTAGCTGCCGGCTTAACATGTGTGAGAGAGAGACCCTTTTTTGTGCAGTAGAGAAGAGACTCTTTTCTGCGCAGTAGAGAGAGAGAGAGAGATGTGATGAGATGAGTGAGTGCAAATGAGGAAAATTCCTCTTGTATTTATACACAACTGTTGATGTTTGAATAGATGCGATTGTTGGGCTTCTGAGCCTACATGAGTTGTAGGTCGGCTTGATAATAATTCCATAATCAAAATAAATTCATATCTCCATGAACACTTATCAGAATCGGATGATCTTTAGATCAATCCTACACCTCTCGATGAGAGGAATCTAATGAACGTATTATCAACCATGAATAAGAAGACCCACATGAAGTTTGGCCCTAGTTTCTAATTTTAACAAAGAATTAGTGTATTTTGTCTTGATTGTTACCATGCTTGGTTTACAATCCTAGGGAGATCTTGTTTTTCCCATAGAATGAGATTCGTTTGAATAAAACTATATGATCAAACAAAATATACAAATTGAAAATATTGCATATATAAGTATTTATCTATTTTATTTTATAGAAAACATATATGGGATTCATTTGTATACATCTGAATACCTCGAATAACTAGATGGTGCATTCAATTCCTTTTAAATTTGATGTTTTTTTAATATTTCTAAAAAAATATGGTATCCAACTCAACTTAGAGGATTACAAATGGTAAACATGTTACACCCCGGATTCCTAGATTCTTAAATATGCATTTTGAAAATATAGTTAGGAAGGTCATAACTTCAGACGTGATAGGCATTAACTACTTTTTAGGTGCCAAATATTTTTGTAATTATAGAATTTTTGGGAATTACAACATGTTATTGGAAAAACTCATAGAAAATTTCCCTTTGCAAAGAAAACTTTTGTACTTAAGAATTTCTTGTGTTGCTTTTCTATGTCTAAAAATAGTTAGTGTTTTTAAAGGAATCTTGTTTGTTGAAGCATATCAATTCTTTGGTAAGTACTTTTAGGTTATATTATCTTCTCATTTTGAAATTAATAAATGTGCCAACTTAAAATTTCCTTTTTCTCTAGATAGGTGCAATGGGTTAGAAAGGAAAATAAAAAACAATCAAGCTCATTGTTTAGAGTGTTAAGGCTAAGTTGAAAGTGATAGAACCAAAATATAAGTTTTATAAAGAAAATAACCCTAATCCAACTTTATTCTGAGATACCACACGCAAAACCCAATCTAAAAGAACAATGTCATGGAAGGAAATGTAAGAATTCTTCGAAAATGATGGTTGGATAAATCCCAAAGGAAGTGGCTCAGAAGAAGACTCAAGCTTTGACTCATATAATTTCAAATACATCAAGAAATCAAGCTGCATAAGATTGCAACCAGGCTAACTATGATTCCATATTATGATATGGTAAGTTAGATCATGTCTCATGCCCAAGTTAAAACATGCTTAATTGTAAATATTTCCAACAAATTTATAGTTTCATGGAGGCCTGAAGTTTTACAGTCTATGTACAAATTGAGTTCTCTTGAAATTTGTCTTGATAAGGAGTACATGATTAACTTTGAACAAAAAGTATTAAAAGAACAAAATATTGATTCAAAATGAATGCATAAAGGAATGCATAGATGATTCTATGACCTTTATTACCAAATCAAATAGGCTCTATCCAATTGGGCAATTCAAAAACCCTCACATATTTGTGGTTTGTCGGCCGGATAAATCGTTCTTGCAGACAAGACCGATCTCCCTAGTATCTAATGATATCTAGCGACAAGAAAACCAAACAAATTCTATCTTTCTCTAAATATGCGATTTATAAATAAAGGTTAATAGGTGTTTTAGGCCTACCTCGGGTCCAGTGCTAGTTTGTGGAAGCCATGCTCCGTTCGTCCAAATGAGCTCCTTTGTAAAGAATCTGAAAACACAAACAGGCACACATATCAAATAACACCTGAAATGCCAATATAATAAACCATATTTATCATGATGATCAAGGAATTCATGAAATAAACCATTGAAGACAATTTATTGAGAAAAATGAATCTGATTGTATTAACTTTAATCAAAGAAGGACTTTACAACCTTGGTGCCTTGATGCTGTACAAGCTCCTCCCAGGATCCAGCAAGAATCTCCTCTACTTTGACAAGTTTCACTCTCTTCCCAAAGAAGCCAAAAGGTATGTAATCTCTCCTCTCAAGCTTAACTAGGAAGTCTCAATTCCAATAGCATTTACCCTCAAAAATGTTCATCTTTTAACCTCCCTAGCAACCAGCCCAATGCCTCAATTTATAGTGTAGAGGAGGGAAGTTACCAGGTCCACCTTCAAAGGGATAAGTCCTCCTTCAAAGGGATAAGCTCCTCTCATCAAGGGGTTAGCTCCTTTAGTTATGGGATGCATGAACCACCTAGGAGCGAACCAACCACGTCAAGATTCCTTCTAGAAGCACCCAGAATTAACCCAAAGTGAGTTTTTAAGAATAAACTTCCGCCTTTTTGACTTTCATAGGGGTCTGCACCCACTCCTTTAGAGACAGAGCGGGCAGGTCCATAGGTAACATGACCAAGGGGTGCGGGACAACAGGTAATGGTAAGAGAAAGTGTGGAACCAGAGTTTTATAGATTTTCAAAGACTTTCTCTCATTTTTAAAGCTTGACATGAAGAGCTGAGGTTTGAGACTTGCAAAGGAGGACAGTATGAGTGGTGATAGACTCACACTGACTGCAGAAAGTCATGGTGACAATATTTTTTGTAACAGATTGCCCCCTAAAGTGCGAAGTTTGTAGTAGATGTGGATTTCATTTATCATCTAAGAAGAGTGAAGTACTTTATCATTTCAAGGATCATCTTGTGGAGAGCCTGGTTGGAACCTGTAAAAACATTCAATGAAAAATATATATATGAGATCATATCATCGCTAAGGTAGGCATTCCCATACTCAGATCAAAAATGACTAGAAAACTAACTAAACTGCTCTGATATAGGAATGGTCTTGTAATGCATCACAAGTATAGACACATGTAGACACAGTATGGGCGCAGCCATCTATTTATGAATAGTCCACTGTATAATGAATACAAAATTCTTCGCAACTTGGATGGTGGAAACTAGATCCAGGGTCTTGATTTCTACTTCCCGAAATAGTATGATTCTATCCATGTGAATGAATGTGTCAAAGTCGAACATGGTAGAAACCACTTGATTACCAGTCAATGATGTAAACTTTTAACAAGTGTGAGAGAAACCACCATTAATGTCAATGGCTCTCAAAGTACTCAGTACAATCCATGAAATGTGAATAGATGTGTTGATGTCGAACATGTCACGGAATCCTTTGATCAAAGGTCAATGATGCAACCTGTCGTCGAAGGCGAGAAACCTGCCATTGACGCATGCAAATTCCAAGGTACTGACGATTTCTAGATCATCTTTCTAGATAATGAGCTGAAGTCGATAGAAAGCGATCCGTCATAGGCAAGCCCACAACACGAAATCATAGATCAAGTTTGAAGAAATATAGTTGCAAGGACTGACTCAGGGATGGTCAAGATGGATGACAGATATTTTGCAAATGAATGGTTTATTTACACTGACCTCTTGAACACATAACGACACTACAAATGGTTTGGTGACAATTGACCCAAAGCTAATACCCAGAAACCGGCTAAAGACTTTCAATATGGTTTGATTAACTGTTAGGGAAAGGATTTCCCAACCCAGGTGAACAAAAAGTGTCGTGTTCAAGAGTGGTTAAAGTTTTTCTGAGACACAAAGTATGACAAACAGGTTCATTTTTCTCTCATTTTCCCCACCATTTCTGGCAAGTACCTCTTTATTTTTGACAAGCTTGAGGAGGATAACATTTGCTTGATTATAAGCTCATCCTTTGGATGAGTCCAACTTAGTTTAAATTCGAACCCTAATAAGGAGTGGTCCGTTCCTGTTTGTAATTGAACAGGTCCTTTACTGTTAAATTTTAACGAGTCCAGTATAGGAGAAACTCGACATTTTTCAATTTTAGGGAGTCAGAAGAAAAACTTAAGAAAACTCCATGGTTGTCCTTCATCGTAAATTTGTGTCTCCCAAGCCCGAAAAAGTATAAAATAATACTTGAGAGAACCACTTGACCATTACGATCAAGGAGTACTTTTCATAATTAGTGTCTCTAATCTGAAAAAGTAAAAAAGCAGTCAACGACACATCATTTTATAACCAATATCGAATTTGAAACGACAAAAATCCGACAATCTTTTCATGTTTTTATGGTCAGTAAAGAGCTGTAAGTGGACCGTCCTTTTAATTCCGTTTTAACGAGCTTAAAAAGGAAAAACTCAGCAATCTTTCCATATTTTATGAGTCAGAAAAGAGCTTAAAGAGGACTCGTCCTAGAGGAACGAGTTGTATAAAGGGTAGCAACTGGTTCCGGCAATGGAGGAACTGCTCAAAACATGTAATGGTTAAGAGGTTGGCTAATAAAACCACTCATAGATGCAGTCCCTCAGGAAGGGTAAACAACCAAGTGAAAGCATATGATCAACCAAAGAGATGGGGGCGATGGAATGAAAGCAACCAAGGCTCATTTAATAGAATTTAGCGGATAAAAAAGGCAATCACGAGATGTAAAACGGGTATAGGTTCATTTTTACACAAGCTTGAACCATAGAGAACTCTACTTGGATTCGGTTTCATGTTTTCACAAGCTTGAAATGAAAAGCTATGCTTGTTATAAATTTACATGCCCCTAGCATAATGACGCAAAACAAGGTTGACATGCCCCCCAAGCTTCATTGCATTCAACCAGGTGGATGAAATGAAGGTTTACTTTCAAGATCTTGGAAAGACTCGAGGGAGTTGTTTCATTTTTTAGTGAGGTTGACACAGGAAAAGAAGTATCCTCAAAACCCTTGTTTCATTTTTTAAACGAGCTTGACACAGGAACTATGCTCATAACTTCTTGTTTCATTTTTTAACGAGCTTGACACAAGACAAAGAACTATGCTCATAAAATCCTTGATTCATTTTTTTAATGAGCTTGACACAAGACAAGGAACTATGCTCAAGTCTACTCTCTAAAATCTACCTAACAAGGAACTATGCTCTAAAATCCTTGATTCATTTTTTAACAAGCTTGACACAAGACAAGGAACTTTCCTCGACTAACTGATTCACTTTTTAATGAGGTTGACACAGGAAAAGAACTGTCCTCATACCTGATTCATTTTTTAGCGAGGTTGACTTAGTAACAGGAACTATCCTCTGACCAACTGATTCATTTTTTAATGAGGTTGACACAGGAAAAGAACTGTCCTCATACCTAATTAATTTTTTAACGAGGTTGACATAGGAAAAGAACTGTCCTCATAACACCCTGTTTCATTTTTTAACGAGGTTGACACAGGAAAAGAACTATCCTCACGGCAGCCTGTTTCATTTTTTAACGAGGTTGATACAGGAAAAAACTATCCTCGCACTCACTGATCATGGCTTCCAACTGGAAGAAAGACATGTCAATGGAAACATCTTGAGCATGGCTTCCAAGAGGTCTTCATCAGAAGGAAGAGTAGTTCTCTGGAAGGAACACATGTCAAGGGACTCAAAAGGGATAAGAACATCGTGTTCAAGTAATCCCATAGAGTTTTCCATGTCAATTACCGGATCTAAATCAAAGGAAGATGAGCAAACAGTGAGAGGCTCACTTACATCAGTAACTGAAAACATGGGACCAGTTGCTACATAATTAACCCGTGGTGGGGTAGATACCACTTTAGAATCAAGAACATTTAGGGGTGTCATATTATTGGTAGTTGAAACAAGACTAGGAAATGAAAGCTGGTCTACAGTCACAATATTTCCATTGTGAGGGAAAGACATCACGCGAAAGAGTGTCGATACGACAGCTTTCATTTCATAAACATAGTCTCGCCCAAGGAGTAAATTGAAATCCAAGGGACCTTAAACTACCATAAGATCAATACAGACAATTTTACCTTCCAAGGTAATAGAAAACTTAGGAAGGATCCCTAAAGGTTCACTAATGGTTCTATTAAAAACTTTCAGATTCTGCGTAATAGGCACAAGCTGAGGGGAACCCAAAGCTTTCCAAGCAGTTGAGGATAAAATACTAACAGAAGCACCTTCATCTACCTGTGTGTGGTGTATGTCCCTACCACCAGCCTTGACAATGATTTGCAAAGGGATGGAAGAAGGAAGACGAGGTTCTGTCAGTCTATTCCAATCAAAGGAAAAGACCTCAGTACTTGGAGGGGGTTCTATAGAAACAGGTGAAATGCCCCCCGGCGTAGAAGAATCTGATGTAACAAGAAGAACCTGAGTGATATGAATTTCACTCTTTAAAGGGAGAGTGGGATCGACCGAATGTGAAATTGAATCGACCACTTGATCAACTAATGGATCATCAACCTGATTGATATGAGTTTCACTCTCCAATGGAAGAGTGGGATCGATTGTACTTGAAATTAGATCAATCACTACGTCAGTTGGCGGTAGGTTGGGAGAAAGTTTACAGTAACCAGTTGGAAATTCTTGCTATGGAACAGTAAGGTTTTCCAACAATTTTGAGGCTTCATCCATGTGAGGGAAAATGTGAGTTTGATGACTCCCTTTGCATAACTTACAAGGAAACCTAACTTTACCCTTTTTCCCAGGAACCTGACTATCACTGGTTGATGGATCAATGGAAAGTTGATGAGATTTTTCAGACCATACTTCCAAGACCTTTGGAATACCAGGACAATTGATAAGGAAGTGGTCACCCTTACAAATCCTGCAAGGGTATTTGGGTTTACGATGCATGTTGGAGGTTTCCTCAACACAACTAACACTTACAGCCATGGTTGGTTGGTTGACTTCTTTCTTATCTTGCTTCTTCTTCTTCTTCTTCTTCTTCCCTTTCTTCTTCTTCTTAGCCACCTGGTTACTAGTGTCAAGGCTTTTACCAAGCGAAGAGGAAGAAATGGAGGAAGAAAAATTAGGCGAAGAAGGTAAAGGGTCAACAGAAGGTTGGTGATGTTGAGATGGTGAACTCTGTTGAGGTGAAGCATTTGGTTGAGGTGGAACAATTGGAGTATTTGGAGCCAACGAAGTTGAAAATAACCATATCGGCAAACGTATTGTAAATCCAGGTAATGACATTGTAGCCATATAAGGAGGACCAACATTTCCAAAGTAAGGAAAAGTACTAGGATTCTCATTAAGAGGGGTTCCTTGGTTGGTAAATTCCGGAACAGTTGCCATTATATTCAACTTCAGTGAACTTTATTCACAATTTAAAACTAAAATTAACAATTAACGATTCACACCTAACAATTAAAATTCACAACTCACACCTATGGTCTCTAAAAGTAAAAACAAACAAATTAACACGCGCTATCAAATCTAGGAGTCAAACCACACACAAACAGTAACTTTCCATACTAAAAACACTAGTTGGTGATGAAATCCAACGTCGCAGAATTCAATACAGAAATGGCGGTTGGAACAGTTACCCCGACAACCTGCTTAATGAAACAGACTGGCACAGGTTTCTCCACTAAACCGTCTCGAGTGAAGAGAACCCCCCAGAGAGTCCAAGTGAGTCTAGTCGACGTCTGCTCCAGGTATGGTGGGATCTTCCCTCCACCGTCACCTTAGGAAAGAATCCTATAGATTATGGTCACTATGGTTACCAACAGAAACAAATATAATTGGGGGAACAGTCTGTGATCCGATACACACACAAGGGCAGAGTAGCAAAGCTCAATCCCCTTGAAGGCTCCTTGACATAATCCAAGCTTTACCAACAAGTGACCCCAAGATCCTCAACAATGGTTAATCCGAGGTTTACCATTTTTAATACGTGTATATCTTCTATTGTTCCCAATGAGGAAGGATTGATTACCCCACTAGTTCGGATATGATCTCGTGCTTGACTCCTTTAAGAGGAGCTTCCCAGAGCATAGATGTAACAATTGGAATTTATCTCCTACCGCAAGATACAACTACTTGTTTGTTTTACTATCTTGGAGAGTTAACTAAAACCTATTCCAAGACACTAGCCTAAGCTAGATTGGTGGAAAGAGCCCTAGAAATGTAAAAATTACTAGATGAATTTCAATTATGCGCTGTGTTATTTAGGTTGTTATTACTCAAAAGGGTAAATGGATATGAAACCAATGGTGTTATGACCCGACCCAAAACTGAATGCAATCGAATATGATAATGCAATCTTTTCAATTCGATGAATCCTAACTAAAGTAAGGAGAGAGTTTCCATTCACTTCCAACAATGCAAAAAATTGATCACTAAGAGAAAATATAGCAAATTCTCTAATGCACTAATTTCATCAAGAAAAACTAATGCAAATCAATTCCAAAACAGTTTTTATTTTTATTTTTGTGTGTTAAAAACAAGAATAACTAGCATTTGCACCTAATGTTGCAAAGGAAACGCCGTAAGGCATATAGTGTGGAGGAATATTGAAATGTGAATGGGCATTTTTGAAAGAAAGGGTAGATGATAATGAGTTTCAATTGAGGAAGCCATGCTTAAAACCCTATTCGGGGGTTAAAGTGGCTATAAAATGGAATAAAAATCGTCATAAATAGCCATTGAAGTTGCTTAAACACCTTTGTATCTGGATAAAGATTTCCTAGTTGAAGGTGAAGGTAAACAAATGAATCCAGGTGAACAGGTTGATGATAATGAGTTTCAATTGAGGAAGCCATGCCTAAAACCCTATTCGGGGGTTAAAGTGGCTATAAAATGGAATAAAAATAGTCATAAATAGCCATTGAAGTTCTTTAAACACCTTTGTATCTGGATAAAGATTGCCTAGTTGAAGGTGAAGGTAAACAAATGAATCCAGGTGAACAACAACTCGGTATCCATATCGATTTGGATAGGGTTATTTAAGAAATCATTATTTAAACGAAAAATTTAATTAATATCAAGATATATTTAAAACATGTATTATATTCATTAAAATAAATTGATTTTTTTTTTTAAATATGTTAAAACCCATTGATAATGAATTGGTTGTAAAGACATAAACTATCAGAATGGTATTTCATCTTGAAACATCATTTTTCAAGTTTCAGTTGGAAAATACAAGTAGTAAATTGTAACGAAAGAGGTTAGAGAAGAAATATAATATTCTGAAGAACATTGTGGTTGTCATTCCATATTTGAAGTTGCATCGAAATTTGTTGGAGGCATCGAAGACCTGAAGAAGCAGTAATGAACCTGCAAAATGTATATTTTGTTAGGATTTGTAATATGTAAATTAAGTGTGGAAATTTATTTGTAATATTTTGCATGTGAGTTGTGTTAAAGTGAAATTGGAATGAATGGAAATGAAGTTACAAGGGAGAGAAACAAGGCGCAGTCTAAAGTTTGGAGGGGAAATGAGATATGAAATCTTTTATAGGAATGTGCCTATGTGATGATGTATGGAATCTAGATTGTATATAAAGGTGCATTGAATATATACACATTATTACAAGCCCATTCAAACCCAAGTGTGACATCAACTTCAGATTCCCTAAACCCTCAGATGAGTTTGTGCTAATTATAGCCCAGGTTGGATTGGTAATAAATCTGGGTTTTACTTGGATTGAACTTACTACTAAAATAACCGAGGTTTTGGTCTTTTGTGAATTAAAATTCATGCAATTTGAGTGTTTTTGCAAAGTAATCTGCATTTTCTTTAACATTGTACATAAGAAAGGTTTGGTCTTTTGTGAATTAAAATTCATGGAATTTGAGTGTTTTTGCAAAGTAATCTGCATTTTCTTTAACATTGTACACAAAAAAGGTAGCTGCTCTATAACAAGCCTGGGAAAGATGTCCATGATTATTAAATAAAATGAGGTCAATATTCAATGTCATTGAATAATATTCTCAGTGTTAATAAATCTAAATCTATGCTAGTTTATTTCATGAACGGAATAATCAGAGCTAAAAACAGTCGCCAAGGGATTGCAGACTACTTCCTCAATTTATCCTCTGCACTCTGACTTATTTGTAATACAGCCTAGCATGTGAAGGGTGTGCTAGTTAGCAGAGTAGGGTAAAGTCTAAAAAAGGCTTAAATACTCGTTATCATCTCATTTCTCTAAACCCTCTCTCCCTTGCTTCTGTACTCCGTTCATTCAATATTTCAAGTATTCACTTCCTGTTATCTTCCTTAATCGCTTAATTCATTGAATTCAGTCCAAAAAATAAATACCAAGATACCTACAACTACTGTTACTCGTTCGAGGAGGAACATCCCCAAAAGAGGGCAGGTGAAGGCAGCCATTGCCTCTTCCCTCGCCCAATCCATCAGATCAGTGTTAGGATCCCCTAAATCATTCAACCACTCTGTTGTTTCCTCTTCCTCTTCTCTCGCGACTGCAAATCGTTTGAGAGCACAATGAATGACTTGCAGATCAAATGGGCTTGAGTTTCTTTCATTACAAATTCAGTGATGCAGAAATTAAATCATTATGGATGAAAGCATGGGATCCATAGATCTGTTGTCCAAATCATTTGCTCATTTGTCTAACTCTTTTCCCCAGATTTGAAGCCCTGCAACAACAATGGAGTTTGCTCTTTATGCTGTAGTGAGTCACCAAATATAAAGAGGGGAAATATTTTCTACTATAGCAGCTATTCCTAGTTGCAGTTGAAAAGCTCTGAAATACAAAGTTTGTTGATAAGAGATTTTGAGTTGAAATATATGGCACTTGATTCCCCTTGGCATGTGTAACTGATTTTGATCCATTAGTGGTGTTTATAAACTTCATCTATGTATTAGATTGATAGAAATACCCATTAGCATGTAGAATAGATTTGAATCCTGTTTTTTACATCCAACAACTAAGAGTTTACTAATTCATCATGCTTTTGATCCATAAGTGAGTGGCTATAAACCTTAACTCTGGATTGAGTGATGAATCATTTGCATGAATGTGCTTTTAATGTGTGGCTAATTAGCATGAATGTTCTTTGAATGTGTGGTTAATCAAATATGAATCGTTTGCATGAATGTGCTTTGAATGTGTGGTTAATCAGATATGAATTGTTTGCATGAATGTGTGGTTAATCAGGTACTCAACACTCACTTTGAATGTGTTGTTAATCATTTGAATTTGTGGATGCATGAATGTGCTTTGAATGTGTGGTTAATCAAATATGAATCATTTACATGAATGTGTGGTTAATCAAGAACTCAACACTCACTTTGAATGTGTGGTTAATCATTTGAATGTGTGATTAATGAAATATAAATTGTTTGTATTTTGGTAGTGAATGTTAATGATTGAAGTTACATGTAGTTGAAGTTATTAAAAAGCTAAAAGATTTTCTATTGTTTATCTTATAACTGTTTAAACTAGAAGGAGATTATTATTGTTCACATAGTTGAAATTTGGAGGAGATTCTTTCATTTAGGTTAATGAAATGAAACTTTGAACAATTTATTTTGATTTAGGTTACTAATGGTCAAAAAATTATTTTGAGCTTATAATTGCTCACCTATATGATGCATTCATTTGGAGTTAATTATATCATTTATATTTATTGTGACCAAAATCTAATGTGAGTGTCAAATATGTAGGATGGAGAAAGTAGACGTTATGTGTATTCGCAAAAGAGCCAAAATTCTGGGAACTGTAATTTGTGTGGGTGGAGCAATGGCTATGAGTTTCCTTCAAGGTCCTACTCTAGCCCAACTCTGGCCTCTGTGGGGACAATCAACATCAGTTTCCAACACTAATACAGTACACCTAGTGGAAACCATTCTACACGAGGGAGATTCAGGCAACCAGATTAGAGGGTGTATTTACCTTATCTCAACAGTGATAATGTTATCCACTACCATGATATTGCAGGTCTCCCTACCACCTTGCATATTAAATTGATACCCAATTATAACCCTTTTCTGTATTTAGAAGTTTCAAAGTTCCCCACCCAATCAAATATATGATTATAATTTCATGTGCATGTTGAGACAATGAAGAAGTTTCCAGCCACACTATCCCTAACATCAATTACTGCCATTCTAGGCTCCATCCAAACTGCTCTCCTAATAGCCATTCTTGACAGGGGCATCATTCCAACATCATGGATACTGGATAGGGCTAATATTTTGACTGTGTTCACTACAGTAAGTCTACATACATGAATGATGTTCTTCCTCAATTTTCCCAGCCATGAATAACTTAAATTTTTGTTAGGTGGTTAAGCTGATTTGTGGAAGATTAATTCAATTTGGCAGGGAATCATATTCAATGCAATGGCATTTCCATTACAGTTATGGTGTTTGTTGAAACAAGGGCCAGTATTCATTACAGTATTCAACCCAGTGTCTACCGTGTGCTCAGCAATTTTATCATCTATAGTTCTGGGAGACACGTTGCGTTTGGGAAGGTGGGTGGTTTGTTATATTCTCAAATATTCAATTCGGTGTCTTTTTATACACTCCAATATTCAATTTGTGTTAGAGTGGTTCAGGTAAAATTAAACTTGATTAGATAAAGTTATTAGTTGTTTTTGGGCTAATGAGAATCTATGGTTTTGTCCATGGTATTCATATGGAATATAGTATATTCTTAAGTCTTCAATTTCTATTAGATTGGTTCAAGTAAATTTGTGCAATGGCTATGAGTTTCCTTCAAGGTCCTACTCTAGCCCAACTCTGGCCTCTGTGGGGACAATCAACATCAGTTTCCAACACTAATACAGTACAGCTAGTGGAAACCATTCTACATGAGGGAGATTCAGGCAACCAGATTAGAGGGTGTATTTACCTTATCTCAGCAGTGATAATGTTATCTCATATATTATTCAAAGTATAACACACCAATATACATGTTCAAAAATAAAAATATCTGCAATTATTTTGATTTTGATGATAATAACAGATTTAAACCCAGCTTACCAGGCTGACCATGACAATTCCCTCCATCAGACACATTGAGAAAGGTCAAGCTTATTTACCATGCCCGGTTGGGCTATATAAACACACTGTTAAATTTATATTGGTATAACTTTAATTGCATATGCTTACAACCCAACCACATTTAATATCCTAAACCACATACAAAATCCTATAGCAGAGTAAATATTATTTGCCATGGAGAAAAGCAGAGCTTATTTACCATGCCATAGGATCAAGTGCAAGAAAGGA
Source organism: Pinus tabuliformis (assembly GCA_031772625.1). Classification (NCBI taxonomy): domain Eukaryota; kingdom Viridiplantae; phylum Streptophyta; class Pinopsida; order Pinales; family Pinaceae; genus Pinus; species Pinus tabuliformis. The sequence continues at coordinate 1,326,770,296 of CM062817.1, read as the reverse complement.
AGCCGCACGTGCTTGAACAGGGCTAGAAACGTTAGGCTGCTACTAAAAAGGCGTAACAAACTTACGTGTTAGTCTCCGCTTTGGTCTGTTCCGTAGTTTTAAATGCGAACGAAGTCAAATCATTAGCACTACGTGTAAATTTTACAATGTCAATCCACTAAACTAATATTTATAAACTAATATTTTTTTTATTTAATGTCAATCCACTAAACCAATATTTATAAACTAATGTTTTTATATTCAATCCTTCAAGCTGTGGTTTTTTCCATTTTTATGTAGTTATAGAGAATCATCTTTCCAATTTGCTTCACATAATATAGCTATTGAGATATGTTTTGATTATGCTCATAATTCAGATAGAAGTGAATACTTTAAGTAGATACGATGAATTGAATTTCAGATAGAAGTGATAAAGGGATTGAAGCGTTAAATCCATACTATGAAATATGCACCTACAATCGATGGTCCTGGGTTCATTATCATGCTCATGCTTCTATCCCTAACAACTCATGATGAGCAATTCTTATATTGCATGTAATAAGAAGGTTAGCATGCTGGGACAAGTTTATTTCTATGGCTGAGGACATGTGCAATTTTAGAACGAGCTAAACCTCAAAATGACATGCCCATTTGATATTGAACCTGGGCAATCATGTGGCACTGCTTTAGCGTACGGTTCATCTTTATCTCTGCCCGTCCCCCTGACCCCCGAGGGCTTCACTTTATAGAATACCGGGAGAATAGTAGCTATTTCTCAAACATTATATCGGATTAAATCATCACCCGTTAGCATTCGATGTTCTATTTGATTAAATTCAAAATAATTCCTAAACATAAAATGTTTAAAGATAATTCAATGATTTACTCAAATGTACTCCTTCGAGGGAACCAGTCTGATAATGACACCACACAAATGACACCACACAACCAGCAATTGTTCTCATAAGTCTCTACAGCGTCCCTAGCTGAGCAGTGCAGAGGGAACACCATGTGTGGGGCACCACACAAATGACACCACACAACCCTCATAAGTCTCTACAGCGTCCCTAGCTCAGGAGTGCAGATGAAGGGCGTTGATCGAATTAAGCCAATGTCAGACCCCAGAACAAGATTGATGAACTATTTTATGAAATTTCTTTCAAGAATGCCGCCCATTTGTATGTGAAAATTGAGAGGGAACACCATGTGTGGGGCACACGTCCTCCACCAGGAGCTTGAGTTACAATCTTGTCATAGCATACCTTGCAAAGCCGACCCTCTTCGTTTTCACACACAAAAAAATATCTCTTATATATAAATTTGACATTTAATTTAATTCTATTATTATTATAATATTTATATTTATTATTAATATACTTTTAATAATTTTATAAGTATTAATAAAATTATTATATTTTTATATTAAAAATATATAATAATTAAAATTATTCTATATTCAATTTTGAAACTATAGGTACATTATGCTAAAAACATATATGTCCATATCAAATACAAAATGTTTATTTTGATTTTGATGATAACAACAGATTTAAACCCAGCTTACCAGGTTGACCATGACAATTCCCTCCATCAGACACATTGAGAAAGGTCAAGCTTATTTACCTTGCCCGGTTGGGCTATATATACGCACTGTTAAATTTATATTGGTATAACTTTAATTGTATATGCTTACAGCCCAACCACATTTAATATCCTAAACCACATACATTTAATACAAAACCCTATAGCAGAGTAAATATTATTTGCCATGGAGAAAAGGAGAGCTTATTTACCATGCCATAGGATCAAGTGCAAGAAAGGAAGCCGCACGTGCTTGAACAGGGCTAGAAACGTTAGGCTGCTACTAAAAAGGCGTAACAAACTTACGTGTTAGTCTCCGCTTTGGTCTGTTCCGTAGTTTTAAATGCGAAGGAAGTCAAATCATTAGCACTACGTGTAAATTTTACAACGCCAATCCACTAAACTAATATTATAAACTAATGTTTTTTTTTATTTAATGTCAATCCACTAAACCAATATTTATAAACTAATGTTTTTATATTCAGTCCTTCAAGTTGTGGTTTTTTCCATTTTTATGGATTTGAACCTGGGACATTCGTTTTGCATAATACTTGGTTAATTGACCTTGTTGTGTAACCATACAATATGACATTGTTAATAACATTATTATATGTAATTTTGTGGAGAATTTTAAGATGTTTTTCGAATGTATAAATATATTTTAGGGTTTTAAAAAATTAAGTTAATAGAGTTAAACTTATGTTTGGAAGAAATTATGATTTGATTTTAATAAAAATGGAAAGGGAAAAAAATTATCTAATAATTAAATTAAATGATTATGTGTTCTTAGCTCCCACCTGAATCTATGTCATATATTGAATGGAATGTTAAAAAATTAGTATTTTGTTGATTGTTGATTGTTGATTGTGGATAAAAAGAATTGTTCAAGAAAAATTGAGGTGAAATCTTGATTTGTCTTATTTAAACTAGTTTTTTTACTATATATGGATTCAGCACCATGTAAAACTCCTAGGGTGCTTAGATTGCACATGATTACCCATCAAGCTTGTCATTTCAATACCACCTTGCATATTAAATTGATACCCTAAACTTATGTTTAGAAGTTTCAAAGCTCCCCACCCAATCAAATATATGATTATAATTTCATGTGCATGTTGAGACAATGAAGAAGTTTCCAGCCACACTATCCCTTACATCAATTACTGCCATTCTAGGCTCCATCCAAACTGCTCTCCTAATAGCCATTCTAGACAGGGGCATCATTCCAACATCATGGATACTGGATAGGGCTAATATTTTGACTGTGTTCACTACAGTAAGTCTACATACATGAATGATGTTCTTCCTCAATTTTCCCAGCCATGAATAACTTAAATTTTTCTTAGGTGGTTAAGCTGATTTGTGGAAGATTAATTCAATTTGGCAGGGAATCATATTCAATGCAATGGAATTTCCATTACAGTTATGGTGTTTGTGGAAACAAGGGCCAGTATTCATTACAGTATTCAACACAGTGTCTACCATGTGCTCAGCAATTTTATCATCTATAGTTCTGGGAGACACGTTGCGTTTGGGAAGGTGGGTGGTTTGTTATATTCTCAAATATTCAATTCGGTGTTTTTTTATACACTCCAATATTCAATTTGTGTTAGAGTGGTTCAGGTAAAATTAAACTTGATTAGATAAAGTTATTAGTTGTTTTTGGGCTAATGAGAATCTATGGTTTTGTCCATGGTATTCATATGGAATATAGTATATTCTTAAGTCTTCAATTTCTATTAGAGTGGTTCAAGTAAATTTGTGCAATGGCTATGAGTTTCCTTCAAGGTCCTACTCTAGCTCAACTCTGGCCTCTGTGGGGACAATCAACATCAGTTTCCAACACTAATACAGTACACCTAGTGGAAACCATTCTACATGAGGGAGATTCAGGCAACCAGATTAGAGGGTGTATTTACCTTATCTCAGCAGTGATAATGTTATCTCATATATTATTCAAAGTATAACACACCAATATACATGTTCAAAAATAAAAATATCTGCAATTATTTTGATTTTGATGATAATAACAGATTTAAACCCAGCTTACCAGGCTGACCATGACAGGTCCTTCCATCAGAAACATTGAGAAAGGTCAAGCTTATTTACCATGCCCGGTTGGGCTATATATACGCACTGTTAAATTTATATTGGTGTAACTTTAATTGTATATGCTTACAGCCCAACCACATACATTTAATATCCTAAACCACATACAAAATCCTATAGCAGAGTAAATATTATTTGCCATGGAGAAAAGCAGAGCTTATTTACCATGCCATAGGATCAAGTGCAAGAAAGGAAGCCGCACGTGCTTGAACAGGGCTAGAAACGTTAGGCTGCTACTAAAAAGGCGTAACAAACTTACGTGTTAGTCTCCGCTTTGGTCTGTTTCGTAGTTTTAAATGCGAAGGAAGTCAAATCATTAGCACTACGTGTAAATTTTACAACGTCAATCCACTAAACTAATATTTATAAACTAATATTTTTTTTATTTAATGTCAATCCACTAAACCAATATTTATAAACTAATGTTTTTGTATTCAGTCCTTCAAGCTGTGGTTTTTTCCATTTTTATGTAGTTATAGAGAATCATATTTCCAATTTGCTTCACATAATATAGCTATTGAGATATGTTTTGATTATGCTCATAATTCAGATAGAAGTGAATACTTTAAGTAGATACGATGAATTGAATTTCAGATAGAAGTGATAAAGGGATTGAAACATTAAATCCATACTATGAAATGTGCACCTACAACCGACGGTCCTGGGTTCATTATCATGCTCATGCTTCTATCCCTAACAACTCATTATGAGCAATTCTTATATTGCATGTAATAAGAAGATTAGCATGCTGGGACAAGTTTATTTCTATGGCTGAGGACATGTGCAATTTTAGAACGATCTAAACCTCAAAATGACATGCCCGTTTGATATTGGCCCTGGGCAATCATGTGGCACTGCTTTAGCGTACGGTTCATCTTTATCTTTGCCCGTCCCCCTGACCCCCGAGGGCTTCACTTTATAGAAGACCGGGAGAATAATAGCTATTTCTCAAACATTATATCGGATTAAATACTTTAAGTAGATACGATGAATTGAATTTCAGATAGAAGTGATAAAGGGATTGAAACATTAAATCCATACTATGAAATGTGCACCTACAACCGACGGTCCTGGGTTCATTATCATGCTCATGCTTCTATCCCTAACAACTCATTATGAGCAATTCTTATATTGCATGTAATAAGAAGATTAGCATGCTGGGACAAGTTTATTTCTATGGCTGAGGACATGTGCAATTTTAGAACGATCTAAACCTCAAAATGACATGCCCGTTTGATATTGGCCCTGGGCAATCATGTGGCACTGCTTTAGCGTACGGTTCATCTTTATCTTTGCCCGTCCCCCTGACCCCCGAGGGCTTCACTTTATAGAAGACCGGGAGAATAATAGCTATTTCTCAAACATTATATCGGATTAAATCATCACCCGTTAGCATTCGATGTTCTATTTGATTAAATTCAAAATAATTCCTAAACATAAAATGTTTAAAGATAATTCAATGATTTACTCAAATGTACTCCTTCAAGGGAACCAGTCTGATAATGACACCACACAAATGACACCACACAACCAGCAATTGTTCTCATAAGTCTCTACAGCGTCCCTAGCTAAGCAGTGCAGAGGGAACACCATGTGTGGGGCACCACACAAATGACACCACACAACCCTCATAAGTCTCTACAGCGTCCCTAGCTCAGGAGTGCAGATGAAGGGCGTTGATCGAATTAAGCCAATGTCAGACCCCAGAACAAGATTGATGAACTATTTTATGAAATTTCTTTCAAGAATGCTGCCCATTTGTATGTGAAAATTGAGAGGGAACACCATGTGTGGGGCACACGTCCTCCACCAGGAGCTTGAGTTACAATCTTGTCATAGCATACCTTGCAAAGCCGACCCTCTTCGTTTTCACACACAAAAAAAATATCTCTTATCTATAAATTTGACATTTAATTTAATTCTATTATTATTATTATAATATTTATATTTATAAAAATGACCAAGCCATTTACAATAAAAATGACCAAGCCATTCATAATGGGTTGTCTAGATTAATTCTATTATTATTATTATTATTATAATATTTATATTTATTATTAATATACTTTTAATAATTTTACAAGTATTAATAAAATTATTATATTTTTATATTAAAAATATATAATAATTAAAATTATACTATATTCAATTTTGAAACTATAGGTACATTATGCTAAAAACATATATGTCGATATCAAATACAAAATGTTTTGCTTAACAGATTTAAACCCATCTTACCATGACCATGACAATTCCCTCCATCAGACACATTGAGAAAGGTCAAGCTTATTTACCTTGCCCGGTTGGGCGCTTCAACGTGGAAAGTAAAAATAAAAATATCTGCAATTATTTTGATTTTGATGATAATAACAGATTTAAACCCAGCTTACCATGACCATAACAATTCCCTCCATCAGACACATTTAGAAAGGTCAAGCTTATTTACCTTGCCCGGTTGGGCTATATATACGCACTGTTAAATTTATATTGGTATAACTTTAATTGTATATGCTTACAACCCAACCACATTTAATATCCTAAACCACATACATTTAATATCCTAAACCACATACAAAATCCTATAACAGAGTAAATATTATTTGCCATGGAGAAAAGCAGAGCTTATTTACCATGCCATAGGATCAAGTGCAAGAAAGGAAGCCGCACGTGCTTGAACAGGGCTAGAAACGTTAGGTTGCTACTAAAAAGGCGTAACAAACTTACGTGTTAGTCTCCGCTTTGGTCTGTTCCGTAGTTTTAAATGCGAAGGAAGTCAAATCATTAGCACTACGTGTAAAACTAATGTTTTTATATTCAGTCCTTCAAGCTGTGGTTTTTTCCATTTTTATGTAGTTATACCTGGCTGCCCTACACATGGTTCAATGGATTTGAACCTGGGACATTCGTACTTGGTTAATTGACCTTGCTCTGTAACCATACAATATGACATTGTTAATAATATTATTATATGTAATTTTGTGGAGAATTTTAAGATGTTTTTCGAATGTATAAATATATTTTAGGGTTTTAAAAAATTAAGTTAATAGAGTTAAACTTATGTTTGGAAGAAATTTTGATTTGATTTTAATAAAAATGGAAAGGGAAAAAAGTTATCTAATAATTAAATTAAATGATTATGTGTTCTTAGCTCCCACCTGAATCTATGTTATATATTGAATGGAATGTTAAAAATTTAGTATTCTGTTGATTGTTGATTGTGGATAAAAAGAATTGTTCAGGAAAAATTGAGGTGAAATCTTGATTTGTCTTATTTAAACTAGTTTTTTTACTATATATGGATTCAACACCATGTAAAACTCTAGGGTGCTTATATTGCACATGATTACCCATCAAGCTTGTCATTTCAATAAATTTCCTTTTATTGGGTGATATACAAACGATTGGATTTGCAAATTGAAATTAAAGTAGAATTCTATATCTAACAGATAAAATCCCGTTGCACAATATATTGGTGTGTTAATTTCAATGGTAAATAGCTTTTAGATTTAAAAAACTGTATACAACCCACCGTAGTATTAAATACTGCATATCATGGAGGATAGAAAAATTCCATTTTGATTTCCAATTTCTTTTAAAATGGTATTATCAACCTTATAGATAGATAATCATTATTACTGCCAAATATCACAATGTAAATATCCCACATAGAGAAGTTGATAGCTAAAAAATTTACATGCTATAAAAGAGATCATAATCAGTATCAACGCTCAAATGCAACGTATTTTGCAATTTCACCGTACGAGCTTATTTTTGGCTTATATTGAGATGACATCGAGGAATATCTAAAACGAGGTACATAACAAGGAGCGTGATACCAACAATCTCTAGCGAAACTGTAGGAAATAACAACTTACAAGGTTCATAGTATAATCAACTTTTTTCCGAATACTCTACAATCATTAATTTGATGTTGACAAGACAGAAACGGATCTCCATATAGGACTCTCATAAGCTTCCAGAAATCCTACTAATGGCGTCCATGCTTAATGACGTCACAGGATCTTTCCTGAATAAATTGTGTACAAGTAATTTCTGAAAAAATTTAAATTATGTCACCAGCAGTTTTAACCCTTTTGCAAAATAATTGAAATGACAGGTTTCTTGATTGAAAAATAATAGAAATGGCAGGTTTCGTGAGTGAAAATTTGTTCAGCCATTACAAGTATTTTCTCCAAAACTTTACAGATTAGCAAAATCTTGAGATCATGCTATTAGCACTTTTAACCGTTTTCAAGAAGCCTTTTAATTATGCTTATCAAGAATGCATCCAAATATACCTGTTCAATGTTTTGACGTAAGGATTCCTATGGCCTTCTGAAACATAGTTGTATGCATGTAACCAGCCGATTATTTCAAATTTTCCTGTACTTGTAATTGACCATTACCCACCAACGCAAAGCTCATGATCACCCAAAACAAATTCTCCTCTATCACCCAAAACACATTTTCCTCAGACATGTACAGCAGAAGCACGCCTGCTATGAAACTCATCCCCTGCGTATACCCCACCTCGTTGTCATACACCGCATATGCCTTCAACACATTGTGGAGAGACCTCTGCGCAAACTGAAAAATTAATAAGCCAGTTAGTTGAGCCGCAAGGGTCAGTTATGAGATAAGTCGGTTATTGAAAAGAAAAACATCCCATATAAAAACAATTAGGGAAAGTGACAAATCTACAGAAAAAACCGTCAAGAACGAGCTAGTTGCAAACATAGATGGCATGATGGTTTGGTCCTCAAAATGTTTCCTTAACTCTGGCAGTTTCTCCTTGTGTGTAGGGTGAGAACCAGCACACGCACGATTTTGTTGATGTGTTTATTGTTTGGACATGTTAGATATGTCCATTTGGAGGATACTCTATATGTTGATCGACATGCTTAGAATTTGTATTTGTGTGCTAGTAGATGAAGTATAACTTGTTAAAAGTTTCACATTTTCCTATTCCAATATAATGAAGTAAGGGAGTCAATATAATGAAGTAAGGGAGTCAATGTTCACCATCAGTAATTTCTCGTGTTTTTCACCTAGATTTTTAGGGCCAAAGGCACCACCACACTTCAAACCATTTTATAATGAAGTAAGAGAGTCAATTTCAACTTTTGTCATTTCTCATGATTTTCACCTAGCTTCCTATGGACAAAGACACCATCACACTTCAATCCATTTTGTAAATGAGTTTCACATTTCAATAGTAGTGAATCTTCCTTAAGGTTAATAAATTGTAGTAATTATTTTATATGATATATTTCTTGCCACTTCATTCATAAGAAAATAATAATTTTGATAACTTTCACCCAACTTCTTAACAATTATTTGACTACTCAAAAATATATAGAAATGTAGATACTCAAATCTTTTAAAATATATACATGTTCTTAATTCTAAAAAAAAAATATAGATAATTCAAATTGTAATTTGGTTTCATAAAATACCTATAACACACATCCTGCATCATCAAATAAAAATTTTCCAGATTTTCTAATACCCATTAAAATAGTTCCAATGTTTCAATAATTTTTTTCCAATATCCATTAAAATAGTTGTCTAAATATTCAATCACTGAAACAGATTCTAGTCAACACTAGAAAATTAGAATTTTCGAAAATTTCAAATACCAACTAAAATATATCAAAATAATATATAACATACATCCTTCATAATTGAATAACTTTTTAAATTTTCCATTACCCATTAAAATAGTTGTCCGAATTTTCAATCACCGAAACAGGGATTAGTCAACACTAGAAAATTGATTTAATTTTTTTTTTCAAATACCAACTAAAATCTATTTTAATCAGTACTTGACTTCAATCCGTACTTAAAAATTTGAACAGTTTGTTTTCGTTCACCTACCCTATGTGTCACGATTTCTATGAAATGCCATGATCAACAGAATTCACAATTTCTATCAGATACCATTGACAATATAATTCAAGATTTTTTAAAATATAATCGAAATTGTGAAGCCCAGTTGTCATCACGTCACCAAATCTTGATTCCATAAATAATAATAAAAAACTTGATTTTGAGCATTGCCTTCCGAATACTCAAACCCATTATATCCAGAGATGTGGCCTCCCCCAAATTTATTAATTAATTAATTTAGGATAGTCTTCCCCATATTAATTAATTTATTCCAATTTTACGTGACCATGAAAAAACTTAAACTTATTTTGGTGTTGGCTCTTCATTGATACCTTCAGCAATAATAGAGTTACTCGGAAAAACATAATGAAAGCCATAAGCCTACATCGAAATCCAATGAGTCTCTGTATGAAAAAAAGCCTTTGCTATTTTTGACTCGGGCATACACTACACAAGTGTTAGTGTTAGGTTGAACCTTCCCATAAAAATAGTAGAATATATATATATAATAAACAAATTTGACGGCTTGCATGCAACCCACTTGGCATCTGTGAGCCGAACACATGGGGGAGAAGCACGATGACCTAGAAAACACAGGGCAGAAGGAATAAAGGAGACAGGGCATAGTTATCAATTTCTATTAATCAATATAGCTAGCTAGTTGCAAGAGGTGTCGAGTTCAAATCTATCAACCTTCTGAGATACGGAGACAATCATGTTATGATAAGAATAGGCTAAACAGAGGAACATGGACATGGACTGTCGAGGAGGACCAAAATCTCATTACTTTCATTCTCAACCGCAACCATTGTTGCTGGCGTGCAGCTCTGAAACTCGCTAGTAATATATAGTTTTTTTTCAAGAAAATATATGGTTTCTTTACTGAGTCTGCCTTCTGCCTACTAATGAGAAATGTCGAGTCTTTTTTTTTTGGCAGACTTGCTCAGATGTGATAAGAACTATAGATTAAGGTGGATGAATCACCGACGGCTAAATCTGAAACGAGGGAGAGGGATTTTATCTGAAACAAGGGCTTTTATAAGAGTCTCAAAATGGGAGGTGGACAAGGATTTTTTGTGCCCTATCTGCATGCAAATGATGAAGGACGCGTTCCGCATGGCTTGTGGCCACAACTTCTGCTACATGGGCATCATGATGCATCTCAATAACAAGAGCAATTGCCCCTGTTGTGGCCTCTATCTCACAAACAATCATCTCTTCACAAATTTTGTATTTAATATTACTTCTTTTTATTAGATTCATGATACTTTAGTCCTTATTTTTGAAGCTAGAAATGTTTGTTAAAAGATGCAGAATTTAAAATCAAATCACTGATTGAGACTTTAGATGTACAGGTACAATTTCCCCTGCTGTGATCAGCTCTTCACCAATTTTGTATTTAATATTAGTTCCTTTTATTAGATTCAGGGTACTTTAGTCCTTATTTTTGAAGCTAAAATGTTTGTTAAAAGATGCAAAATTTAAAATCAAATTACTGATTGAGACTTCAGAATTTTAAGTGTTTTTTTAAAGCTAGAAATGCTCGTTAAAAACGCAGAATTTAGGTTCAAATTACTTATTGAAACCTTTAGACATTCGGCCCTTGAAACTCGTGTTTGTTTCAGATTCTTGCAAAATTTTGTTTCAATTTCATTTTTATTGAGACTGGAAATCATAGCCAAACAAAGCTCAGAAGTTAATTGGAAACTGCGTGAAAATAAAAAATGCAGCAGTCTTTAGTTGTCTTCGCTTACTATTTAAATATTCATGTTGAGTTTCTATTTCTACTCGAAGCGACTGTTGATTGATGGAAAAAATCATTTCTCATTATGAGAACCTTTGTGTTTTGGATTCTTGCAATTTCTTTTTGTTTTCATTTTGTCGTGTGAAGGTTGAAGACTGGAAATTATTATAAAAAAAATATCAAAATTTAACTGGAATTTGTTGCTGAAAATCGACGAGTATTGCATTTGTGTTTTCTGGTGTTCAGAAATGAAATTGTTGCCATTTTTTTGGGGGAAGAATATGCATAGAGAGAATAAGCGACAGAGGCACTAGGAGATGAGTTAATGATGAACTACCAATGACAATGATATAAATTATTATTGTTCTATTTCCTTGGAAACTACATATCTCAATAATTTTTGGTGAAAAATATATGGTTTCTTTACTGAGTTTGCCTTCTGTCTACTAATGAGAAATGTCGAGTCCTTTTTTCTTGTAGACTTGCTCAGATGCATTAAGAACCACAGATTAAGGTGGATGAATTACCTACAGCCAGACCTGAAATAGACATTTGTTGAGTAGAGGTAGACCGTCCAGGTATAGCCCTCCCAATGGAGTATTCGCTCCGCCTTTGAGCAGCACTACCGTCACCCAAAAGGCATTCTCCTCAGACATGTACAGCAATGGAGTATTCGCTCCGCCTTTAAGCAACACAACCATCAGCAATGGAGTATTCGCTCCGCCTTTAAGCAACACAACCATCACCCAATGCTTAAACACAACCATCACCCAAAATGCATTCTCCTTCGTATACCCCACCACACCAAGACAGCGCGGATCACAGGAAACTCATCCCCTTCGTATACCCCCACCAAGACAGCGCGGATCACAGGAGGATCACAGGAGTCAGTTATTGAGCGGCAAGAGTCAGCATCCCCTTCGTATACCCCCACCAAGACAGCGCGGATCACAGGAGGATCACAGGAGTCAGTTATTGAGCGGCAAGAGTCAGCATCCCCTTCGTATACCCCCACCAAGACAGCGCGGATCACAGGAGGATCACAGGAGTCAGTTATTGAGCGGCAAGAGTCAGTTGTCAGTTATGAGATCAACGGTAGTAAAGTTTTTAATCGTCTAACACTAAATCTAATGGTGAATAACCAAGACAGCGCGGATCACAGGAGAGTCCATTTCAAATGGAAACGCCTTACGGCGTAAAAATATATAAATTCAAATCAAAGAAAGCTGATCTAAATCTATGATTGATATTTCAGAATGTAAACTATGCAATTGTAATCTATGCACAATTCACTTGAAAAGTATGCAAATGTAATCTATGCACATTTTTCATTCATATTCTGAAAATGAGAATTCTAATTATTCAAATGTGATCTATGCAAGAGAATTCTCAAACACAAGATGATTCTAATGTAATCTAAGAACCAATCAAGTGCAAGTCAAGAAAATTGGGTGAGAGTTGCAAAGATCAAAAAACAAAAACACTCAAAGGTGATTAACACTCATACACAATTTAGCCCCCCCCCGGGGAATGAGGGGGAAATTTTTTTGCAAAAACAAAAGAAAAAAGATGCAAAATTGTGAAAAGACTGAGACAAACCTCCAAGTAATGACCAAAGGAAATCAAATTAAGAATTTCTCAAAAAAAGAGACTCAAAACACCTAATTAACTTAATGGAGATTGATGAGATGAAGAATTCGCTGAAAGAAACTCATAAGCAAGGCTTTTTGACAGAACACATGCAGCTCTGGGTAGACACTAAAAGCTGAAAATAAAAACTAAATTTAACTGGAAAAAGACAATTTAGGTTTTTCAAAATTTTGACAGGGTCCGCAGGCTCCCGGTATAACCAGGTACGGTACCGCTCTATGTAGTAAAGCAACAGTGCAGGGATGTCCGCACTATGTTACAAACAGAACGTGCGGTCCTCTTTCAAAAGCGTGAAAAACAAAAACAATTCAAAATCTAAAGAAACTACCCAATCCCACACACATCAACCAAAAACCAGAAACAGAGAAAAAGTTTCTCAAGCCAAAGTAAAAGCAAAGGCAAAAAACCAAAAAATTCAAGTCCCCAGTGGAGTCGCCATTTTGTCGGCCGAATAAATTGTTCTTGCGGACAAGACCGATCTGCCTAGTATCTAATGATATCTAGTGACAAGAAAACCAAACAAATTCTATCTTTCTCTAAATATGCAATTTATAAATAAAGGTTAATAGGTGTTTTAGGCCTACCTCGGGTCCAGTGCTAGTTTGTGGAAGCCACGCTCCGTTCGTCCAAATGAGCTCCTTTGTAAAGAATCTGCAAACACAAACAGGAACACATATCAAATAACACCTGAAAAGCCAATATAATAAACCATATTTATCATGATGATCAAGGAATTCATGAAATAAACCATAGAAGACAATTTATTGAGAAAAATGAATCTGATTGTATTAACTTTAATCAAAGAAGAACTTTACAACCTTGGTGCCTTGATGTTGTACAAGCTCCTCCCAGGATCCAGCAAGAATCTCCTCTACTTTGACAAGTTTCACTCTCTTCCCAAAGAAACCAAAAGGTATGTAATCTCTCCTCTCAAGCTTAACTAGGAAGTCTCAATTCCAACAGCATTTACCCTAAAAAATGTTCAGCTTTTAACCTCCCTAGCAACCAGCCCAATGTTGTTGGCATTATGAGACAAGTGTTGCCCTTGATGGCAAATCACACAAATGATAAACTATAGTGTAGCAAAGTTATTTTCAAGTTCACGCACTTTCATGTAGAGAAAAATTTCTTTCATATGGTGAAAAGCTCACGCACTTTCATGCAGAGAAAAGTTTCTTTCATGTAGAGAAAAGTTCATGCACTTTCATGCAGAGAAAAGTTTCTTTCATGTAGAGAAAAGTTCACGCACTTTCATGCAGAGAAAAGTTTCTTTCATATGGTGAAAAGTTCACGCACTTTCATGCAAAGAAAAGTTTTTTTCATGTAGAGAAAAGTTCACGCACTTTCATGCAGAGAAAATTTTCTTTCATGTAGAGAAAATTTCACGCACTTTCATGCAGAGAAAAGTTTCTTTCATGTAGAGAAAAGATCACGCACTTTCATGGTTGGCTCATGGTATTAGTCTGACAGTTTTTGATCCTATGGTTTTGGTCCGTGGTATTGCATCCAAAAGTGTTGATCCCAAGTATTGGGTCCATGGTATTGTGTTATTATGGTTTTGGACCGTGGTATTGTGAAAGGCCTAAGACTATAAAAGAGGAAGGAGATCATTTGGCAAAGCATCATCTGAATTATTGAATATCTGATAAAGTGCTAGATCTGGAATACTGTGATTGGGTTATGGTGCAGATCTGGATCTGAGCTAAAGAGGGATCTCACCGGTTGATGGAGAACAAGATCTAAGGATAGATCGGGATCAAATGGTTTGAAATGAACTATCTCTATATAGTTGATTATGCTTATTCTAGATCTGTATACTGACGCTTGTAATGATCTGAACTGGGTATAACTTAAGTTTGAAATCGTTGCAAGTCATGATTGAATATTTATAGATCTATACACGGGTTGGCTTTGGTGAAAGTGCGTATGTACGCAGGTTTGGTTCATTGTAGTAGCGTATACCATTTGAGCTATGATGTTTAAAGTTACAGGTGGTTCAGGTTGTTGATGTGTTCTGATGACTGTTTAATGGTGTCAGTATTCTACATATTCAGTTTGATTGATTGTGTTGATGGATGAGATCTAATAATGGATCAGGATCATAATGACTCATATTTATGTGATCTAATGGACTAGATCGGGTTGCTAACACACATATTATCCTTGTATATGTATTGATCTGGTGATTGGGTGATTTAGAAGATTGATTGATTATGTGCTTCAATGATATTTATGGGTCCAGTATGAAAATTGGATGAAACGTGGCCTTTCAGATTATGTGTTGTGCTTCAGGAGTATCCAGTATGAAAATGTATGAAACGTGGTACCCGGAGGAGAGAAGATTGTAGGCCGGCGCCTACGTACTAGTATCTTAGCTAGTACAAGAGCTAAGGGGGTGGTAACTCCCTTCCAGTAGCAGTTGAAAACTTTGGAGCATTGTAGCAGGTAGCAGCCTGCGTACTAGTAAATGGATCGGCTAGTACAAGAACTATGGGGGTTGTAGCTCCCTTCCAAGAGAGACTGGAGAACGAGAGAGGGTTGTAGCTCTCTGCAAGTAGAAGCCTGCGTACTGGTATAAGACTGCACCAGTACAAAAATATTGTAAAAGGATTTTCTTATTAAGAAGAAGATTGAGATGACTTGCAGCAGGTGGTTTTCTCCCACATTGGGTTTCCACCTTATATCATGGTGTTCATGTGTGTGGCTTATGTGTGATGATCTGTTCTATTTTACTGCACCTATTTTCTATTAATATGGTTGATAATTTTCTAATGCACTCATTGAAGATCAATTAACTAAATCATAAGTTTACTGAAAATACGTGGGTATTCTTAATTGAAGCAGCATATATGAATCAGAGTATGGAAATGAAAAAGTTTTATTGACTTGATAATACTGATTCACCCCCCCCTCTCAGTATTATTTCCAACAATTGGTATCAGAGCAGGTCCTTTTGTAGAAGTGTGATCGCTTGAAGGAGATCCGTGGAACAATGGGAAAGAAGCTTAAGAAGAAAGCACCTAAGCAGAAGAACACATCTCAGAAGAACTATGACAGTGGGAGAATCGATTGGGGATTATGTGGAAGAAGCACTTTAGAATCATTTCAGAATGAAGATGAACTATCAGGTATGAATTTGTTATCCTCTGATGTTCCAGCTATCTATCCTTTTGGAAAAGATGAAAGTGATAGTGAAACAACTGAATTTGCGTTTATGGGTGAGCAAGAAAGATATCAAATAAAGGCAGAATTTAAAAGGCTTACAGACAAAATTAGAGATCAACATGATCTATTGAACAAAAGGGAATGTGTCTTCAAAGAAGAAGCTGCCAAACTAAAAGCTCAACTAGAGGAAGGAAACAAGGTAAGGAAGTTATTCAAGGACAAATATCAAAAGTTGCAGGATGAAGTAACATCACTAAGAGATGAAGTCAATGAAAGAAGCACAACCATCAAGAAACTTAGAGATAGATCCAGTTACTATGAAAGTCTTGAAGCCACGATCCGCTCGCTAAAAGAAGATCTTGAAGAATCAAAGAAGCAGAATAAAGAACTACTCCAAGATCATGAAAATGAAGTTCTTGAACTAAGGCAACAAATGGAAGAAGGAAGAAAATCTGAAGAAATTTTGAAGAAGCAATGTCTGGAAAAGGAAGAACAACTACAGGTTGAGGTAAATATCTTGAAAGGTAAATTAGAAGAAAAGGATAAGCTCTTACGTTTTCAAGATAGTACTAAAGTGTTGGATGATATTCTTAATAGTCAAAGGTCTCCTGCTATCAAAACTGGTCTTGGTTTTCATAAATCTATTGAAGGTGAATCTAGTTCACAAAGTAAGACAAGGGACTCTACTGCAAAATCTGAAATGCTCAATAAGGAGATGAAAGGTCAATCTCATCATCAATCGAGGAAAGAAATTCTTCAAAGAAAATCTTTTACTCTTCCTATGAATAATGTTGAATGTTATGTATGTCATAATCTTGGACATGTTGCAGCCAGATGTAGAAGAAGAAGGGTTCAAGACCATCATGCAGAAAGATCATCACATTCAAGGTACTTTAATGGATATTGCTTTGCTTGCAATATGTTTGGTCACAGAGCTCTTGATTGCTATAGAAGAAATATGAGACATGTAAGATGTTACACATGTAACAAGGTTGGACATATAGCTAAGGAATGCAGGAACAAAGTATGGGCACCATACCAAAAGGAGAAAACATCATCATCACACTTGAAGATGTGGAAGAAGAAAGAAGTACAATCAGAAAGAGGTGGCACAACGCAACATACAGACAACAGAATCAGAGGGAGCTGGAAGTGTAAAAATTCAGTGTCCTAAATCTCATACGCAAGTTTCTTAAAGAGAAGTCACATATATACGCGAGTTGGTTATGACATAGTCACGTATATGATTGTTTGAGGAAAGGCAGTAGGGACAGGTTCAGGAAAAGGATCAGTTATGATTCGGTTTATTATTTGCGCTATTTGATAAGGGTTACAATTTACTGATGATGTGTGGAAATGACTTGATGGTTAGAAGTGTTTTGTTTCTAACTTAATAATGATGATGACTTGATACTTCTTGCTGATATGCATGATCAAATCTGACAGTAAACAAGATGGCACAGGTTTAGGGGAGCATATGCTTTTAATGCATTGTTGGCATTATGGTTAATAGTCCTTGGTGATGATGCTTATATGGATAAATGATTCATCTTGCTATGATATGGTTATGATTTGTTCAGATGATTCTTGGGGTTACATAGTTGATAATTAGATCAGATTTGTGGTTGATTCTCTAATGGTGCTTACATGGTGATCTTCATAAGGATAAGGAGTAGTACATAGCTTGAATTCACATCTTCTTTACTTGATGACGAGTCTCTCATATGTTGTTGTCATCATATGCATAAAGATCATATATTACAGTTATGATGCAGGATTCCTATTGTTCTTGGCACATATATGGATGAGGATTGTTGGCTGGATACATGGATGATTATTCAATGTTGCATTGTTGGAGACATGATGATGATGAGTTCTTACCTATATGATGATAGGTTGTTTCATACATATGTTGATTGATGTAGATATTCCCAATTGATGATACTTGGTTCATGCAGATCTGGATGGCTATGGTGTTTCTCACATATGATAGAAGGATTCTGTATATAACAGAATTCTGTTCAAAAGGATGAGTTGATACGGACATACCTTGATGATTCATGCACTAATACAAGTTGCTGGTCTAGTTGATGTTGATAGATGCTATGGAGCAGATCATATAGTGTCGTTGCTGATGTTTATCATGATCTTATTTAGGTGTTTGGTCTCTGTTATAAATGTCATGTATATCATTCGATGTAAAGGTCATATCAAGACTCATGATGTAATAGTGTGTCTCTATCTTTTGTAGTCATTTGATGAGATCTCTTCAAGTCATGTAACGGCCTATGTTGGTTTCCCCACTATGCCTGGGATGAATGATGTTATTCTCTTATGTTATCATATGTAAACTTTTGGTATATCACCATTGTGATGGGAGATAGATGTATGTATGAGTCTTTGGTGATAGGAAGGTCATTTATGATGTATAGAGTCATGTTCTTTTGTAGAACATCTTTTTGCAGACCTTACTTAATAGTCAGGGGGAGCATGAACAAGCATATTTCAGCAGAGCAGAGATCTCAGCATGTTATCAAAAAAAGCATGGACAGATTGGTGCACCATGGCATATAAAAAGGGGGAGCTCATTCAGATATTTCAGCAGGTACTCAGGGGGAGTATGGACAGCAAAGGAAGAGAATATCTTGGTCCGCCCTTTGCCCTTGATGTCAAAGGGGGAGAGTGATTTGGTATTGTTGCCATCAAGTCCAAAGGGGGAGATTGTTGACATTATGATGCATGTGTTTTACTTGATGGCAACCAACTCGTAGAAGATCAACTCACTTATATATATCTAGATGAATCTACGGAAGAGATATCAGATGTGACAGAGTGCATGGGATGCCGGACAACTCAAAGGAATCAGATGATAGTTCTCAGGTTAGCTTTGCCATCAAGTCCAAAGGGGGAGATTGTTGGCATTATGAGACAAGTGTTGTCCTTGATGGCAAATCACACAAATGATAAATTATAGTGCAGCAAAGTTATTTTCAAGTTCACGCACTTTCATGCAGAGAAAAGTTTCTTTCATATGGTGAAAAGCTCATGCACTTTCATGCAGAGAAAATTTTCTTTCATGTAGAGAAAAGTTCACGCACTTTCATGCAGAGAAAAGTTTCTTTCATGTAGAGAAAAGTTCATGCACTTTCATGCAGAGAAAAGTTTCTTTCATATGGTGAAAAGTTCACGCACTTTCATGCAGAGAAAAGTTTCTTTCATGTAGAGAAAGGTTCACGCACTTTCATGCAGAGAAAAGTTTCTTTCATGTACAGAAAAGTTCACGCACTTTCATGCAGAGAAAAGTTTCTTTCATGTAGAGAAAATATCACACACTTTCATGGTTGGCTCATGGTATTAGTCTGACAGTTTTTGATCCTATGGTTTTGGTCTGTGGTATTGCATCCAAAAGTGTTGATCCCAAGTATTGGGTCCGTGGTATTGTGTTATTATGGTTTTGGACCGTGGTATTGTGAAAGGCCTATGACTATAAAAGAGGAAGGAGATCATTTGGCAAAGCATCATCTGAATTATTGAATATCTGATAAAGTGCTAGATCTGGAATACTGTGATTGGGTTATGGTGCAGATCTGGATCTGAGCTAAAGAGGGATCTCACCGGTTGATGGAGAACAAGATCTAAGGATAGATCGGGATCAAATGGTTTGAAATGAACTATCTCTATATAGTTGATTATGCTTATTCTAGATCTGTATACTGACGCTTGTAATGATCTGAACTGGGTATAACTTAAGTTTGAAATCGCTGCAAGTCATGATTGAATATTTATAGATCTATACACGGGTTGGCTTTGGTGAAAGTGCGTATGTACGCAGGTTTGGTTCATTGTAGTAGCGTATACCATTTGAGCTATGATGTTTAAAGTTACAGGTGGTTCAGGTTGTTGATGTGTTCTGATGACTATTTAATGGTGTCAGTATTCTACATATTCAGTTTGATTGATTGTGTTGATGGATGAGATCTAATAATGGATCAGGATCATAATGACTCATATTTATGTGATCTAATGGACTAGATCGGGTTGCTAACACACATATTATCCTTGTATATGTATTGATCTGGTGATTGGGTGATTCAGAAGATTGATTGATTATGTGCTTCAATGATATTTATGGGTCCAGTATGAAAATTGGATGAAACGTGGCCTTTCAGATTATGTGTTGTGCTTCAGGAGTATCCAGTATGAAAATGTATGAAACGTGGTACCCGGAGGAGAGAAGATTGTAGGTCGACGCCTACGTACTAGTATCTTAGCTAGTACAAGAGCTAAGGGGGTGGTAGCTCCCTTCCAGTAGCAGTTGAAAACTTTGGAGCATTGTAGCAGGTAGCAGCCTGCGTACTAGTAAATGGATCGACTAGTACAAGAACTATGGGGGTTGTAGCTCCCTTCCAGGAGAGACTGGAGAACGAGAGAGGGTTGTAGCTCTTTGCAAGTAGAAGCCTGCGTACTGGTATAAGACTGCACCAGTACAGAAATATTGTAAAAGGATTTTCTTATTAAGAAGAAGATTGAGATGACTTGCAGCAGGTGGTTTTCTCCCACATTGGGTTTCCACCTTATATCATGGTGTTCATGTGTGTGGCTTATCTGTGATGATCTGTTCTATTTTACTGCACCTATTTGTTGTTAATATGGTTGATAATGTTCTAATGCACTCATTGAAGATTAGTTAACTAAATCATAAGTTTACTGAATATACGTGGGTATTCTTAACTGAAGCAGCATATATGAATC
This sequence comes from Pinus tabuliformis, assembly GCA_031772625.1. Taxonomy (NCBI): domain Eukaryota; kingdom Viridiplantae; phylum Streptophyta; class Pinopsida; order Pinales; family Pinaceae; genus Pinus; species Pinus tabuliformis. The sequence continues at coordinate 1,326,749,427 of CM062817.1, read as the reverse complement.
AGAGTATGGAAATGAAAAAGTTTTATTGACTTGATAATATTGATTCACCCCCCCCTCTCAGTATTATTTCCAACAAATGCCTCAATTTATAGTGCAGAGGAGGGAAGTTACCAGGTCCACCTTCAAAGGGATAAGTCCTCCTTCAAAGGGAAAAGCTCCTCTCATCAAGGGGTTAGCTCCTTTAGTTATGGGATGCATGAACCACCTAGGAGCGAACCAACCATGTCAAGATTCCTTCTAAAAGCACCCAGAATTAACCCAAAGTGAGTTTTTAAGAATAAACTTGTGCCTTTTTGACTTTCACAGGGGTCCGCACCCACTCCTTTAGAGACAGAGCGGGCAGGTCCACAGGTAACATGACCAAGGGGTGCGGGACCACAGGTAATGGTAAGAGAAAGTGCGGAACCAGAGTTTTATAGATTTTCAAAGACTTTCTCTCATTTTTAAAGCTTGACATGAAGAGCTGAGGTTTGAGACTTGCAAAGGAGGACAGTATGAGTGGTGATAGACTCACACTGACTGCAGAAAGTCATGGTGACAATATTTTGTGTAACATGGTTAAATTGTTGACTAGACTCTATGGAGAGTTAGACCCTAAACATTTTAAATTAGAATGGGTCCCCTCATTTATGGAATGATAAATCAATATAAGAGATTAAATTGGGAAGATATATTGTCACCAAATATATCAGATGCCATTAAGTTGTCATAGTCATGGCCATCAAGGTTTGGACCAAGTCTTTATATGTCAACTTATTTAATGGATATTGTAGTACCCTTTGTTCCTTTTCCATTGATGAAATAGAATTGTTCTTTCAACAGTAACCCCATCATCAGTTCTTTTCTATTCTCTAGGAAAGTTAGTACAAGAATAATTTTTATGATATTTTGACAATATAATGTTGTACTTCCATCCAATTCTTTTTGGTAAGTCCCATCCTAGAATTAGCAAATATGTTTAATCAAGACTACAAGGTATTGGAGACTGGTTTGTGGAAGATACTTTTTCTTATTTTAAAATTTAGGGATTGTAAGCTAATCCTCATGTGTTACCTATATTTATTCCTGATAGGCTTGTAGTAAGGGAAATAACCTATCAAACAACACTCCATGGTATCACAAAGTTACTACACAAATTCTAAGAAACTTTGGCTAAATTTTCCTATTAAAATTGGCCACCAAACTCTTAAGGACAAAGGTCATGCAGTAATTGAGAAAAATGGACTTCAATAGGTTTGGTTACATTCATATCCTTTGCGTAGGTATGATCAGAATGATATCATTAATGTGCATCTAAATTCAATTATGTACTCAAAAAAATATGTTCATCGAGAACCAATGTTGGATTCGTTTTTCAAAAAGCTTGATTCTTTTGATCAAGTTGTTTTTGAAGTCTTTTGTCAAATGAGCTAGGTGGAAGGACAAAGTTTGTATACTTTTAGAGAGAACACATATTTGTTTTACCTTAAGAAAGGGAGTAGGTTCTCTGGTATTCCTATAACTGAGTTACGAATGAGAGAAGGCATTTGAATATCTTTTATAGACATCAGTAATGAACGTGTTGATGATGTTAGATATTGTACCAATAGTAGGGGATCTCCTCAGTGTAAAGTCCCAACTTGACCCTACATCGTTTGGAATAGGAGTCCCATATGGTATACTAGCCCAACTGCCATTTTCTTGCTTTATGATATGTTATGGTCTAGATCAAAAAAATGTGAGAGAACTGATATAACTTTTGGAAAATACAAGTAAAATAACTTTGTTTAATTATTACAACTAATTCGCAGAAAACATTGGCATAAGCAAAGTAAATAACATGAACCTTTATAAGAAGAATGATAAGATTATTGTAATAATGATACATGTACAAGAAATATTCATTAATTGATTGAAAAATAGTTAATAACCAACAATTATCATTAAACAATGAATGGCATATGAGTTCAAGCAAGATTTGGGTCAGAGATAACAAACTATTTCTTTTCTTTAACACATATGAACTTAAACACATACTATCAACCATTACAACAAGATTCTTTCAATTCATTTTGATATATGTGCAAAATAGTTGCCTGTCTCAAAATATATTTTGAATATTAAATGGAAGTGTTATGTACACAATCACGAAAAGCATGCTATTACTTTCTTTCACCAAAAAATAGCAAGCTCTCCAAAATATGTTTATAATGAAGAATACATCTTAAATTCCCCTTTTTGCTAGAGCCATGAGGGCCTATTTATAATATATGAGATGACTTTCCACCTGCCTATGAATCTTGGACTTCCACCATGACTATTCAACTTCTAAGTGACTCTTGAACTTCTATGCATCTCTTCATTTTCTTTCCACTTTCTAATTGCAAAAATTATCATTTCAAAGATTACATCCAAAATTATGAAAAAAACAAATATTCACATGCAAATTTGTGTAATTTGTAGTCTTGGCACTTCGACATGTAGCTATTATGTAACATACTCGTACCATGCCTTGTACTCATCAGCTATGTCCTTCACCTTCTTTGCTAGATCTCGATCATATCTTATTATGCACTCTAAGGCATTTGACAATATTGTATTTGAATCTACTTGTATCTTATTCCAATGCATTGTCAATTTGGTTTGTAATTGTGGTTAACTTTGCAACATATTGAAAAAATTCTTCCTTGGTCACCTTTAGACATTCTTAAACAATAACATGCTTTAAGACATCCAATGCTTCCCATAGATCTCATTTGATTTATTTTCTTGGTTTCACTTCTCCAAGTACATTGACGGAGGGTATCTTGTATTCTCAGACCAAGGCCTCCAATCTTATATGCAACTCGAGATAGGTTGATATAGTATTATTTATGTTGTTTCTTAGTTGATAATGAGCTTTCACAAGTATTTTCATCCCCACTCTATTTATCTCATCCTCTACCCTGCCCTTCTTAGGAAATTCGTCTGGTGCATTGGAGTATATGATGCTCCATTCTTGGATGAAATTTATGGCCATGTGAGCAAGTCTTAATATCCTCACCTTTTCTTGTAACTCCTTTTGTATTTAAAATAGAGGTGTTATTACTTTATGCAATATTATCATTTCCTCATATACCTACTTCATCATTTCTCTTAACTCCTTCAATTATTCAGGAATGGTTGGTTGCAAACCTTATCTACTGGATTCTTTAGTAGACGCACTTTGATTTTTATAAGGAGTTGTTCATTTTGTTGTCTTTCATTAGCTAACTCTTTCTTTAAAATTTCAACCACGAGCGTGAGATAATCAATATTATTATCAATAATTGTTTCAAAGGTCGTTCTTTCTGAAACTACTACTTTTGGATTGGTTCTTGTGTATGTAATGATCTCCCTTTCTATATTAATGGAGATGATGTTATGGCTCATTAGGAAAGCATTTCCTTCTTTCTTGGCTGATTTTATGCTTGAATTAGTCAAAAGTGAAATTGGAGATGTCCAAGATTCTTTCTTCTCCTAGTGTTTTGATGCCAATTTTGTCAAGTGGGAGATGTCCTCATGTGAGAGGAGTTGGAGGCTAAATATTCAGAGGAGCCACAACTGGTTCAACTTCCACATTCTTTGATATGATATCCTTTTCTTTCTTGTCGACTAGATCTTTAGAAATCATCTCTTCCTCTGATTTATTTTCCATTTCTCCTTCCTATTTTCTCTTTCTTTGCTCTTCTCCAAGTTGTTTCCCTTTTAATTTCACTCCTTCTTGTTTCTTCTTGAGAGCTTCTTCTTAATTTTTCTTTCTCAATGCTTCTTTCTTCTTTTTCAAGGCTTCTTGCTTTCAATTTTCCTACTCCTCCATTTTCCTTTCTTCATCTTCTAGTTGTTTCATTTATGCCTCTGTGTCTTCTTTTTTCTTCCTCTTCTCTTCTGTTAGTTTCTTAGCATCCCCATCAGATTTGAGCTTCTTATTGATCTCTTTTGTAACATCTTTCTCTTGCTTTCTTTTCAATTCAATTTTTTATTGGATATTTATTTCTCCCTTTTCTCCCCCTCCTTGCTCCTCTAGGACATTTGTTAACTTGGATGGAATTGTGTCTTTACCTGCTTCAATTGCTCTTGAGCATTATGACAATTCATAGCTTTATCTTCATCTTCCCAAGATACCAAGGAACACATCCAATTGTATCTGATCTTAGCACAATGTTGGGTAGCTATGCCTCTAGGATCATTTCTATGATATCCCATTTCACCAAACTTACAACACTTATGTTCATTTGTTTCTTCTTCTGCTACCTTCAATCTCTTTGGGTTTCATGATCCTATGCATAACAGGAATATTGGACATTGGGACTTCTTTGCTTTCTGAAATGCACCAAATAATCTTGTATCTAGATGATAATAAATCTCATGCATCACTACATTTTCTATCACAAATAAAGGAAGGAGGTGAGGGCTCTTGTATGCCCCATAAACCCTGAATCATGGGGTGTGAACCAATCTGCAATGCCTACAATAGATGTTATGTCTTTCTCTAACATACATGGTGCCTCAGTGTCAAACGATATCTGATATAATGTTGAAATGATTAATTTGGTGATCTTTGCATATACTCCTTTCTAACTTGTTTCCCATATCACTTTAGAATATATGTGTGTCGATGGTATTTCTTTGTAAATTCCCATTTCCATTCCTAGGGAACTCATTCTTTGTGCATATACCATCCAACAAATAAGAAGACATATAGAATTTTGGTTGCTCACCTTTTGCCACATTGTTTGATAGTGCAACACATTTCTACAATGAGTTGGCTATGAGATTAGACCAATTGAATATAGTCCCCTTGATGGCACAAGCATACACCATAAAAACCCACTTTTCCTCAAATAATTCAATGTTCCCACTCTCATAGATTCGACAACACAGAGCCATCAATTACTGGTAGACCTTCCTAAAAATATTGGTTTAGTATATTCCTTCGAGCTTCTATCATAATTTACTTGGTTCTTTCCATGAAGGTTTGAGGATGTCTTTACTAGACTTGTTGAAATAAACATACCACCTAGAATTCAAGTATTCTTATGGCTTGGGTAGCTTGTAATACATATGAATGTCATATGCCTAATATGTAGCCAAAACCATGCCTTTTGAGCTTCAGACAATCATGTTCTCAAGGCCAATGTGTTGTAGAATCCACTTTGTGGTCTCCGCATAAGGAAATATGTGATAGTAAGCATGAACTCTCTAGAATTTGGATTTCTTGATGTTAATGTAAAAATCTTTGTCTTATTCATTCTCTAGAATTTCTTTCTTAACGAATTCCTTGAATATTACTGGGCATGATAGGGATATTGATTTTTCAATAAAACAAGTTGTGTCCTTGAGGATTGGCACCTTGGGTTTATGACTGTTTAATACTCCTTCAATGTTACTTTCCACGGACTCCCTTACTATCCATTTTCTTTTCACTAGAGGCATGCTTTCTGTATATGATGACATGTTGATGTGTTGATGATTTACTATCCCTCAAAATGAAAATTCATTCATGGCAAAGAAACAAATTTTTCCAATAAATATCTATTCTACCTTTGTTCTATTTTTGTAATGCCACTATAAAAACACAGTGCATTAGGCACATTCACACTACACATGGACAAGGGTTAAGAGTTTGGAATAGTCAAGGAAGATATTGCTAGAGGTATTTAGGCTAAGAGACTAGAATGCACGAGCGTGACAATGAAGAGTGAGGATTCAAATCTTAGTGCTTTCATAGTTTCTATAGGTAGAGGTCCCAATGTTATGCTTCTATCATGCACAAGTGTGCCAAGTCAAGGTAAAGACTCCATACTGACACATTCGCACTTCATGGTCATAAGGATATAAAGTTATCATTTTGAATGACATCGATGCACTACAAATTTATTGGGCAAGCATATTTGTGCAATAGAAGATTACAGTGATAGACATGAAATGTTAAGACACTTATTTTCATGGGTGCGATGAAATCAATACTTAGACATATTTTGACCATGGGAAATTACATTCAATATTCGTAGGTGGATGAGAGATTGAGAAATTGACTAAGCATAGTGAGGGTTCATTAGTGTGAATATGTATCATTTAAAATTAAATCCTTCACATATATGTGCATTTAACCATTAACAATAATGTGAAGGGTTATGGAAGGCAAAGAGACACATGATGACACACTTGCAGACATCAAATGATAAGACATCAATAGAAAATTCAAATTGTGAAGAGAGTGAAGCCTACCTAGATCAAACACTCAACACACCCACACTCCAAAAGGATATGCAAAGAGCTCTTATGAAGCAAAAGTGCATGGAGCTTCTGAACGATGAAATGAAACAGGGAAATGGAAATTTGGGGTCGATCCTTTATACAATTTTGTTCACACGTGTGACCCGCTCACACCACGAGATGAAATTAAGTGCAAGATAATGCAATAGACTTCAAAGAGTGAACTAGAGTTGAAAAGAGTCCTTGCACTGTTAAGTAAAAGTGCATTAGGCTTGTAAATTGCAATTGTGATTTTCTTAGGTTAGATTCAAGACAAACAAACACTTGGAAACAATGGATCTTGATCTTTGGAGAGATTGGTAGGGGCTAAAAAAATTAGACAAGGTTGAGAATTTTGGTGAGTTTTTGTAGCAACTACAACATAACCTAAAGGAATTAATAATTTTCAAGCTCAACAATCAAGCCATGGAATAGTAACTCAACAATTGGGTAAAATTAAATCCATTTAGAAAGAACCTTTTTCAGCTTAAGAGTAGCAAAAGGAATAGGAAAAACATTAATGACAAGAATAGGAAGGTAAGGAAAAACAACACCAAGAAAAAAAGGAATAATTGGAGAGATAGGTTGAATCTTCATTTCAAGATAAAGAACAAGAAAAACAAGTTACTTCTCAAAGGGAGAAAATAACAATAGAAATTGAAGAATTAGTTAGCCAAATTCAAAACCTTGTTGATCAAACTAATAAAATTGCTGATAAAATAGAGAAGATACCTGAATAAGTTGATCAATCAAGCATTCAATAGATGTATCAAGTTCAAAAAATATCTTAAATCCCAATTACCTTTGCTCAAATGACTAAGGTAATATTTCCAGGAGTTATCATGACTCATATGGAAACTAGTACTATAAACTTTTCTTCCCTTTTAATGAATATTGATGAGGTAGAGATTGTTAAATACACAATAGTGTCTCTAAGAGATTACCTTTTTAGTCCCCAAGCAAAAGAATTTGTGAAGAGATCAAGAAAAAGAAAACTTGATCCTTCAATGACTGATATATCATCAATAATGGCGTGGAAAGAAACATGTGATCATAAAGATAGAGCCATGGAAATAGATAACCATTGGGGGTTTTGCTTCAAATAATCAATGGTCAATTCATGAATTATCTAAGGAATTATGAAAATGTCATAACATAATTAATGAGTTGGAATTAGAACTTAAAAAAATAGGACCACCTTGGAAAAGGAATGAAAATGTCAATCCACCTTGTTACAAGAAGGTTTTTCCATAGCCATGGTAAATATTGAATAGAAGAATCGAAGTGAAAAAGTTCAACTAGAGGAGCAATTCAAGAAACAATTTTCTAAGACTAAAAGTAAACATGCTAATCAATTAGAGGATACAAGACAAGTTCATACGAAAGAAATTGAAATAATAAAGGAGGAATTTGAGGTCAATGTTCAAATAGTGTCCACAACACTTCAAGCTCGTGCTAATTCTCTAGAAGAAAAACTAGAGAACCTCAAGAATAAATGTATAGAGGTAAAAGTGTTCAAAGATCAAGCTATTGTTGTTAATGATCAACTCAAGCAAGTTGAGTTGGAATTATTCTGGAAAATTAACCAAATTTATAATGTATATCATGACCTTATAATTTTACTGATCAAGTTGATGTTCAAGTGGAAGATGATAATGTGATATTATACCAATTTGATAAAGTTATCATGGGCGAAAACAAAGAAAAATCCAAATTTTTTAGAAAAACTATCTAAGGAAAGATAAAATAATGGTGTTGATATTCCCCATCCTAGAGGAATCAAAGAAGTATTACCTTTGACTCTTGTATTTAGGTGATTAATGAGAATAGAGAAACTAGCAATAGTGAAATTCAACAAATCACTAAATGGAGTAACAAAGAGATCCATAACTTCTTCCAATTACCATATGGGTTTATGAATTTAATCTAAGTACAAAATGAAAAAGAGATATATTTTGAAACATATGGGTCAATGTTAGATGTGTTTGAAATTAACATTCCTATCTATTTACCTCAAATAACTAATAAGTACTACCAATGGGTTGAGTATGTTAAGGATAAAGAAATGAAGAAAATTCCTTACAATCAACAGAAGAAACGAGGGAGTTATCTCAATAGATAGAGGAATATTAACAATGGTCAAAACTAAAGATCAATCATGTTCAAGGACAATGAGACATGCCGGTTGCTTTTAAAATGCAAGAACATCCTCTTGCAAGAGTCAAGGGATTTTATAATTTTAGAAAGAAAAAAAATGTTTATCCGTTATTTTATTATTTTATTTATACAATCCCATTCATTGGAGGAAGATTTTGAAATCATTGAAATGCAATCAAGATTGGTATTTTGATAAGAAGTTGTAGTTAAATTTTTGAAGACCTGGGAGTTCATTTGGCGAACTTCTATGTGCATGGAGTATTGCATGTACTGTAATTTTATTATATGCATCTCCATTTTCCATTTCCATAGACTTCCATTTATTAAATTACTTCCATAAATATAATATTAGAATGTGTCTATCATTTCCTTTGAAACAAAGTACATAAATGTTTTGTTGAATTATTCAAAGTATTTTAGATTAATTCTTAGTCTTTGAATAAATCAATTTTCATTGTCTAATATTCATATGTTAGTTCCAATACTTTCTCTCACACTTGAGATAGTTTTATTTTCTATAAAGTAGATTAAATATTGCATGCAAATAAACCCCTAAAAGAGCATTATATCTATATATATATATATATATATATATATATATCTATATAATAAATCTCTCTCATTACAACACAAATTTCTCAGGTTGTTAATTGAGCCTACATATCAACGAGAAAAGTTACTACCCCAAACACAAGAAAAACCACTTAATGATTTCATTTTGGTAATCTTTCCCTTTTCATCATTGATTAAATAACACAAGCCCATCCAAAACACCAACATTTTTATAAATTAGGAAATAATTATAAATACTTTTAGGTCATATATTTTCCCTAGTCTAATTTATTTATTTATTTATCATTTTTAGGTTAGATCAATATAGGGAACTAGGCCTATATTCTGGTGAGTAACACCACACCAAATTAATAAGGCTCTAATGGGGACCCTGATCGGGTGATATCTCCCTTGTTACAAGTGGAATTTTTCGACATGTCAACAGTTTCATTACCTCCATTTCCAATCATTAAGATACATGATTTTCTTTGATATCAATAATATGTGTGAGATCCATTATGGTGGATAGCATCCCATGTTTTTCCTTCCTTTGTATGGCACCCATATATTCCTTATAACCCTTATGATAATTCATACTCATCATCTTATGTTGGATCCAATACATTGTATTAGGTTTCCCTTATCTAGTCTCATGTTCAAGGCCCTTCTTATAGAGATACCACATGTAGTAGTGCACCATCATCCTACGTGGATCCTACGACCCTAACCCATATTATCCATTCCTCAATCCTCATCTACATCCCTTGACACCATAGGTTGAGATACCTCGACCTTAACTGAATCAAGTTCAATAAATTCCTCCCTAACAGGGTCAAGTTTATGCCCAACAAAATGCACCTAATCCTCCAAATGCACATAAAATATTGAAGAAGGATGAAGGGAAGAATGATATGACCAACAAAAATCAATAGGTTTTGGGGTAACCTTCATAATCCACCTTTCATTTTTGGGTCTAATACCACCCTTTTAAATACAAACATTAATCCCAAAGATCAACCAAAACAAAGGAAATATACTCAAACAAGGAATAATAACACTTGTATTGTTTGCAATGTGTACATGAATCATACTCATTATTATCTTCATGCATAATATATTGGTAGAAGAAACTACCAAAGCAATTATTAATACTACTCAAGGATAAATTGGCTATTGACCAATGATTGGCACTCCTACTTCTTAACCATCAGTTTCACAAAACCCCTTTCTACCATAAGGGTTGGTAACAAAATAGCCTAGGAACATCCTACCAACTAACCATCTACATCTAATCCTCCTAGGGACCTTTCATTCTTGAATATGTACAAATTTTATAGATGTTAAACTTCAAACTTAAAAACATTAACATCATTTTCTCTCTCAATTCACACTTGCTGACAAGGAAAATGAATCATCCTCAAATAATGACCACTTTGGTGTTGTGATCTAATGCAAACACTACACCCAAATTACCAAAGGCATATTTACATATTGTTTCTCATAATTGACATGTGAGGTCAAGTCATGACTATAGTGTATTGTATGACTTGGCATAGTCTCCTCCTTCCATGTCCATCCTTTAGGTACATCATAATTGTCCTTCATGACGAAATTCCTTACTATTTTACTTGTGTTTCATTAATCCATTTGATGGTACATTGATAACCATTGATCTAGATTAGGTTGAGCCTCTTATCCCTTCCATAATTACATTTCAAGTATTGGTCACTATAGATAACATTATTATCCAATGGAATCATTGATGAAGGTGCTTCCACATATGCCATTTCTAACCACATTTGGAAGTAGTTGGGATTTGAAAAATTGATTCCATTATTAGGCATCCTTCATGCTTATGTTGGTCATCCTTCCTAGCCACAAGGACTTCTTCAAAATGTTCACATTGAACTTTCTAATAAGACAATTTTGATTGATATTGAGGTTGTACATGACAAGTTTGACTATAACATTTTTTAGGATGTAGTTACATGTATGTCATGTAGGTTGTAGCCTTGTCTATTTTTCATGTGATGATGTTTCCCCATAAATAAAATATTGAACCTATAAATTAACTTACATATTATGATCCTTAGACTGAATTTAATCTTCACAGTGTTATTCCAACTCTTGAAGGTAGCTAATATATGCCTTCCTTTTTGAAGTTTATCTAGGTATGTTCAATGATGCCTCTTTGTTTGGTACATACTCAAGACCACCACCAAAGTTTTTACCTAAAGGAACATTTCAAATGTGTATAATTACATTTGGATAATCATATTCTCAATCGAAGACTAAGCCAACCACTCATATATTGGCAAGAGATCTATTACATAGATTTCATTTTTATTTCCTCTTCCAAGTATAGTTGGAAACCATTTTATGGTGATATTGAATCGTCTCGGACTCACTTTAGGTATCCTTGTTTGTTACCTCAACCTACCTAATTCACTAATCTCTTTAGCATTGTCACCCATTCTAGTCTTGACTCCATCTAGATTGTGAGCATCACATACATAACAACATTCCAACGTATTAGGGTGCATGTCCCACATGATTAAACTAGTAAACATAAGACAAGTGTTGGAGGAAATAATAACAAAAATATGGACATTATACTCTAGGGATATATGTGGATACTTAGGCCACTAAACCTGTAGAAGTTACTCCTTCATGTTCTATTTGTGACATCAAGGGTCATTCCACCAATAAGTGCTTAGAGCTCAGTAGGTTGTAGATTTTTCTTTTCCCCAAGAAGAGAATATTGATAAATCCATCCTTGCAGTCTATATCACTATTCTATATTTTGTTAAGTATAAAAAAAAATCATTGTCTATGAATCATTCATGTGATTTGTGTGATAATTACACCTTTAGTAGTGGTTCTTCCTCCCAAGAATACAAATGAAGAATTCATATATGTTTGCTACATTTTCTCTTCATTAGGTTATTTATCTTATGACCACCCATCATTTTCATTAGGCATGATTGTGAACCTCTTTTTAGGTATGACAATATTTCTTGCTTTGTTAGTGGTGAAATTTTCCTCCATGTCAACCATCTCCTCCTTAGTAGGTGTTTCCTAAGTGAGCAATGCCTTGCATGCCTTTAAATTGTTACAGGTTCGAACCTTAAAATTGGAACCTTTTTAATCACTTTAGCAATGATGTCTGACATATTTGATTGAAATAATACCATAAATCACCTATATGCATATGTTGTTGAAGCAATTCCATATACTTGAGTATCCATGGAAAATGTGTACCATTTAGCTACTTTTATCCTTCAATATTCTTCATCATTAAGAAGTATTCTTATTCGTTCTCATTTGAAAAAAAAAAGGATTTCAAATCTTTGGGCTATGCTAATTGACTTATAAACCCAATTCCTATATTAGATTCCTTTGAGGAAGAAAATATGGCTAATATATCCCCCACTATCAAGCTGGATATTTTTGTTAAACCTAGTGCCAGAGAACATATTCTTCTTGGCACTTTCTATTCCCCCAAAGAGGTCATAGCTTACAAATATTTTTTCTAATAGTTTCATGAAATTTTTGCATGGTCTTATTTATAAATATTTAGAATCAACCACTCATTTGTATAAAACCATATTGATACATTTTTTAGTGAATTTCTAGTATGATAGAAACAAAGGCCCATTCATCCTACCAATGCTTTTTCCATTAAAGTTGATTCATCAAGCTAGTTTCATATATTAAATTTTTCAATACCACTTGGGTATCTAATGTTGTCCTAGTTAATTAGTAACATGGAACCATACATGTTTGTATTTAATTCATAAATATCAATAGGCATGTCCTAAAGACAATTTCCCTACTCAATTCATCAATCAAGTTATTGATGCTTGTGTGTATCATGACGTTCTATCCTTCTTAGATCAATTTTCTAGACGTAATCACATCCCATTCATTCATAAGGGTAGTACACGATTTCCTTTAACACTGTGTGGGAGAGATTGGTATATAAATTCATGCCTTTCAGTTTAAATAACATTGGCACCACTTTCCAATGGGGCATGTTGTACTACTTCCATGATTTTGCTAAATGTATTCTCACTTATCTTGACAACCTCATTGCTTGTTTAAAGAAATAATCATGGCACTTAGAGGATCTTCACCCAATTTTCCTTTGGTGTTGTAAGTATAACATATGCTTGAACCCTCTCAAATATGTGTTTTTTATTACTATTGGCTACCTATTGGGATTCATAATCTTTAAGTAGGTATCACTATTAGTGTAATAAAATTTTAAGCCATTCTTAATCTATTTTCACCATAGACCTTGCGCCAACTACAAAGCAACATAAGGCTAATATCCTTCATTGGTTCATTCATGATTATGCTACATGCACTCATGGGTATTTGCATTTGTTACATTCCAAAATACCATTTGTATGGGATCACCAAGCTTAATAATCATTCAATGTAGTAGAGAATTCACTTACATATTGATCCAAGGGATCAATAAAGTGCTCAAAATTCAAAGCGTTCAAAAGTTCTTGAAACCTATGCCAAAACATAGAGCTTGATGACTTAAATCCAACACAACTTGAATCACTCAAAAGTGATATCATATGCTCTTGATATCGCGTTCTGATCATTTTCCCAAAAAGGTAAAATAGATTGCAAGTTAGATGTAGGACTGCTAGTTGGGCAATCCGTACACTGACCGTGTAGGGTGACTGGGAAAACCAACTATACCTCGTTGGCCAATGGTAGGCTGCCAAGTGGCCTCATGCGATTGGTTTGTTTTGGGAGCATTTGATTGGTGGATGGAATTTTGAAATGGACCAATGGTGGGATGCCACGTGGCACCCCAGGGGTGAACAAAATTTGGCAAGGGTTGAATTTCCACTGACTGGATTTGAATGCAGGACCTCAAGGATTGCAGTACAACGCTTTACTGCTAGACCATAGGTGTTACTTATTAAACTATGGTAGCCAAAAAAATATTTAAATTTTATGCATTGTAGTGTTAGGGGAAGGGGTCGAGGCTAGGCCCTAGCCCCCGGGACTACAGGAAGCAGGTATTTGAGGGCTCGAGCTTAGCCCCGACACAAGGTTCTGGAACCCATACATAAATGACCACCAGACCACAAGAAATCCTCGGAGCGCTAATAATCAAGGGGGCTAATGGTTAAGCCCAATCCTGGGTTGTATGGTGACACACAAGACCGTGGCATGGGCAAAGAAGAGTTTGGATGGGTTCGAAGAATATGGGATTAGCCTCAAGTTTCATGCACCATGGCAACAAATGCCAATGGACCAAGGGGGGTTATGCCGATGGGAGCAAGAAGTTAGCCCCAACCCCAGCGCATGGCCCCATGGGGCCCAAGTTTTCCTCCAGAGGGGTTCATTGAGCATTTAAATGACCCAACAATTTGAACCCGAACCGATTGGAATCTCGTTGATGCCGGGTGAAATTTGTGCTCGACGCGTCCTAGAAATGTGGAATTCGTAGAACAGTTAGCAGAACATGCCAGTTTGTAGAGAAGTTAGCAGAAAAACTTCTAGAGAGCATAACTACTTCAGTTTTTGGCCAAATTGAGCCCAAAAAGAGCCTAGGTGAGAGTTTTTTACTATTCTGGAGCCATTGGAGATATAATTTTTACATTTTGAGTACTGTATATCCATGTAAACACATATTTTAGCACTTAATGAAAGAGGCCCAACATTGGAAGCTAGACCAAGAGATGTAGCCCAGGAGAGGGGTGAACTCCTTTATCATTTTTGTTGTTATTTGTTTCTGATATGGTATATTTGTCTCTATTTTTATACTATTAACTAAGTTTTTAAACCCATAATTTTAAGTTCTTTTTCAAAGTGGTCCATTGCCTAAAAGACTTGAAATTTTACTTACAAATTTTCGCATCACTTTCAAATTTATATAACAGATCAGTTTGGTATCAGAGCTCAAGGTTGAGGTTATTTTGAAGGTTTGATTTTGTTTGCAAGTGTTTTCTTATTCTTAGAATGTTTAAGCTCAAAAGAGGAGAAGGAGAGCTTGTGGAGCCAAGGTCTCAAATTGTTTCAAGGAGAACACATATATCTCAAGCTTCACCAATCATGGCACATGAAGAAGGTCCTGAAGGGATGTTTGAAGATGAGAGAACTTTCAGAAAAGATTTCTTTGAAATGTATGAAATGGTGAAAGTTCTTTATGAGGAGAGGAACTCAAGGTTGCAAGGAGAGAGCTCAAAACCTCTAAAAGGAGATGGAGGAAATGGAGACAAACCTCCAAAAGGGAATGGAGGGAATGGTGACAAGCCGCCACCTTCACCTCCATCTTCATCTTCATCCTCATATTCTTCTACTTATTCCCCTTCACAAACACCTCCAAATTCTCCAAACAAACATGGTAAAACTCCTTTTTTAAAGCTTGACATAAAGTTTGAATTGCCTATGTATATGGTGAGGTAAATGTTGAGAAATTAGATAATTAGGTTCGTCAAATTTTGTGTGTATAGTAGGATACAAAGAATCAAGGATGATGAAACCAAAATTCAACTTGCTTCTCTTAGGTTGGAAAGTGCAACACTAATTTGGTGGGAGGCCAAAACTCAAGTGGACATGAATAAAAGTGGTAAGGTTTTATCCGATTGGAATGAATTTTTTGTTGCAATAAGAAGACAATTTTATCCATTAGCATACATGAAAAAAGCAATAATGGATTGGAAAAACTTTAGACAAGCTAAGGGTCAAAATGTGCAAATATATACTCAAGAATTCAGGAAAAGAGATTTGATTTTGGGTATAGATTTATCCTCTCAAGACAGTTTACTCAAATACATTGGAGGTTTAAATAGTTATTTGAGACACACAATTCTCATGTTTGACCCAAAAAAAATACATGAAGTTTGTGTATAGACACCTCATTTAGAAGCAAGAGGGAAGAATGTTCCCCAAGAGGGCAACAAAAATCCATTCACGAGTGGAGACAAAGGAAAGGGGAAATTCAAAGGAAAAGGGAAGAAGAATTCTTCAGTGAAGAAAGGGGGAGAAATAATCACATGTAAACACTGTTCAAAAGAAGGCCATGATGAACACCATTGTTGGAAACTTCATCCTGAAATGAGACCCAAAAAGTTTAGCAACAAAGGGAAAAAAAAGGTTGTTGCAACTAAACAACATGGTTTGGGATCCGATTCTGGGGATGAAACAAAGATCACAGCCATGGGATTTAAAGTTAATGAATCTATTGCAAGTACTAGTTCTTCAAGTAGCCTCAGTGAAACTCAACATGAAAAAGAAAGAATAGATCTTTTCCACATTAGAGTCATTTCAAAACATACTAAGATAGATACTTTGTTTGATAGTGGATCACAAGATAGCCTTATTTCAGAAGACATTGTTAAGAAATTAAACTTAAAGACCATTCCTCATCCTAAACCTTATCCTTTAGTTTGGATATGTGGCAATGCAAAATTGCATGTGAAAAAAATATGTAAACTGAGATTTTCCATCACTGCAAACTTTATAGATGAGTAGAGCTTGATGTAATTCCACTTGACATTTGTGGTATTGTTTTTGAAAGCCCATATCTATATGATAGAAGAGCCATGTTTCATCGCCATGAGAAAAAATATCACTTGTTTAAATATGGGTACATTATTAGAGCACATAGAAAGAAGTTTAATTTATCATTTGTGAATGTTGGACAAATGAAGAGGCTTGTTAATGCTAGTAATAATTTTGCACTCTTGATGATCAAACCCAAGGAGAATGTTAAAAATTAACCCTTCCAAGGATGTGATGCAAGATTAAAATCTGATTTGATTGACGTTGTTAACACCTATGATGAGATGTTTCATGAACCCATAGGATTTCCTCCTAAAAAAGGAATCCAACATGAGATCCAATTGCAGCAAGATTGTCCTCTTCCAAACATTAGCATGTACAGAATCTCAGTCATGGAGAATTTAAAAATATAGAAACAAATCCAAGAGTTGCTTATTAAAGGAGTCATTAGACTAAGCACATCGCCATGTGGGTTGCCAATTATTTTAGTAACAAAGAAAGATGGTACATGGTGCATGTGTATATATTTCAGAGCCTTAAACAAGATTACAGTAAATAATCACTACCCTCTTCCTCAAATTAATGATTTACTTGATCAATTGAAAGATTTTGTGTATTTCACTAAGTTGGACTTGAGAAGTGGCTATCATCATCTTAGGATTGTTGAAGGAGACATATGGAAGACATCTTTCAAAACAAAGAAAGGTTTGTTTGAATGGTTGGTTATGCCATTTGGGCTTTGTAATACTCCTGCAACATTCATGAGAGTTATGAATGATGTCTTAAGGCCTTTTCTTGATGACTTTGTGATCGTCTACTTAGATGACATATTGATTTTTAGAAAAACTTGTGAAGAACATGTCAGGCATGTTAGGCAAGTCTTAGATGTCTTGAAGGAAGAAAAGTTGTTTTTAAAGATGTCTAAATGTGAATTTGGAAAAACCTCATTGATATATTTGGGACATATTGTTAGAGGGAGTGAATTGAAGATAGATCCCTTAGAGGTCAAAGTCATTGTAGATTGGCCTAAGCCCAATAATGTAACAAAGATTAGCAGCTTTTTGGGAGTAGCCCAATATTGGAGAAAGTTCATTTCTAACTTTTCATTAATTGCAGCTCCATTGCATGCCTTGACAAGTGTGAAACAGGTTTTTCAGTGGGGAGGAAAGAAGCAGAAATCCTTTGATGCATTGAAAGAGAGAATCAATATAGCTCAAGTTATTGCACTTCTTGATTTAAGACAACCATTTGAGATACAAACCAATGCAAACCACTATGCCATGAGAGAGATCTTGATGCAACATGGCGAGCCCATTTGTTACTATTCTGAAACTTTTAATGGTGCAGTAGTTAATTATCCTACATATGAAAAATAATTGTATGCATTGGTGCAAAGTATGAAAAAATGGAAACACTATTTGATGGGAAAGGAAACTATCATTCACATTGATCATCAACCATTGCAGTAGTTGCAATCAAAATCCAATCTACAACAATCGAGGCATTTCAGATGAATGGGTTTCTTGCAGCAATTCCACTTGGTGATAAGGTATAAGAAAGGTATCTATAACAAAGTTGTTGACATGCTATCTAGACCAATTGTTAGTGCTTCAGTTATTCTTAAGCATAATTCTATCATGCATGAGAGCTGTGTTGAACAATATGCTTTAGATGACGATTTTAAAGATGTATATGCAACTTTGTGTCAAGGAAACCAAGTAGAGGAATTAGATTACCATATTCATGATAAATTGTTGTATCATATTGGCAAGCTATGCATTCCACAGGGTGAAAGATTCAACATCATAAGGGAAGTGCATACTTCTCTTATTGCTGGCCATTTTGGTGTAGGCAAGATGGTGGCACAATTACAAAGGTATTGTTATTGGCCTCGTATGAATGAAAGTGTGTCACAATATGTAAGAGGATGTTCTTTATGTGCTACTAGTAAGCCTAGAAATAGAAAGTTAGGATTGTATACTCCACTTCCAGTTCCTTCCCATCCTTGGGAAAGTGTTTCTATGGACTTTGTAGGAGGGTTTCCTATGTCTAGGAAAAATCATGATTATCTTTATGTTGTGGTGGATCGTTTCAGCAAGATGTGTATTTTGATGCCTTGTAAGAAGCAGGTTATAGCTAAACAGACTACACAAATGTTGTTTCAAAATGTATGGGTGCATTTTGGGTTGCCCAAATCCATTATTTTTTATCAAGATTCTCGACTTATCAGGAAATTTTGGTCAAGCATACGGGGACTCACGAACACCAAATTGAAAAATAGCACAACATTCCATCCACAAACCAATGGTCAAAGAGAAGTGGTGAACATAATAGTAGTACATCTTCTTTGTGGTTATTGCAGCAAACATCCTAAGATTTGGGATGAACACTTACACTACATTCAACATGCTTACAACTGGGCAAAGCATTCATCGACTCAAACATCTCCATTTGAGGCATGCTTTGGATACTTACCAAAATATCCTTTAGATTTTATTTTTGGGAAAGATGTTGTTATTGATGGGTATAGTGACATTGATAAGGCTAAGTGATTCATTGAACAAGTTTAATTGGTGCATCATATGGTTCAAGAATAGTTGGAAAATAGTCAAGCCAAGTAAAAGACAAGGCATGCTAAGCATAGTGTTGACCACAGTTTTTAGGTTGGAGATGAATTTTAGCTTTACATTAGTAAAGAAAGGCTTAAAGGAGAAGGTAAAAAATTGAAACCAATAAGGTATGGACCTTTTAAGATTCTAGAAAAGATTGGTAATAATGCCTTCTGGTTGGATTTTCCTCCATATATGAAAATGTATGTAGTTGTTAATGTTGATAATTTGAGATTATATGAGCCTCCTCTGATTCAAGATCAAGGAGAGCATGTTCAGATTCCTTCAATAGATGATTTCTCTCCTCAATTTATTGAAGAATTGCAGCAGGATACTATCCTTGATAGAAAAACAAGAACTTCAAAAAGAGGGAATGTGGAGTACCTTCGCGTGGGGTTCAAAAGTACAAATCGAAGCAAATAAAACTATATTGAGATTAGAAGGGTGAGGGAACTATACCATCATCTATTTGTTGACTAAAAGTAGTCATTTGGAGGTCCAAAAACTTCTAGTAGGGAGGAGTGATCCAAGGGATCAGTAAAGTGCTCAAATTCAAGTGTTCAAAAATGCTTTAAACATGTGCCAAAGCATAGAGATCGATGACCTGAATCCAATGCAACTTGAATCACTCAAAATCAATATCGTATGCTCCTGATATTGTGTTTTGATCGTTTTCCCAAACAGGTAAAAAAAATTGTAGGTTGGATGCAAGACAACTGACTGGGCAATCCGTATGCTTACTGGGCAGGGTGAATGGAAAAGATGACTGTACCTCGTGGGTCAATGGCAGGTTGTCAAGTGGCCTCATGTGATTGGTTCATTTTGGGCGCATTTGATTGCTAGATGGAGTTTTGAAATGGACCAATGGTGGGATGCCACATGGCCTAGTCATGGGCTACCACATGGCACCCCACGGGTCAACAAAATTTGTTAAGGGCCTAACTACCATCGATCGGATTCGAATGTAGGACCTCAAGGCTCGCAGCACAACACTTTACCTTTAAACCATAGGTGTTACTTATTAAACTATGGTAGCGAAAACATATTTAAATTTTATGCATTGTAGTGTTGGGGTAAGGGGTCAAGGCTAAGCCTTGGGCCCCAATCACCTTACTGCTCACAGGACTGCAAGAAGTAGGGAGCAAAGGGCTCAGGCTTAGCCCCAGCCCAAGGTTCCAGAACCCATACATAAATTACCAACAAACCACAGCAAATCACTGGAGTGCTAAAAACTGAGGAGACTAACCGTTAAGCCTAGCCCCGAGTTATAAGGTGATACATAGGACTGTGGTGCAGGCAGAGCAAAGTTTAGACAAGTGCAAAGAATATGGGATCAACCTTAGGTTTCATGCACCATGGAACTGAATGCCAATGGATTGGGGGGCTATGTCGATGGGGGCAGGTAGTTAGCCCCAGCCAGTGGGCTCATGGCCCCATGTGGCTCAATTTTTCTGCTAGAGGGGGTCATTGGGCATTTCAATGGCCCAACAAATTGCACCCGAACCGACAAGAATCTCATCGGCGCAAGGAAAAATTGGCACTTGGCGTGCCCTATTAGAAAATTATATATTACAGAGCAATGGAACACATAAAATATTACAGAAATATAAACACAGAAAATGCATAAAACAAGAGAGACAAAGATATATGTGGTTCACCCAATTTGGGCTATGTCCACGGAGAAAAAGCCAGTCCTTCCTTTATATATTATCCAACAAAATGAAGAGATACAACCTACAGCAGATCTACTGTAATTTCATCTTCGCTCTCACACAATCTCCTCTCTCTTTTTCACTCAGAATATACATATGTACAACTGCAATACAATTCCCTCATATATAGAGAGGGGTTGTCTTCTAGGGAAAAAAAACCCTAAATTAAACATAACATCTATCGTCAGATCATCCACCTAATGAAGGGCTTAGATTGACTACGAACTTACAACATTTTACAAGGCAATTATACATCTATGTTTAGCTTCGGGGGCACTGCCCATGAACCCCCACCAGGGGGGGCTCATAAAAATCGTCGTCGCCCCCCCCCCCCCTCTAGACCCCCATGGCAGCGAACAAACGGGCAATGTTTCCACCGCATTATGAACTGGGGTCCAATGCAGCGATACTTATGAACAAAGAAGATAATCAGGCTCCACACCCAACATGCCCTGGAAATGCAAAATTCATAGAACAGTTAGCAGAACATGCCAGTTTGTAGAGTAGTTAGTAGAAAAACTTCTAAAGAGAATAAATTCTTCAATTTTTGGCCAAATTGAGCCCAACAAGAACTTCGCTAGGGGTTTTTTATTGTTTTGGAGCCATTGGAGACATAATTTTTACATTTTGAGCACTATAAATACATGTAAACACAAATTTTAGCATTTAATGGAAGAGGCCCAACATTGGAAGTTGGACTAGGAGATGTAGCCCAGGAGAGGGGTGAACTCCTTTATCATTTTTTTTGTTATGTGTTTCTGATATGGTATATTTGTCTTTGTTTTTATGTTGTTAAATAAGTTTTTAAAACCACAATTTTAAGTGCTTTTGCAAAGTGATCCATTGCCTAAAAGACTTAAAATTTTACTTGCAAATTTTCCCATCACCCTCAAATTTATATAACATATCACATATGGTCCTTTAATAATCCTACCTAACTTTCATAAGGCTTAAATCCTCTACATGTCTATCTCTCCTTTCACCTTGGCTAGTGTGTTAGTCTAGGAAGGGGAGGTGACGGGCCTCAAAATTGGCATTTTTTTACACCTTATTTTCCCTATTATTATTTCCTTTTCATTTTCCTACGCTTATATGTGGGATTTATACATAAAGTGTTTTCCATTGCATTCCTTAGTATTTTACATGAGTTTATGATTGAACATTAGAAAAGGATCATATTTGCAATTATCTTTAAGTTAATTTTTAAAGACGGTGTGCCCAATAGGTTGTTGTGCAGGTTTTGATGTTTCCATAGATGTTTTGGTTACAGTTGCTGCAATTATGAAGTTTGTTGCTAGAACTTGAATTCATGTCATTGTTTCAACTCCAGTTCATGTTGTTGCTATAACCCCTATTGTTGCAACTCCAGTTCAAGTTGTTTTTGCAACTCTTGTTGTTGAAACTCCATTGTTACAACTCCATTCCATGTTGTTGTTGCAACTTCTGCTGCTACAACTCTAGTTCACATTGTTGTTACAACTATCATTGCCGTAACTCCCATTAGTACAACTACCATTGCCACAACTCCAGTTCACGTCATTGTTTCAACTCTAGTTCACGTCGTTTCTGCAACTCAAGAATTATGTTGAAAATCACTACCACAACTCTGATGTTGCAACTCTGGTGTTGCAACTCACTGCTACAACTATTGTGTTGCAACTCTTAGAACTGTGTGTTGACACTGGAACCATGGGCCAGGAGAACCTTGAGTTTATTGGAAACTTGAGTTGGTGCTATGATATAGTTGTTATTCCATTATTTCAATTTGGATCAATATTAGACATGATTAATTGAGTTGTTAATAATTATTTTTGAATTATGTATGAGTCGTTTATTGTTTGTTAATTATTAGAAAATCATATGAGAAACTTGTGGATCTCATTTATTGGTTGTTATTTTATTTTTAAACAAATGTTATGTATAAAATGAGTTCCTCTTTCATTTCATGGGGAGGACTCTTAGAGCATTGTCCAAATCATAATGAAATAATTTAATTATTAAGCTTTTATTTTAATTGTAATTTATAATTTCCATAGTTTATGGTTATATTAGGTAATTTAATTTATTTCTTTTTGCATATTTATTTGATTTATTTCTTTTTTCACATTTATGAAATATTTATTTCTTTTAACTAACATAGTTAATTAAATTAATTTATGTTATCAATGTAACAAGTGTTGGTAAATATCAACACTTTGTTCTATGGAGGTGGGGTCTACTCCAATAGAACAAAGTGTTGTATAATTTAGGTACCTTTATTTTTGGTTGTGTGATTTTAATTGTATTTTCAATTACTTATTTGTTCATGGTTGTATTTATTTATTTATCAAATTATTTACACAATTGATTAGCATGCATTTCAAATTGGTTTGCATTCATTTTCATTGTTGAATAAATGTGTTCAATGCATGATTACATTTGTTGGTTTGAGTAAAATCATGGATCATCTTGGAAAGGATTAGTCTTTTCATTTCTCATCTATGTGTTTTGTTTTACCTATGCTAGGGGTTACAACATTAAGCTTTTTAAGATCACTAAGTGGAAGTGTGTTATTTCAACTTCACAAGTGTGATATGTAATTTTGTACAAGCATGTTTACTTTGTTGCAAGTGTGTTAAATATCCCACAAGCGTGTTTATTTTTTTAACAACATGTTTACTTTCCTGCAAGCATGTTTAATTTCTTGCAAGTAGCTTTAGTCGCTTTACTTATGAATTTGTAGAACCTTGCCAAGCTTTTGAACTATCTATACTCCATCTACAAAAGTAACCATTCATACTACAACAACAAAACAAACAAATGAAAGCAGAAAGTTTGATTTGTATGTATAGTGCACGGTAACTCGCAAGTTCCACATGAGCCTCGGGTTGACAATTAAATGCATAATATTTTTGAGAAATTAGAAAGGTAATTAAAAGGCTCGTTATGAGGGTTGGGTTGAGTAAGTAATGTATTACATGAGTAAGAACTTATCAACATTTCCATTGTCATACAATCAAGAAAATAAGCTAGCCTTAGTCATTGTCTTTTCTATTCATAAGCTACAACATTACATCCTAACATGAAATACTAAGCTCACTTCCATTTCTAATCCCATGTTGTATCTCTCAAGTTAATGAGTCATCAACGGAAGATTCACCCATTGGGTTATTATCTTCTAAGAGATTGATCTTGAGTTTTCTTATGCTAAGATTCAGAAATCTTAGCCATGGTAGAGTTTATCTCTGAGCTACAATTAGGTGTATGGCCCTTAATGATCATATTGTTGATGAAAACTTGTTCATTATTTTAGTATATGATCATTAGTATGGTGACATCTTATTTTATCTATGCACGTGAAATTTTATTTCTTACTTGTCATGTGATTATTGACAAAACATTCATAATCAAGCTCCTCGATATATCCTCACTAGTGATTTCCTTTATAAGAGAGCTATAAGCATTGTTTTATGTCATTATCTCACTCTTTACAAGGATGACCAAGTCTTAAATCATTATCATAGTAGTGCTTGAGGTTTCCATCTTTATGGTATGGATAATACCAAAAATATCATTAGGGATAGTAATTTATGACTTGTTTTATTTTCTAATTGCATCTAAGGACTTAAATGATGCCTTAATTTCCACATTTACACCCCTAATTCATAACTCCACTTGCTCCTATTCATCTTGTAATCACTATTGATCACTTTTGCAAGTAGGGGATTGATTTTATGGAGTGTCACTATACAAATTTCGATACTTATAAGTACATTGTTGTGGTTATTGATCATTTTACCAAGTGGGATAAACCCATGCTAATATTCAATAACACAATATCCATGAAAACTTGTTTCTTATTCAACCAATTTTTATTTTACAATTATACACAAAAGAATTCCAAAATTGAGGTTATCAAAAAAATTGTCAAAACCATGTTCTAATGAATTGTTGACAAGCATAAATATTATTGGGGTCATATGTTATTTCCTACAATGTGGGTATATAGGATGTTGGTTGAGAATGCCACTAATTTTGACACCTTTTCATGCAATCCATGGTCTAAATTTAGTTTTACCTATCGTGTTTGAGATAATTTTGGAGGGGATAGTTGACCTAGTCAATTAGATCCAACTAGTCGAGATAGATGACTAGACTTTGTAATCAAATCAAGATGTAAGTAAGGTTGAATTCCCTATCGGGTTGAATGAATTAATTTATTTAAACAATTAATTAAATGTAATTTTTAATATTCTAGTATAAATATTTATGTATTTAATGATAATGTACTTGATGACTATTGTGGATTAATAAAAAGGTGCTTTTGCTAGTCTACCACTACTTCTTGTTCCCTTTGATTCTGTATTCTATATGTGTTGCATACTCTCTTTGTATAACATCTACTTGGTATATGGATATGTTGGTAACTTATGTATACAATTCATTATAATACAACATTGGTCTAATTTCTGACAGTTCTTAAACCCGAGCCGATCTAGAAATGCACACATAAATGTTGAGTTTGGGAGATATACTGTTGGGTCCCTATAATACTAGTGATTACCCCATTACTATTGTAGTTGTACCCCTTATCAATATTTTTGTGCCCTTATTGTCCCCATATTGTTATTACTATGCCCCATAGAATCGCTCTATTGTTATTTTTGTGGCTTTATATTATTATTGTTAGGTCGACTGGGTTATATTGTGACTCCTTAGACTCCTATATATAGAAAGGAGGTTTTGTCATTTGAATCATCCAAGAATTGTTCATTTATGTAATGTAAAGGAGGTTGCCCCCTCGAAGAGGCTGAATTTTAAGGCGTTCATCTATCTTTCTATCTTTTTCTTGAGCTAGTTTCATAACATTTGGTATCAGAGCTTTGGATTCTAGGGTTTCGCTGCTCCAAACAGGTCATCATGGAATTTGCACTATAACTTTTTTTCTACGACGTTTCAGAAGCTAAAAAAAAAAACCCATTTGAGAAGACATCGCGCTGAAGCTTGGGTCCAAATTTCAGAGTTTTGCGCGCTATATTTGCGGAGATATGATCTGAGGAAGTTGGTCTTTTTGCAGACTCCTAAATTACATTCCAAACAGGTGACCTGGGAAATATCATCATAACTTTCTCTCTGAGCATAGAATTGAAATTTTGTAAGAAGTTATAGAAAGAGGATGGATTATAGTTTCTTGTATATATTTGTTAGAGCCAAAGGTCAAAACAGGGACACGTGGCATGTCCTACAAGTTCACTCTACTGAATTAGTCTATAATCAGGTCATTGTGGGAGATTTGGCATAACTCTTCATTGGAGAATCCAAATGGGGTCAGACTGGTGGCATTGGAAAGAGGACACAGAGGGCTACCACAGGTCGCAATTTTAGAATTGGATGATCCGAAATTACAGAGATACATCAGAGGAAATATCGAGATCCTACAAAGTGAAAAAAGGTGTGTAGATTTTTTAAATTTTTGCTTAAGCTTGGTTTGAAAAATTATTTTGAAGGAATTCAAAGGGCATAGTAGAGCATTAGTATTGGTAACTGATGCCCCGAGGAAAGAAAATGCAAACACTTAGTAAGCAATTTGAAAGCTCTAGCATGACTCATGAAGAAGAGGAAGAAATGCTAGATGATATATCAAAATTACAAGACCAAGTGCAACAAATTTCACTCTCACAAAAGCTAACAGAAGCTAAGATAAATGGAGCGGAATCTAAGATAAAGGGTGTGGAAGCCAAGATTGATGATTTGAAGATAGATTTGAAGGCAGATTTGACAAATTTTCTACAAGAAATACTTACTAATGGTGAAAGGGGAGGAAAGGAAACTCATGATGCAAACAAAGGAAATGTTAATCATGATTTCATAGACTCTAATGTTGGATCGAAGATGCACCATATTCCAAAAATCGATATGAGGAAGTTTGATGGCAAGGATCTTACAACATGGATATTACAGATGGGGCAATTTTTTGATCTCAATAATGTGCAAAACACACAAAAGGTATGTATTGCAACTTTATATCTGGAACCAAATCAGTTTGTATGGTATCAATGGCTTTGCTCTCGTAAACAATTTATCACTTGGGCAATTTTTATGGAAGAATTGATAGCACATTATGAGGATACAAAAGGCAACACTTTTTTTAGCCAATTGATAAGTCTCAAACAAAAGGGTTCAATAATGGAGCACATTGAGGAGTTCCAAAAATTGAACATAAGGGTAAAAAATATTCCAGAGGAGCATAGGATTGATGTGTTCATAGGGTCTTTAAAGGATAATATCCAACATGATGTTCGCCTTTGGTAACCTAATTCATTAGAGAAGGCATTCAGGTTAGCAAGAAAAATTGAAAGCAAAATTATGGCAACCAGGAAGCATACCACTCACAACTATAAAGATGGAAGTGTTGTTGCCGCTAGTCTTCCACAACCTATAAGGTTGACACCACAACAATTGGAAGAAAAAAGAGCAAAAGGGCTTTGTTAGAGTTGTGATAGCAAATACACTAAAGGTCATAAGTGTGCTGAGAAGAAATTATTCTACATAGATTGTGAAGAGGAAGAAGAAAAGGAGCAAGAAAGGTCAAAAGAAGAGGATATACTCCAGGAACAAAGCCTAGATGAAGAACAAATGAATCCAACCATATCTTGTAATGCATTGGTGGGAATTACCACTCCTCAAACCATCAAGATAGAAGGACAAATCAAGAGAAAAAGGTAATAGTGTTGATTGATTCAAGAAGTACCCACAATTTTATTCATTGTAAGGTAGCAAAAGAATTGAATTGCTTCTTATATCCAGCACTAGAGTGTCAAGTGATGGTTGCAAATGGAGGAACAATAAATTGCTCTGGAAAGTGCCATAATATCAAGCTATCCATGGGAGAATATGTATTGACTAGCCCAATGCTTTCCATTCCAATGGGAGGTGCTGATGTTGTATTAGGAGTCCAATGGCTACAATCCTTGGGTACAATAGCTTTTAATTTTCAAGAACTTTTCATGAAATTTTCTATGGAAGGAAAGGAAGTTGAATTAAGGGGTATTGCAGGGAAATAGAGAAAGATAATCAGCTCTAATGGTATGACAAAGCTTCT
Organism: Pinus tabuliformis; assembly: GCA_031772625.1. Lineage (NCBI taxonomy): Eukaryota > Viridiplantae > Streptophyta > Pinopsida > Pinales > Pinaceae > Pinus > Pinus tabuliformis. The sequence continues at coordinate 1,326,721,525 of CM062817.1, read as the reverse complement.
AAAAAAGGAACGAAAAGGTGTAATTGCACAATATGTTCGCTAGATGTTTCCACATTGAAATCATCTATTTCTCCAGATCTCAAAGAACTCTTGGACAATCATTCCAAGGTATTTGAGACTCCCAAAGGTCTCCCACCTATTCATGATCATGATCATGCTATTCATCTGATTCCAGGAAGTGTTCCTCCAAACATCAGGCCGTACAGATATCCCTATGCCCAAAAGAGTGAAATTGAACGTATGGTTGCAGAAATGCTAGAGGCTGGTATAATTCAACCGAGTCAAAGTTCTTTCTCTGCTCCAGTAGTATTGTGCACAAGAAGGATGGATCATGGCACATGTGTCCAGATTATAGGGAGCTCAACAAGCTCACTATTAAAGATAAGTTTCCCATTCTTGTCATTGATGAATTACTAGATGAATTGCATGGATCAATTTACTTCACCAAGTTGGATCTTCGTTCAGGATATCATCAAATCAGAATGAAGACTGAAGACATTCCGAAAACATCATTTAGAACTCATGAGGGTCATTATGAATTTTTGGTCATGCCTTTTGGCCTTACCAATGCACCTTCAACATTTCAAGGTTTGATGAATTCAATTTTCAAACCATTCCTTAGAAAATTTGTGTTAGTATTTTTTGATGATATACTAATCTACAACAAGTCTTGGAAGGATCATGTTGAACATGTTGACAGGGTGCTACAACTATTGGAGGAGAAACAATTATATGCAAAAAGATCCAAATGTTTCTTTGGAGTACAAGAGGTGGAATATCTGGGTCATATTGTATCTCATGAAGGAGTTAAGGTAGACCCTAGCAAAATTAAAGCCATTAAGGAATGGAAAATCCCCACATCCATAAAGCATCTGCGAGGATTTCTCGGGTTGACAGGGTATTATCGCAAGTTTGTTAAGAATTATGGGAGAATAGCAGCACCTCTAACAACATTATTGAAGAAAGATGCATTTTCATGGACTCCAGAAGCAACAAAGGCCTTCAAACATCTTAAAGAGGCAATGTGCCAAGCACCTGTCTTAGCTACACCGGACTTCACAAAAACCTTTATTGTGGAATGTGATGCTTCAGGAAATGGAATTGGTGTTGTTTTAATGCAAGATGAAAGACCCATTGCTTTTGAAAGTCGTCCAATCAAGGGAAAGTTTTTACACAAAGCTATTTATGAGAAGGAAATGTTGGCAATACTCCATGCACTTAAGAAATGGCGACCCTACCTAATGGGAAGACACTTCAAGGTAAAAATGGATCATGATAGCCTTAAATACATTTTAGAACAAAGATTATCCTCTGAAGAGCAACAAAAGTGGGTCACAAAGATGTTGGGTTATGACTTTGAAATCATCTACAAAAAAGGGAAGCAAAATGTGGTGGCAGATGCACTCTCAAGAAAGGATGAGGATGTGGAAGCATTGTTGTGCGCCATTTCTATTATCCAACCAGATTGGATAAACAAAGCAAGGAGGAATGGAAGAATGATGAAGAAGTGTGGGCACTTATTCGAAAGTTACAACAAGATTCCAGTACGTCTGATACATTTAGCTGGAAAAATGATTCATTATGGTACAAAGATCGCTTATACCTCTGTAAGAATTCCCAGCTAAAACAAAAGATTCTTATGGAATTGCACACTTCTCCCTTAGGAGGGCACTCGGGATTTTTAAAAACTTACCACAGGGTTAAGAAGGAATTTTTTTGGGATGGCCTTAAATCAGATATTCAAAAGTTTGTGGTAGAATGTTTGGTTTGCCAACAAAATAAAGTTGAAAAAATTAAGACACCGGGTCTATTACAACCTTTATCCATTCCAAGCCAATGTTGGGAGGAGGTTTCAATGGATTTTATCACAAGTTTACCCAAGTCTGAGGGAAAGAGTGTCATCATGGTGGTAGTTGACAGACTTACCAAGTATGCACACTTTTGTGCATTATCACATCCATTTAAAGCCAGTACAGTTTCTACTGCATTTATGGAAACAATTCAAAAGCTACATGGAAACCCAAAGATTATTGTAAGTGACAGAGATCCCATTTTCACTGGAAATTTTTGGACAGAATTATTTTCTTGTCTTGGTACTCAGTTAGCTCATAGCTCATCTTATCATCCTCAATCTGATGGGAAAACTGAGATAGTAAACAAATGTTTGGAAGGATATCTTCGTTGCTTTGTATCTGATAAACAGACACAATGGTTCAAATGGTTGCCTCTAGCTGAATGGTGGTATAACACTTCCTTCCATACAGCAACAAAAATGACCCCATTTATGGCACTTTATGGGTATCAGCCACCATCCATCACATCATATTTAAGAGAAAATTCTAAGGTTCAAGCAGTGGAACATCACATCGAACATCAACAACAAGTCCTCCAACTCTTAAAGGATAACCTCGTGTTGGCACAGAATAGAATGAAACAACAGGCAGATCAACATCGCAGCGAAAGAAGTTTTGATGTAGGTGATTGGGTATTCCTACGGCTACAACCATATAAGAAAATGTCCCTCAAGCAAGCTAAGAAGGATAATAAATTATCACCAAAGTATTATGGTCCGTACAAGGTGTTGCAAAAGATTGGTACTATGGCATACAAATTGGAGCTTCCTGCAGCTTCTCGATTGCACCCAGTTTTCCATGTTTCATGTTTAAAGAAGGTTATAGGCGACAAGCTCCCAGTTCAAACAATATTTCCAGAACTTGACGAGGAAGGAAAAATTATATTGGAACCAGAAGCAGTCACAGAAACAAGAACTCGACAGCTATGAAATCGATCAATTTCAGAGTATCTTATCAAGTGGAAGAACTTATCTGCTGAAGATTCCACATGGGAGGATGAGAATTTTATACAGAAGCATCCAGAACTACTCAAGCGTTGAGGACAACACTTTTTTGAAGGAAAGGGGCATGTTGGGTCCCTATAATACTAGTGATTACCCCATTACTATTGTAGTTGTACCCCTTATGTTGTGCCCCTATTGTCCCCATATTGTTATTACTGTGCCCCATAGAATCCCTCTATTATTATTTTTGTGGCTTTATATTATTATTGTTAGGTCAGTTGGGTTATATTGTGACTCCTTAGACTCCTATATATAGAAAGGAGGTTTTGTCATTTGAATCATCCAAGAATTGTTCATTTATGTAATGTAAAGGAGGTTGCCCCCTCGAAGAGGCTGAATTTTAAGGCATTCATCTATCTTTTCTATCTTTTTCTTGAACTGGTTTCATAACATATACAAGAGTGGTGGGAGAGAAATATTAACAAATACTTGAAGAATTATGCATGTATAAATTGATTTTCATTATCAGAGGTGAGGTTACACTTCTTCACTGAGACCCACATGAGATTCATTGAATCAATCCTTGTAGAGCTCAAGAAATGCATTGACCAACCTTCTAATGTGTTGGATCAACACTTAGCAATTTTTAATGTCAAATATCATGAACGGGGAGAGAATAAATTTACTCAAGTGGGTAAAAAAGATACTTCAATATTACTCCAAAGAAAAGGATAAAATCAAATCAAATAAAAGAGAAATTACATTCAATCAAATCTCAAGGATCCAAAGAACATCCACGGAAATACATATTATATAAAAGGGGAAATTAAAAAAATTGTTTACTCCCTCCAGGACTTCTCACAATGTGCATTAGTGAATATTTGTATCATCTTCCCCTCGTCCATGTATCATGAATTATTTGAAAGGTTATATATTTCTATGTTATGCTCCTATTTTTCCAGCATCAACAACTCCCCTTCATTCCACTTTTAGGTGATATCATGCCCAAAAGTATAAGGTTCCCCCATTTGAAATCCTTTTTCTTCCCTTTGAAGTCCTTTCCATAAGTACTCAATTTGTTTTTACTCTTATGCTACCCTTATTTTTCTTTCCTAGACTCATTTCATGAAGATTTTGAAACTCCTCCTCCTAGTGATATATTGCATAGAAAGCCTTCACCTCAGTAATAAATCATTGGGAAATCTTGTTTGCTTATGACACATTGCTAGATAACATCCCTTCCTCTGTGATATTTTGAACATCTCTTTCCTCATAGCCAAGCCTTTCATGGCATGAGTCACCAGTCCAATGTATCACTAGCCTAAGGGCTATCCATATGCCAATGTATTGTTGGAAAGACATTGTTATAGTGATATAATGCACAAATGGTCCATATCCACATGTTGTATCATGCAATAAGAAATCATCCTTATGGTAGACCCTTCCACCATTTTCTCTTACACATCACTCGCTACCTTGTCATGCCAAAGGCTAACATCCTCGTGTTGTAACCCCCTATTCCACCCCTCTATTATCGGGAAAACTAGTGTCTATGCAGAGCTGCTAGTCCCACTAAGGCTGGTAGCTACCTTAGAAACAAACAAACTAAAACCACTTTCGTTTTCCTTTATGAGAAATAGATGAGAGAAGAATAAAGGAGACCAACCTCAGTCTTGCGCTTGGTTCCTTGTTTGATTCCTCTCCCTTCTGATAGTCCTTTGCTACTTGCTTTCTTGTATACCCAGCTTCAAAGAGCACCTGTAGAATCAAAGCAGCATAACACTATACGAGAACATAGATCTATTATCATAAGCAATATAGGATCAGATATATATTAACCACACAAATGCATATAACATCAATCACACAAGAATGTGGAGGAAAACTTGAATAATTTTATTGATAATAAAGAAAGAGCAAAGAGGATTACAACCAATTGTTCTGACCCAGCATCATCCTCTTAGAAAGTAAGCCCTTCTTCACCTCACGAAAAGCTTAGATCACCCAACACTATGATATTGCACCAAGAAACCAGCAGCACTTCCTTACAGGATACAAAATTCCAGCCTCTGGATCTCTCGGATGAGGGATCCATATATAGATGTTTGCAAGGGGGGTGAGTCAGCTTTTGAGATTTTATTAGTGTCTTCTCTTTGATAGTTCTTGATTCCACTTGGAGATTGATGATCTCTTACTCATCCCTGGTCGAATTCAGAGAGGCAAGTGTCACAGGAGAGGTTTCTGGAAGATTCCATGCTCCTCCACCTTGCAGATTGACTCTGCCATTTGTCCCTTCTCACCCATCGCACCCCATAGAAGGGTTTTTTGACATGCATCGCACCTACTGTGTGTATTCAGGTGGGATGTAACACACTTTTCCTATGGAGTAGGTGAAATGGTCCAGTTTTGACCAGTTCTGAGTAGTTTTTCATGGAGAACTTCTGGGAGAAGATGTAATCAGTTGACCTTGTTCTTTTAGGGGTCAGAACAACACTTTTAAGGACTTAAGAGCCCTTGGTTTATTGACATTTATGATTGGGGTTGCAATGCCCAAAAATGTCTATAACAGTTTCCCCCTAAAGCATGAGGTCGTTAATTTGTCAATGTCGGGTGAAATTCTTTATCATGAGGATCTGAAGTTCTTTCAAGCTGGAAGGAGACCTGTAATAAGATACAATACAATACATTATCTTCATAATATTTTCATGATCTAGCTGAGGTAGGCATTCCCATGCTCAGCTTTATAAATTCATTTTTCATGTACATGAGACAGACAATCGTCTGAGTGTAGACTGATGATTCTGGTAGAGCCATCATCCCTTAGATTGGATGATTATCTGTGCAGAAATGATGTACATTTGATATCTTTATTTTCCTGAATATATATCGTAGCCTGGATGGATGAAACTAGATCCAGGGTCTTCAATCTCATTCGATCTTCACTCAAAGTACAAGTCGATCCATGTGAGAGATGTTCTGGAGTCGAACATGGAAAGACATTACCTGATTACCAGCCAATGATGTAAGCTGTTAACAGGCGCGAGAGGAATCACTGATAATGATGATGACCCTCAAGGTACTACAGTACAATTCACGTGGTGTGAATAAAGGACTTGGCGTTGAACACCACGCAAAATCTTTCGGTCGAAGGCCATTGATGTAAACCTGTGGCCGGAAGTGAGAAACTTGCCATTGAGGCATGCAAGATTCAAAGTACTGAAAGGGTTGTTCCTAGATCGACTTCTTGGATAATGAGCTGATGTCGACAAGAAGCAATCCATCATAGGAGGGCCTTAGTGAATCCCACATCAATGACACAGAACAGAGCAAATGATTTTAATGGAGGTGAAAATGATCTAGTGATATAAGGTTCAGGGTGGCGGTCATGAAAGAATGGAGCGTAAATGTATTGCAGTGGGTGAGACACAGGTGAATTCTCTGAGCGACTTCTCTTGAACATATCGGTGACACTGACATGATGGATTGGTAGAATTACCCCAAATTTGGATGGTGTGATAGAACCATGGTGATGTGACCAGTGAATGGAACAACCCAACCCGACTCGGATGCGGAGTGAAAGTGTCATGTTTAAGAGCGACTTGCTACCAACAAAGTTTCTTCAAGTTTTCTTCCCAGTTTTTCCCCAGTCATTGCTGACCAGTACCTCTTTATTTTTTTCAAGCTTGAGGAGGATAACATATGCTTGTTCTATAATTTTCCCTTCGAGCAAACCCATCGCTATGTTTTAACGAGCCTAGCGATAGTGAAACTCGTTCTTGTCTGTTACGGAAAAGTTTGTCGCTATTCAGTTTTAACGAGTTTAACGACAAAGATAACTCGGTCCTTTTCAATTTTAGAGAGTCTGAAAAGGGATGTAAAGGAAACTCCAAGAAATCCTTTTTCGTCATCTAATCCCTTAAGTCCGAAAAAGTATAAAATAATACAGAAGGGATGAATTTTCGATACTTTTAATGAGCCGAACAAAACAAGCGCTCGATCTTTTTGTGTAATAATCCCTCAGGTCCAAAAAGATTAAAATCTAAAGGAGGGATAGCACTTCCGGTCACTTTAATGAGTTGGAGAGGCCAATGGCTCGGCAATCTTTTCATATTTTACGAGTTAGTTGAAAAGAGCTTAAAGGAGACTCGTTTTTTAGGAACGAGTGATAGATTCAGGTAGCAGCTGATTCCAGGTAAGGTTTGGAATTTTCCAATCACGGCAACATTACAAGGATGGCTAACAGGATCACTCTTCGCAGCTGTTCCTCAAAAGGGGTAAACAATCAAGTGGAGGTGATGATGAGAACACAACCAAGGCTTTAAAGGCTGAAGTACTACATTCACGACGGTTATTTACCGGAAATTGGTTCATTTTTTATTTTAAAATGAGCTTAAACTCTGGAGGAACATTTGCTCATTTCTTATGTTTATTTTTTAACAAGCTTGAAGTCCGCGTTAAAACTGCTCGATATAACGGTCATTTCTTGATTTTACCATTAATAACTTTGTTCCTTCAAAGATTGTACTGCATGCTCAATTGCTTCATCAAACTAGTTAGAAATGAACAATATATGTTTGAAAAATGAGTTAAGACACTAATATTTTACTTGAATTACGTAAAAAGTAATTTAAAAGTGCTTTTACCCATCATTTTACCATTTCATTTGAACTTTGGCTTGTTGGAGCTTTGGAGGTGCTTTCCCCCTTGATTTTCACCAGCTGATTCCGGGATATTCTATGGACGATTTTTGGCGCCATCTAGACCAGGTAGGAGCTAAACCTGAGCTCTTTCATTTCATCTTTTCCATTTTGCATTTTGAGCCTGATTTCTGGTTTTTCTGAGCCTCTGGGGTTTGAAAAACTCGACCTGGCTCCATCGCACCCTTTCTATATCGAATGGTGTGTTGCATGTTGGCCTACCCACTGGACAGTTAGCATGCAACGCACCCAGAACACTGCTGGGGGTGCGATGGGCGCAAGGAGGGAAATTTGTGCACAGCTTTCAATGGAAATTTTTGCCTGTTTTTCACCAAATCAGGATCTAACTCTTCTCTTGTTTGTTTTCATAGACTCATTGGAGCAAAATGCCTGTTACATGGCGAGAACGTGAGCATGAAGAAGAGGACTATTATGAAACCAGCTCAAGAAAAGATAGAAAAGATAGATCAACGCCTTAGAATTCAGCCTCTTCGAGGGGGCAACCTCCTTTACATTACATAAATGAACAATTCTTGGATGATACAAATGAAAAGACCTCCTTTCTATATATAGGAGTCTAAGGGGTCATAACATAATCAGAGCTGACATAACAATAATAATGTAAGGGCACAATAATAAAATTAGTGGGCTTCTATGGGGTACAATAGTAACAATATGGGCACTACATGGGTACATCAATATAATAAGTGGGTTGTGTAGAGTGATAACTAGGGTCTCTCACACCACCAATTATTCCACATTATTAAGTCAATCCGGGATCGTTTTGTTCTTTCAAGGAGTAACTCAATCCGAGGTTGTTTTGTCCAAGTAATGCTCGGTAGTATAGCGTTCTAATGATTTGAAAGGAAACAAACACTAAGCTGTAACTAAACCAACTTAAAAGATAAAATCACACAAAGCAGTTGATCAGTCAAGGGTACGGAAACAATAACCCTTCCCTTTAGAAACTGATAAAGAAAGAAAACCAAAGCATGGACTTATAGGTCTGGGAGCTAGGCAGCGTCTTGCTGGGCTCACGACAGCCTTAGGCCTGCTATCACGCAAAAGCAATAAAGGCAGATAAGCGAAAGTAAAATGGAACAACAATTCTGAAATGGAATAGCAGTAATCAAATGGAACAGCAGTAATTAAATGGAACAGCAAACTAACATAAACAGGAAACGTCAATCATATAAATTGGAACAGCAAACTCAAATGGAACAGCAAACTCTGATGTATGTACACATTCTAGACTACTGTAGCAATCCGAGAGTAATGTATGATGTGACTATGTTTCTAAACAAAGTGATATTATCTTCAAGCCTTTTATATGAATCCAATGATGATAACATTCATACCAATATCTTGCTATAGAAATGGATGCAGTTCGAATAGATTCACTTTGTGTAGTACAGAGACGTGGGTTAAAGAACTTATTAAGATTCAGATATTAATTAGGAAGCATAGTCTATCATATAAAAGATATATCGGATTACTGAAACAAGAGAAATAAGCAAACCACACAAATCACCGTATGATACAACAGCAAGTGACCGTCGGAGCTGGGCCCTTGGCTACAAATGGTACACTGCTTAAAGTTACTTCAGACGCAGAAACGAAGTGAACACCAAGTCCTTTATATTGATTGCATTAACAAAAGTATACAAAATCAGGTCTTAACAAAACTTAATGATCAAAGTTGTTCTGAAGCTTGTAATTACAACAACAGTCGTCCCCCACGCTCGATGGCGTGGTACCTTTATATAACAGAAATGACGGAGATATCTAGATACAAAAGATAAGCTTAAAGCAGCGATCCCTCAGGATCGAAGATCCTGAGGGATTCGCTAATCGTTCAGTTCTTCTCTTTCCTTTCTTGCGTTCTCCGTCTCGGTATCCTGCGTTCTTTTCCTGGACTATTCAGCTCTAATTTTACTTGATCTTGTCCGCATCCGGTTCCCTGTCGACGGGACAGCAGTTACTTTCCCTTCGCTTCTTGTTTTTACTCGATGATTCCCTGTTTCCGCGTCCTTCTGCATAGAAAACATCAATTATTAATGATTGAGCTTCGTTTGTCCATTTTCACACAATTTATTAAAACCCTTATATTCTTTAGACTCATAATGCAGAAAAGGTTAGAAATATTATTGAAAAACCACTAGATTGCTTGTCAAAAAGCATACCTTCCAAGTGCTCCACACACCCCCCTGCTTACCCTGTTTCATGTCCTCATGAAAACGTTATAATTGACATGCAAGGCTGTGAGAGAGTAGGCCGGAGAAGGGATCTCACGAAGAGGTCGACAACCATGATTAGCAACTAGATGGTCAAAGAACTGATCTAACTGATCTGCAGGCATCTCATATAGGGCCTGATATCCAGGTGCAGGATGCCAAATAATTGGGCTGCGAAACCGATACCCCAACCAGAATGGTCCTGCTCGCAGAATCCGTTCCCCATAGAGACTCAATCGACTGGCAGCCAATTCAAAATTCTCAAAGTTAAAGGGTTCCCTGAGCTGGATGTTTGGGTTATAGGTTCGGTAGCGAAACTTTGCAGCATGGAGGGCATGGTCTTTAATAGTCAGGAAATACTCCAGACCATTTCGGATCAAGTCTCCATGCATGGGACCTAATATCTTCATGACACCTGGGATCCTCATCACACTCCTATGCTCTCTCCATAATGCTGCTGGGTCCCTAGGTTCAGCTCGTACCCATAGGTCTAAACTATTCTCTTGCCTCTGGAAGATGTTGTAAGCTTTAAGCCATTTTAACTGATTCACCCCAAATGAGATAAAGGCTTGGAATTGTATATCGCCAACGAAAGGGCCAGGATTCAAATCAGTTTCCTGGTCTAAGACAAGATTGTGCAGGTAAAATTCACATAACAACCTTTGAACTTTAACTCCATAGTGCTTGCAGCAGTCTATAAAATCATTAACAGTGTTGATATGGATAGGTGCTCCTGCCCTAACAGCTTTTATTTTTAATCTCAAATATCGTTCAAGCAAAAACAAAGCATAATTTTTAGCAGGGGCTCTACAAGTCAAAACATCAGTATACAAGGAACACAGGGTGTCCATCTGCTTAACAACACTATCTAGTCGACGAGTTACCTTAGCAACCTTTTCCTGCTCCTTCTGCCATCCTTCAAAGGCCTGGCTCTCAGACTGACTGATGTTTCGAAGTTGCTGTTGGAGCTCTTCATATCTTTCCTTGGGGACCGTCTGTTCTCGCAACTGCTCGGCCTCCTGCTGGGCTTCCTTCATCATTTTATGCAAGGTTCTGGTTTTTGGGTCTTTCTTCCACACAGCCGTAGAAGCTGGAAGTTTAACCTGGACCTTCTTATTACGTTGTTTGGAATTTCGGACCCGAATTACACCCGAGGGGGGTGCTTCTGTTTGAACCTCTTTGCTATCCGTTTCCTTTTTAATGCGAACAAAGGGTTGCTATGGTCTTCCTGCCACCGGAGCCTCTTGCTGTTCCATTGGAATGTCCATTCGTTCCTCCGGGCCAGATGGAACAACAGTTTCTATTGGAACAGCACCTTGTTCCTCATTATCATTTGGAACAGCAGACTGTTCCTCGACAGTAGGTCTCCTGATGGGGTTTCATCCATCAAAACGAACTCTAACCCTCGGGGTTCTTGCTGCCGTGGTCCTCTTCCTTTTCCTTGCAGTTTTTTGTATTCTCAGACTGGCTTTCAACATTCTAATTTGTTGCCGGAGTCTGGCTATCGTGCCCAGCATCCTCTACTGCTTCTTTCTCAATTTTTCAATTTCCCTTGCCTCGGCAGAGGGTTTGGCCTTCAATCTTACTTCTTCTTCCTCTCCTGGAACATCTTCCGGCGTCCTGGGGACAGATTGTCCCGGATTGATGTCTTCTGCTTCATTACCATAGCCAGGCAGGTTTTCTTCCCCTGCCTCTTCTGCATGCCTTTCTTCGGGTAATTCTTCTTCTGTAGGGCCATTAAGGATGCCTCCTGTATTGGAGGCTTGGCCGTATCCTCTCATATTGGCCAGAACTGCTGCCAATTCCTCTTCTCCTGGAGGGTCTTGCAACGGGCTACCCATAGATTGTGCGTTTTCTTCTTCTTGATTGTCTCGCTTGGTGGTCTCTTCTCCTTCAGATTGGTCGTGTCCTTCTTCAATTCCTCCTTCTGGCTAGTTAGTTCCAGCCTCTGATTGCTCAGCATTTCCTTCGGGTAATTCACCTTCCACTTCCGGAGGTTCGTCCTCGATTTCAATTGGTTGGGCCGCAGTTTTCTGAATCTTTTCCAACCTTCCCCGTATTCGAACCAATCGAGCTGACTTCCTAGGTCTTTCAGGCAGGTTGGGAGTGCCAACAGGTTCTCTAGGTTCCTCTGGTCGTTCCGGCGTATCGGAGGGTTGCTTCCGTTTCGAAACAGCATGATTTTCTGCCGCCGACTTCTTACGTTTCTCTGATTGTTCCGGCGTGCTGGAGGACTGCTTTCGTTTTGAAACAGCATGCTTTTCTGCTGCTGGCTTCTTATGTTTTTCTGAACGTTCTGGTGTGCTGGAGGTTCGTTCAGATTTTGGGGGTGGTACAGCCAGTCCCTCTTTAACTGTTTCGACCAATTCCTCCCAGGTGCCTTGCTGTTGGGTAAGACTGTGGCTTATTATTAGCCGAATCAGTCCGTGGTGGCTAACAACCGTATCTGTGTGCTGAGCCTTCTTCAGGCTTCGGGCCGCATCATGTAATAACGAATTTAAAAGGGCAGGGAGATTTACAGAACATTTTCCCTTTAAAACAGCTAGAAGTTTTAAGTGACGAGCCCTTACCACATCTTTTCTCCCTTCGCAGGTGATATAGCTCTGCACTATCTTCGCCAGCTCGGTCCAGGGTTCCCCCAGTGTTGTCGGCAGAATTCCTTTCCCTTTGACTGTCAGACTTTGGCCTTCGCTTTGGAAAATTTCCATTACTTTCTGCAGTCTTTCCTTCTTCAGCTCCCATCTGGGTCCAACAGCTGGTAATCCTGAGGTTTCTGCGATAATGTCCTCCGTAACTCCTATCCGCTTTCCTCCGACTATAGAGTGGTTTTCCTGCAAATTTTGCAGGAATTCCAACGCTACAGCCTCATTCGATTCTTGCAGGCGGTTGAAGTAATTCAACCATCCTGCATTTTCCAAAATTTCGCGGGCAGCAGCAGACGCGGTCAGCTTGTGCGGTTCACTTCGGATTGTCCTCCCGCCCATAGCTTACTCCAGAAATAGACTCAGGAATGAAACAGCAACTGTTTGCAGTATTTACCAAGCAGAGAGGATACTCGATGCTAATTTTAGGAAGGATCTTCGCAGAGCATGCAGCAAAGAGAAAGATCGTGGATGGCAGTCCGTAGAATGAGATCATCATACCGTTAAATCGTGCCATTATTTTTCCCGAATGGTGTGTAGCCACGTAACCATTGGAGTAATGAGGTTACCTCCCCCCCCGCGATCTGATAGGCTGCCCCCAGCCGTCAAAGAGAGGAGCAGCAGCCAGTCGGGAGTCAAATCATAAAGTACAGCAGGTAGAATTATGCCATGTTGTAAAAGGACAATGGAGTACCGAAACCGAGGCAGAAAAGTGGATCGCTTTTTAGATAAGCCAGTGTGATATAATGAGGAACCGAGGGGTTGGACGTCTGTCAACTGTACCAAGTCTCCAGTAGTCATTGTCAATTCCGTTGCCATGATTGGTGATAATGTTCATGCGATAATTATATCAGGGTGTGACATATGATACATGAAAAGGATATAAAAGACAAACAGACTTAATATCATACCTGTTGGTGTAAAATATTACGACTCCAATGCCATTAACAGAGCTCTGCTGCCAACAGGTGTTCATAACCTTGGCAAAGTTGTTTATCTCACCCTCCGGAACCATTATCCTTTGTGTATCTACTGAAGAGTGCTTTGTCAAAATGCAGGCCATTATGCTGGCTTGGTGACCAGATAACCATAATGCCATTCACAAGGTAGGCACGAAATGTGGTCAGGCCGGCTCGTGATGAGACCTCCTGTTCCAAGGTTTGCTTGTTATTTTACCTTTGGACCATATCCCTGGTGTGGTGGCCGTAATGGGAATGCCACTTCGCTTCCATCCTTATGATCATGGTAGGCTGGCTCTGAATGAGACCCCCTATCCTGCATTTGACGATTTCATATCTTGTTTTTATTTTTTCTTTTATTCTTCTTTTGCAGCACACTTCTCTTTTTCTTTGTTCAATTACACATAAGGGTGGTTCCGCACTCCTTAAGAGCGGGGAATGGTGGAAGAAGTCTTACAATCCCAACAGACAGATATAAATTGTTTGCTCATATTCCTCAGTAATGATCAAGAAAGTTTTTAGGGAGATCGACATGATAAAAATTACCAAACCACGATTCGGGAATAAGATAATGACAGTGAAGACGAAAGTTAATGTCCCTCCTCTTGTCTTCTTATATATACTGACTGTTAAAATAGTAGCGATTTATGATATGCTGGTTTCGGTATATCATGCTTTATGTTCATTGCATAATGTCATTGCTATATCTTAAAGGATTTAGGAGAGCATAATCGCAAAACGTCCCAATAGGAGCAGAAAGGTTCTGATGGTGTCCTCTCTGAGAGAAGCATGTAAATGAGTTATCTTGTGGAAAAGAAATAGCAGAATTAGCCAAATTCTGTATCTTGGAAAAAGAAATACACGAGTGCTGTTCCTTTTCGCAAAGGAACAGCAAAGCACAAAGAGTGTTGTTCCTTTTCGCAAAGGAACGGCAAAAATCCACACGTGTTGTTCCTTTTCGCAAAGGAACAGCAAAAATCCACACGTGTTGTTCCTTTTCGCAAAGGAACAGCAAAGAAAAAAAGTGTTGTTCCTTTTCGCAAAGGACAGCAAAAATTCCAAAACACAAAAGTGTTGTTCCTTTTCGCAAAGGAACAGAAAAAATCCATACGTGTTGTTCCTTTTCACAAAGGAACAGCAAAGCAAAAAAGTGTTGTTCCTTTTCGCAAAGGAACAGCAAAGCAAAAAGTGCTGTTCCTTTTCGTAAAGGAACAGCAAAGCAAAAAGTGCTGTTCCTTTTCGCAAAGGAACAGCAAAGAAAAAAGTGTTGTTCCTTTTTGCAAAGGAACAGCAAAACACCAAGTGCTGTTCCTTTTCGCAAAGGAACAGCAAAACACCAAAAGTACTGTTCCTTTTGAAAAGGAACAGCAGAATCACACGAGTGCTGTTCTTTTTGAAAAGGAACAGCAAAATCAAAAAGTGCTGTGCAAAATAAGGTAACAAAAATACTGCAAACAAAGATGAAAAGAACATATGTACAGGATGTTATGTACAAATTATGAAAAACGAGTTGCTTAAGTTATAGGTGAGGAAGATTTCGCTTCCTCTCCTAAGATCTCCAAATCAGTATCTTGCTGTAGCTGTTGACAAAAGGATTCCCGAGTAAGAGGTCTTCGATAGAGACGAACTCGGTGGCCATTTACTTTGAACGTATGTCCAGAACCGTCAATTGTGATCAGAGTGAGGGTCCCATTGTCGTGCACCTTCTGGATCTCATATGGTCCTAGCCAGCGAGTCTGGAGTTTCCCCGGGAAATCCTGGAACCGAGAATCGTATAATAGAGCCCAGTCTCCTTCATGGAAGACTTTATTCTTTATAAGTGCATCATGCCACTTAGCTCGCTGCTGTTGGATTAATGCTGTGTTTTGTAATGCAGAGAGCCTAATCTCATCCAATTCGTTGATTTGTCGTAGTCGATTGATCTGTGCCTCATTCAGATCTAAGCCGACCTCTTGTGCAGTTCGTAGTGTTTGGATCTCAAATTCGATAGGAAAGATTAGTTGTTTCCCAAACACCAATTGATAAGGTGAATAGCCTGTCGTACTTCTCCATGTGGTTCTATAAGCCCACAGTGCTTCAGGTAGCCGAGCAGCCCAATCACGCCTGTGTGATGCGATAGTCTTTGTTAAGATTGATTCAATTATCTTGTTACTGTTTTCTACTTGTCCATTTGCCTGCGGATGGTAGGGAGTAGTGATCTTATGTTGGATATGATAGTTGTTAAGTGTTGCAGCTAGTTTATTTCCAACAAATTTTGGTCCACCATCTGTAATTACTTCTCTCGGAAGTCCATAACGTACAAACAAATGGAACAAAAATTGTATTACCGAATCTTCTGTAGCCCTAGCTAATGATTCAGCCTCAACCCATTTAGTAACATAGTCTGTTGCTACCAGGATGTATGTCCTCTGGTTTGATGGTGGATTAATGGGCCCGACGAAATCGAGAGCCCATCGTTCAAATGGCTCAATAACCACTTGTGGTCTCAGAGGCATTTCATCAGCTTGACCAGGTTTTCCTGCTCGCTGGCAGCTGTCACAGGCTTGTACAAACTTTTTCGCGTCCTTAAAAATTGTAGGCCAATAGTATCCTGCCTGTAGTACTTTATGTGCTGTTCTTTTGTCGGCAAAGTGCCCCCCGCATGGTCCATTATGACAAGCTTTTAAGATGTCTAGGATCTCATCCTCTCGAATACACCTCCTGATTTGCATGTCTGCCCCTGTATGGAATAAATGGTCTCCAATCCACGAAAATCGAGTGCTTTTTTGAACAATTTGCTTTCGTTCCTGAGGGGTTAGGTGTTTTGGTAACTTACCCACTGCAAGGTAATTGGCGACATCAGCATACCAGGGGATTCGAATGGCAATGGCAAACAAATGTTCATCAGGGAATTGATCTTCTACTGCTGCTGTTTCGATTGATTTGGGTATTCTTGAGAGGAAGTCGGCTACAGGGTTCTCCTTGCCGGGTCGATCCTTAATTGTGATGTCAAACTCCTGCAACAGGATCAACCATCGAGTTACTCTAGCATTCGTGACAGGTTTGTTTGCTAGATATTTGATAGCAGAATGATCTGTATATAACACAACAGGATAACCTGTAATATAATGCCTAAATTTATTAACAGCATGAATTACAGCCAGGAATTCCTTTTCAGTAACAGTATAATTGAGTTCGGCAGAGGATAAATTTTTGCTAATATAGTAAATAGCGTATGGCTTCTTATCCTCTTCTTGTCCTAGGACTGCACCGATTGCTGTATCCGAGGCATCAGATGAGATCTGGAATGGCAAATTCCAGTTTGGTCCTCGAAGGACTGGAGCTATTGACAGCAACTTTTTTAATTCTTTAAAAGCCTGGTCACATTTCTCTGTCCACAAGAAATCAACATTACCAGTTAAGGCATATAGAGGTGCTGCAATTCGTGAATAATGTTCTATAAACCGTCTGTAATATCCAAAAAATCCAAGGAAACTACGTACCTCTTTTTGAGTAGTGGGGGTAGGGATGAGCAAAAGAATCTGAATTTTAGCAGGGTCTACCTGGATGCCAGCTGCTGAAATGTAGTGCCCTAGAATGAGCCCTTCCGTCATCATCATGTAGCACTTTTCGTGGCTCAGGCAGAGTCTGGTAGCAATACAACGTTGTAGAACTTTTTCCAGGGTATCCAGAGCTGGATCAAATTCATCCCCATACGGTGTGAAGTCGTCCATATACACCTCAAGTCCATCGTTTATTAGATCTGCAAAAATACTGAGAATAGCCCTTTGAAATGTAGCAGGGGCGTTACATAGGCCGAAGGGTAATACTCGATAGGCAAACGTTCCCCAGGGGCACGTAAAGGTAGTTTTATCCTGGTCTTCAGGGGCAATTTGGATTTGGTTATATCCACTGAAGCCGTCCAGGAAGGAGAAAAATTTCTTCCTTGCTAACGTGTCCAATACTTGGTCTATAAATGGGAGGGGAAAGTGATCCTTCTGTGTAGCCTTGTTTAACTCCCTGTAATCCACGCAAATCCTCCATTTTCCATTTTTCTTGGGTACCACCACAAGGGGAGAGACCCATTTACTGTCAGAGATAGGGTAAATAAAGTTAACATCTAAGAGCTTCTGAAGTTCGTCTTTTACTATCTCTTTTAGGTGAGGGTTGAGTCTTCTTTGTGGCTGATGGACAGGTCTTGCATCTTTCTCTATATAGATGTGATGGGTGCATAATTGAGGATCAATCCCCTTCATGTCAGGATAATCCCACGCAAATGCATCCTTGTATTTTTGTAACAGATTAACAAGCTTTATTTCTTGATCTGATGTAAGGTTGGCGTTAATATTCAGAGTTTTACCAGGTTCAATTTCCACTACTTTGCTATTGGCAACAACAGTTACTGGTATTGTTTGGTCATGTGGATCTTTTAAAGGATCTTCTTCTAGCTCACTGTCAAATGCTGCTTCTATCATAAAACACTGCATATGTGTTCTAGCTTCAGTTTGACTAATAAAATTGTTAATGGTGTCGTGTTCTGTTTGATCTTTAAAGTCTAAAGCCTTCTGTATAGTTAATGGAGATCTGATATTGTTAGCAAGATATGACACAGGATAAGGGTTAGTTTTAATCATTGGCAGGCTTGGCTGTGCTGGAGGATATAAAATTAAATTTTTAACATCTGGTCCTTTAGTTATAGTCATGTTTCCCTGCCGGCAGCCAATGTAGGCATCGGCAGTAGCAAGCCAGGGTCTGCCTAGGATTAACGGATGTCCATCTAGTCGGGTTTTAGGATTAATTACCAGGAAATCTGTGGGATACTCCCAGGAATCTACGGAAACCATGACATCATATAGAGTACCTTCCGGTCGAACTACAGATCGATCTGCCAATTCTAACAGAGTAGAGGTAGGTTCTACTGACGTGATGCCAAGCTTTTGGCAGGTGGAGGTTGTCAAAATGTTGATTGCAGCTCCCAGGTCAACTAAAGCGTTAGTCAGGGTTTGGCCATAGATTTGGATAGTTACAATTGGGTTCCCAGGATCTTCATATTTGATAGGTGCCTCTTTTCCTGATAATAGGTCGGATAAAGTACCAACTACTTGGACTCTGGGGTTAGTATTTGTATTCCTCCTTGATTTTTTGATGCACAATTCTTTTATGGTTTTTGCATATATAGGAATATCTTGTATGGCTTGGAGGAATGGAATCTTTATATACAAATTTTGTAATTCTCCCAAAATGTCGAAGTCTGGAGATTGTATAGGTCGAGATATGACTAATCGTTCTGGGAAAGGAGGAGAGGATGTACTTGCTTGTTTATTGTTTTGCTCTTTGTTTTCATCCTTCTGTTGTGGGGGTTGTTCTATTGGTAACTGATCTTCAATGCGAATTGTTTTGTCTCCCTCTGTTTCTATTATTCGTCCAGATCTTAACTGAAGATCATTGCACTCCCTTAGGTGAGATCCAATTTCTGATGTGTCTATGATTTGGATGGATTGGACTGGCCTATTATTAGGATTGGGATTGGGTTGGGCTGGGAGTTGCGGTCTCAGATTAGATTGGGGATTTTGTTGTAAAGCTGGCAGAGTTGGTTGAGGGAGTGGGATAGTTCCTGTTGATTGATATGTCGATCTTGGCCAATTGGTCTGCCAGGGTGAACCTTGTGAAGTAGGGGGAATCCACTGCGGGGGATATGAGTTATTTTGCCAGTATGGTGGGGCATAAGGAAAATTTGGCCAACCGAATTGGTTTGTTTGATTCATCCATGGGTTTGAAGAGGGAAATGGTTGTGATGGCCAGTTTGAAAATGGGGGTGCAGATTGATTTTTCCATATACCATATTGTTGAGTATTATACTGTGGAGGCTGAAAGGAAGAGGTTGGATCCGAAAACATACCTGGTTGCTTAGGCTGCCATTGGCGACGCTGGTTAACAAAGTATGTAGGCTCTGGTTCCTCTTCTGCTTCTTTGTATACTGCCTTCAGTCCAGGGAGTGAGGGGCAGCTTTCAGTAGGATGATCCTTTGTACAAGTAGCACATGCTTGGACTGAATCTAGTGGACATTCCTTGTGGCTGTGTTTTTTTCTGCATCGGGGGCAAAAAATTGCCAGATTTTGTTCTGCCTCCATCTGCTTTTGTCTAGCCTGCACAATATCAAGCTGTGTAGTTAATGTCCCTAAAATATCAGTTTTGAAATTTTCTAACAAATTTCCAAGTTCCACCCGTGTTACTCCCTCTGTTGATGTTCTGTTATCTCTGGGGAAGCGATCATATTCCGCTGGTTTTATCCTCGTGCTGCCTCTTGAGCTCCTGATACACAGATCAATGATATCAGCAAAATTTTCCTGATAAATGTCTCCTTTCCCCATAATGTTTAACGTTTCGATCCATTGTTCTTTCATACCTCTAATTAATGTAGTTTTCAACACGTTATCAGGCAGAGGTAGCGATGCATAAGGGGATCTTTGCAAGTTATATTGGAAACGTTCCACATATTCTTCTAGGGTTTCGTTTGGTCTGGCTGACATTTGAAAGATTTCATCTTTTAGTTCTCTTGACCTACAGTAATCTTGATATTTCTTTAAAAAGGCTTCTTTCATTTGATCCCAATTGTTAATAACCCCACCACCTAAGCCCATAAACCATCTTAACGCAGCCCCTTTTAATGTAGAGGGGAACAATTTCAGTTTCTGGGGATCGGTGGTGTAATCGTATCCTCTACATAATACATCAAATTCGAACAAGAATGCGTCCGGATCTTCTGATGTAAGGCCATGAAATGTGGGAATATGCTAGAGAGGGATGGCTTTCATGGGCGCATTTGCTGCAGAATCTACTATCGGATATTGCAATGTGGAGGTCTGGGTGTTTGGCTGATTCTGCGCCATGGGATCGAATATATGCCAGTAATCTTCAGGAATTTCCAAGAGAGTGTTCCTTGGTTGAGGAGGGGTAGTCTTAACAGAGATTGTCTTGACACCACTCCCTTGATCAGGGATGATAATGGCCCCAACTGTCTGCGGTGAATGAATTCCTTCAACAAGGATTTTTACAGCGCTTCCCTTGTCCGGGCTATTTAAAGGCTGGTTTAATTCAATAGGAGATCTAGGTTCCTCGATTTCCCCTGTTTCTCCTTCTCCTTCACAAAGGTTACTTTGGGTCCCTTCGTGCAATGGTCCAGGAGTCAAATTTTCAATTTCTTGAAAATCCTGCTCCTTTGTTTGACTGTGCACTTCAGCAAAGGCTTCAGATGGTGATCCCGAGGCCTGAAGGGAACTAGTAGGCTGTTTAGAATTGACTTTCTTATAACCTACTGATGGTTGAGAGTCGGCTTTCTTATAGATTTCATCTATGAAGGTCGTTCGTCCAAGGGTCACCAGCCCCTTGGCTTTGGATGGAGGCTTTTGATCTTTCTCTAACTTTTTCTGCTTAGTCATGCACTCCAATTAAACTGCTAAATCCTATCAACCAGCAATTCTACTAAGAGAGCGGACAGTGGAGCAGGGCTTTTACATGCTCCGTACGCAGGTTCTTACCTTCCGTTTTTAAAATCCAACTCCCTCCTAGCAGATTTGCGCACTACTCTGTAAAGGACAAATGGCTATTACCCCTTCCCCGACAACGGCGCCAAAATGTAGAGCGATAACTAGGGTCTCTCACACCACCAATTATTCCACATTATTAAGTCAATCCGGGATCGTTTTGTTGTTTCAAGGAGTAACTCAATCCGAGGCTGTTTTGTCCAAGTAATGCTCGGTAGTATAGCGTTCTAATGATTTGAAAGGAAACAAACACTAAGCTATAACTAAACCAACTTAAAAGATAAAATCACACAAAGCAGTTGATCAGTCAAGGGTACGGAAACAATAACCCTTCCCTTTAGAAACTGATAAAGAAAGAAAACCAAAGCATGGACTTATAGGTCTGGGAGCTAGGCAGCGTCTTGCTGGGCTCACGACAGCCTTAGGCCTGCTATCACGCAAAAGCAATAAAGGCAGATAAGTGAAAGTAAAATGGAACAACAATTCTGAAATGGAACAGCAGTAATCAAATGGAACAGCAGTAATTAAGTGGAACAGCAAACTAACATAAACAGGAAACGTCAATCATATAAATTGGAACAGCAAACTCAAATGGAATAGCAAACTCAAATGGAACAGCAAACTCAAATGGAACAGCAAACTCCGATGTATGTACACGTTCTAGACTACTGTAACAATCCGAGAGTAATGTATGATGTGACTATGTTTCTAAACAAAGTGATATTATCTTCAAGCCTTTTATATGAATCCAATGATGATAACATTCATACCAATATCTTGCTATAGAAATGGATGCAATTCGAATAGATTCACTTTGTGTAGTACAGAGACGTGGGTTAAAGAACTTATTCAGATTCAGATATTAATTAGGAAGCATAGTCTATCATATAAAAGATATATCAGATTACTGAAACAAGAGAAATAAGCAAACCACACAAATCACCGTATGATACAACATCAAGTGACCATCGGAGCTGGGCCCTTGGCTACCAATGGTACACTGCTTAAAGTTACTTCAGACGCAGAAATGAAGTGAACACCAAGTCCTTTATATTGATTGCATTAACAAAAGTATACAAAATCAGGTCTTAACAAAACTTAATGATCAAAGTTGTTCTGAAGCTTGTAATTACAACAACAGTCGTCCCCCACGCTCGATGGCATGGTACCTTTATATAACAGAAATGACGGAGATATCTAGATACAAAAGATAAGCTTAAAGCAGCGATCCCTCAGGATCGAAGATCCTGAGGGATTCGCTAATCGTTCAGTTCTTCTCTTTCCTTTCTTGCGTTCTCCGTCTCGGTATCCTGCGTTCTTTTCCTGGACTATTCGGCTCTAATTTTACTTGATCTTGTCCGCATCCGGTTCCCTGTCGACGGGACAGCAGTTACTTTCCCTTCGCTTCTTGTTTTTACTCGATGATTCCCTGTTTCCGCGTCCTTCTGCATAGAAAACATCAATTATTAATGATTGAGCTTCGTTTGTCCATTTTCACACAATTTATCAAAACCCTTATATTCTTTAGACTCATAATGCAGAAAAGGTTAGAAATATTATTGAAAAACCACTAGATTGCTTGTCAAAAAGCATACCTTCCAAGTGCTCCACAGGTTGTACTAATAATAATAAGGGGTTACACTAGTAGTATAGGGGCCTAACATGCCCCTCTCCTTCAAAAAGTGTTGTCCTCAACGCTTGACTAGTTCTTGATTCTTCTGTATAAAATTCTTATCCTCCCATGTGGAATCTTCAGCGAGTAAGTTCTTCCACTTGATGAGATACTCTGAAATTGATTGATTTCGTAGCTGTCGGGTTCTTGTTTCTGTGACTGCTCTAGGTTCCAGTATGATTTTTCCTTCCTCTTCAATTTCTGCCAATATTGTTTGAATTGGGATCTTTTGAAACTTTTGAATAAGTGGCCATACTTCTTCGTCCTTCTTCCATTCATCACTTGCTTCATTTATCCAATCTGGTTGGATAATATAAATAGCACAAAACAATGCTTCCACATCCTCATCCTTGAAGAGTCTTCCCATTCGGTAAGGTCGCCATTTTTTAAGTGCATGTAGTATTGCCAACATTTCCTTCTCATAAATATCTTGCTTGAGATGTAGCAGTAAAAATACCCAATCACCTACATCAAAACATTTCCACTACGATGTTGATCTACCTGCTGTTTCGTTTGATTTTGCATCGAAGTGGCGTTATCCTTTAAAAGTTGGAGAACTTGTTGTTGATGCTCGATGTGATCTTTCATTGCTTGAACCTTTTTCTTCTTGATATGTCCTTCTATCCCTAGAGTTTGAGGAGTGGTAATTTCTTCCAATCCTTTACAAGATATGGTCGGATTCATTTCTTGATGCTCAATGTGATCTTTCACTTCTTGAACATTTTTCTTCTTGATATGTCCTTCTATCTTGATAGTTTGAGGAGTGGTAATTTCGACCAATGAATTACAAGATATGGTTGGGTTCATTTCTTCTTTCTCAATGTGATCTTTCACTTCTTGCACCTTTTTCTTCTTGATATGTCCTTCTATCTTGAGAGTTTGAGGAGTGGTAATTCTTGCCAATGCTTTACAAGATATGGTCTGATTCATTTCTTCTTTCTTTGGGGTGGGGTCCTGGTGTATATCTTCTTCTTTTGATGTTTCTTGATCCTTTTCTTCCTCCTCTTCATATTCTATGTAAAATAATTTCTTTTCAGCACACTTATGACCTTTAGTGCATTTGCTATCACAATTGTAACAAAGCCCTTTTTCTCTTTTTTCTTCCAATTGTTGTGGTGTAACCCTTGTAGGTTGTGGAAGGCTAGGAGAAACAACACTTCCATATTTATAGTTGTGAGGGGTATGCTTCTTGGTTTCCATAATTTTTCTTTCCACTATGTCACAAATCCCTTTTACTCTTTCCAATTGTTGTGGTGTTGCTCTAAAGAAGGTGTTGCTCTTTGTATCCTCATAATGTGCTATCATTTCTTCCGTGAAAATTGACCACGTAACAAGTTTTTTACGAGAACAAAGCCCTTCATACCATAAAAATTGATCCGGTTCTAAATATGAAGATGCAATACATACCTTTTGTAATAGTGGTACACCATGTAGATCAAAATATTGCTCCATCTGAAGTATCCAATTTACCGGATCCTTGCCATCAAACTTCCTCATCTTGCTTTTTTCTTGATTTCAGGGGCTCTAACTTGAAACAACTGTAACTCTGTACTTTCGGATCTTTAAGTTCTAAAATTTCAACCTGTAGTATCCCTCTGCGTCCTCTTTCCAATGCCACTAGTCTGATCCAAATTGGATTCTCCAAGAAAGATTTATGCACAATCTCCTAAGATGCCCTGATTATAGACCTTTCCAGAAGAGCGAACTTATATGAAGTGCCACGTGTCACTTTTTCGACCTTTGGATCTGAAAAATGCATACAAAAAACTACAGTCTGTCCTCTTTCTATGACTTCTTATGAAATTTCAATCCGATCCCTAGAGCGAAAGTTATGACGATTTTCCCCAGGTCACCTGTTTGGAATGTAATTCAGGAGTCTGTAAAAAGACCAACTTCCTCAGATCATATCTCAGCAAACATAGCGTGAAAAGCTTTGAAATTTGGACCTAAGCTTCAGCGCGATCTTTTCTCAAATGGGTTTTTTTTGCAATGTCTAAAACATCGCAGACAAAAAGTTATAGCGAAAATTCCACAATGACCTGTTTGGAGCAGTGAAACCCTAGAATCCAAAGCTCTGATACCAAATGTTATGAAACCAGCTCAAGAAAAGATAGAAAAGATAGATCAACGCCTTAGAATTCAGCCTCTTCGAGGGGGAAACCTCCTTTACATTACATAAATGAACAATTCTTGGATGATACAAATGAAAAGACCTTCTTTCTATATATAGGAGTCTAAGGGGTCATAACATAATCAGAGCTGACATAACAATAATAATGTAAGGGCACAATAATAACATTAGTGGGCTTCTATGGGGTACAATAGTAACAATAGGGCACTACATGGGTACATCAATATAATAAGTGGGTTGTACTACTAATAATAAGGGGTTACACTAGTAGTATAGGGGGCTAACAAGGACATGCTTGCTTTACATGATCCGGTTACGGTAAATGCACTGCGAAACTGCAGCTTGCTCAAGTTTTTCCGCATTTCTAGCATGAGGCAACAAATCAACTTGTTGCAATATTTGCTCAATGCATGGGATCCTACCAGCCAGGTGTTCTAGATTAGGGGTAAATCCATCCCCTTGATTGTCGTGGACATCTATTTTTTGACCGGCTTATCGAGGCGGGGTGCCCCTATCTCATTATCAGGTGCGGCCCGTGGGGGTGAATCTGTGAGTTACATTCGCAGGTATTGCAGAGAGGGATCTCAGCCGAGTAAGACGGCAAGATCAACATCCAAGACATCACTGACAGGTCCCTGAGGACCATTCTGTTCACTTTTGGTAGGATGGCTGCTAGTGCGGCTCTTCATGTGGCCAACTGGTCTTATATGTAGTATGCCTTAGAATGCCTTGAACCGAAAGTGTTCAATTGGTGTGATGCAGTACTCTTTGTGATGAAAGAACAATTGACCAAGGTGAAAAACAGAAGATTGAAGAACTTTGGATATGGTTCTATTTTGACCGCTTTTGCCTTGGAAAAGATCCCGCTGATGCAGCCGCAGTATATTTCACTTGGTTTACCTCCACCGACTGAGCCACGGATGCAAAGATGGGTCGACCATATGTCCAGACATGCTGGTCAATCTCAGATTTCCTTTTTTGATACCTTCTTTGGGTGGTTCGATCGTCAGGAGATGGTTTATTCTGAGTATCCATATCCTGGTATGGATTTCCGGGATGACTCAGATTTGGTACTGCCGGCTGGCGAGCAGTGGGGCGCCATTGGTAAATTCTTTGACCATATCTTTGTTTATCATTTCTCTTTATAATGTCCTTGTGCTTTCTTCTATCAAGACTAATCAAAACTCATGTGCTCATGCAGATGTTGGACCAGTTTGGCCAGTAGTACGCCTGAGAGTGCCAGCTGCCGCTCCAGCAGGAGAGGCTGTGGGAAGGGCTATCCTTCGCAACCTTGATGTGGCCGAGACTCTTTCAGCATTATAGGATCAGGTCGAGGGCCTCACTCTCGGTATTCCAGATGTGAGGACTGACGAGCTGCCTCTGAGGTTGCAGCGACATACTACTGGCATGCCAAGTCGATGGACTAGGCTTTTACGCATGATTGCACAGGCGATGACTTGTTATCACCAGCATCATTAGACTAGGGTGCCCCCTAGCGTTTTGAGTTTTGGGTCATTTGACCAATTTTTGTCTTGGTTACAGAACATTATGTGTAAACCATAAACAGTTATATTTTTTATTTTCGAAGTTTTATTTTGGTTAAGTTACATGATCCTGACGCAAATATTGATGAAATGCTTCTTTTTATAAATGTCGCAAATGTCTATCTAACACATAATTTGCCAATGAGTCTGTTAACATGTTTAAGCTTCTGGAAATATGCTGATATTGAATAAAATCAAATTGCCTTTCCAAAATCTTGACCCTTAGGAACATGCGATAGATAGCTGGATTTCGGACAGAGTAGATACCAGTGAGCTGTAGTATGACGAGCTGTGAGTCTAGCCTGATGACCAGTCGGCGTATGCCATGTGTGATGGCATCAGAGAGAAGTTCTATCAACGCGCTATATTCAGCGATGTTATTCGTTGATCGACCAATACATACCCCTCTGAAACTTACTAACTCACCGCTCGGATCAAAAATGGCCCAGGCCACAGAAGATAGGTTCCGCGAACTACGACTTGCTCCGTCGGCATATCCAACAAAAGATTCCAATAGGTTCGACATCTACGACAAATGTAAAAATTGGATTACTTGACCAAAACAAATACTTTTATCGAAAACAAAAATGTAACAAAAGCATATGGGTTACCCCACTGAATCATGCGTAGTAACGCTTAAGGTACAACCCATTACGAGGTTACGCCAGTGGAATCCCGTCATAATCCATTAACTCGTAGGCTCCTTTTGCTAACACTCGCTTAACAATATAGGGGCCCATCCATAAAGACTTGAATTTACCTGCTCCCAATTTATCGGATTCCTAGTCATAAAGCAAGACCAAGTCACCTTCTAAGAAGACACGGGGTTTGACATTCTTGTCGAACTGCGCCTTGACTCGTTTCTTATGAGCTTCGTTAGCCAAAGCGGTATCATGACAGGTTTCATCCAATTGGATTAGTTCCAAGAAACGAGCCTCCTCTTCTGAAGTTCCGGGGAGAAGGTCGATTGCGAGTTTGAGGGACGAGATTTCACACTGAACTGGTAAGATTGCTTCTAGGCCATACACCAGTTGGAAAGGTGTAAACCCGGTTGCATTCCTTACCGATGTTCGGTATGCCCACAAGGCTGAGTATAGGATCAGGTGCCAACTCCTTTTGTGGACTCCAATCATCCTTTGCAGCATGCGCTTCAGGACCTTGTTGATTGCTTCAACTTGTCCGTTGGCCTGCGGGTAATATGGAGTAGAGCTGTCGTGAGACAACCCTAATTTGGCAGCTAATTCAGCCATCATGTGATTGCGAAAATGCGATCCATGATCTGTGACTATAGCCTGTGGAATGCCGAATTTGGCGACTACATGATTGAAAAAGAAAAGGGTAGCTGTTTCACCAGTGTTATCTAATGTAGGCATCGCCTCGGCCCATTTGGTAAAATAGTCCACTGCGACTATGATATACCCATGCCCCCCAATCGAGGTGGGGTTACATGTCATGAAATCAATGCCCCATTTGGTGAATGGCCCAACAGCAACTATTGGCTGCAGAGGTGCGGGTGGTCTTCTGGTTTTGCTATCGAAAATTTGACAGGCATGGCAACTTCTGACTGCGGTTATGCAATCTTTGAACATTGTTGGCTAGAAGTATCCTGCTCGTAAAAACTTTTACGCCATAGCGTAACCGGATTGATGCCCCCCACACGCGCCTGAATGGAAATCATTCAGGACTTTTTCGGCTTCCTCATGGGTGAGGCACCTCCTCAGAACTGTATCGACACCACGACGGTAAAGCGTGTCACCGACGATCATGTAGTCTTTTGATTGGTATCGAATACGTTTTTGTTCGAAGCGGGAGGTATTAGGCCTATATTTTTGGGTTTGGAGATAGATGATTATATCTCCATACCACGAATTGCTTGAAGATATCAGAAACAAATATTCATCCACGATTGTTTCTTCGGATGTTTCATCGTTGGATGATGATGGGAGATCGCATAATAATTTTGCGAAAACCAGGGCTTTCTTTGACTTGGATTTTACAAATTCTAGATCAAACTCTTGTAGAATTTCTATCCATTTTGAATATTTGCCCCCCAGCAACTGTCGCGACAATATATAAGTCATGGGGTTGCAATCTGACAGAATGGTAGTTTTTCGAAAGAGGACATAGTGTCAAAATCTCTGTATCGCTTGAACAGCTGCGAGCGCTAGATTTTCAACATAAGAATATTTGCTTTCTGTATCATTTAAGTTCCTACTTAAATAATATATAGGATGTTCAATTCCGTTGTCTTCTTTAACTAAAACCATTGCGATGGTTGTATCTGCTGCAGCCAGATACAGGTTAAAGTCTTTTTGATAATCAGGAGCGTACATTAATGATGCTTTCATTAGGGATTCTTTTAAAGCATCAAAGGAAGCTTGCGCAACTTGATCCCAGACGAAGGGCACTTCCTTTTTCAATAGACGTGTATAACCTTTAGCAAGTTCGGCGTAATTTGGAATGAACCTCCTCAGAAAGTTTGCTTTCCCTTGGAGTTTCTGAATCTGAAGCAAATTTGAAGGTGGAGGCAAATTTATGATTGCCTGAACCTTACTTGGGTCAAGACGAATCCCGTCCTTTGAGACTACAAAGCCAAGTAAATGACCAAAACTGACACAGAACACACATTTGTGTGGATTGAGTCGTATCTTGTAGTGTCGGCAACGTAGAAATATCGCTCTCAAATGCTGCGGATGATCAGTCCGCTTTCGCGAATGAGCCGGAAGGTCGTCGAGATATGGTTGAACGATGTTTTTGATGTCATGGAAGGCATAATTCATTGCCCTCTGAAATGTTGCCCCTGCGTTCTTTAAACCAAAGGGTAATTTGCGATATGCGAATGTGCCCCACGGACAAATAAATGCAGTCTTTGACTGGTCCTGTGGGCAGATATTTATTTGATTATACCTGGAGAATCCATCCATGAATGAAAAGATTTCGCATCTGGTGCATTAATCAATTATCTGGTCAATAAAGGGCGTAGGGTAGTTGTCTTTTGGACAAGCATGATTTACATCCCTATAATCGACGCACACTCTAATCGTTCCTTGTTTTTTCATCACAGGAACAATGTTCGATACCCAATCGGTTAGAGGAACTGGGTAAATGAAACCAGCATGGAGAAGCTTTTCAACTTCTGCCTTGATGGCAGCGGCTTTCTTGGGGTGCACCTGCTGTAGCCGTTGTCGTACTGGTTTGACATCTGGATACATCTTAATTTCGTGTTCAACTATACTTGAGTCAATGCCTGGCATTTCATCATATGACCAAGCAAAGACATCTCTGAATTCGTGAAAAAGAGCGTTATATATTTCCAGTTCTGAAGGAGAACAACATTTTCCAACATAAATATTCTCTACAACATCTGTTTTGGTCGAGATATTTATGGCGATAGTCTCTTCAATGTTGGACAAGTTTCGCTTGGAATCCACTATGTTTACAGTATTTGATAGGAAGTCAAAAACTGAAGGATGATGAAGGTTATCAGGAGTATCTTCTTTACAATCCGGAAGATGGGAATGATGGTGGTAATCTTCCAATGGAGTTCCTTCAATTACCATTGATTGAACAATTCCTTCGTCGGTGTAATGCACTTGCGACCAAGGATCTGAAGGGGTGCCATATTCCTTAGACCTATCTATCCAAACGCTTGATGAGCATTGATTTGGGTTTGCCTCCCATGCTAGAAACATTGATTGCTACAATATTTCTATTGGGCTTGGAGGCAACACCAATAGATGATCCATGTTAATATCGTTTTCTGAGATCTTGTGAATAGAAGATATCATATTGCAGGTTCCTATCACTGCCACTTCTGCCAGATTAATAGGAGGTGGGAGGGAAAAAGTACCCATTAATATAGGGTCTTTTGCTATCGGGAAAACTAGTGTCTATGCAGAGCTGCTAGTCCCACTAAGGCTGGTAGCTACCTTAGAAACAAACAAACTAAAACCACTTTCATTTTCCTTTATGAGAAATAGATGAGAGAAGAATAAAGGAGACCAACCTCAGTCTTGCGCTTGGTTCCTTGTTTGATTCCTCTCCCTTCTGATAGTCCTTTGCTACTTGCTTTCTTGTATACCCAGCTTCAAAGAGCACCTGTAGAATCAAAGCAGCATAACACTATACGAGAACATAGATCTATTATCATAAGCAATATAGGATCAGATATATATTAACCACACAAATGCATATAACATCAATCACACAAGAATGTGGAGGAAAACTTGAATAGTTTTATTGATAATCAAGAAAGAGCAAAGAGAATTACAACCAATTATTCTGACCCAGCATCATCCTCTCAGCAAGTAAGCCCTTCTTCACCTCATGAAAAGCTTAGATTGACCAACACTATGATATTGCACCAAGAAACCAGCAGCACTTCCTTACAAGATACAAAATTCCAGCCTCTGGATCTCTCGAATGAGGGATCCATATATAGATGTTTGCAAGGGGGGTGAGTCAGCTTTTGAGATTTGATTAGTGTCTTCTCTCTGATAGTTTTTGATTCCACTTGGAGATTGATGATCTCTTACTCATCCCTGGTCAAATTCAGAGAGGCAAGTGTCACAAGAGAGGTTTCTGGAAGATTCCATGCTCCTCCACCTTGCGGATTGACTCTGCCATTTGTCCCTTCTCGCCCATCGCACCCCATAGAAGGGTTTTTTGACATGCATCACACCTGCTGTGTGTATTCAGGTGGGATGCAATGCACTTTGCCTATGGAGTAGGTGAAATGGTCTAGTTTTGACCAGTTCTGAGTAGTTTTTCATGGAGAACTTCTGGGAGAAGATGTAATCAGTTGACCTTGTTCTTTTAGGGGTCAGAACAACACTTTTAGGGACTTAAGAGCCCTTGGTTTATTGACATTTATGATTGGGGTTGCAGTGCCCAAAAATGTCTATAACACCCTCGCCCCCCCAAAAAAAAAAAAAAAAAATATCACTACGATAACCCACTTCTATGTGTTGTATCAAAATAGAAGAAAGCTTCCTAATATTTCAACCACAACCAAGCTTCACATATGATTAGTTGAGGCACTTATTACATGGGATATGATAACATCAATGGACACAGGTTAGTGTAATTAGTGCCACCATCTTATCCCCACTCATAACAATACATAAGTTGATGCCACCATAATATCCCCACCCTTTTTACTTTCATGGCAGTGTCGGTGATATGATTTACACACCACCACCTTCTCTTCACGTCAAAAATTCAAATGAAACCAAAGATAATGCCCTTGCTGAGATTTGACCTAACAATGTATAGTATCCCATTGTGCTAATCAAACGCCCATTAGCTATATTCCATTCCTAGTCCTGACATGAGGCACTGTTCACTGTGAGGCCTAAGCTTAGAACTGGTGAAAAAATATAGATCACACTCTTTTCAAGCAAGGGCATCAAATTGCAAAACACAAATCTCTTGTTTTTTAGATTTTATTATCAGGATTAATGTGCTTTGCTATTTAAATGAGTATTTTGTATGAAGAATAATGTCTACTTCAATAAAGAGCACTAAAAAATCCCCAGCGAGTGACATTCCTAATGATGATCCCTCCACCAATATGCCTGGTCCAACATTCATAGACACCACATGCTTTATTGAATATAACACATTCTATACTTGGTTAGAGGTACATATATATTTTTTAGAGGGAAAATTCCTAAAGTATGATATAGACTGGAGAGTTCTATAGATGTGCTAGAAGATCATGGATACATAAGGTAACAACACACCCTCTTGTTTTACCATGTGTTGAAGTACTCGAATGGATCATGAAGCATATACACATTGGAGATTTCATGGTCAAAGGAACTGAGTGGAATCCTTTTGCTTCATTTATAACTTCCAATATTAACTCATATTATGGGCTCCCTCTTAAAGAAGTCTTACTATCAAAATATTGGCTTCAATCTTTCAACATCTCACCAAAAGATCTCATGAAGAATAGGTGGAAAGATAAGGGTAGTTTTACGTCTAGACCCAAAAAAGGATACCTGGCCAATTCAATAATGATGTTGTTTTAGTTAGTGGATGCCATGATGTGTAGGTTGTATGGAAGGCCAAATGCAAATAATTTTAAATAAGGTTGTTTTCCCTTGATGTATTCCACTATGATCATATGAAATGCTTCAACTGGGCTAACATTATTTCTACCTCTCTATGGTAAAATATCAAGATATTCCAAAACTTAGAGGAAGGAAAGCAACCTCAATTCTTCATGGCTTCTTACCTCATGGATGTTATTTGCATCGAGAATTAATTCCCTACCATGGGTTGGTAGTGGACATTCCAAGAAGACCCCATTCACATATACTACAAGATATTATCGGAATCCAAATAAATTTCATTGTGCACACAAATCAACCATGATTTCCTAGTTTCTTTTTTATGATCCCTTATTCAATTCACTAGCTCCATGTATTTCTAATACGTCTAAGTAAGAAATTCAAGATATTTGAGATTGAGTTATGAGATAATATGACACATACCTAAGGGTGTTAAAGGAAACCAACTCTCCCCACTTATTACCTCAATTTTTCATAGACAAATTAATCCTATAGGAAATCACTTATCAGGTGTCTAGAGGAGTAGGGAGAGCACATTCAAGAGATGAGAAATACCAATGGGTATACATGCCATTTTAATTAAGTTATTATGAACTCAAGGATATAAAGGAATCCAAAGCTTATTCTGACTAACTCTTTTTTGTTTCAGGGACCCACCATTCCATAGGTATGACCCCAAATTGGTGGTAAGAAATCATTACAAGTCATGCAAATATAGGTGAGGATACCAATCTAAGACTTGGGAAGATGAGGAAAATTTGATGAATTCCATGAATTATACAGAGGTAATGTTTAGAATGGGATATAAAATTGGTCAATTTGAGAGATAGAGAAAGATAAGGATGAAAATGGAGCCTTGACAAAGAAGTAGGTTGGTCATATGGAAGAAACCAAAATTGTTAGGGAGAAGAAATTCATGGAAGATAAATAGGCTACTATGAAATCTCAAGAAGTAGCCAAGATAGCTTAGTAAGAAGAGAAGAATATAAAGTATTAGGAAGAGAAAATACTACAAGAAGTGGATTCTAAAGAGAGAGAAGAGGCCCTCAAAGCTCGGCAAGAGGCTCAAAACACCGAAGATCAAGCCCCATAAGGTGGTGAAGGTGAAAGCCCTATGGATGTGGATAAAACATAGTCAATTATACTAAAAATCATCAGAGGGCATCCACCCCAACCAAAGAGAAATTTTTTCAAACTTAGTAGGATTAGATATGATAAAAAAACTAAGGTTAATAGTGGATCAATAAGAAGAGACCGTGTTATCCTCACTTGCATCTAGTATCAGTGACATTTGACAAATATGTTGTTCCTAACACTTGCTTGGATATTTTGAAGCCCTATATAAGCCCATTTTTACCATAAAATACCTTACTAATCCACATATATTTAATGATTACATTTCCATTTTTATATTTTTATGTGGGCTAGAACCCCTCATGGTCCAGTTTTATTATAATTCTACCCCTTATCTCCTATATATATATATATACATTAAGGAGACCAAATATTAGAATCATCAAATATTGTCTTGTACCTTGTATTCCTTTTAAAAGGAGGTATCCCCCTTCAACAATATTATAATAATTGGTTTCTTATTCTTTCTAAAGTGTAAGGATCACAACATTTGGTATTAGAGCTCATGGTCCTAAGGTATTGTTGCTTCAAATAGATCATCATGGAATTTTTGGTATAAATTTTTTTCTATGCAGTTTCAAATGGTGAAACATGGAGAATAGTGTGAAGACATCTTGGTAAATATCTGGTTCAAAATTTAGATCTTAGTTCACTAGAGTTTTGGAGATATGCTCCAAGGAAGTTAGGGTTTATGAATGCTCCTAAAATTAGTCCCTAACAAGTCAATTCAACATTTTCACTATACTATTTTTTATGGGAGGTTTCAGATAGAAAATATTATAGAATATTTATAATATGTCTTTGGAAATATCTATTCAAATTTCATATATTGGTTTTCTATATATTTAGATATATGTTCCAAGGAATTTAGGGTTTATGTAGATTTACTTCCAGATCCATCGCATTCAAATTCTTTTTTTTTATCGACGTTTCGAACCAGCAGTAGTGGTTCATCTTCAGGATGTGAAAGAATTGTTGAAAGACTGGTCTTATTTCTCAAATATATGGAGATGTGTGAGATGCTTAGCCGACAGATTCTTTAGATTATTTTTAATTGTCCTATTTAAATGTATTTGTATTAATTGTTTCATGTTTTAATTTTATTTATTTTAATTATATTTAATTTAATTTAATTAATTAATTATATTCATTATTTATTTTAAATATTTTAATTTTAATTAATTTAGAAATTAAAATTAAAATACCTACCCATGTTTATTTATTAATTAAAATTAAATATGTATGTATACATATTCATTTTAAAATCAACTATGTATATGCATTTTAATTAATTTATTAATTAAAATTAAAATACATCTATGTTAGGTTATACCTCTATTTATTTCATTTATTTTATTATTTTAATTAATTATTAATTTTAATTGTTGTAATTTTATTTGTTTATGTTTTAATTTTTAATTTGTTTTAGGATGTGTTGCCCTATTTTAATTGCGTTAAATAATCCTTAAGTTATTCTTGTTTGATGAATAATTCTTTTAATTCTTTTAATTTTAATTTATTTATTTATTAAAATTAAAATACATATCCATTTTTATTTATTAATTAACCCTTTAGTTATTGGATTATTATTTTAATTATTTTCATTTTAATTAATCTATAAAATTAAAATATGTTTATTTATTTAAGTATATGTATTTTTAATTAATTTATTAATTAAAATTAAAATATATATAAATGGGTTATACTTATCTTTGTTTCATTATATTCATTTATTTTATTAGTATAATTAATTATTAATTCTAATTGTTTATTAATTTAGGGTTTCTGAATGTTCTCGAAATCTATATCAAGCAGGTCAATTCATAATTTTTTCTATAAAAAAAAATTTGGTGGGGATTTAGACATGAAACATGGACCACATTGAGATGAAATTGTTATTAACATCTTTTTCAATTTTTATATCTTCATTCACTATAATTTTAGATATATTCTCTAAGGAAGTACGGGTTCCTGGAGGCTCCCAAAATCAATTTCTAACATGTCAATTTGGCATTTTTGCAATAAATTTTTCTGTGATGTTTCAAACAGTGATACTTGGATCATATTAAGGATAAATATTAGGAAACATCTAGTTCAATTTTTAGAATTTGGTTAGCTATACCTTCATATTTATACCCTATGGAAGTTAAGGTTTGTGAACATTATTAATATAAATTTTAATTAGGTCAAATTAGAGTTTTTTCTATATCTTCCTGTATGGGACTTTCATACTGTGAAATATCTAGGGATTTCATCATACATACAAAAGTATCTCAAGTGAAAATTTTATAATTAATTTAAAGAATTGGATATGTGACACACTATGCAACTTTGCTAATGGGAAGAGGCAAAAAATAAGCAAGTTTTGGGAAAGTTACCATAACTTTCACTTCACACATCAAATTCAATTCACACTTGTGGAATTTTAGAAAAGACATATCAAAGAGTTATAGAAAAAATTTCAAATCCAAAAGGGTTCAAATCTCAGAGGTATATCAATAAAATTCCAACCATTTTTATATTCTTCAAAGTGAGGTATGCAACTTACTAATGACCTAATTGTTGATTAGACTATTCCATTTTCTTGGTGATAGAAAATTGTAATAAAGAGGAGTGCTATTATTATTTTCCAACATGCCTCCAAAATAAGCTACTACACCAGTTAAATCTACTGAAAGCTCATCCTTGAATCATGAAGAATATGAAGACTCAAAATTTAGGTTATCTCAATTAGAGAAGAAAGTTAATGAAATAGGCAGTAATATGTTGAAAAAGGAGGATTTATCAGGTTCTCAAGAAAAACTTACAAGAGAAATGGAAAAGAAGACGAATAAAAATAAGGAAGGAATAGAAAAGAATATGAATTAAAATAAGGAAGGAATAGAAAAGAAGATGAATGAAAATAATCAGTTAATACAAAAAACCATGATTTCCATGGAAAATCTTCTCTTGGAGAGGCCTCCTAAAAAGGACATGGAGAACCAAGGAAATAATTAACATAAGGAGAAGCATGTTATTGAAAATCAATCTCATATGGGGAGTATCATATCCCAATCAGAGAGAATGAATATTGAATCACATAACCATAATCATGAATTTTCAATCCAATATCCACATCATCAATGCTTCTAGTCAACACAAGGAACTATTACATTTTGAAAATCGATATGAGGAAATTTGATTGTAATGATCATGTAACATGGATATTTCAATTGGAGCAATACTTTGATTTACACCAAGTGACATCCTTACAAAGGTAAATATTGCATCCATGTTTCTAGAACAAGACCAACATATATGGTTTCAATGGCTTTCTGAAAGAAAAAAGATTATCTTATTTCTTGGTCCAATTTTACAAAGGAATCGATAGCTCAATATGGGGATATTAAGAGCAACACATTCTTCAGTCAATTGGTAAATCTTCAACAAAAAGGTCTCTTTACATAACACATTCAACAATTTCAAAAGTTGAGGCTCCGAATAAAGAATATTTTAGAGGATTATTTTTTAGACCTATTTGTGGGAGCTTTAAAGGAAACCATCCAACATGAGGTGCATCTCCTTGAACCTAAATCTCTAGAGCAGGATTTCAATGTGGAAAGGCAAGTTGAAAGTAAAAATATGACCACTAAAAAATTAGTCACTAATAACTATAGAGAAGATCATGCTTCCCCTCCTAAACTAAAAAAGTTGACTCCTCAACAAATGGATGAAATAAAATCAAAGGGACTGTGTTTCAATTGTGACAAAAGGTGCAGTAAAGGGCATACATGTATTGAGAAGAAATTATTTTACATATACTCTGAAGAGGAAGAATATCAAGAATTTTAGTAGTCATAAGATCTAGAGCTAGGAGAGACTACTCCAACAATATCCTATCATGGATTGGTTGGAAATAATACTCCACAAACCATCAAGATAGGAGGATATATATAAATTAAAAAAAAAAGTAACAATGTTGATTGATTTAGATAGTAACCATAAATTCATCAATTACAAATTAGAAAGCCTTCTCAATTTTTTCATATTTCTAGCACCTGAGTTTCATGTAATGATTGCAGATGGAGGCACCATAAATTTTTCAGGGAAGTGCCATAGTATTAAGCTCAATATGCGGAGAATTTGTTGGATAATACCATGATTGCAATACAAATGTGTGGTGTTGATGTTGTATTAGGGTTCAAATGGCTACAATAATTGGGAGCATTGACCTTTAATTTTCAAGATCTCTTCATAAAATTTACCTCAGAAGGAAAGGAAATTGAGCTTAGAGGTATCCAAGGGGAATATCTAAAGTGATCAGCTCTAATGGAATGACAAAATTACTTAAAAGTGGGAAGTAGCGTGTAATTTAACAATTATGTTCACTAAATGTTTAAATATCATTATCATCTATGTTAGGGGATCTCCATAAAGTTTTCAACAATCATCCCAGGTTATTTGGATTAATTCCTAAGGGTCTTCTACCTAATCAAGATCATAAACATGTTATTCATTTGTAGCTGGGAAGTGTACCAAAGATGTATGAAGAAGGGGAAATCATACTAGAAGTAGAAACAATTCTTGAAACAAGGATCAAGCAATTGATAAACCCAACAATTGTGGATTACATTATAAAATAGAAGAACCTAACAGCAGAAGAGATGATATGGGAAGATGAATTATTATGGTAGAATCACTAGCGATTGGTCAGGTGTTGAGGACAAAACTTGTTCTAATTGGAGGGAATTTTAAGCCCTATATAAGCCCCATGTTAACTCTATAACCCTTATTAAACCTTAGATATTGAGTGATTACATTTCTATTGTTATATGGTTATGTAGGTTAGAACCCCTCATGGTTCCATTTTATTATAATTATACTCCTTGTCACCTATATATATACCAACGAGGCCTAGTCTTATAATCATAAAATATTGTCTTGTACAATGTATTCATTGTAAAAGGAGGTTTCCCTCTTGAAGAGGAATATAATTATTGGTTTCTAATTCTTATCATTTTTAAAGTGTAAGGATCATAACAATCGACTAGCCACGACCTCATCTAGTATATCATTTTGATATGCTAATGAAAAAAATGTAAATGATTTCCTTAATAGGATCCAAAGACAAAACAACCTTATATGAGAATTGGAAAAGTAGAATAAAATGACCAAGGCCAAGAGTAAATCACTAAATAAAGAAAAGGCCAAAATGGAAGACTATCAATCTTACATAGTTGAAATACACGGGTCATTCAATGAAATGGTAAAACAAGTATACCCCTTCCTTCAAATAGATGCAAAAGACATTTTCCAAGCTACTTCAACTTTGGGAACCAACAAAAGAAAGAGGTATACATCTAAAGGGGGTATTGAGTGTTTCTACTCAGTTGGAGCAGTGGCCAAAGAATTACCTGATTCTCCCTTAGAGGCCCTAAGAATGAATTAAGAAGAAAATAATTTTAATTATGGCATTGTCAATCGAGCCTTCAAGACTCGAGATAATTTAGAGAAATATATGACTAGGTTTGTAGCCTTATACAAGAGAAATCACCACATCGAAAAGAGACTAATTCAGATGAAAAAATTTCCAT
The DNA here is from genome assembly GCA_031772625.1 of Pinus tabuliformis. Lineage (NCBI taxonomy): Eukaryota > Viridiplantae > Streptophyta > Pinopsida > Pinales > Pinaceae > Pinus > Pinus tabuliformis. The sequence goes on along the minus strand of CM062817.1, from coordinate 1,326,682,542 downwards.
CTATCGGAGGCCAAGGAGAGGTGAGGCTAGATCTAAAGGTCAATAGGGAGCTGGATGAAGTGCTAGATGTCAAGGAACTCATCTTCAATGTGTTCACAAGAAAAGCAACCAAAGATTCCCTGAAGCAACACATCATAGATCCATCGAAGTAAAAAATTATTTTGAACTCTTTCATGGTTTTTGTAACACACTCTCCCACACCCTTGGGTTATTCTTGGGTTGTGGAAGGTGTTACAATAAAAATTAACACAATATTCAAGGTTTGTTATGAACATGGGGTCACAAAAATCCTCTTTTTCCAACCTCATCAAAATTAAAAACAAATTCCTCCATCATGTTCGGTTCATCGAGCACTTTCTGATGATATAACTTTTATCTCAATTTGATTCCCATTAATTGACAATTATTCCCTTTTGAATATTCATTCATTAAACCTTACCACATTAGCAAGCATGGCCACATGACAATGTCGAGTGGCATACGTGGCTCTACCAAGTTCCTCAAAATCCAGTGTGAGTTCTACCATGTCATTGTGATGAGCGCCAGTATTTCAGCAAGGATGTTGCAACTCCTGGGCTACCAGCTTTACTTATCAACCCAGGGTTCATACAAACTTGTAGGTGACAATGCTATATGCACAAGTAAAAGTGAAGGTCCTGCCTGTTGTCATTGTTCATCTGGCAAGAGACCCCAGGGGTTCCAAGCTAGACTTCTATAGAGTCAGAAGAAGCTTGATTCTTTGATGGAAGAAGAGCAAATCTATTCTAAGAGAGCTACTCTACTTTAGTAATAAAGAAAACAACATGTAATGCTAAATCACACCATATCCTAATTAACCATTTAAACAGTTATGCTAAGTAGAATTGCTAAACCAACACTAACCTAATGCTGCTATCTAAGTTACAGAAGTAAAGAGCATCAAACCAAACTAATGTGTAAGCAAGGAAACTAAACGTTGGGCCCAGGATCCCGCAAGGCAAGTTTTGGGACTTCTTGACCAAATCCGATGTAAAGACTCTGCATTTTGTGGCTGTGGAGCGTGAAGAGTGTAAATGAGTCATAGGGTTGTCCACCCTCATCTTTGTAATGTAATGTCAGCTATAGAAATCTACCCATGGTCCGCGGACCATGGGATTGTATAAATAGAGCAAGGCTCTAAGTTGTAAATCAGCGAAGATTCATGAATGAATGATGGAGAATTGAGTCTTATCTAAGATTGGGGTCATGTCTTTGGGTTGTAGAGTAGGACAAGGCTCTGCAGTTGAGTGCGTAGAGGCCTAGCAGTCCGCAGTTGAGTGCGCAGACCCCTGTAGATGAGTGCACAGGGCGAGTCGAGTCTTTAACCTTTGGAGAAGTAATAAAGAAAAGTTTTATATCATTTCTGTGTATCTTTTTCCTATTTTGTGCATTGAATGTATGGGGTATAAATTGCATTTCTATTGTTTATATGATGTGTGAACTTATATGAATGTGTTGATAAAGTGAATATAAGATAAATTATTTTTTTACGCGAAGATAACTAATTGTTATAAGAAGATAAGTAAGCTACGCGGTGTAACTTGGGGAAGTAGCGCAAATCGCTGCTAGGACAACACGAAATCACCTCAGCCCCTGGTTAGGGCTGCACAAAGGCAATTATAACAGATTGTGAAGGTCTTGCAGGTCAGGAAAGCATGTAAAGTGACCTGCGCGAAGGTAATCACAGTTGGACTAAACCAACCCCTCAAACATCTCAAGGGTGCGGAAACTTGGCTCCAGCATCCCCCCATACTGCTTCAGGTGAGACCTAGTCCATGCTCCACGGGCTGTTGCTGAAAGGGCCAGTAGTACAAGGATTTTTTTGGCTAATTAACTCCGAACTTGGGTCATGCCCCCTCAAGCCAACACTAAACTAAATCTGTTTTCACTTTTTTGGTTTTTTTGGTTTTTTTGGTAAAATCAAGCATGCAATTTAATTGTTCTTGTAGACATTATAGGTGGATGGAAGGTGGTTGAGGATGGCTAGAAGGTATATGGAGTGTTTGGATAGTGTAGTTTGTGTTGAGGAATTGAATTATAAACTGTGTGTGGATTCGAGTAATTTTACATAACATAAGTGTGCAAGGAATTCAAAAATAATCCAAGAGAGAGGACAGTGCTCAGAGGAGTATTCCGATGATCAAACAATGTTGGATTCTTATTGAATAACCAAATCAAAGCACAAGAGTTCCAGCGTTTAAATAATACGCATAACAAAGTTCAAGAAGGAATCAAGTGGAAGAGCAATTGAAGATCAAAATCAGTGAAAGGAAGAAGTAATGAAGCAGTAGTGCACAGGAACCATTGGATCAATCGGATCAACGAACAGGATTAACAGAAGATGAGTGGCAGAGATCTTATCGTAGGAGATTACGTTAATAAATGGATGGATCACATCAAGTCATGTGTCGACAGAAGGGTGGAAAACATGCAGAATGATGGAGCGGTCTTCGTAGGTGGTAAGCAGTATCTCGCGTGCCCTCTAAGTTGTAAGTGGAATTCCTAAATTTCACATGATTTGCCTAAGTGGGTGACACGTAGCATGGGAAAACCACTCTTCTCATGCACTCTTGATCAGATATCAGTCGTGAAAAACTTCACATGAGATTGCGGGATATCTGTTGGATCATGAAGGATTGATCAATGGTGGAGATCAGCCAAGCTAGTTGGCGAGCGGGTGACGCGATAGCTGTCGGATCAAGTGAAACAGATCGATGGTGGAGATTTGGAGTGTCTACAGTCAAACATTGAAATGAATACATCAGTTATGCGACACGTGGTTGACGGTGATTGGTTAGGTTCGTTGTGGATCGTATGGTAAGGAAATCCACAGGTATAATCTGATTAAGATGTGATTTATTAGCTTCCACATATATTATGCATGGAGAAAGTGCTGAAGGAAATGAGAATATGAGTGAGATCTTATTACAGACAAAGAGTGATGGAAAAAGATGACGATGAAATGAACCAAGTACTGAATCAAGACAACAAACTCCAAAGCTCATGCAAGAACTAGAAATCTAGAAATCTGTGTTTTTGGGGTTGCTAAAGGGTCTCTTCCTCAAGTCATGGTCCCGGAGGGAGGATGTGAGGCCGAGACACTTGCTGACAACCTTATGGTGATATTTTTCTCCTTGCTAACCTACTAATTGAAATAAGGCACAAATGGAAGCAAACTAAAACACAACCAATCTACTCTACATTGTTGTAATGGAAATGCAGTTATTTAAGAAAATGAACAATTAAACCATGAATCTACACTAGCATACATGTACAATAAAGAGGAGCCTTGGCTGCTAGGGTTGGGCCCTAACCCAAGAGCTTCATCCCTTTGGTTTAACTTAGTGCTGGCTCAAAACAAAACTCATTCTTATTATCAAAACCATGGATTACATCAAAAACTGTCACAAGTCTTGCAGCTCGAAAATAGATTAGCATTTTACAATAAAAAATATGAGTCCTACTGAGGTCCTAGGCCTCTCTACTTATACATCTGAAGTCTCCAATGACTTCCTTAAAATTAGGGAGGCTCGGCTCCCAAACTCGAGATAAATTGGTGCTTTAACTTTCACTTGTTCGGCTGCCTTCTAGTCCTCATGATTTGGCTGTTTGCACTCCGAGCTGATGGAGGAATATTCGAATGTGGGGGGGGGGGGGGGTTAGTAAATGATAAGGATTTACCTTCTATAATGCCTCTCCCTTGTCCCATTCGAGTTTTGACCAAGGTCTTTGCCAAACTTCCTTGCTTTTATCCTTTAATCTTGCATTAAATGCACATTAGACCACAAAGCAAAATATCCAACTCTAACTCATCTCATAAACAAAACATAATCAAAAGTATGTAATAAGTTGTGAGAATAGTTGGTTTGACTAATCTAGGAGGTGAATTAAGGCCCATATAATTACCCAATGATGAGGCTCATCATCACCCCCCTACTGAAAGTGTTTCTCATCCTCTGAGCAACTTAGCCAATGTCCATGTCCTTCATGGCTCTGGTAGCCTTTCTGACATCCCATGCCTCTGTTGTGGTCTCTTCTTCTTAGTCATAGAAGCCTGCTTTCCTTTCTACTTCTTCCCACTGCCTCTTTTCCTCTTCTTCTCTTCTCCCTTCTAGCATCCCTAGGAGTAGTGGTGGACTGAGTTTTAGGCCTATCCAATTGACCTTCATCCTTTGAATTTATTGCTTATACATAGGTGTCTTGTTGAGTGCCTCTCTCAACCTTTGAGGGGGGTGATATTCTCTGATATTCAAGTTGTGTGGCAGTGTGTTCCATATCCTTAAGCAAGCATGTATATTATCATCTCCTATTAGCCTAAACATATCCTTAAAATTCGAAATTGCTTGCTCTTGGGCAGCAAAATATCTAGGTGCCAGTTGAGGATCATTTGCAATTAGATTATGGGTGTTGATTAGGGCCATGGGATCTAATTGTTCAGCTTTGATGAAAAGAGGTTCATTTTTCTCTCTGGCCAATATTCTTTTCATCTCTACAGACCTTGACTCCTCATGGTTCATCCATGATGCCAAAGCCATTAATTGTAGGTCTCCTAGCTTGGCATTAGAATCCCAAAATTCATGTCTATGAGGACCATGTTGTGCAAGTAAAACTCAGCCATTTTGGCCCTATCCTCTAGTGTACTTTGATCACAAAGATCAATAAATTTCCTGTAGTTCTGAAATGGCATAGTGCCCCTTTGTGCTAGTGTTTTAATCTGACATTGTAGCCATTGTTCTCTGAGGTAAAGAGCATAGGATTTAGCTGGCATCCTACACTGAATGGCCTCCAAGGAGAGGTTGGCCATACATGCTAGTTGGTTTTCCCTTTCCTGCAGTTGTCCTCTCAGCCATGCATTTTCCCTCTCAATTTGATCTCTCATTATTGCTTCTCTGTCCCTTAAGCCACTTAGCTCTTTGCCCATTTCCTTGAGCTTCTCTTCCATGTGTCCAATGTCTTCCACCCCTTTTTGAGGTATCACCATGCATCCTTCAATAAACCAGTAGTAGGATTCTAGGTTAGGTTGGGGACTTGGTTCCTTTGTCTCAGGGTCTTCCTCTTTTGTTTCTTGCTGCTCCTCTACCTTGCTTTACAATTTATGTGCTTCTTGTAGTTTTTGTTGTGGATCCTGTAGGATGCTCTTACCCTTTAAGGAAGTTGATCTAGTACTAGGCCTCCTTACATAGGTGATTGGTGACTTAGGGGAAGGCATTTTGTCTCTTGGTGTAGAGGAATCTTCAATCTCAATAGGGATTTTTGTTGATATTTGTGGCTTCCCTTGTTTGATCCTTGTGCTCTTTCTTGTTCTGAAATATAGATGGGTTTGCCTCCTTATTTTCTCTTTTTTCTTGACTAGGGTGCTAAGAGCAGTGAGGGTAGTTGCTGCCTCCCTCTCAGGGGCCTCTGGATACACCCTAGGTGACTCCTCCTTGTGTTCATCCCCTTCTATTTCAATGCCTTCTTCCTCTCTGTTTTTCGTATCTTCTTCCTCTTGTTGTTCTTTCTCATCTCCATCAGTTTCTTCCTTTGTTTCCTCCTCTATTTCAGCATCATCCTCCTTCTCTTCTCCCCCTTCTTCTTCTACTTCATCATGTTCCTCTGTATTAGTTTCTTCTTCATCCATCTCATCCCCATCTAGCTCTATATATTTTTCTTCATGTTTTGCCTCCTCCTCACTGACAAAAGGACTAACATCATAGGTCAGGGTTTTGATGTCATCCTCTACTGACAAGTCTTTGAAGACTAACCATGTTATAGGGATCCTGAGATTTTTGAGGGCATCCTCAATGAGGATCCTAATCAACCCATGGTGAGCCAATTGTTGGGAATTCCCTTCCTTTACTTTGTTGCTGGAGTCTATGAGTGATTGCATCAAGAAATAGGGTATGTTGAGTCTTTGGTGAACTGGTGTTTCTACCCCAAATCTTAATTCTTCAAGCATCCTAAAATGGTAGCAATAAATAACACTGTATCTACCCTCACATGAGATATATTTGATGAGTTGGTAACCTACCTCACTCCGTGGGTATGGCAGAATGTCCCTCCTTATTCCATTTTTATCCTCTATGGGTTCTTCACCTTCTATAAAGAATTTCCTTTTTTTCCACCTAACTGCCTGCTTTGTCTTCTTTTCTCCATGGAATTCCTAGGGGAAGTGTGGTGACCCTACTGATGAGCTCTGGGGTGAGATCTATAGTGAGCCCTCTAACTATAATAGTGGCATGGATTTTGTTGTGTGGAGTGAGGGAATGAGAAAATTCTTGAGCCACCTCATCATCATACCCTATGAATTTTTCAAAAAACCCCATCCATTGGTGTCTTATAAAGATTTCAAGCACTTGGGGGTGTTGTTGTATCCTCACAGTGTTTGTGGGTTCTCTCCTATTAAACCCTCCTGTCATATTTCTTGTGAGGCTTGAGGAGGAAATGAGAGGTTTGACACAAGAATTTTAAATTCAGGAGAAAACAAAGTTTGCTATGTATGTAGTTCATTTTCTTGTAAATGGGGATGGATTTTTATATCCTACCTCTTTAGAATGGTGGAAGTGGACAATTATTGTGATATTCCCTCTTGAACCCCTCTCTACCTATCCTGTAGACTGCCTTTGTGTATCCTGTAGACTGCTCCTGTAGACTATTCCTGTAGGAATTCTTGTGCATGCTCATGTAGAAATTCTCTTACAGAACGATGGATCCTTGCTTCCGGTGGGTGGCCAGAGTTATGAGAGTGACTTGAGTGAGGGAGTTTCGAGGAGGTGGAATGCATGAATGCATGCAAATGATGTTTTGTTTCCCTTTATGGATTTTTGGGGTGAGGTGGTGTGCTGGCAGCAGAGGTACGTTGCCATTTTTGGACCGTTGGTCCCCACTACCACCTCATCATTCCCACTCCTCATAATCAGCTCCCACCTCATAGATCCGTAGTTAACCACTTCTTTTCCTACTCCTCCTCTGTCTTTGAGTTGACTGTAGCCACATGTGAGAGGACACCCGGTTTTGTATGTGATGACTGAACGAAGGTGGCCAAGTTAACTAGCCACCTTTTCACTTATAAACCAACTACCTTGTAACCCTTACAACTTTTGATCAAATGATGCATATGAGTGAGTGAGCAGGATACTTACCTGTGGTCTCGATGCCATGCTACAGTTGTCGAAGATCAGAGGTGTTGCGTTGTTTATTTGTTGCATGGTCATTCTTCTTCCTCCTCTACTATCTGCTAATAGTTTCTTGGCTTTTTTAGGTGTTTGTGACTGAAGATCTGATGTTGCTACTATTGTGGAGCTCTTGGATCATCTTAGTGAAGACCTGTAGCTGATGATTGATATTCTGTGGGATAGGCTACTATAGGATTTCCTACAAGATGTCTTGTAGTTGCTTCTCCCTTAGAATTTCTTAATCATGTTGTTGGTTGGGGCTGTGAGGATGCTGCAATGAATGGACAGAGGGAGTAGGAGTGTGTGTGGAGCAAGGGACATTCAGGTAATGCTCTTACTCTCCTATGTTTTCCCTTTTTTCTTTTTTTTTTTCATAACTGGCAGAAACTGATCTCTTTTTGTTTTGAATGGTGAGTGCAGGGATGATGGTAATGGACAAGGTGAGGGGTTAGATAATGTCTAGAATGAATTTGGTGACCTAACCAACCTACCATTCACCCTCAGATTGCTTCCTGTAGGTTTTCCAGGCCACTGTAATTCCTATAGGATCATCCTATAGGTTTTTAGGGGATCCTGTAGAAAACACAGTCTTCGCCTAAATTGAAGCAATGAAGTGAAAAAAAAATGGAATTGATGGAGGGATGCATGGTAAGGAGTGGAGGAGATGAATATATGTGAGGTAGGGATCCCTTTGGATCTCTCTTTTCTCCTTGATTGTCTTTCTTGCCCACCTGCAAATAACAATTATGTTTTTTTCTCTTTTTTTTTTTTTTTTTTGAAATACACCTAGGCTGCCTCAGAGAGGTTTTCGCCCTAGATGTTTTCCCTGGGTGCCTCAAGTAAGGTTTTCACCCAAGGATCTTCTTATTCCTTTTTCCATTTTTTTTTTCATCACTGGGCCGCCTCATGAGGTTTTCAACCCAAAGATGGGACTCAGGCACCTCATGGAGGTTTTCACCTGAATCCTTATTCTTTTTTTTTTCTCTTTTTTAGTGACCTGATGAGCGAGGAGCTATAACTTGCTCCACCATCATCACTTTCTTATTTATATTGTCAATTAACTCTTGTTTTGATAAAGGCCTCTTGTACATTTTCAATCGGTGTCCATTAACAAGCAATGGAATGGCTTCTTCATCTATACTTATAATTTGCATTGAATCATTATCATGGCATATTTTAACCACATAAGGTCTTAGCCATCTTGTCCTTAGCTTGCCCTTTAATTCTTTATACCTAGAATCATATAACAATCCAAATCGCCCTCTTGAAATTTCTTCTCCTTAATATGTCTATCATGCCAGATCTTCCTCTGAAGCTGAACTATCTCTGTATGTAGGAGGGCCTGTATTCTGAATTCATCCAAGCCATTCAAATGGTACAATCTTTCTTTCTATGCATGACTGAGATCCAAATCTAGTTGGGCTACCATCCTCAATGTGTTATATTCAAAATCAATGGACAACAAAGCCTTTTTCCCATAAACCAGCTCATAGGGTGTAAGTCCAGTGGTGGTCTTCCATGTTGTATTATAGGCCCAGGTGGCCTCAACTAGTCTCTCTACCAAATCCTTCCTATTGTTGCTCACTACCTTGGTTAAGATTCTCTCCAGCGCCCTGTTGGTCACCTCCACTTGCCCATTAGCTTGTGGATAATGAGGAGTGGAGGTCTTATGCTTGGTTTTGTGATGGCTGAGAAGTTCTTCAATCATGTCAGAGGTAAACTGGTTGCCTTGGTCTGTGACTAGATCTCTAGGGTATCCTAATTTGTAGAATACATTCTCCCTTAGGAACTCAGCCACCTTCTCTTCTGTTGTTACCTTAATCACCTTGGTTTCAGCCCACTTAGTCAAATAATCAGTGCACACAATAATGTATTGTTTTTTCTTTCAAGGAGGGTTGATAGGCCCAATGAATTCCATGCCTCACTTATCAAATGGCTCGAAAGTCACTTGAGGTTGTAGGGGCATTTCATCTCTTAGAGTAGGCTTTCCCATCCTCTGGCACCGATCACACTGACTAATGTACTTTTTCACATGTTGATAAAGAGTGGGCCAATAATAGCTCGCTTGTAACAATTTGAATGTTGTCCTCTTTGCTGCAAAGTGACCTCCACAAGGCCCATCATGATAGGTCATAAGGATGTCAAAAACTTCCTCTTCCCTTACACACCTTCTCAAGATTTGATCTGGGCCAAGTTTGAAAAGATTGCCCCCAATCCAAGTGAAGGGATCACTTTTCCTTACTATCTTGCTCTTTTCTTTGGAGGGAAAGTTTGGTGGGAATTGTGCTAATACCAAATAGTTTTCTATATCAGCAAACCATGGGGAGAGAATTGAAATAGAAAATAAATGCTCTTCTGGTAACTGGTCATCCACCATTCCTTCTTAACCTGTAGGAAGATTCATCCTAGATATAAATTCTACAACAACATTTTCCTTAACATCCTTATCAACAATACTTAGATCAAACTACTGTAATAAAAGCAACCATCTTATAATTCTAGCATTCACATCTGGTTTGTTCATTAAATATTTGATTGTAGCGTGGTCAGTATGCACAAATGTTTGGTAGCCTGTAATGTAAGGCCTAAATTTGTTTAATGAATGCACAACATCCAGGAGTTCCTTTTCGGTCATAGTATAATTTAGCTCGGCCTTTGACAGGTTCTTACTGATAAAATAGATGACATAGGGAAATTTCTCCTTTACTTGACCTAAGGCTACTCCTATGGATTTGTGTGAGGCATCAACATGAATATGAAAAGAGAGGGCCCAGTTTTGGCCTCGAAGAATTGGTGCAGTGACTAACTTACCCTTTAAAGTGTCTAAGGCCTCTTAACAGCTTTTTGACCATATAAACTCAGAATCTTTGGCCAGCAACCCAAATAAAAGAGAGACCAACTTGCTGAAGTCCTTTATGAACCTTTGGTAGTATCCAGCTAACCCGAAGAAGCTCTTGACATCCCTCTGCTTTTGTAGAGGTGGGACCCTTTGGATGATTGCTATTTTGTTTGGGTCCACCTGCAGTCCTTGCTAAGATATTGAATGACCTAGCACGGTCCCTTCAATCATCAAGAATTCACATTTTTCAGGACTGAGAGATAGGTTCATTTCAATGCATTTGTGCAATAATTTGCCTAGGTTAGTCAGGTCTTCTTGAAAATCATAGCCATAAGGTGTAAAATCATCCATATAAAATTCCACCGCATTATGTACTAATTCAGCGAAAATACTCAAGACTGCTCTCTGGAAAGTGGCAGGAGCATTGCATAGGCCAAAAGGAAAGACCCTATAGGAAAAGTTACCCCAAGGATAGGTGAATGTGGTCTTATCCTGGTCTTCTAGGAAGATTTGGATTTGGTTGTACCCACTGAATCCATCTAAGAAAGAAAACAACTTCTTCCCTGCCAGGCCATCTAGCACTTGGTCAATGAAGGGTAGGGGAAAATGATCCTTCTTTGTGGCTTTGTTCAACTCCTTGTAATCAACACAAATCCTCCACTTACCATTTTTCTTGGGAACTAACACTAAAGGAGAGACCCACTCATTGTCGGAGATAGGGTAAATGAATCCTGCATCTAGCAGTTTTTGCAGTTCTTCCTTGACTATATCTTTAAGAGCTGGATTCATCCTCTTTTGTGGGTACCAAACCGGCTTGCAACTTTCTTTGATGTATATGTGGTGAGTACACACTGAGGGGTGTACTCCCTTCATTTCCTTGTAACTCCAAGCAAAGGCTTCTAGGTTTTCTCTCAACATGTTGCATAGCTTTTCCTCTTCGAGAGCAGAAAGAGATGGATTAATTTTCAAGGTTTTCTCTGGGTTGAATTATATGGTTTTGACACGGAGTGGGTTGGAATCAGCCAAGCATAAGTCAATTGGATGATTGTTATGGGTTTCCCTTACTTCTTCTTCTAATGGTAATGGACTAGTAGTTGGACTTTGGAGCAGGTGTTCAATTAAGTCATCCTCATCTTTCTATCCTCCTCCTATGGTTTCTTCCAAAGCATAAAGTTGGGTGGAATAAACCTCATCTTCTTCCTCCTCCTCCAACCATAAAGGTAAATCATGCTCTAGAGAAGGTTGAGTAGGAGGGTATAGGACTAACTATTTGGACATATGCCCATTCTTGATGGTCATATTCCCAGCTCTGTAGCTAATGTAAGCATTGGTTGTGGCCAACCATGGCCTCCCAAGGATGAGAGGGTAACCAGTAAGCTTAGCCTTAGGCTGGAGAACTAGAAAATCTGCAAGGTACTCCCAGGAGTCAATGGAGACCATCACATCCTCCACAATTCCCTCAAGGGTGACTGTGGAACGGTCTACAAGTTGCAGAACTGTTATGGTCTTCCTCAATGACCCTTGGAGGTTGAGCTTGAGCATGGTGTCCTTGTTCATCACATTAATGGCAGCCCCAAGATTGATCAGAGTGTGTGGGATGATGGTGCCATTGATGTGCACATCTACTACAGGGCTTCCAGGGTCCAAATATTTCGGACATATTACCTGCCCTAGCATTAAGTCAGACAGCTGCCCAATGACATTAATGGTAGGGGCATCCCTTTTTCTTCTTCCTGGATGCTTGAAGCATTTCTCCTTAATCAAATTATTGTAAATGGTAACATCTTTTATTGCCTAGAGAAGGGGGATCTTTACACATATATTTTTCAATTCTCCCAGAAGTTCAGTTTCTTCTGGGGTAGGTTGGAGTGGTTAGGCTAATCTCTCAGGAAAGGGTGGATTTACTTTAAGGTTTCTTTCCTCTCTTTCTTCCTCAACCTCACTATGTGGAGAGGCAGGTTGGTTATCTGGGAGAATTCCCTGAGATCTTAGGTTGATCTCCTCGATTTCTACAACATAAGCTAGGTATGATGTCTCTCCATTGTATACTTGTTGAGCCTACCTATTGTTCGGGTTCAGATTTGGCTGGGCATGCATCTGGGGTTGCTTGGGTGGAGTAGAGTGTAGGAGTTGTGGTTGGGTAGGTGGTGGAGAAAATAGAGCTAGAGCATTGTTGTATTGGGGCCTCCACCCCTGGAGTGGGGTATTCCACTGAAGTTGCGACGGAACATAAGGTTGAAATGACTGGCTAGCTGGTTGGGAATGATACTGAGATGCATAGGACCAAGGATGGGGTGTAGACCAGGAAGGATGAGTAGGGAGTCCCCAAGAAGGTATAGTTGTGGTTTGGTTGGGGTTGTAATATGCATGGGATGACCCTTGCATACCCTGCTGGTATGGTCTAGGCCCAGGAGGTCTCCTTTGGTTGATGTAGCAAAGCTGCTCAGTGACCCCTTCAGCTCCTTGATATACAACTTTGAGTCCAGGTAAATAAGGGCACTTGTCTGTGGAGTGGTTTTCTTCACAGACCGAGCAAATCTCAATGTAGTTCAATGGACATTCATTTCTAGGATGCCTCCTGGTGCATCTAGGACAAAAGATGGCTAGGGATCTCTCTGCTTCCTCTTTCTTCCTTTTGATGTTCATGGTATCCAATTGCAAGGCAAGGGTTTGCAGAATCTCATTTTTGAAATCTTCCAGCATATTTCCAATTTCACCCTTGATGGATGAGTTGGAAGATGATGTACTGGCCATAGGTTGACTACTCCTACCCTTTTTCCTGGCTGCCCTAGAATGGTTTCTAAAGACAGTCTTGATATCCTCATAGGGTAATTGGTAGATATCTCCTCCTGCTAACAAATGTAAGGTATCCAAAAGATCTTCCCTTACTCCTCTGAGCAGGACCAGCTTTAGTGACTCTAGGTCAAGTGTGCACCTGGCCCTTTTGTAATTGAGCTGGAATCTTTCTTCATAGTCTTCTAAGGATTCATCCTGGCCCATGGTCATCCTGAAATCTCTTCTTTAGTGTCCTTTGACCTACAGTAGCCCCGATATTTGTTGTTAAAATCCTATTGCATCTGAGCCCAAGTTGTGATGCTATCTCCAGGTAAATCCATGAACCAGCGCAATGTTGCATCCTTGAGGGTAGATGGAAACAATTTTAATTTTTTCTCATCATTTGTATACTCATAGGTTCGACATATAATAGCAAACTTAGATAGGAAAGTGTCGGGGTCCTCTGTGGTCAGGCCATGGAAATGAGGTAGAGAAGAGGGGCTTATATTCTTCATCTTAGTGTCCCTGTTGGTTTCCCTGATGGGGAAGGAACCCTCAACTCTCTCTCTATTCCCTCTGTTATTTCGGTTTTCAGCCATTGGTTCAATAGGAATGGGTTCTTCTTCTTCTTCTTCCCCTGTAGGTTCTTCAAATATGTCAGGTTTCTCACCTAAAGATTCCTCCAGTTCACAGCCACCGAAGAAGAAAGAAGGTTGGTTGTTTGATGCAGTGGGGGTATTTGGCAAGAATTTCCCTAAATTGTCCCTATTCCTATGAGGCATGAAAGGAAATGATTTTGGGTTGGTTTTTGTAAGATGTTTTTGCTAGAAAGTACTTTGTAGAAATGAAATTGCTGATTGAATGAAAACTACTAACAGGAAGAAAAGTTACTTGCTGAATTTAAATTCTACTTGCAGAATGGAAAGGAAAGCAGCTAATGACAACTGAAAGAAAGGAAGCTACTAGATTTCTTTTGCAAAAATAAACTAATGGCAGAAAATTGAAGACTAGAAATAGAAGAAAAGAAAGCAGTAATCACATTCTACTCAGACACCTCCTCGACAACAGTGCCAAAAATTGATGAGTGCTAGTATTGCAACAAGGATGTTGCAACTCCTCGGCTACCAGCTTTACTTATCAACCCGGGGTTTGTACAAACTTGGAGGTGACAGTGTTATATGCACAAGTAAAAGTGAAGGTCCTTCCTGTTGTCATTGTTCATCTGGCAAGAGACCCCAGGGGTTCCAAGCCAGACTTCTATAGAGTCATAAGAAGCTTTATTCTTTAATGGAAGAAGAGAAAACCTATTCTAAGAGAGCTACTCTACTGCAGTAATGAAGAAAAAAACATGTAATGCTAAATCACACCATATCCTAATTAACTATTTAAACATTTATGCTAAGCAGAATTGCTAAATCAACACTAACCTAATGTTGTTATCTAAGTTACAAAAGTAAAGAGAATCAAACCAGACTAATGTGTAAGTAAGGAAACTAAACTAAATCTATTTTCACTTTTTTGGTAAAATAAAGCATGCAATTTAATTGTTCTTATAGACGTGACAGGTGGATGGAAGGTGGTTGAGGATGGCTAGAAGGTCTATGGAGTGTTTGGATAGTGTGGTGTGTGTTGAGTAATTGAATTATAAATTGTGTGTGGATTAGAGTAATTCTGCATAACATAAGTGTGCAAGGAATTCAAAAAGAATCCGAGAGAGAGGACAGAGCTCAGAGGAGTATTGCGATGATTGCACAGTGTTGGAGTCTGATTGAATAACCAAATAAAAACTTAGGAGTGGTAGCTTTTAAATAATACGCAGAACAAAGTTCAGGAAGGAGTCAAGTGGAAGAGCAATCGAAGATTGAAATCAGTGAAAGGAAGAAGTAATGAAGCAGCAGTACATAGGAACCGTTGGATCAGTCGGATCAACGAATGGGATTAACGGAATATGAGCGGCAAAGATCTTATCGCAAGAGATTACATTAATAGATGAATGGATCACATCAATTCACGTGTCGACAGAAGGGTGGAAAACGTGCAGAATGATGGAGCGGTCTTCATAGGTGGTAGCAATATCTCGCATGCCTTAAAAACTGAAAGCGAAATTTCTAAATTTCATGCGATTAGCCTAAGTGGGTGACACGTAGCATGGGAAAACCACTTTTCTCACATGCTCTCGATCAGATATCGGTCATGCAAGACTTCATGCGAGATTACACAATAGTTGTTGGATCATGTGGGATTGATCAATGGTGGAGATCAGTGAAGCTAGTTGGCGAGCGAGTGACGTGATAGCCATCAAATCAAGCGAAACAGATTGACGGTGGAGATTTGGAGATCCTAAAGTCAAACGTTGAAATGAATACGTCAATTATGCGACACGCAGTTGACGGTGATTGGTTAGGTTCGTTGTGGATCAGACGGTAAGGAAATCCACAGGTATAATCTGATTAAGATGTGATTTATTAGCTTCCGCATATATTATGCATGAAGAAAGTACTAAAGGAAATGATAATATGAGTGAGATCTTATTACAGACAGAGAGTGATGGAAAAATATTACGATGAAGTGAACCAAGTACTAAATCAAGACAACAAACTCCAAAGCTCATGCAAGAACTAGAAATCTAGAAATCTATGTTTTTGGGGTTGCTGAAGGGTCTCTTCCTCAAGTCATGGTCCCAGAGGGAGGAGGTGAGGTCGAGACACATATTGACAACCTTATGGTGATCTTTTTCTCCTTTCTAACCTGCTAATTGAAAGAAGGCACAAATGGAAGAAAACTAAAACACAACCAATCTACTCTACACTGTTGTAATGGAAATGCATCTATCTAAGCAAATGAATGATTAAACCATGAATCGACGCTAGAATACATGTACAATAAAGAGGAGCCTTGGCTGCTAGGGTTGGGCCCTAACCAAAGAGATTCAGCCCTCTGAGTTAACTCAGTTTTGGCTCAAAACAAAACTCATTCTTATTATCAAAACCATGGATTACATAAAAAACTGTCACAAGTCTTATAGCTCGAAAGTAGAGTAGCATTTTACAATCAAAAATTCGAATCTTGTTGAGGTCCTAGGCCTCTCTACTTATACGTCTGAAGTCTCCAACAACTTCCTTAAAATTAGGGAGGCTCAACTCCCAAACTCAAGATAAACTAGTGCTTTGACTTTCACTTGCTCGGCTGCCTTCTAGTCCTCATGCTTTGGTTGTTTTCACTCCGAGCTAATGGAGGAATATTCGAATGGGGGGGTAGTAAATGAGGAGAATTTACCTTCTATAATTCCTCTCCATTTTCCCATTCAATTTTTGACCAAGGTCTTTGCCAAAATTCCTTGCTTTTATCCTTTAATCCTGAATTAAATGCACATTAGACCACAAAGCAAAATATCCAACTCTAACTCATCTCATAAACATATAATCAAAAGTATGCAATAAGTTGTGAAAATGGTTGGTTTGGCTAATCTAGAAGGTGAATTAAGGCCCATATAATTACCCAATGATTAGGCTCATCACATTGCACCATAGTGCAACTGTACCATACCTCCAGAAATGTCGTATTCAAAACTCTATGGTGTGATTGTTATTTTCGCATTATCTTTTGGAGGGATTCCCATCTAGTGCTCTCAGTTAGGAATTATACAAATGGTTCTAATGGGAACCTTCTCGTCCCTTAACACAAATAATTTTACATTCCACCATTTGTTACCTCTGATGTGGCATGACCCATGGTGCCACCTATCATCCATGTCATCCATCTCCCCATCACTTGTCTCCTATGCTTCTTGTATATGTCATACTGAAATTAGGGTAATTTTACCCTGCCACGTGGCATCCTCTAATGATGCCATGTGTCATCAAACATTGACTCTTTGGCCATCCAACAAGACGTATTCTACCTGTCAAGTGTCACACCACATAGATAACATGTTAGCATATGTCCATATCAAATGCCAACATGGCGTCCATGCAATGCTACTCGGCCTATGTGGCACCTGCCATCTTAACTTCTACCAAGGGCTCCCACAAGGCTAAGCCCATTTGTGAAAAACTACATTTATTCAATACACCCCACTCAATATTTCCATTCCCCACGATGGAAATATTCCTATATCACCATCGCATCATAGCTCCACCATACAACAAGGGCTTGTCCCAACTTGAACGCAGCACGACATGAACTTTCATGTTGGGTAAGAGGGTTGTTTCTTATGATGTGTGCTTTGTCAATGGTATGCATGCCCCGAATGGTCCATACCTACTACTTGTCGAGGAGGTTGTGGTGTGATGTGAATCTTCTTGACAAGTAATGGGGAAATTTAGATTTCTCTCTCTCAAAAATGCTCATCCCTAAAGCGATTATTGCATATCACCTAGAGAGGGAGGTGTGTTGTGATGAGAAATTTTACGTCAGACAATGGGGATACTCCTATCCTACGTGATCTATCTACAAGGCCCATTTCCAAAGTTCTTTCATATATATATATATATATATATATATATATATATATATATATATATATATATATATATATATATATATATATATATATATATATATTCAAAGGCTTATTTAGCCAGAATATAGGTTCATTGTAGGCAATGCACATACTCAAAGACTCCAGGAATTCTCGAGGCTCTGCTAAGATTTCCTTGGGCCTGATTATGGCTCGGAGCATGCCCATTATGTGAATGAAACCTTCATTCAAATAAATAACATTGCAAATAGCATATAATTGGATACATTGATAATAATGGATCACAAAACTTGTTTACCATTAAATATTGATACCAATTAAGCCATAGTTGTCATTACTCTCTAAGTTTTATTACAATAGCCTCACATTAGACCTTTACATATTCCTTATCTTGCACAATACACATTGGGAATAATCCATCCTCTGCATAAATAGAGTTCACTGCAATATCAAACTAGTAAGTGAACCTTTCATTTCACAAACATGCCAATCACTAGAATGATAGCAATAGAAATTAGTTGTATTCCTTCATGCATCCAATCATAATTGCATATAAAATCTAGAAACATTCATATCATCCACATAAATCTAGTATCCCAACTTAGCCAATAGATCATACATGGAAAATTTCCCATCAAGGACATACAACAATTTTCAATGACCATTCAGGAATAATGTAGAGCCATACATTGATCAATAACATACCAGTCATGGTAATCATTCTCATTCAAATATGCACAAGTCATGGCACTTATCTAAATGGCTAGAGATGGTTGTAAATTGAAGGTGGGAATTCAAATATCCACCCAACCATAGGCTAGTTGCACCATACCCTTTCTTGAGTTATTCACCCCCAAGCCAGATCCATGATCTGAGGGATTGCTTTCTCTGGGAATTTCAACTAGTCTCAACTGGGGTATTGCTCAATTCTAGGAGTATGGGTTTACTTTATAGGTGGTTTATTACTTTTTTATTCAAGGAAAGCACTATAGGAGCCTATAGCTCATTGTCTGGGTGGTTGATCAACTTGCTTATAAAGAAATAAGTGGTTTATTATCCTTACAACAAGCACATAAGTGGCTTATCAGCTTACTTTGGCAGCACTAAGTGGTTTAAAAGCTTCCTTAGAAAACACGTAGTGGTTTATCAACCCTTTTTAGCAAGCACTCATCACCCAATTCCCCCTATGAGCCTCCAACTAACCTTTCATTCTTGTACACCACATTCCAACAACTTCAATGCATCAATACCAGGAATCACATTCCATCAGTCTCAACATACTTTCTTAATGCATCAATACTAGCAATCACATCCCATCACTCTAAACATATTGTTATTAAGCAAGTCAATGAACCTTTCATTTCACAAACATGCCAATCATAAGAATTTTGGTAATAGAAATTAGTTGCATGCCTTCATGCAACTAGTCACAATTGCATATAAAATCAAGAAACATTCATATCATCCACATAAAGCTAGTATCCAACTTAGCCAATAGAGCATAAATGGGAAATTTCCCATTAAGTATACATAACAATTTTCAATGACCATTCAATAATAACACAAAGCCATACATTAATCAATAACATACCAGTCAAGGTAATCATTCTCATTCAAATATACAAAAATCATGGCACTTATTTGAATGTTAGTGATGGCTAGAAATTGAAGGTGGGAATTTAACTCTCCACCCAACCATATGCTACTCACACCATAGTATTTATTGTAGTTGTCCACCCCCAAGCTAGATCCATGATTTGAGGGATTGCTTTCTTGGGGAATTTCAACTAGGCTCAGCTAGGGTTTTGCTTAGTTTTGGGAGGATGGTTTTACTTTATAGGTGGTTTATCCACTGCATTTTCAAGGTAAGCACTATAGGAGCCTATGGTTCACTATCTGGATGTTTTATCAACCTACTTGGCAAGAACTAAGTGGTTTATTAGCCTTCTCAGAAAGCACTTAGTGTTTTATTATACCTATTCATCAAGCACCCCAGTGGATTGCTACCCTACCTAGTGGTTTATCAACTTACTTGGTAAGCACTAAGTGGTTTAACAACTTCCTTAGCAAACACTTAGTGGTTTATCTATCCTTTTTAGCAATAAGTCATCATCGAATTCCCCCTCTGAGCCTCCCATTGACCTTTAATTCTTGGACACCACAGTCCACCAACTTCAATGCATCAATAATGGGAATCACATCCCATCAGTTTGAACATTCTTTCTCAGGGACATAGTTCCTTGCTCTTACATTCCACGTTTTTTTCCCCAGGTTATTTTTCTATTTTTCCAACATTTTGTTGTCTCCTTTTTTTCTTCTCATTCTTTATTTTCCTCTAGGCTTTATTCATTCCCCCACATTATAATATTCACTTCCCCTCCCTTTAATTTTATGTAAGTAGGGAAACATGGGCATCTCCCCTTCCCAACACGTCTTTGACAATTGTTTGATGGTGGGAATTCAACTGCTCTAGCTAACACCACTCTCAACTCTCCCTCAGATTGTGGATATTTCTATCCCACTCTTTAAGCCAATAAAATATAAAATTTATTATAATTACAGTCATCATTTATCATTACAAAATCTGGAGATAACACGGACACATATTTCATTAAATTTGGAATTAAATGGTGGATATAGAATTTCAAAATAACCAAAAAACTCAATTATAGTGATGTCCTTGTAATATTTATTTTCCAATTTCAATGAAATATGTGTTTGGGTGTTACAAAACCCACCCCCAAAAGATAGTTTTCTCCACAAGCCCAACATTGTACATGCCCTTTCCTGGACCATTCAACCTTTTCCTTTTCTATTTTTTGGGGTCTATTTATGTTGATAATTATGGAATTTTGTTGATATTCATTCTTGGCAGAAGTGGTGAACTTCCCATTATTCCCTCCTTGATTATATCATGAGGACTTCAGCCCTTTTCCTTTGAAGTTTACCTTACCTTTCTTTTTCCAATATGTTCAAACTTTCGTCTTATTTTTGGACTATTTATGGCAATATTTGGCCTTCCATATGGTGTTTTATAGTGTTCTTGGTTCAAGAAATTCAATCTTATCTTGATATACTTGCAGTAACCCATTTAGGTACCTTTAAATATTCACCTTCTCATCTCTTATATATGGTACATACCTCAACCATTCCAAAAATCTATTGGTGTATTATTCAATAATGAGTTATCCAAACTTTTTCTTGTGGAATTCTTTGACGTTGTTATCATAATACCTCATAGACAAACACTTCTCTCGAAATTGTTTCTTGAACATTCTCCATGACAAATGTTTCACCATGATGTCCTTAACATTCCTAAAATTCCCACCATATTTTAACTTCTCCTTTCAAACTAAAAATAACTACTTTGGCCTTCATGTTGTTAGAGTAGTCATGTTCCCTAAAGTATTTCTTCATCCATAACAACCAAGCCCCTACCTCTTAAACCTTATTTATCTCTCCATCGAAGGTAAGGGGCTTTGTATTCTTGAACTCTTCTAGCATTGAATACTTCTTACTTCTCCTTTAATGATGATGTTTGTTAACTAAAATATTTGATGATCAGTTAGGGTTGTTTGACTCTCTTTTTGAAGTTTCGAGTAGGACCATGCCTTCATCTGCATGCCTATGTCTTTTCCTTGACTTACTTCCTCTTTCCCTATTGGTATCCAACCTTTCCCTTTGGATCTTTGACAGGCTAGGTTTTGACTTGTGCTAGTTTGGGTAGTTGGTGCAAAGCTCCTATAATTTTTTCCTTTAAAGGTCTGATAGGCTTTGCAATATTACTTCATTTACCTCTGCTTCCATTTATTGTGCTCTAACAATATTTTCATTGTCTTCTTTGCAGCTCCTTAGTTCAACTCTTAAGATTATAAGGGTTTCCATCCACTCATGAGAGTGTTCCTCTTTCCTTTTCCCAACTAAATATTCTTCTTAATCATGTTG